>OX336335.1:28748265-29348265 GCA_946902875.1 Nematopogon swammerdamellus
CTACCAGGGTGCAATCAGGCTTTGGATGGTTAGCCGTACGAACGTGGTTCGGCTGGCTGTGGTTCGGGTTCCACTTGAAACTACAGTTTCATCACTTTATGTACATACTAGCTGAGCCCGCGGCTCCGCTCGTGTGAAATTCGTATTTTAAAGAAGACAGTTAGTAACAATGGGCGAGGCCGAGGGCCGAGCTGCGTTCAGGAAGTCGATAAACCATCTCGAAGAAAGTAAGTAACTGAGGGCGAGGCCGAAGGCCGAGCTGCGTTCAGGAAGACGATAAACTTTCTCGGAGAAAGTAAGTAACTGAGAGCGAGGCCGAAGGCCGAGCTACGTTCAGGAAGACAATAAACTTTCTCGAAGAAAGTAAGTAACTGAGGGCGAGGCCGAAGGCCGAGCTGCGTTCAGGAAGACTATAAACCTTCTCAAAGAAAGTAAGTTACAAAGGGCGAGGCCGAGGGCCGAGCTGCGTTCAGGTAGACGATAAACCTTATCTAAGAAAGAAAGTAATTAAGGGCGAGGCCGAGACCGGTAAAGTTTCCACATTTACAAATACTTATATATAGCTTATCAACTAAAACTACATAATGAAATAAATTTACAATAAGTATAAATAAATTAGAAATAAAGAAAGTGAATGAAATACATAAAAAAAAGTACAATTAAACAAATACGCAAAAACCATATAATATTTTACTTAACTGGGCTAAGAAACGATTTTACACAAAGTATTTTAAAGTTAAATATATTTGAATTGAATAAATCTACATTGCTAAATGATTGGTTGTAACTTTTACAACTCCTATTTATAAAATTATTCCTTATGATAATTGCAACGTGTCTTAGAAAGAGTGAATATGTCTGTAGACCGTAATATAATTATATAATTATAATTATAATTATAAAGTAATGTAAAATTGAAGTATTGTTGTCAATTGAGGGTACTCAATGTGAAATATTTTAATTTGTCTGTACCTTTTTTTTATGGAAACTGACACGGTTGGCTACATCACCTACAACATCCGTGATGTCAGCCCATCACCAGGTGAACTAGGTGCCATGCTAGTACTACCTTACATCTTAGCGCAGGTACTTACCTAAAGTAATAGAATATTACAGTAATGGAACTATTTGAAAGAAAATATAGCAAACAAAAACGGACATTATTTTAAATCAAGCAGCTTTACTCACGGTCTAAATGTCTAACGACCACGGTATTTTAAAACGGAGCTTTTTGGTGTTCAATAAATTGGCGTTTTCGGTGTTGACTATTTAGGGCAGCTGGCGGTTGCACTGAACTTAATGAAAGTCGATCAAACAAAACGAATGGTGATATAACTTTGCAGAACACTGCTTACCACTGAAGACTCGAGTAGGAATAACGGCATGTTATCAAATTTGTCCGGCTTTATAAATAGGTAAATATAGTGTGGTGGTATCTTGTGAACTTTAGTCAGTCCACTCTCATCTCTGCGAGGATCTCGGTGGTTTGGTGCGCAAGTTCAAATCTCACTTGGCCGGTTTTTTATTTTTAGACCTAACAAATTAATTAATTAAATATTAAATAAATTATTTAATTTGTATAGTGGCTATACCAGTTAGTTTCGAATATGACCTTGGTAAAATTTTGCAGGCATATTACAAGCGAATAGCCGCGTACTGACTGAGCGCGGCATACGGCGAGGCTGCCTCGGCCGTATGCCGCGCGACGATTTGCCGCGCGAGGCAGCCTCCCTACAAAACCAATTGTCGCGAGGAAAAGCCGAGCCATATTCAGTCCGAACATTATTAGTTTAGCGAGTTGTCAAGATAAGACAGCTCCTTATCAATGTCGCGAACGAGCGAGGCGAGCGAGGCACACAATGTCCGTCTTGAGTGCGCGCGGTAAATGGACTGAGGCTCCTTTGAGCGCGACAAAAACCGACAGCGGACGGATCGGCTGAGGCAACGCACGTGCGCTTGCCTCAGGCGAGGCGCGTACTGACTGACCGAGGCATGCGAGCCGGGGCTGCCTCGCGCGGCAGCCGCGCTCAGTCAGTACGCGGCTAATGATTAAATTGAGGACCGTTTTCTCAGAGTGATCATGACATCAATAAACAACATTTTTTACAGCAGACATATTATAAAAAGTGGCCTGAGCGTTATAGCGAAATAAAAAAACGGCAATCGCTTATTGAGTGCAACGTTTATTATTATTTATTATTATATAAATCTACCACACTGAACTTCTTTAGAATATAAAAACAAAAAGTGAGCGTTTTTTCCAAAGTGATACATCATCAAATAAATGAGTGAATGTCATCAATATTTTTTAAAACTATTATGACGCGTATCGAGTAGTCACGTATAGGGCTACAAGATTGTGAAAAAAAAAATTAAAAAAGTTTCTTTTTTGAGAAAATCGCAAAAAACCGCTTAAAATAGCCGTTTTTAGGAGGTTTAAAAAGTTAACTTTGAAACATATTTCTAAATATATATTTTAACCTTTTCTATTTTTATATTGTAGATTGACTAAATATCTGAGGATGTTTTTTTGATTGTTTGAAAAAAGTTAAAATTTGGAAGTTATCATTTTTTTAAATTTTCCTTTACGCGAGTTACGAGTCGTCTTTATCTTGCAGTATGAGTACTTAAAATGGTTTTCGTGTATGCATATACTTAAAATTAAGAATTTATTTAAAATTAAAATTAAGAATTGTAATGTTAAAATTTTTTTTTTTACAATTTTTGTCTATTTT
The DNA here is from genome assembly GCA_946902875.1 of Nematopogon swammerdamellus. Taxonomy (NCBI): domain Eukaryota; kingdom Metazoa; phylum Arthropoda; class Insecta; order Lepidoptera; family Adelidae; genus Nematopogon; species Nematopogon swammerdamellus. The sequence continues at coordinate 28,751,001 of OX336335.1, forward strand.
TCAAAATTGACATATTTAAGTATGAAAAAGCAAGTAAATTATAATCAAATTTTTAAATATGAATTTTTAAATTTGAAACATGTTAGTATTTACAGGAGTAGAAGTAATTATATAGTGAACAGGTGCGTACTGTTAGAATCTGGAGTGCGTTATTATAATACATTTGATATGATATTATAACACATAGATTTGATGTATCGGTTTGACAAAACTCCTTTGTTGATGATGTATCACTTTGAAAAAACTCGTGATTTTGGTCTGCTAATACTATAGTTTATGTATCGATTTTAGAAAATTTCCTTTCACTATTACCACCGGGCTTGCAAAACGAAAAAAAATCCGCTAAAAAGTCAATATAGAAAAAAATGATGATGTATTACTTTGAGAAAACGGTCCTCAATTGGCATTCGAATGTCTAATTTGTCCTATACTCAACTGGCATATGAAACAGCTACTCACAGAGAGGCAGCACGGTTTCCTTCAGAATAGGTCCACTAGCACTAGCTTACTATATTATGTTAATGATTTAACTGAGTCGGTTGATAAGCGTCTACAGATTGATGCCGTATATACTGACTTCAGTAAGGCATTCGATAAAGTAAGCCATAATATATTGACTGCTAAATTGTCGGCGTACTGTATACAAGGCCCTGTAAGGAACTGGTTTGGGTCGTACTTAAATAAGCGCGTGGTGCGAGCATTGGCGTATCTAGGGTTATTTTCCAGGGTGGGCCTGGCCCCTGAAAAGCGATGGCCGATGAAGCCGAAACCCGATGTACCTGCGCAATAAAATTAGGTAATTTGAACTTGAAGTGTTGAGCCGTATTTCGACCATTGATTTCGGAAAGTCTTTACCTAAATAAAATTAAACAAAAACATTTTTTTAAAGTGTCTATTTTGATTCATCATCAGCCTGCATCGGTCCATTGCTGGACATAGGCCTCTCCCAAGGCACGCCACGTCCTACGCGGTCTTCCGCTCTTCTCATCCATCCACTCCCTGCTACCTTTTTTAGGTCATCTGTCCACCTAGCCGGGGGGCGTCCCAAGCTACGTTTGCTTATACGTGGCCTCCATTCGAGCACCCGTCTACCCCATCGGTTGTCGGGTCTGCGACAGATGTGCCCAGCCCACTGCCACTTCAGCTTGCTTATTTTCTTAGCAATGTCGACTACTTTAGTTCTTTGACGTATCACGTCGTTACGGATTTTATCGGTCAAAGAAATGCCGAGGATTGCTCTTTCCATAGCTCGCTGAGCGACTTTAAATTTTTGGACTAGGCCCATCGTCAGGGTCCACGTTTCCGCTCCGTACGTCATTTCCGGCAGAACGCACTGATTAAAAACCTTCGTTTTCAATGACTGTGGGATAGAGGATGAAAAGATGTGGCGGAGTTTCCCAAATGCCGCCCAGCCTAGCTGAATCCTTCTGTTGGCCTCATTGTCAAAGTTGTGCTTCCCTAGCTGGATGGTTTGTCCAAGATAGACATAGTTCTGCACAACTTCGAGGCTCGCCTCTCCAACTGTTACGTGCCCCGGGACGACGTGTTCGTTGAACATGACTTTCGTCTTGTCCAAATTCATCCTGAGGCCGACTCGGCGGGAGGCGAAATTGAGGCCCTTCAGGATGTGATTCAGTTCCTCTATCGATTCGTCTATCACGACTATGTCATCTGCGAAGCGTAGGTGCGAAATGTACTCGCCTTTAATATTAATGCCGTGCTTTCCCCAATCCAGCAGCTTGAATATATCTTCCAATGCATTCGTAAACAGTTTCGGAGATATAACATCTCCCTGTCTGACTCCACGATGCAATTGGATAGGTTTCGTCTGCTGGTCCTGTATTTGTACAATCATTGTCGCGGCACTATAAAGACATTTCAGCACCTCAATGTATCGCCAATCGGTTTGGCATCGCTGTAAGGATTCCATAACAGCCCAGGTTTCGATAGAGTCAAAGGCTTTCTCGTAGTCCACAAAAGCGAGACACAATGGCCGATTATACTTTTCGCACTTCTGTATAATCTGCCGTAAGGTGTGGATGTGGTCTACGGTACTGTAGCCCCTCCGAAACCCGGCCTGCTCTGGCGGCTGGTGGTCGTCAAACCTTCGGGCGAGACTATTGGTGAGGACTCTCGAGAACAGCTTATGTACGTGGCTCAGGAGCGAGATGGGCCTATAGTTCTTCAACAAGGTTTTGTCTCCGTTCTTGAAGAACAATACGACCACACTCCTGTTCCACGACTCTGGCGTAATACCACCGTGTATGAAGTTAAAGAGTTGGCGTAATACCACCGTGTATTAGTTGAAGAGCCTCTGTAGTTCCTTGAGGACCGTTGTCCTCCCGGCTCTGAGAAGCTCTGTAGTAACTCCGTCTTCACCACGAGCCTTGTTATTTTTAAGCTGCTCTAGAGCAATCCTGATCTCGCCCGTGTTGACGTCTGGGATATCCTCCGTGTAGTGGTGGGTTAATCTGGCCCGTGTCGGTCGTCTTTGTCGGGGACTGTAGGAGCTCGTGAGTCATATAGCCGTTCGTAGAACTTTTCGACTTCGGTGAGTAGTTCCGTTTCCGTTTCCGAGGACATTTCCGAAAGTCCTTGCGTTGGGTGACCACACGCCAAGTGTTTCCACAGCAAAGGCCAGGAATTCGACGCGGCCGCGCAAGCCAACGTATTTTTTAAATATTTTGGATTTGGAAGAAAAAATAATTATAAAAATCGGTCAAGGTTTAGGGGCTCAGAAAACATAAACCCCGAAAGACGATTTCGTATGGAGAAAAACAGTTACGTGACTAACCTCTGTCTGCTCTTAAAGGTGTGTAACATTAGAGCACAGCGGAGATTAGAAAGTTGAGGGTGGCAATGCTTGAGGTGAAAAGGGGGTGTGCTAGTTAATAAGACGCGTATCATCCGTCCATTTGTTAATAGACAGATAGTAAGTAAGTGTTGCCACACCTAAATGTAACGGAGTAAGCCAATACAGACGAAAATCTAGTGCCTATCTCCGATCACATGGTAACAAAACATATAAGTATACAAATTTCATATTACTATCTAGACTAAATTTTGTCTGTGTTACTATCATATGTTTCTTTTATGTTTTCTGAGAAATTAATATTTCGGATTTGGATTTGGATTTGGAAGAAAAAATAATTATAAAAATCGGTCAAGGTTTTTAGGGGCTCAGAAAACATAAGCCCCGAAACACCGAAGGGAAGCACTGACATGGCACCTAGTTCACCCGGTGTTATGGGCTGACATCACGGATGTTGTAGGTGATGTAGTCAACCGTGTCAGTATCCATATAAAAAAAAAAGATTTCGTATGGAGAAAAACAGTTACGTGACTAACCTCTGTCTGCTCTTAAAGGTGTGTAACACTAGAGCACAGCGGAGTTTAGAAAGTTGAGGGTGGCAATGCTTGAGGTGAAAAGGGGGTGTGCTAGGGTTAGCACCGTTTTTGAAGCGAAGCTTTTATACGAACCCTGGGCCGCCTGGGTGGGAGGGAGTAATATCAGAAAAAACAAAACACGGCGACGTCACAGAAGAGAGATATAGTGCAACGTCCTGGTCATTGCATACAAATTTATTATTCTTCGAATGCATACGTAAGATATTGAATTGAAAGAAATATAGTCCTGGAATTTTGATGAAAATTCCAGGACTAAATGATGCCTTTTCAAATTTTACAAGAGATTCAATGTGCGAATTAATTTTCATCTCCATCTTTTTAACTTTACATTAGACAAAGAAACGAGCTATGGTGTCAATTTGACGTTTGTTAGCTCCCTAAGCTTAAATACTAATAACTCAGCACCCTAAAGGTTGACTGGGAGAAATCCCTGTAAGGGATAAGTCCGCCTTTGCCCCTCATGTAAATTACTTATCGTTTGTTATTGTAAAATATTTTGGAGCTATAAAGTATTTCTATCTATCTAATCTTGTTAGCTTCCTAAGCTTAAATACTAATTACCCAGCACCCTAAAGGTTGACTGGGAGTAATCCCTGTAAGGGATAAGTCCGCCTTTGCCCCTCATGTAAATTACTTATCGTTTGTTATTGTAAAATATTTTGGACCAATAAAGATTTCTATCTATCTAATCTAAATCCCTAAATTACGGTTAAATTAACCCGTAATTTAGTCGCATGGTCCATAAAATGACCACAGTTTGATCGTATTTTCCACAGCAGTAGTTAATAACTAATTACTAAGTACAGGTGGCAACCTTAGAGTGGGGGGAGGTTTCAACAGAATACGCTTCGAAAAGCTCGGAGACAATGGAGTAAAGTTCGAAGTTCGGAGGTCGATTTGCAGGGCTGGTCCACGGGGAGAAAGCTTGGCAGAAGAAGAGGGAAGATTGACGAGCAGAGTACGGAAGAGAGACAGCAGCATTGTGATAAATTTGTTTTGTATTGTGTAGCATAATGAGTTTTGTTTGCAGAATTTTATTCAATATTACAGATTATATTGTTTGGAAAATTGATATTATCATCAATATCAATACTAATAATAAATCTATAAGGGATGGTCGTGGAGTAAGTTTCTTTGTTTTATGAGATACTACGTTTGTAGACTCTGTGTATGATACTAAAACTAAATTGACAATTTTTAGAAATCTTTTCTGTATGTATTTATGTATGTATATATTATATATATATATATATATATATTTTTATGGAAACTGACACGGTTGGCTACATCACCTACAACGTCCGTGATGTCAGCCCATAACACCGGGTGAACTAGGTGCCATGTCAGTGCTTCCCCCTTTGACCACTGAACTGGTCGGAAAACACAATATATTTACATAGCCGTTTAGACCGACGTTTCGTTCAGTGCGGTGGTACCAACCCGGGCGGGTTAAACCCTACAACCAAGTAAGATTAGGAGGGAAGGGACCTACAGTTTTACGAGGAATCTGAACCTCGGTCAGCCTCCAACGGTCAGCGGTCACCCATCCAAGTACTGACCGCACCCAGCGTTGCTTAACATTCAATAGCGACAGTTGACTGTCTGCACCACTGAGCTATCGAGGCTGACAAATGGCTGGCAATATATGTTCCTCCATAACTTTTAAACCGATCATCCGAATTAGGGGAAACTTAGTACAAGCACATTTAACTATACGCGACACAGGATAGATAAAATTCGGTTCCGATTACGCTAAGATGTTGCTCTCATACAAACCGGATTGTTAGCGCGCGCCGAAATAAAGGTACGGTAGCGGGCTTACTTAATTTATTCTTTTTAAACACGAATTTCACGCGAGCGAAGCCGCGGGCAAAAGCTAGTACTATAATAAGGTAGATCAGGGAAGAGTTTACTTCCTTATTTAGGGTTGATTGCGCATGGTACCGCTGTTTTGTTATCACTGTGGATAGTGAAACATCCATCATTTTTAGGTTTCCTTATCCCGTACGGAAGCCTATTACTAAGCCTACGCCGTCTGTCCGTCCGTCCGTCCGTCCGTCCGTCCGTCCGTCCGAGGGCTGTATCTATTGAACCGTAATAGGTAGCCGGTTGAAATTTTCACAGAATATGTGTTACTATGGCGGATATAACAACAAAATAAGAAAAATAAGAAAAAGTTAAAAATTAAGGGGGGCTCCCATACAACAAACGCCCTAAATTAGTCACACTATTGAATAATAGATGGCGGCACGGGCTTTTTTACATTGCATTGTTGAAAGACAAAAGATAGGCGGATATTAGACAAAAGATAGCGGCACGATCAAAGGGGGAAGCACTGACATGGCACCTAGTTCACCCGGTGTTATGGGCTGGCATCACGGACGTTGTAGGTGATGTAGCCAACCGTGTCAGTTTCCATAAAAAAAAAAATATATATATTATTGATAGCGGATAGATACGGAAACCTCCGTGCGCGAGTAAAACTCGCACTTAACAGATATTTTGTTGTTTTTGCTCTATCATAAAAATGTTAATATATACAAGCGTCAAACTTGGCCTGATTATAGTGCAAACTCTAAAGTAAAATAACAAATAATAAAAATCTGTCACTTACATGGTGGTTCGGAACAATCGGTGCGCGAGTCCGGCTCGCACTTGGCCGGTTTTTTAGTATTATCTTATCTATTACCTTTAGTTTGATTGTTAACATTTTCCGACCAATATAAAATATACAGCGACGACGTTTAAAAAAAATTATACTTCCTCGATAGGTACGTGATTATTACACTCAATTCGGAAATTATGGATGAATATAAATAACAAATTTAAAATACCTCCGACAAACCCTCAAAAAGTAAAAATAATTTCCGTTAAATAGTTTTTACTTAGCGGTCTCCCGACGCCTTTAATTAACTAAGCGGAATTTTTTTTTTACTTTTTGAGGGTTTTTGATGTGTCGGTTTTTTTTTTAAATTTGTGATTTAACTTTTATTAGAAGATTTTGAAGAGACGTAAGTAATTTGAACTAGTAATAATTTTGTTATGATAGGTTAGGTGTTAGATTAGGTAAGTAAAGTTACAAGTACATAAATTATTTTGTAATAGTATCCGTTTATTTACATAGCGCTCTAGCGGTCGATATAGACCGCTCCAGCGTCAACGGGGCGACCAGTGATAATGTTATAAATTACCAATTTACAGAAGAGATCTCTTCACCAAATTAGGAAAGGTGTTGATGATCTTCGAATCGGCTGACCTGATCTTCATCAAACATAGAACCATCCCGGTTAAACTAGATTTCTAATAAAACATAAAAAAAAGTCATCCAAATGGGTTCATCCGTTTGAAATTAAATTAAATGAAAATGAAATGATTTATTTTTTCGTCACACAACAACTCAAATAATTACCAACACAAATGGACATATAACTAGCGGCGGGTGGCCGAGTGGTTTGCGCATCGGCTTCTCATGCGAGAGGTCCGCGGTTCGAATCCCGTCGGCGTGTACCAATGACTTTTTTCTGACGAAAAAATTTACGTGCATACCTACACCTGCTGCTTCACCGTTCGGAACCGGTGTAAAACTGTAGGTCCCTTCCCTTGCCCCTTACTAGTTGGTAGGCTTAAAATGTAGCCGACTGGGTTGGTACCACCGTAATGGATGTAAGATGGCCGCATAGCAGCCTCGGTTGTGTTCTCCTCTAGTCCAGTATAGCCAGCAATCCAGGGAAGTCTCCGGTATGGCACCTACCTTCTCGGAGGTGATATTGGCTGGTCGGAGCATGCGCTTTAGCCCCTCCAACTCAGCCACCCATACCGCATTACATAAAAAAAAAATGTGACGAAAAGGGAACCCACTCAGCTGACTCATTATCCGAGACAGCGACGCTGATTTTCAGGCGCTCCCCTTTCCAACCAAGGACGATACTAAAAACAAACAAACAAACAAACAACAATGACAATCAACATATTATACAAAATAATAATAATAACTGAGAGGCTCTCGCTGAGTGGTTGGGTCAAGGGCCAGATCCAGAAGGCAGCCCTGCTCGACACTGCACGCATCGTCCGGAGGTTCCTCTCTTTGGGACCCGACCATCGGTAGCCTGGGCTCGCCCCGCCGCCGGTGGTGGAAACTCCATTTGTTTTTGTATTAATTTTAGATTTTAAGTTTGTAAATATTATGTAAAATTAATATAAAAAAAATGTGTAAATAAATGGATGAAATAACTGACTAACATAACATAACATAATTTGACAAGCGTATGTGTGTGTGTGAGGGTGTGTGTTTGGGAGCTATACGATACGACAGACAGACACACAGACAGACAGACAGACGGAGGCAACAAACTTATAACATCCCTCCTTTTGCGTCGGGGGTTAAAAATGTATAAAGATCGATACGGCTGTAGACCGCCAGCGAGTCTTCTATTAGTGTTGGGCCATTTCCGTTCTAACTGGGACGCCGACGCACGCCGCGCCGCTACCGCTGAAAATGGACCGCGCCTACATTTCAAAGATATCGCCATTTTGTTATACTACAAATCCATGCATTGAATTGTCTGCCAATGTAACGTGTAGATCGTATGATAATTTTTTTGGATTTGCCAATGATAACGTTTGTAGTTATGTTAGACTTTCGTTAGACTTGTGTGAAATTATTTATATTTCAATTCAATTCAATTTACCTCTATGTCTATCTCTACTTCTTATAAAAGGGAACGCCTGTTCGTATGTTTGAGGTGAACTCCGAAACCACGAATTGATGTGGCTATAAACCATCGCGCTAAATAGCCTTACGGCTGAGCAGAATCAAAGAAAGTAAAGTATGGACGGGAGAGAGAGAGAGTGAGAGAGAGAGAAAATATAAAAGAAGCGATCGTTTATTATGATATTTGCCTCTAAATCGTATTTGCTATTAAACAGTCTACCGCGAGCGAAGCCGCGGGAAAAACCTAGTTTATTATAAATGTTTACTCTTTCAAATTGTGTATTTCGCTTCTTACACTAAACTAAGTTTGCCCTGTTGGAAGTAAGAGTAACCCATCAATAACACAGGCTTGACAACTTTGCAAGTATCCAGCTTCATACAACATGCTTTAAGGTAATAGGTAGGTACTCTTACGAGAGGTTCGAGGTTCGAATCCAACCGGCGTATACAAATGAGTTTTTTTTTCTATTACGTGCCGGCACATGCGCCGAAATGGAGCGAGCCATGCTGGGAATATCGCTACGTGATATGGTGCGTAACGAGGCAATCCGCCGACGCACCAAAGTAGTCGATATTGGACACCGGGTGGCTAAGCTCAAGTGGCAGTGGGCTGGGCACGTTAGCCGAAGAGACGATGACCGTTGGAGTAACCGTGTCCTACACTGGCGGCCGTGGACAGGAAAACGGAGTGTGCGAAGACCACCCGCCAGGTGGGACGACGACATCAAATACGTCGGCGGAAATCAGTGGTTCGGTATCGCTGAAGGCCGGGAGGACTGGAGGAAAATTGGAGAGGCGTATGTCCAGCAGTGGACGCTTTCACGCTGACTGACTGACTGGCTGACATGCGCGAATTACGAATTAATGCAGTGAAAAAAAAAACAAAATTATTTAACTTTTAATTTGCAACACGCACTGTCCGTACACAAAACATTAGCATAAAGGCTTATGTCCCAACGAGCATACAGCGTGCATGGTAAATGCGGGCGTACTTATACCAGATCGAGCGGATAATAATATTACCACCACGCAATTCGTCTGCCCATAAGCTCCAAAAAAAACCGTGCGAGTCGGATTCGCGCACCAAGGATTCCGCACCACAAAAAAAAAATTTGAAAAAAAAACACGTTTCTTGTGCGGGACTAAATTTTTTACTTTTTCTATTTTTTATTATTTGTTGTTATATCCGCCATAATAACACATATTCTGTGAAAATTTCAACAGGCTACCTATTACGGTTCAAGAGATACAGCCCTCGGACAAACAGACAGACGGCGTAGGCTTAGTAATAGGCTTCCGTACGGGATACGGAAACCTAAAAATGGTTATTATAATTATTTTCGTCCCAACTACACAGTTACAGTTTCCAAATTTTTCATGAGTTTTTTCGGCAAAGTGGGTTGACAAGTTGGGTTGATAATGATTTTTTTTTAGGTTTCCTTACCCCGCACGGAAGCCTATTACCGAGCCTACAACGTATGTGCCGTATTTAGAACCGTAATAGTTAGCCGGTGAAATTTTCACAGAATATGTGTTGGCAACAAATAATAAAACATTGAAAAAGTGAAAAATTAAGGGCGGTCGCCCATACACGAAAAGTGTTTTTTTTCTACTTTATTTTGTGGTGCGGAAGCCTCGGTGCGCGAGTCCGACTCGCACTTGGATGGTTTTTTTGTCAAATAATATTTATGGAACTGAAAACTAAAAAAAACAGTAAAATAATCTAAATGACCTTAGCTTCAAAAAGTGTCAAACATTTGAGTTCGATTCAGTTAGTAGTTGAGAAACATTATTATTATTATAACTATTTTCTTAGCTAACGAGCAAACGAACTGCGTGGTAATACGAGTATTATGTGGTCGATATGAGACATTCTGTATATAGCCAAAGGTCGAAGAAAACCCAATTTCATTGAGCCTAATAAAATGTAGGGTTTTACCTCGGAGCTCATAAACTGGTCCTTCGGCATTAGGCGAGGTTGTAAAAGATCCAGTGCCAAATAAATACGCGTAGTAGATATACCTATCAGAAGATACGCCCATGTTTTGGGAGACGCTTTATCGATTCTAAGCGTGTGTAGGTGCATATTGTCGTGTATACTCCATTGTACCGTACCGTGTGGGTTCGGTACTTAAAAAGAATAGCCCCACTGCAAGTTTTTTTTTTTTATGTAATCCGGTATGGGTGGCTGAGTTGGAGGGGCCGAAGCGCATGCTCCGACCAGCCAATATCACCTCCGAGAAGGTAGGTGCCATACCGGAGACTTCCCTGGATTGCTGGCTATACTGGACTAGAGGAGAACACAACCGAGGCTGCTATGTGGCCATCTTACATCCAGTACGGTTACAATTTGAGCCGAAGGAGTAAGGGGCAAGGGAAGGGACCTACAGATTTACACCGGTTCCGAACGGTGAAGCAGCAGGTGTAGGTATGCACATACATTTTTTCTCTCCCCGTGCATGTCGTAAAAGGCGACTAAGGGATAATGATATGATGCCGTGCTAAAGGGCGACCGGCTCGCCACCTCTCACCTTGGCACGGTACTTCCACCGAGTCATGCAGCAGGCGGGTCTTCGTTCCTTGCTGCTTGATCGATTTAATCTTGTTCGAATACTTTGCGAAACGTGGTGGTCGGTGTTGTGCTGTAATTTAACAGAGTTCTTGCAGCACAACACCGATTACTCTGCTACCCCGATTGTCGGGATTCAGCGTGTGTAATAGATATGTATACTCCATAATACTCCATTGTGAAAATGACCTTTAAAAAAATCAGAGTTCAATGAAAACTTATTTTCACAGCATGAAAATGTCATGTCATGATCTATTGTAGAAAGGTCGTATCTCCATTCGCCAACATTGTTCTTTACGACTATCTATAGTCCAATAAGTCAGCGCTTTGTTGAAAGGGCCCGGACGATTTATTTCCACTTCAGTGTTTATGGATATCATTTTATCGGCTCGATTTTAGGGTGTTCTAGTAAACATATAACAGACAAGTTCTGATCGGTCAGTCTCGGCGGCTCAGTGGTGCGATCGGTCGACTGTCGTTTGTGATCATAAGCACATTTAGGCTCGGTCTGAACTTGGATGGGTGACCGTTCGATCGTTGGAGCCTGACCGAGGTTCGGATTCCACTTAAAACTGTAGGTCCCTACTCTTCTTACCTTATTAGGTGGTAGGGTTTAGCCCGCCCGGGTTGCTACCACCGCATTGAATGAAAAGTCAGTCGAAACGGCTATGAAAATAGTTCGTGTTTTCGGCCCAGTTCAGAGTAGCCGGCACGACCAAAGGAAAGCACTGACATGACACCTAGCACACCTAGGTGTTATGGGTTGATATCAAGCATGTTATAGGTGATAAAGGCAACCGTATCAGTCTCCATCAAGTTTCCAAAAATATCTATAAAATAAAAACATAGAATTTTACAAAGAAACCTCACGACGCGGCACGTATACAGATTTACATAAAATAAATCGGTCGAGTGCGAATTTATATGGGACCACCACCCCTAAGGTACGTACCCCCTTTCTAATAAAAAATGAATCACCGAAATCAGTCCACGTGGTAAGGAATAATTATCCCTGAATATACATAAAAAAAAAAAGATTGCGAAAAATTGAGAACCTCCTTCTTTTTTTGAAGTCGGTTTAAATTCAGTTAATTAGTTAGTTAATTTAATTTTTTTTTTTTATGGACACTGACATCTCCATCATGATCAGCTACATCACCTACAACGTCCGTGATGTCAGCCCATAACACCGGGTGAACTAGGTGCCATGTCAGTGCTTCCCCCTTTGATCGTGCCGGCTACACTGAACTGGTCGGAAAACACAAACTATTTACATAGCCGTTTTGACCGACGTTTCATTCAGTGCGGTGGTATCAACCCGGGCGGGTTAAACCCTACCACCAAGTAAGATTAGGAGGGAAGGGACCTACAGTTTTACGAGGAATCCGAACCTTGGTCAGCCTCCAACGGTCAGCGGTCACCCATCCAAGTACTGACCGCACCCAGCGTTGCTTAACATTCAATAGCGACAGTTGACTGTCTGCACCACTGAGCTATCGAGGCTGATATAATAGGTTTAGTTAGATTTATATTAGTATTTAATTAAATTATTGAAACGTTTATATGTAAATTTAATGTCCGAGATAGCCTAGTTGTTAACGTATTTCATTGTCCAGTAAGTCCAGAAAAGTTTGAATTTATGTACATTATTAAATTCAGTACTTATCAAACATTGAAATGGAAACAGACTGACTACGTCATAATACAAAGAAAGTAAATTCTGAACGGATCTTTTAAGATTTCCGAAACGACTCAAAAAGGGTTGAATTTAAGCCTCTTTTTACAACCGGGCGTACTCGTAATAACCGGAGAGAAGGATTACCCGGCATTACGGCGCGCAATCGTTTCCTTCCTACTCCGGGCGCGGCACGGTGTGAACGCGGCTTTACCGCCCCCATCCCAGGGTTGCCAGGTGTCCACGTTTACCGTGGACAGTCCATGTTTTTTTTTATTTTATGTTTTATTTATTTATTCAGGAAACACAAACAGTTACATATATGTAGTAGATAAAAAGAGTAGGTACATAATTTAAGTTAATTAGGTATGTAACCAGCGACGTATTTCACAGGTAGTAAGTATATGGATGGGCGATATCTACAAAGATATACACGAATGTGTGTAAAGTTGACAATATTTGTGAAGCAATATCTACGTTAGTGACGCAGAAGTATTGGTCAAGTTACCTAAGAAGAGAGAGAAAAAAAGAAGACATTAGAGATATCAGAGCAGAAACAAATAATTCACATACCACTCGTTGACACCTGTTCAATGCATCGATGTTTTCGATCGTTTTCAATGTTTTCGATGTTATTCCCACGGTAAAAGATATAAGCAACGTGGACTATGAAGTGTCCTTGTTTTTTAATTTTGTTGTGCACACTCAAGCGATTGTTCAAATTGTTAAAAGCAGTTGCAGGTGATTTTTTAAATATAAAAAAAATGGAAATACCCACGTTGTCTATACATTATTTAAGCCCTATTTATCTATCTATTACCTATCTTACAGTCTCCGTATTGGTGATTATAATAAAAGGGTCTCACAAAAAAATATAGGTATTTTTCGAAAAAAAAATTACCGGGAAAGTCAAAGGAACCCTTTGGTGAAAATTTTCCACTTTATTTATCTGGGACGCTTGGCAACCCTGCCCCATCCCAATATCGCTGTTTGAATTGTATCTGGTGGACGAATGCTTTATTTGCATTTTATATTTGCAAGCCGTGCTGAACGAGTATTTGACCGACGACGCCAATACAGCTTGTTTCATGGCGTTTGAATGTTAGTTTATGAGCTGGCAACATATCAATAAAATAATGAACAAAATTATTTATTAACGATAAAACTTGTTACAGGGTGCTTTTGTTACCATGACGGATTTTTCAGGAGGTTAATTTAGGTGGATGTCAAGGAGGTTCTTGTCAGCCTCGGTAGCTCAGTGGTGCGGTGTTCGACACCACACCTTGGCACGGTCAGTACTTAGATAGGTGACCGCTCGACCGTTGGAGGCTGACCGTGGTTCGGATTCCACGTAAAACTGTAGGTCCATTAATAAGGTTGATACCACCCGGGCGGGCGGATAGTTCGTGTTTTCCGTCAATTTCAGTGTGGCCGAGATGAAATGAAGGGAAGCACTTACATGGCACCTATAGTTCACCTGTGTTATGGGCTGATATAACCGATGTTTTAGGTGATGTAGCCAACCGAGTCACTTTCCATAAAAAAATTCTATTTACCCGACTATGGCGAAGCCAAAAGTAGGGTTATGATTTTTATGTATGTATGTACATATATGTATTTGTTCATTCTCTCACAGAGCCGAAACTGCTTAGCCAATTTTTTGTTATTATATTTGGTTTTTTGTATTCGTCTCAACAGTCCGCTTGTTTTAGGCGATTTTTTTAAGACATTCAAAATGGCGGGTGCCAGGCGCCATATTGTCAAACTTTGGAAATATAGTATAAAGGTCCCTTCCCTTCTTACCTTACTAGGTGGTAGGGTTCAACCCGCCCGGGTTGCTACCACCGCTCTGAATGAAACGTCGGTCGAAACGGCTACGTAAATAGTTCGTGTTTTCCGTCCAGTTCAGTGTAGCCGACATGAAATGAAGGGAAGCACTGACATGGCACCAAGTTCACCCGGTGTTATGGGCTGACTTCACGGATGTTGTAGTTTAGGTGATGTAGCCAACCGTGTCAGTTTCCATAAAATATATATATATCGTCGTGTATCGTTGTCAACGGCTTGAAAAGCAATTTCAATTTCAAACTACAAGAAATTAAGGCGTGTAGAAGGATTTGAATAGACAGGTAGTCCGACTACAGATTTTTCGTTCAAGTTACCTTCGCTTTTCATAGGCGGGTTTTATAAAATATATACATACACACATATCACACACGCTGAATCCCAACAATCGGGGTAAGCAGAGTAAACGTTGTTGTGCTGCAATAACTGTGGCAAATTACAACACAACGCCGACCACCACGTTTCGCAAAGTATTCGAACAGGATTCCATCGATCAAGCAGCAAGTAAGGCACGAAGACCCACCTACTGCATGACTCGGTGGAAGTACCGTGACAAGGTGAGAGGTGGCGAGCCCGTCGCCCTTTAGCACGGCATCTTGTCCTTATCCCATAGTCGCATTTTACGACATGCATGGGAAGAGCTGCAGTGGGGCTATTCTCTTTAAGTACCGGCCCCAAACGGTAAAAAATTAAAAGTTTTATCACTTTGTCAAGTATTCTTTTTGAAATATTCAAGTCTAACTTCTAAATCCTCAGGATACGTGGAAACCTGAACGTCATAACTCATAACACTTCAATACTTATAGATTTGTAAGCGTTCTAAGGCCGGGAACTAGCCCGCTTACAAGACTTGTTCCGAGAGGATCGCTCCCAGGAGGAGGCCAACGCTTATTGAATTTTCGTGAAAGGACCTCGTCGGTGATGTAAATCCTCTCACCCTGTACACAAATTGAAATACAGGATGCGCGGGGAGGCGGGCGCACGGTTGAAACGGCGGCATACAGCTAAATAATGAATTTGGTGGGGTTGCGCGCTGATCAATGGAATTTGTAACATGGTCCAATGAGAACGGCACAGTCGGAATACTAATTTTGACGTTAGCCGTTACGTAGGTATTTTATTGTTTCCTCGTTGGCCCTTATTCGTGGGTGTAATTGTGCCGGAAATAAATAACCGGCCATTAAAAAGTACTACAAAATGAAAAATGTGGGAAAAAGTTTCAAAGCTTTTCCTCTTCAAATATGCCCTTTCGAATCCTGAAGTTACGAAACCCTATCCTGAAA
The DNA here is from genome assembly GCA_946902875.1 of Nematopogon swammerdamellus. Lineage (NCBI taxonomy): Eukaryota > Metazoa > Arthropoda > Insecta > Lepidoptera > Adelidae > Nematopogon > Nematopogon swammerdamellus. Next base: position 28,766,492 of record OX336335.1, read on the forward strand.
GAGCCTGTATATGTTTGTATACAACTTAACGAAAGTAATTTTTGATAAAAATATTACAATTTTGAAACAACACTTCTTTACGGAGCGAGGTAATTTTGCAGCCTCGATCTCACCTTCGCTCCCAGCTCTTGGATAATTGAAAAGCGCGACCGAGATTAAAATTTCTAAATCGATTTTACGCGAGACACCTCCTCCGCCGCCATCAATATTTAAGCTTTCGCAAGTCGAGATTGGTGGTTAGTCTTCAAGCGCGGAGGAAATACGAGAGAGAAACTGAGTTTGTCTCACTCAACCAACTGCCTGTCTGCCTGTCTGTCTGACTATCTGTCCGTCCGTCCGTTCATCCGTCCAATGCCTTGACAAACTAATTTTTTGAAAAAAAAACACGTTTTTTGTATGTTCTATCATTTTTCACTTTTAATTGTTTTTATTATTTTGTTGATATATCAAAATAAAACATATTCTGTGAAAATTTCAACCGGTTAGCTATTCCGGTTCCAAAGATACAGCTATCGAACGGACGGACGGACAGATAGACGCCGCCGTAGGCTAAGTAAGGGGTACGGAAAAAAGTAATGCAAATCAAAATGATTTTTTTTACGTCTTTTTAATGTCACAACGTGCGAAAAATCTACATAATAATATGCAAACGGGCATAAGGAATTAAACGCGACCAATTCTCTGCACATTTTTGAATTTGGAACGCGTGCAGTAAACGTCGCAAACGTCCGCTCTGTCGCGGCTTCGATTCATCGATCGCGGTCCTTCGCTCTAGATCCATTTGAGAGTTGGTTTCCGATCGAGTTACCTCAGACCTCGCAAGCGAGGGCGTCGATCGAGCGTAGGCGAGGTCGCCCGCAGAGCACGGGGTCTCCGGGCAGGGGGGGAGGGGGGCTCCGAGGGGTCTCCCAGGATGCCGGGGGGGGGGGGGGGGGGGGGGCAGGGAGATACCTGCCCTGTAATAATTACCCTCTGTTAATCTGATTTTATCACACCGAGCTCGGAAGCTCCGAGGAATAACGATTTAATATGACCATTGTTTAACGCGAGCGCAGACAATGGAGTGGTTTGAATGCCTATAGAGGAAGAAATTTCAAAGAGAATAAACATCGTTTTTAACTTCTGCACTTAAATATTGTTATAATCTACGAGACCAGCTGTTATTTCTCGATTATTATATAAGGAAAACGATATAGCTGTTCTCGCGGCTTTCGCCTGAATACCTCAGTGATATGAGTGAATTGCGGCGGCCCAGATCTTCGCTTCATTTATTATGTATGACGCTTATAATGTATCTGAAAAAATCTACTCGCACTACTATGTCAGCCTCGATAGCTCAGTGGTGCAGACAGTCAACTGTCGCTATTGAATGTTAAGCAACGCTGGGTGCGGTCAGTACTTGGATGGGTGACCGCTGACCGTTGGAGGCTGACCGAGTAAAACTGTAGGTCCCTTCCCTCCTAATCTTACTTGGTGGTAGGGTTTAACCCGCCCGGGTTGGTACCACCGCACTGAATGAAACGTCGGTCGAAACGGCTATGTAAATAGTTTGTGTTTTCCGACCAGTTCAGTGTAGCCGGCACGATCAAAGGGGGAAGCACTGACGTGGCACCTAGTTCACCCGGTGTTATGGGCTGACATCACGGACGTTGTAGGTGATGTAGCCAACCGTGTCAGTTTCCATAAAAAAAAAAAAAAACTACTGGCATAGTAGTAAGAACAGTAAACCATCTCAATACTAGCGTACCGATTTTGCACACTGAACTGGGACCGAAAACACGAACTATTTACATAGCCGTTTCGACAGACGTTTCATTCAGTGCGGCGGTATCAACCCGGGCGGGATAAACCCTACCACCTAGTAAGGTAAGAAGGGAAGGGAGCTACAGTTTTAACGTGGAATCCGAACCACGGTCAGCCTTCAACGGTCGAGAGCGGTCAACCATCCAAGTACTGACCGCGCTCAGGGTTGCTTAACAACAGTCGACCGACCGCACCGAGGCTGGCAAAATACTTATTTGTAAGATTATATAAGTAATGTGCCAACTAAGGGATATGTATGACTCCCTTCTTATACTACTAGGTGGTAGGGTTTAACCAGCCCGGGTTGGTACCACCGCACTGAATGAAAGGTCGGTCGAAACGGCTAGGTAAATAGTTTGAGTTTTCCGTCCAGTTCAGTGTTGCCGGCACGACCGAAGGGAAGCACTGACATGGCACCTAGTTCACCCGGTGTTATGGGCTGACATCACGGACGTTGTAGGTGATGTAGCCAACCGTGTCAGTTTCCATAAAAAAAAAACATCATACCTTTTGTCTTCGCCGAGGTCGGATAAAAACGCGAAAATTTTCCGTAACCACGACATTGATAGATTCATTCAAGTATTGACAGTTAATAAATAACAAACGATACTAGACACGAGCCTCCCTCCCACCACCCCATTGCGGTGATTCTGATTACAACATGTCACCGCAAACTGATACACAAGCCCACGCTGCCGTCGGACGGTAAAACGATGTATGAGCACATACAGCGTTTTTACGTAACACGGCTCAATCGAAAGTTCTTGGCGTGCCCTATCACCCAATATAAATGAAATCTTTGTAGGACCTTCACTGAAGAAGTTATGAAGATCGATATGACGATGTATGTCCAAAAACATACGATAAAACGATGCATTTTTTTCCAGAACCCTCCATTTAAGGTATGCCACGACGATGTAATATCCAATACATCGTTTCACCATAACACCGCCTAGTTACAGCGTTTAGCCATAACACAAATCCTTCAAACGCGTTTATCTCAAAACAATACATTTGAACATACATCGTTTTACCGTCCGACGGCAGCACAGGCATTGCGTTGATTTATATGTACACTTTACCATACATAAACACCACACGCCGTATCCCGACAATCGGGGTAAGCAGAGTAATCGGTGTTGTGGTACAAGTATCCTGGTAAATTTGTAGCACAGCACCGACCACCAAGTTTAGCAAAGTATTCGGACAAGACAGATCTGGCAGCAAGTCATGAAGGCCCGCCTTTTTTTATTGATTTTTTATGGAAACTGACACGGTTGGCTACATCACCTACAACGTCCGTGATGTCAGCCCATAACACCGGGTGAACTAGGTGCCATGTCAGTGCTTCCCCCTTTGATCGTGCCGGCTACACTGAACTGGTCGGAAAACACAAACATAGCCGTTTCGACCGTCGCGTCGTTTCATTCAATGCGGTGGTACCAACCCAGGCGGGTTAAACCCTACCAGCAAGTAATATTAGGAGGGAAGGGACCTACAGTTTTACGAGGAATCCGAACCTCGGTCAGCCTCCAACGGTCAGGGTCACCCATCCAAGTACTGACCGCACCCAGCGTTGCTTAACATTCATTAGCGACAGTTGACTGTCTGCACCACTGAGCTAGCGAGACTGACATATGGCTGGTCCGCCTGCTGCAAGACTCGGTGGAAACACCGTGCCAAGATGAGAGGAGGCTGGCCTGTCGCCATTATGCACGGCATCTTATCCCTATCCCTTAGTCGCCTTTTACGACATGCACGGGGAGAGATACAGTGGGGTTATTCTTCACACGGTACCTGTACCTGTACACTGTACGGACTACGGACGGTACCGGTACATGTACACTGTACCAGTTACTCTATACCCGGTGTCGATATTGGACACCGGTTGGCTAAGCTCAAGTGGCAGTGGACTGAGCACGTCAGCCGAAGAGACGACCTCCGATGGTGTAACCGTGTCCGACACTGTCGGCCGTGGACAGGAAAACGGCTGAAGGCCGGGAGGACCCGAGGAAAATTGGAGAGGCGTATGCCTAGCAGTGGACACTTACACGCTGACTGACTGACTGACTCGCATGTACACTATGCAGGGTTTTTCAACAGTCACTAAATTAATACAACTACGAAGATTATATTGTTTAAGATAATAATCGTAGTTGTATGATAAAAAAATTGTGGAAATTATACCTACACGCTGTTGCAGTTGCCGCCGTAATATTTTTAACTGACATAACGGGGTTGTTCTATATGTGAAATTTAACAACTTCTGTGGCGAAAAAACATTTTTTGAAACAAAAAAAAATTTTTTTTTCCATACAAATTTTAAATACCTATTCTGAAAATGTATGGAGAAAAAAAAATGTTTGTTCTTCAAATTAAAAAGGCGTTCTACGAACGTCGAACAAAAGTTGTTCTATTTGACGTACAGAAACCCCTTTCGGGTTTTACGGTTGGGGTTGCAACACCGTGTATATATCTACATCTACTTGTGCCGAGACTTGCGACGAGGAGTAACGCAATAATACACCTCCCCCTTGCCCATTCCAATTATAAACAGAATTCATTTTTCTGGCGTGCTGGTAAGTTATTCAACGACATAAGCGACGATGTTGATTTGTTTTTAGACGTGCTTTCGACTCAACTTAACGTTTTAGATTTATGTTAGTTTTTTTTAAGTATTAATTTGTGTAAGAAATGCCCACTTAAATGTCTGTTGTCTTCATTATCTGTGTTAAATTTTCGCTTTTTTTCTCTCTAAATTTGAACCTAAATGTGTAAACTTGTAATTGGTGTCCTGTAGTTATAATTGTATGTTTATTCAATATGTATCTGCACTGTAAGTTTACCGAAATAAATAAAAAAAAAAAAAATACATTGCCTAGTTTCCAAGATATTACTTTTTTTAGGTTTCCGTAGCCCGTACGGAAGCCTATTACTAAGCCTACAACGTATGACCGTCTGTCCGTTCGTCCGTCCGTCCGATGGCTGTATCTTTGAAACCGTAATAGCTAGCCGGTTGAAATTCACAGAATGTATTATAAAATATTTTGGCGGACTTTATAACAAATAATAAAAAACAATTTACGTGAACTATTAAGGGAGATCCTATACAAGGAACGTGTTTTTCAAGGTTTTTTTTGTGGTGCGGAAAACTCGGTGCGCGAGTCCGACTCGCACTTGGCCGTTTTTTTTTTATTTCGCGCTTTCATCTAACTAATATAAATAAGGTATGAACAGCGTCTGCTCACATTTTCCACTGGCATTCAATTCTCTTTCCACTAACTTGAACGCCTATAAAATTACCTCAAGATGCCTTCGCGAAACGCCGCTGGTGAAAGGGTTGTGGATAGAAGCATTTATCGAGACCACTTCTCCTAGTGTTGCTTTAGGTCCGGTTTATTAATCGATTGCCCTTTCTTGTGGCAGTTAACCTTTCGCGTCGGCGAACTGAGCACCGAATAATCTCCTTCGAGATAAATTTTTTAAGGATATTTTGGTAGTAGAGTGGATAGATAGATAGATAGTGTCATTCTCGGTAGCTCAGTGGTACGGTCGGTCGACTACAACTAAGCAACCCTGAGCGCGGTCAGTCCTTGGATGGGTGACCGCTCGACCGTTGGATGCTGACCGTGGTTCGGATTCCACGTTAAACTGTAGATCCCTTCCCTTCTTACCTTACTAGGTGGTAGGGTTCATCCCGGCCGGGTTGATACCACCGCACTAAACGAAACGTCGTCGGTCGAAACGTCTATGTAAATAGTTCGTGTTTTCCGTTCAGTTCAGTGTAACCGACGTGAAATGAATAGAAGCACTGACATGGCACCGGTGTGTGTACTGTGTGGGGTCGGTACTTAATAAGAATAGTCCCACTGCATCTCTCCCCGTGCATGTCGTAAAAGGCGACTAAGGGATAAGCGGCCTGCAGACACCCCGGTCGACTTGTGGCTTTCATGGAAGACATAGGCTGGCTGGGGTAGCTGGAGACTGCGGGGTTTTGCACGAAGGTCCCCAACCAAGCGGCACCGGTAAACAACATGGCACCGGTGTTATGGCCTGACATCACGGATGTTGTAGGTGATGTAGTAGCCGACCGTGTCAGTTTCCATAAAAAAAAAGACAGAAAATTCTTTATTGCTCCAGAAATTTACTAGGTGGTAGGCGACTGGGTCGATACCACCATAAGTACTGGATGTAAGATGGCCGCATAACAGCCTCGGCTGTGTTCTCCTCTAATCCAATCCAGTATAATAGCCAGCAATTCAGAGGGAAGTCTCCAATATGGCGCCTACCTTCTCGGGGGTGATATTGACTGGTCGGAGCATGTGCTTTGGCCCCTCTGACTCAGACACCCATACCGGATTACATAAAAAAAATCAAATATTTTACAAGAAAAATAACACAATGAAAACTAGCACATGAGGTGCAAAGACGAACTTATTCCTTGATGAGATTTCGTACAGCCAACCTTTAGGTGTGTAAAATTGTAAATGTAGACTAAGTGGACGTATAAAAAAGTATCTACCGAAGTTTCTTGCCAGTTCTTCTTCGCTGTGATAATCGAACTGGCAAAATGCTAAATGTTAAATGTTAAAATATGACGAATCCGAGTGCAGTGTAGTAGTGTGTCCCGGTTTAGTACTGCATTGTCCGCCCCTTCGTCTGTTCCACATCCCAAAGGTTAGTTCGTAAAGAATGCCGCAAGGCATTAAACTCGCCTTTTGTAACCTTTTTACCCGACTGCGCGACGCAAAGGAGGGTAATGTGTTTATTTATACGGTGTACAATAAAGTATATTTTCATTTAATTTCATTTCAGTGTAATAATATAATAGTTTTTTTATGTAAATTGTTACGGTTGGCTACATCACCTACAACATACGCGATGTCAACCCATAACATCGGGTGAACTAGGTGCCATGTCAGTGCTTCCCTTCATTTCATGTCATTAATTGCGCATTGAAGGAAGTAGTAGGTAGTAAAGATACGATGTGATTTTAAATTAAACTTGAAAAATATGGCTATGTAAAAAAACCTGCAAATTCCGTTTACTTACATAAAGGAATTGGGGGACCGCTAAGTAAATAAAATATGAAATCTCAGATCTGCGCGGGAATTTACTTATTTAGGGAATGTACCTACTTATTTGTCTAGTTATTTAGCAGAAAGCTTTTGAATCAGCATCCATTTACCCGCCATGGCCATAAACTTCAAGATAGTTTTTTTCGTAAAACAATTCCGTGTTCTGTCGGCGGCACGGCCGCTGTCGGAGCGAAGCGCGAGAAGGGCGGGGGAGCGAGGCGCGAGAAGGGCGGGGGACGGGGGGGAGGGGGTGTATATTGTGTTGGCGAGATTAAAACTTGTCGTTTACTCTTCTACCCTTCCTCATCCCACCCCTCCCCTCACTCCACTAGTATGCCGATCACGATAACCCAGAATCACTCTAGAAGTAGGTTGCTACCTTGTCATCTCTAAGTTTTTGCTTTTCGTTTAAGCATGCCGCTAAGCGGCGGACGGTCGACGCGGTCTTGACTTGGACTCTTGATCTCAGGGTCCGAGGTTCGAATCCGGTCGACATGCGCCAATGAGATTTTTCTAATGGAAAAATCGGTTGAAGTGCTATTAAAATAATGGAGAGAAAAAAAGATATTCAGGTCAGATCAGCAGTTCTGTCTGACGACGGACACACTTTATTGTCCGCGATCAGAACTATTAATCTGACCACGAACACACTTTAGTGTCCGCTTTCAGAACTACTAACCTGATGATTACGGACACACTTTAGTGTCCGCGGTCAGAACTACTGATCTGACCACGGACACAATTAGTGTCCGCGGTCAGAACTACTAATCTAATCACGGACACACTTTAGTGTCCGCGGTCAGAACTACTAATCTGACCACGGACACACTTTAGTGTCCCCGGTCAGAACAACTAATCTGATCACGGACACACTTTAGTGTCCGCGGTCAGAACTACTAATCTGACCACGGACACACTTTAGTGTCCCCGGTCAGAACAACTAATCTGATCACGGACACACTTTAGTGTCCGCGGTCACAACTACTAATCTGATCACGGACACACGCTTTATGTCTTCCGAGCGGTGCACAACAATGCAGCCTTACCACGGACACATCGATCCGCGTGAGTCTCACCATCCAATACAATTTATTTTTGCAACTGATTTATTAACAACTTCATTTTGATGAAATTCGGTCGATGTAGAATGGTAGCTTCGCACGTTGAAATATTTTGTTTCAGCGAGATTGGAGTTAAGTAATTGCTGTGAAAACAGGCAGTTTTGTTTTTGAATGCGTATTTTATTCCAGGCATAACGTTCCGAATTTAATTACCTACTCTCGCATTAATTGTTCCGCGGACATACACGGTGTTTGAGTTAGGATGGTGTTTTGTGAGTAGAAAGGTCGGAAATCTCGGGAAAGGCCGCGCCACACGCTACGTACACCTATACCAACACGTACATACGCGTTAGACGCACACCGGGAACCACTTACTCGCTCGCTGGCCCAAAAACGTCGATTGCAACATTTGCAACATTTACCACCAACGCCGCACGGGACCGCGTGGAATCGTTTTCCGGCGTTTTCCGGCGTTTCCCGAATCCCTTAACCTGGGTGTCTTCAAACGTCGTATCGACAGGTTAGCCAGTCTAGCAACATTCCGAAAATCTGCTGGCACGTCATCTTACTGAGTGTGGTTAGCGACGAGCGGTGAATTCGGCTCTGGCGACTATTGCAAAAACATACCTTAAATAAATATTGGAAAAAACTAATGGCGTGCAATGCACTTGTTGGATTGGTCTTGGCTGGCGACTGGTGATGTCACCGAACGCTCATGCTTATAACCCCATTTTTTTAACTGTGCACTTCGAGCTGTCAAAATCGTTAGGTTCTCAGCACTGATTGCTCTCTCCCCGCTTACTTCCTCACCTCTCCGCCGACGGCTATCAGCGGTCTGCACTCTGTACTGATTGAAGAGTGAGGTGAAGAAGTACAAGCGGGAGGTGAATTCAGTGCTGAGAACCTAACGACTTTCACAGTGCACAGTTTAAAACATTTGGTTATACCGTCCGCTAGCTCCTCTCCCGCTCGCTTCCCGCCCCGTGCGAGCTCCCCTCTACCGCTCGGCTCTGTGTTCCGCCGGCCCGCTACCTTACTTCATATTAACTCACTGAGAAATTTCATATAGTTACGCGAATGTGCTTGACGAAGGATACCCACAAATAGAATAAATTTGCAACTTTACGGTCTAGGGATAAATTGTATTTCGTTGTTTCAGATCAATGCGAGAGTGTAGAGTGACCCGATTGGAACTTTAAGTGGCCTGGATCCGAGGGACTTTTGTGACAGGTGAGCCAATGAAAATTATGATTTAAAAGAGGACTGAATTGAATAATCCTGAAATTAAGCAAATTAATAAAAATTTGCATTGCAATTTTTATTATTAAAAATAATATTTTAGATTTTTGTTTCTCTTCATTTTCGGTTTTGCATTTCTCTAATGAAGAAATATAAAAAGAGAGTCAACATAAATCAAAATTATGAGTTTGTAGCAGTGGCTGAGGAAACCCTCGGTCGTACGAGGAGGCGAAGGGGTTTCTCAAAGAAATATGGCGCCGTCTCGCGGAGACTTCGGGGGATAGCCGTGCTGATGCTGGATCCTTCCTGTTGCGGCGCATCAGCATGGATGTTCAGAAGGGCAATACCGCGAGCGTTATGGGCACATTCCCTTCATCGGGTCATTTAGATGAAAGTTTTTTGGGGAATGCGTGATTTTTTAATGTGTTAATTATTTTAAGTAATTATCTTAAGTTATGTTATATTGTCAAGTTATGTTTTTTTTTATTTATTTTTTTATTGATGCTGACACGGTTGGCTTCATCACCTACAACATCCGTGATGTCAGCCCATAACACCGGATGAACTTGGTGCCACGTCAGTGATTCCCTTCGGTCGTGCCGGCTACACTGAACTGGACGGAAAACACAAACTATTTACATAGCCGTTTCGACCGACCTTTCATTCAGTGCGGTGGTACCAACCCGGGCGGGTTGAACCCTATCACCTAGTAATATAAGAAGGGAGTCATATCCCTTAGTCGCCTTTTACGACATACACGGGGAGAGATGCAGTGGGGCTATTCTTTTAAAGTACCGGCCCCACACGAACACACATACAAAGCGACTTGTTAAACAATGTTAAGCAATAAAAGTGAAATTCCGTATTTTTTTTTTCATACAAACATTGAAAATTGTAATAAATACTCGATGGATTTGGAGGAGGATGGTCTGGGGAGATTTGGCAACAGTGCTGTCTAGGTCTAGGGAGTGCAATGACCTAGTCCAGTCCCCTTTTTCTTTTCATGTCTTTCAACTTTCAGTGTTTGGAATTTACCTACATGCAGTTCAATTCTAAGTTAGTCGGCGGACTATCCCTATCCTGAAACATTCTGTATATACGGTGTTGCAGTTGCCCCCGTAATATTTTTAACTGGCATAAGGGGGTTATTTTATATGTGAAAATAATCAACTTCTGCGGCGAAAAAAATTTTTTTGAAACAAAAAAAAAATATTTTTTCCATACAAATTTTAAATGCCTATTCTCAAAATGTATGGAGAAAAAAATTTTTTATCTTCAAATTAAAAAGTAGAACAAAAGTTGTTCTATTTCACGTACAGAATCACCCCCTTTAGGGTTTTATGGTTGGGGCTGCAACACCGTGTATAGTAGCGCAAGGCCATTTCTCATTATACCACATCCTCTCTGCTATCTCATCCGTGTGTCAAACGGATACTATGTTAGCGCAAGCTTACCTCCCGGCCAACGGATGTGTGCCGTAAAAACAAGCCGAAACTGCCGTATTTTACGAGAGTTCGCCGTAACAATAATTACGTTACGCATAAATCAGACAAGCCAGACATCGTGTCGACACGAGTTCCGGGGTAGACTTTGAAATTGCTTGATATTCACCCCTCAACGGAGCTGTGTCTAGTATTAAATCGATACAAGTACGGTCGGCTATGTTAGACACTTTGCTGACACGTACATCACACACGCCGAATCCCGAAAATGGGGGTAAGCAGAGTAATCGCTGTTGTGCTGCAAGAACTCTGAGAAATTACAGCACAACACCGACCACCACGTTTCGCAAAGTATTTGAACAAGATTCAAGATTCTGTCGACTACAAAGGTGTGTTCCGCGAGAGTATGGCGGGTTTGGCGAAGGCGAAAAGGAAGAGGAGGAATAAGGGAAGCAAGTTCGTCAGAGCAGCGGCCATAGTAGTAAAAAAAAACTGTGAAATAAAAACTATTTAATAAAATATAAAAGTCGCCTTCAAAAATGTATGAAATAAAAATCGAACCCTAGAGTTGAAGGCGGTGCTAAAGCAAGCAAAAATGATGCATGAAAGAAAAATAAACCCCCGACCCATAAAAAGTCAAAAATAAAAAGTCAAAAATAATTTCCGTTTACTTACTTAAAGGAGTGGGGAGACCGCTAAGTAATTTCCCGCGCAGCTCTGAGTTTTTAGATTTTATTTACTTAGCGGTCCTCCGACTCCTCTAAGAAAGTAAACGGAAATTATTTTTGACTTTTTATGGGTCGGGGGTTTTTAAATTTGTAATTTAACTTTTATTTCAAGCTTTTTTAAAAAAGCCGCATGAAAATCGGTCCACTTTTTAAGATAATAAATTTTTTTATTACTTAATTACTTGATTACTTGATTACAAACATAGCTAAGAATCATCCCGATTAAACAAGCTTCCTAATAAAAAAACCGCATCCAAATCGGTCCATCCGTTTGGGAGCTACGATGCCACAGACAGACACACACACACACACACACACACCCTCTCACACACACACAAGTCAAACTTATAACACCCCTCCGTTTTTTTCGTCGGGGGTTAATGAGTGGATCATATCCTTTGTGATTTGTGTAGCCTTCTTTAGGACCGTCCATCACCTACATCATCAGTGATGTCAGCCCATAACACCGGGTGAACTTGGTGCCACGTCAGTACTTATGTGGAGATGTCTTTTGAGGCAGTTGTGCCCAGTAGCCACCATCGCCATTTTGGAAGGTTTTTGATTACGACTCAACAGTACCGTGTGGGGTCGGTACTTAAAAAGAATAGCCCCACTGCATCTCCCCCCGTGCATGTCCTAAAAGGCTACTAAGGGATAAGGACAAGGTGCCGCGCTAAAGGGCGACAGGCTAGCCATCTGACACCTTGGCGCGGTCCTACCGCCGACTCATGCAGCAGGTGGGTCTTCGTGCCTTACTTGCTGCTTGATAGTTATCTTGTCCGAATACTTTGCTAAACGTGGTACATCCGTGTTGTGCTGTAATTTACAAGAGTACTTGCAGCACAACACCGATTACTCTGCTCATCCTGATTGTCGGGATACAGCGTGTGGTATGTATGTGTGTATGTCAACAGTTTAGTTGGATAAGAATTGGTCGTCTGCCAGGGTCCTTAGGTGTACTTACGGGAGGGGGGGGTGTTACAGTGTGAGGGGGGTATTGTGTCGTGAGGGTGGGCCAGAGAGGAAGGGGGGGGGGGGGCATAAACCGTGTACACGTCTGCCGAGGACAGCAGATTAGGGGCCGAGGATCTGAAGCTATCCCCAAATTGATGGCGCCGCCGCCGCCAGTCTGAAATGGGACAGTCTGAGTAGGATAAATAGGAACCGTTGAGTACACCCTTGAATAGGATATTGCGACACCGCAAAATTGTACTGACTTTTTTTTTTGTTGTTGAGATATTTCGTGGAATGTTGTCTTGTTATTTATTATTTACTAGCTGTGCCCGCGGCTCCGCCCGCTCTCATATTTCACTTCACTGCTAACCTCATAAGCCATTTAGCGTGATAGTAAGTAGCCTATAGTTGATGGGAAGAATCAAGCTATCCGTAGAATTTTTTTTTATTAAAATCGGTTCAGTGTTTCTCGAGTTATAAGACACTCGGACAGAAAGCAGACGTTGGATTTTATTATAGGTAAGGACTATTACGAATAGTTTCTTTTTAGGGTTAAATACGAATTTCACGCAAGCGAAGCCGCGGGCAAAAGCCAGTACAGAAATTATGGTCGTACTTGCGCAATCCGAAAATATATATAAAATAGTCCGCCGAGGTTTTCTCATATTCTCATTCTCACTTGTCCATTCAAACGTAACCAGTATCACAGAATACGTAATAAATAGTACTAGCGTACCAGTATTAGGTCTCCCTGAAGGCAATAAGTACCTACTTACAAGTTATTTTCGCCTGCGTCGCTCTTGTGCCGTGCCGGTCGCGGACGTCAGGGGCCGGACGAGACCCGCCAGAGAGTAATCAGTCTAATTACAAGGGATCTTGACTCAGTCGAAATTAGCTTCGGCTCACACACACACACACATAGAAACCTGTTTGTATCTTGGATATGGTAGAGAGATTATAGTTACATACACTTCAACTCAGTGACACGAGAATCTTATTTCAATCTTGGAGGCAAACATTATTAAGGGCGGGTAGTATAGCATGCTGTATTATTGCAATTTAAGGTATTTTTTTTATGGAAACTGACACGGTTGGCTACATCAGACATCACCTACAACATCCGTGATGTCAGTCCATAACACCGGGTGAACTAAGGTGCAATGTCAGTGCTGCCCTTCATTTAATGTCGGCTACACTGATCTGGACGGAAAACACGCACTATTTACATGGCCGTTTCGACCGACGTTTCATTCAGTGCGGTGGTACCAATCCGGGCGGGTTGAACCCTACCACCTATTAAAGTAAGAAGGGAAGGGACCTACAGTTTTACGTGGATTCCGAACCACGGTCAGCCTCCAACGGTCGAGCGGTCACCCCGAGCGGTAGGTATGTAAAATAAAAACATATTTTAAAATAAAATATCTATAAGCTAAACTTGCCAAATTCTTCCATATAGATTGCATTGTAGTGTTCCTACGGTTTTTAACCGGCTTAAAAAAAAGGAGATTATCAATTCTACACGTATGGATGTAATATTATTTATTATGTATGTTTATTGGCTTAAATTTACTTCGACTTAGGGAACAGTGCAAGTTTCATCAAAATCGGTTCATTAGTTTTCAAGATATGGACTGTTAAGTGTGTCAAATGGGCGAATTAAATGATTCTATACCACGACAACGGATTTCTGTGATTCTTTTTTGTTTTGTGATGTTACTAATAATAAAAAAAAAGAGTGAAATAAATTACTGTTGAAAAAAACATTGAACCGACTTCAAAAAACAACTACCTATAGAACTAAACATTATTAAATAATTTAGTTCAAATAAGGCGGTACAAAAGCACACAAGAAAATTTATAGATTTATTTAACTCAATTATTTAATAATTTTTAGTTCTGTAGTTTTCTGAAGTCGGTTCAATGTTTTTTTTATTATTATGTTGTTGTACTTTAGAGTTTGCACTAAAGTCACACCAAGTTTGACGCTTTTCGCTGACGCTGACGCGTACCCAGTACAGAAACCTATTACTAAGTATACGCCGTATCTATCTGTCTGTCTGTCCTACTGCTGTGTCTTTGGAACCGTAATATAAAGCTGGTTGATATTTTCACAGAATGTGTTATTTATTAATTATGGCGGATATAACAAACAATTTTTCAATTTTTTTTAATTCATAGTATAAAAGATATTAGAAAACATACGAAAATAGTCCATCCCACTCCGAAATCCAATACATCTCCGAAACTACAGAGTCAAAATAAAAAAAAAAACAAAAGGTAATTAGGACCTAAACGAAAATCCCAAGTCTTAAAGGTCTCGCGGAAAACGGAATCGTACGGAACCCTCTCCGCGCGAGTTCGACTCGCACTTGACAGATTTTTCATAGTCGGATTTTACGAAAAAAAAAAAAAATACTAGAAATTATATGTAGCATAGCAACAACTACTCTTTATCTTTTACATGTTGAAAATACTAGAACAACAACGTACCTAATTCGAGCAATCCATTGAGCCGAGAGCAAACTCACGTCCGATATTTAGTCCATCTTGTTCTCGTTAGTACGGTTCTCCGGCACGCTCTAGGTTAGTCCCTGAGGTGTAGCGTGGTTAGGTCTCTTGATTACTTCAATCGTTAGTTAGGATATAGCCAGGCACTAAATAACTTCTTTTTCTAACAGTTTACCTATTTTATCAATCATCAATACTAATAATAAATCTTTAAGGGATGGTCGTGGAGTAAGCTACTTTGTTTTATGAGATACTGCGTTTGTAGACTTTATTTATGATACTAAAACTAAATTGACTATTTATGTATGTACGTATGTATGTTAGTCCATAACTCTTAAAACGATCATCCGAATTCAATGAAACTAAGTATTAAGCACATTTAGCTATAAGAGACAGCATAGGCTATATAAAATTCAGTTCCGGTTACCCGAAGATGTGGCTCTCATACAAACCGAATTGTTCCGCGCGCCGAAATAAAGGTATTGTAGCGGGCTTACTTACTTCCTTCTTTTTAAATTCGAATTTCACGCGAGTAAAGCCGCGGGCAAAAGCTAGTCTTCTATAAAAATACAATGGTCTCGTTCTGAGTCAAGTCATTTCCAAAGCCTTTTAATTACCAGTTCAGTGTTTATTCAACTTTGAAGGAATACGTTTTTTTTTTGCACGAAAATGTTTTAGGTGGATATTTTTTCCAGTAGATGAAAATACGCTGAAATAAATAAACTTTCGTTCGATTAAAAAAAAATATATAAATTAATTTAACTTGAGCTTGGAGACATTTAGAAAACAAAAACAGAAATTGTTCGCAATATTATTTTGGGTAAGATGTCTTTATCCTCCAAGTTGCCCAAAACAATAGTACCGTCCCTCCTTCGCTCCATCATTATTCATCACTTAAATTTTAATGCGAGTGTGCCCAATTTGTGCCAGCCCTAGCGACCGCAGGGCGCCGGGGCCGTGCGGGGCGGGTCGGCGGCTAGGGCTGCCGCATCAATTCGTAACACCGTCTTTATTCAACCGCCAGTAAATCAGCAGATGAATATTCGTCGAATTCCGAGCGCTCCAAATTAATACCGCGGGTGAGTTAGGAAGGAGGGGGGGGGGGGGGAGGGGGGCGGTGGGTGGCCCCCTTTCCAGAGCTTTGGGGGTTTTTGGAGGTCCGGACCGCCATTGAACTTAGATGCGGATTTATGAGGGGTCGATCGCCCTCCGACAAATGATCCCGATACGCATGAGTTTCTGTCCCGGGATTTCCTGGGAATTCATCGTTTTTAGGGTTCCGTAGCTAAATGACAAAAGTCGGAACCCTTATAGTTTCGCCCTGTTCGTCTGTCGGTCCGTCCGTCACAACCATTTTACTCGAAGGCTATTGGCACTAGGTATATACTAGATACAATTTCGAAGGAAGGTGTGTTCTATGAAACGTTATACAATTATAGTATTGTGTAAAAATAAAAAAATAAAAATTAGGCGCACCGTTTCAAAATTACGTTTTGCTTAAGCGAATACCTAGTTGGTGATATATGCACTTATAAATTCGTGAAAAAAGTATGTGGCACACCCCTCCTAAATTTTCAATTACACGGTGGATTTTTTTTTTTTTTTAAACTTCTCTATTTCATTCCCCTATCCCTTTGTTGGGATATCCAAATGTTTTGTGTCGATTTTCTTTTATTGTCACGAACGGTTTGTGACCACTGTCACAATTCCATTAAATGATGTTAAGGTTGTCCTGCGGCAGCCTCCTTTCCAGTCTCCGGGGTATCTCCATGTCTCATCAAATTCTTGGCTAGCTCGTTGGGATGTTGCTCGATCCTTTTCTGATAGGATTTTGTTAATGTTTTTACACGGTGGATAATTCTGAAAATATTTAAGGTGGTAGAAATTAAAAATCACTTTCAACGAAAATTGGTTTGAATAAGATAATGTAGTGTATGTATTTTTAAACGTTTTTTTTAGAACGTACTTCCGGTCTACGGAACCCTTCACTGTGCGTCGTTCGAACCTCACTTGGCCGATTTTTAACGTTACCGTTCCCGAAAAATAGCGTTCGGGAATTCTTGTCATCCGGGAATTAACACAACCGCGTTCGGGAATTCTTGTCATCCGGGAATTAACACAACCGCGGTAAAATGTGAAGTATTAAACATTTCGCACTATCATATTATAACGTTTAGATTTAATGAAATAGGCGAAAGATGAACTTTAGCTTTTTACCCGACTATGGCGAAGCTAAAAGGAGGTATCTGCTTTTGGCAGCGTGTATATGTATGTATGTGTGTATGTGTGTTCGTTTTTTTCGAGCACAGAGCCTAAACTATTAACCCATTTCAACATATTGTGATGCATTTTTGTGTGGGCAATTACTTAATATGGTGTGGGGTCGGTAATTAAAATGAATAGCCCCAGTGCATCTTGATAATTATCTTGTCCTAACACTTTGCTAAATGTGGCGGTCGGTGTTGTGCTGTAATTTACAAGAGTACTTGCAGCACAACACCGACTACTCTGCTTACCCCGATTGTCGGAATATAGCGTGTGGTATATGTATGTATGTCACGCATAATTGGATTCGTTTTCATAAATAGAGGCGGAGATATCATACTAACTCTATTTTATTCTTTCCGCGAAGGCCAAAAAGACCCCCTTCTAGATCCATCATTGGATGGGCCTATGCTTTTCTAATTGCGACCATTACACCGGTGTGAAAGTAGGTGTGAACTGTATCTATATACGTTCACGGTATTCAGGTTGTTGTTGCGAAGTAAAATATTTATATTTTTTTTATGTATTTGGGTATGGGCACGTATGGGTGGCTGTGTCGAAGGCGCCATAGCACATGCTCCGACCAGTAAATACCTCCTCCGAGAAGGTAGGTGCCATACCGGAAACTTCCCTGGATTGCTGGCAATACTGGCCTAGAGGAGAACACAACCGAGGCTGCTATGCGGCCATCTTAAATCCAGTACGGTGGTACCAACCCAGACGGCTACAATTTGAGCTACCACCTCACCGCACGGTGAAGGAGCAGGTGTAGGTATGCACATAAATTTTATCGTCAGAAGTAACTCATTGGTTCACGCCGACCGGATTCGACCCTCGGACCTCTCGCGCGAGAAGCCGGTGCCCTCAGATCAGGATCTGAGCCGGTGCCCAAAGCATTCGGCCACCCGCCACTTATTACGAAGCGGGCTCTGTTTACTTTCACTAAGGTCTCATTGAACCTAAATGTGCTGTGACGTAAGATACGTCTTGGATTTCGGGTTATATGAAGTTGTTATATGGTGGCATACTCGAGAGTCGAGAAGCGGAAACGAAGAATGATGTAAAGTAGGTATAAATAAATTATGAGTTTTTGTATGAAAATGGTCCCAATGACCTTTTTATAACCTGATTTATATTTCAATCTCTTTGCGCTCACGAACCGCGCAGCTCTTCAAATGTATTTACTTAGAGGTCCTCCGACGCCTTTAAGGGTCTACCTCCCTAAATTGTGCCTCTCACTCTAAAAATGCGCGTTTTATTTTATTATGAAGAAATTATACAACTTATAAAAAAATCCTCTGGGAGAAACATGCATGATAAAATTATTAATGTTTTTCAATAAACATATTTGGTACTCCACATATAATAATAAAAAAAAAAACTAAAACTTAATAAACTTTTAGTTTTTTCTTCAATTATTATATGTGGAGTACCAAATTTTTTTATTGAAAAACATTAATAATTTTATCTTGCATGTTTCTCCCAGAGGATTTTTTTATAAGTGGTATAATTACTTCATAATAAAATAAAATGTATGAAAAACGCGCATTGTTAGAAAGAGACGCACAATTTAGGGAGGTAGACCCTTAAGTAATAAGTAATAAGGGGGGTAATTGTTGTTCGCGTCCGTGACACCTTAAGGTCCTAAAGTCACACGTGCCTCCTGGGTGGTGCCAAATGAACAACAGAATACTTGTGGTAGACAGGTCTTCCACCGTGTCGTCCGGGTAGGTACCACATCTCGTAGGCGCAACCTCCTGATGCAGCTTGCTGCACTTGGAGGCCAGCAGACGAGTCAGCCGGGTCGGTGGACCGAGCAAGCGGAGGAGAGGAGGGGAGTGGATATTATTTCAGCCAAAAATGAGGGCTCACTACCCAATTGCACTGTCTCTCGGGCCAGGGAGAGCCAGGTGCAACAGGAGTTATGTCGCTACCTGCCCGCGGATAGTACAGGGGCCCGCCGCGTGCGGTCGCACCAGCCTGCGTCGGGGGCTGCCCTATCAGCCAGCGAAAAATCCTGACGGAGGTGCACCTTGAGGCATGGTGACCTGGGGAGACCGGGGTGCATCCTCGTCAGGGGGGGCCTGGGGGTCCTCTCGTCCCTTGTGACAGTGTTCTTGGAGAACCCACTTGAGCTGTCTTCAATATTACCGCTCCCCAAATCTCGTCTTGCTTGCTCCATTTTTTCATTTCCCTCAAAACTAACCTCATGCCAAGAAACAAAAGGAAATTCACCGCTTTAAGTGCGACTCCCACGTCTCCCAAACACTTTAAAGTAGACATGTGTAATATATGCGGTCTACGAGCTAACCTTAATGCTGTCGCCCAACATCTGCAGACAGCAAAACCACATCTTTTGTTTTTAACAGAGACTCAGGTCGCCCAACACACTACAAACCTGGACATCCCTGGATACAGTCTTTTCGAAAGATTTGTAGCCAAGAGTGGTGTATGTGTGTATGGTCGGTCTGACGTTTCTGTTAAACGGCTCACACTTTTCGAAGATCCTCAGTTTCCAGTCGTATGGATCCGCGTCAACCTTCCCCACGTGGTAAGAGTTTACGCGGGTGTATACCGCTCTCCCAACTTAGGTGCCAAGGAAAGTGCCGCACTATTTGAGTATCTCAGCAGCTCGGCCGATAGAGTGCTCTGCCAACTACCTACAGCTGAAATTGTGATGTTGGGAGACTTTAACGCCAAGCATGGAGATTGGCTTGGCTCCTGCACCACGGATGCTGCTGGTAAGGATGCATATAACTTGGCCATGGCGCACGGGTTGACACAGCTTGTGTCTGGTATAAC
The DNA here is from genome assembly GCA_946902875.1 of Nematopogon swammerdamellus. Lineage (NCBI taxonomy): Eukaryota > Metazoa > Arthropoda > Insecta > Lepidoptera > Adelidae > Nematopogon > Nematopogon swammerdamellus. Next base: position 28,786,372 of record OX336335.1, read on the forward strand.
TAGAGTCCCTAGGAACCCGTCGCATAGGGCAAACTTGCTGGACCTTGTGTTGACTTCGGAGCCAAAGGGGTACAAGGCTGTTGTGAAAGCCCCACTGGGGAATTCAGATCACTGCCTTGTATCCACAACAGTGCCAACTGCGTACTATGCGGATACACGCGAGAGTAGTACTCGCACTGTCTGGCACTACAAGTCCGCACAATGGGACGACCTCCGCACTTTTTTCGGAGGTTATCCTTGGCAGGAGACATGCTTTCGGTCCGCGGGCCCGTCTCAGAGCGCCGAAGCTGTCGCCGAGGTGATACTACAGGGCATGGAATACTTTATTCCAAGTTCTGTGGTTCCCATCGGTGGCACGCAGAAGCCCTGGTTCAACCGTCAATGCCGCTTGGCTGTCGAGGCGAAGAACCAGGCCTTCAAGCGGTGGCTGTGCGATCGGTCCGTGGAGTCGAGGCGTGCCTATAATGCTTCTGTCAAGTCCAGCAAGCGTGTGCTTGATTTGGCCAAGTTTAAGCACGACCGAGGAGTAAGCCAAAAACTCGCACGCTGTCCTACCGGGAGTCGTGCGTTTTGGTCCCTGGCGAACTCTGTCGGTCGTAACTTCTGCCGAGCTGCAACCCCCCCGCTAGAACGTCCCGATGGAACACTCGCTATCCTTGCCAAGGAGAAGGCGAATATATTCGCTCGCCTTTTTGCTTCCAACTCGACCTTAGACGACCAAGGCGCTACCCCTCCGTCGTTACCTCAATGCGATAAATCGATGCGTGAGGTACGATTCCATAACAGGACGGTCTTTAAAAGTCTACGTCAGTTGGACGCCTCCAAGAGTAGTGGTCCTGACGGCGTTCCTGCGCGTGTGCTTAAGATGTGTGCACTTGAATTGACACCTATCCTCACTCGTCTCTTTAGGCGCTCTTTTTCCTCCGGTATCGTGCCTGCTTGCTGGAGAAAGGCTGCGGTCCAACCAGTGCCCAAAAAAGGCAACTCTGCTGACCCCAAAAACTATCGGCCTATTGCGATAACCTCTCTCCTCTGCAAGGTTATGGAGCGGGTTATTAACACCCAGCTTCTGACATATCTGGAAACTTGTAAACTCCTGGATGACAAGCAGTACGGTTTCCGTAAACAGCGATCATCAGGAGATATTCTAGCATATGTCACGCATGTGTGGGCTGAGAGATTAGACAACTTTGGAGAGTCGCTGGCAGTTGCCTTAGACATATCTAAGGCTTTTGATCGCGTTTGGCACCGTGGTCTCCTCAGCAAGCTTCCGGCCTACGGTATTCCCTCATGCCTCTGCAATTGGATCGCCAGCTTCTTGGGGGACCGATCCATATTTGTAACCATTGACGGTGCAAAATCGGTAGATTTCCCAATAAACGCTGGCGTTCCACAGGGCTCGGTGCTGTCGCCTACATTATTCCTGTTATTTATTAACGACCTACTGTGCCTAGGTAACATTCACAGTTATGCAGACGACAGCACCGCCGACGAGGGTTACGCTAAAGACTGGACTGCTAGAGAGGTGCGCATTGATGATGCTCGGCGTCAAACAGTTAACAGAGTCGACGATGTTCTCGTTAAGGTAGCCTCCTGGGGCCGCGAGAACCTTGTTGATTTCAACGTCAGCAAAACTCAAGCATGCGCCTTCTCTACCAAGGCCGACCGGTTTCCCTTCCAAGCTACGTTCCAGGGTACGGCCATACCTAACAATGACAAATTGGACCTCCTGGGCGTGGAATTGACCAAGGATGTGGGTTTTAGGGGTTTCATAGAGTCCAAAGCCACACTTGCCTCTAGGAAATTGGGCGTCCTCTACCGCAGCAGACGGTTCTTCTCACCGGCGCAGCTCCTTATGCTATATAAAGCGCAAGTTCGCCCGGTGATGGAGTACTGTAGCCATCTGTGGAGTGGATGCCCTCTTTACTTATTGGCGTCCTTGGACTCTATCCAGCGCCGTGCTATCCGTCTAATTGGTGATCCCAAGCTCACGGAGACACTTGAATCATTGGGCCACAGGCGAACAATCGGTTCTCTTAGCCTGTTCTATAGGTACTACCATGGACGTTGCTCTGATGAATTGGCTTCTCTCATCCCTCCAGCCCCCATCCGTCTCCGCCACACCCGCCGGACTCGCTCGGAACATCCATATGTTGTTGACACCCAACTACTAAGAACACATCGTTTTTCGAAATCTTTCCTGTGTCGAACGGCGAAAATATGGAACGGTCTTCCGGTGAGTGTGTTCCCCACCACCTATAACCTGGGAATCTTCAAAAGGCGTGTCAATAAATTAGACGACAACCTTTTTGTCCGCCTCATAGCCGGCATGGCGCCTCTCTGAGCGTGGTTTCGCGAGGAATGGTGTTATTGGCTGTGTCTGATCTTCCGTTGAAGTATTGGGCACAGACACCCGCGCCGGCTGCCTATAAAAAAAAAAAAAAAAAAAAGTAAGTCAATGGAAATTATTTTTGACTTTTAAAGGATTGTTGATGTGTCGGAGGTTTTTTTAAATTTCTAATTTAACGTTTATTTCAAGCATTTTACGAGACGTAATAGGAAAAGTACCGATGATCTTTGAATTGGTTGACCTGATCTACGATCAAACGTAGCTGGGAACCATCCTTGTTTAACCAGATTTCTAATAAAAAAACCCCATCCGAATCGGTCCATCTGTTTGGGAACTACTATGCCACAGACAGATACACAGACAGATATTATGGGCCTCAAACTTATAGCATCCCTCTTTTTGCGTCGGGGATAAAAAAATTCTTAATTGTGTTTGTATCTGAGAAATTCTGCTTTTGACACAATAATTATACCTAACAACCTGTATATATAATATTTGAGGCAGCTCTGGAGCCCGTGAAGCCCGATTAAAGCCGAAAGCCTACAAGCAAATCCTTTTAACAATGGCGTATAAAGTGTATTCTGCAAATGGCCGTTGAGTTTTACATATTTATTGTTAAATATTTTGAGTTTAGGAAGATTTTTATTATTTTACTAGCCTTTGCCTGCAGCTTCGCTCGCGTGAATTTTTTTTTATGGACACTGAAACGGTTGGCTACCTCACCTACAACATCTGTGATGTCAGCCCATAAAAACAGGTGAACTTGGTGCCACGTCAGTGCTTCCCTTCATTTCACGTCGGCTACATTGAACTGGACGGAAAACACGAACTATTTACATAGCCGTTTCGACCGACCTTTCATTCAGCGCGGTGGTACCAACCCGGCCGGGTTAAACCCTACTACATAGTAATATAAGAAGGGAGTCGTATTTAAAATGAACAAATTAAGTAACCCCACTACCCTTCTGTGCCGCTATCATACCATTATTTCGGCGCGCGGAACAATTCGGTTTGTATGAGAACGACATCTTAGCGTAACCGGAACATAATTTTATTTAGCTTATCCTGTGTCACGTATAGTTTAATGTGCTTGGACCAAGTTTCGTCGAATTGGGAGGACCGGTTTAAGAGTTATGGAGGAATATACATACATAAAGAAAATATTTCCAAAAATCGTCAATTTAGTTTAATGTCATACATAGAGTCTACAAACGCAGTACCTATCTCATAAAACAAAGTAACTTACTCCACGACCATCCCTTACAGATTTATTATTAGTAGGTATATATGATATTTTGTGGCACATTAAAGGTTGACTTTAGGAAAATTTTCATTACTTTACCTGTGAATGTACACTTTTATGTGACTCGTGAATTTTTTACAAGCTAAAGCTAGAATTGTGAGATAAAATCTTCAAGTGCGAGTTCAGCTCGCGCACCAAGGTTCCGTATCTACCACGGACAAATTATTTCGCCGCGTGCGTAGGAGGCGGAGTGCGGGACGGAAACCGCTGAATTCTCCCCTTTTCTCCTTCTATGACACGTGCGCCGACAAAGAAGCAAGTTTATATATAATTTTCACAAAGTTGGTTTCCAGGTTGATTTCCTTAGACAAATAGACATGCAGGCCTTAATATGAAGCATAAGAAACAGCAGACAGATAAGGGATTATTGTATTGATACCTCTACAGTTTCTGTCCGTGCTGCTCATGTTTAATTTTCCATTGTCTCCGCGCGGATACATGACCTCTTAAATACGGAATGAACCCAGAAATACATTCACGCGTCTTAAGACCCCTCTAATTGCGACTGTTGGTGGTGTGAGGTGAACATTTTCCCTTATTCACCCCGGCTAGGTGTGACTCTTGGGGATTTTGGTAAACAAAGGGGGAAAGAGGGTCTTGCAGGGAAAATTCTCGGAACTGCGCAGCCGGATAGCGCTGCGGGGAAATTTCTGAAAACAGAGTAGGTAATGCTTGTTACTTATTGTTTTAAATTGCGAGTGAATTATGGTCAACCAGATTTTTTTTTATTTTTGTCACATAAATAATACCAAATCAAAATTTCCAGTAGATAAGAGAGGGAACGCTATAAGCGTCCTAGGGACTATTGCTGTCTCGGCTGAACTGGAAGACATTTTTTTATTTATAAGTTCATGTACTTATGGCTTTTTTATGTTAGATAAATAGGTAAGTTTTTTATTTTATTTTTATAAATATATAGTAAAGTTATCTATTGATATTTAATTACAATAACAATGAAAAAAAAAATCAAATGAAGACTTATTAAATAAACTTTTAAGTTTTGTTTTAGGTTTTTAGTTAAATTTTCCCTATAACTTCTTTATGTTATTTAATTTTAATGTTCTCTTTTAGTTATAGTTATACATAGCTGTTAAGTTTCTTTCTCAACGAATAAAAAAAAATATATATATATTATATTGCCTTATTCGTAGCATTGTATAGTTCCATATTTGCGCCGTGGCGCGCTCCGTGCCGCAACGCTCCGTTGGCAGTGCAACGTCGCATGGAGCGATCTCACCGCGATGAAGAAAGAAACAAGTTTTTTAGAAAAATAAATATTAAAAAAAAGAAAAGCTTGCAAGTGGTAGGGTGTAAACGCCCGTTTCCTCCAAGATGCCGGAAGGCCTAACAATGCCTATTTTTAGATCGTCCTCGACAGAGTCAAACTTCCCTCCGCGCCTTCCCAAGTTGCGAAGAAATTTTCTTTCTCAGTACATCCCCTAACTTTTTCAGTCAAGTGGCCTCTCTTGTACTTCCAACCTTCACGATATTGTTCAATTATTTTTAGGGTTCCGTATCCGTCGTACGGGACCCTATTACTAAGCCAAGCCGTCTGTCTGTCTGTCTGTCCGTCCGTCTGTCCGAAGGCTGTATCTCTTGAACCGTAATAGGTAGCCCGTTGGTATTTTCACAGAATATGTGTTATTATGGCCGACATAACAACAAATAATAAAAATAAGAAAAAGTAAAAAATTCACGAGGACCCCCGTGTACAAGAAATTAAAAAGTGTATACGCGCCATCTACCGAAAACAGTTAGTTAAAATGCTTCATTTTCAGCGTTTCATAAAACACGCCATACATGGCGTGAGTGGCGCTGACCATGACATGGCGATACGGAACCCGAAGCCTATTATTATTTACTTATAAGTTTAACGTGTGTTTGTATGTGTGTATGGGTGTGTCGGACTGTGGCATCGTAGCTCCCAAACGGATAGACCGATTTGGATGCGGTTTTTTTAAAAAGCTTGAAATAAAAGTTAAATACTTTAAAAAACCCCCGACCCATAAAAAGTCAGAAATAATTTCCGTTTGCTTACTTAAAGAAGTCAATAAAATATAATAAAAAAACTCAGAGCAGACCGGGAATTTACTTAGGGGACTCCCGACTCCTTTAAGTAAGTAAACGGAAATTATTTTTGAGTTTTTAGGGGTCGCGGGTTTTTAAATTTGTATTTAACTTTTTAGCTCAAATAATTTAGCCTTTAATTCCTTAGTGTTAATGCGATCCACCTTGCAAATCTTCAACAAAGGATGCCGCTTGGCACAGGTGTACCTAGGGGTGTTCTGAGCTGCTTTAGCCCTGGAGCCACGAGGAGCCATATTGCAGGCGAGCAGGGGGGGGGGGGGGGGGGGAGGGGGGGGGGGGGGAATAATGCATCCGCCACCCCTCACTGCGAGCTTGATATCTGCATACATTAAGCAACTTGACTAGGTTTGATGGCTCCTCGTGGCTCCAGGGCTAAATCAGCTCAGAACACCCCTAGGTACACCTGTGCCAAGCGGTATCCTTTGTTGAAGATTTGCAAGGTTCCCATGAAATTTTAGTAAATATATATAATATGTAAAAACAAAGTATATTTAGTCTATCTTATGTATATATCTGGTATATAGGTATAGTATTTAACTATTCATATTTAAGTTTATCTATCTTTTGTATTCCCGTACATCTGTCTTATATTAAAACTTCTCTTTCCGGTACTCACCTAGCAGTTATCATACCCCAACGGTATCCTGTTAGAAAATGCCTAGAGGCATTAAGTGTTACCTGTTGCCCATATTCTATTTGAGTGCAATAAATATTTTTATTTATTTTTTTTTATTTTATTTTATTGGGAAAACATACAGTCATCGTAAAAAGGAGTAAGTACTAACATTAATTACACAGAGACCAGTAAAGTTTTCTACATAAAGTTATCCGTATTAAGTGCGTTCATGATTAATAAATTAACCTAAAAGAAAGAAAACATCAAAAGCTAACTAATACCAACACACGAAAATCAACCAATTACTTAACCATAGGAGATACATTGATAAGAAGTACATACCTACCATGTACCTAGCAAGAAAACCAACCCAACCTACCCTCACACAATTCTCATCTGCCCGCTTTAACACCTGTTTCATCATTTACTGTTTCGATCGCTGACCTTTTGAGATGGCTGAGTGATACATGAAATATATCAAGACAGGAGAAGAAGTTGTCATAAGTAGCACAACTCCGGTTAGTAAAAGAATTTTTACTATAATTTGTACTCACTTTGGCGATATGAAAAGTGTTAAGACATCTCGTTGCCTTAGTAGGGCAACGAAAACTTAACTTACTTAACAAATAAGGAGAATCTATGTAATGATGGATCAACTTGTATATGAAAGTAATATCCTTGATCTGCCTTCTTTTCTCGAGAGACATTATTTCAAATGTGTTATCGTCGCTCTCACTTCCCCGACGAGTTCTATAGCCAACATATTTTAAAAACTTTTTTTGAATTTTTTCTATGTCAGTTATATAGACTGCATACTGCGGGTTCCATACTATGGAGGCATATTCAATAATAGGTCTGACAAACGAGGAGTATAGGGTTATGAAAGTGGAGACATTTTTGAATACATTGCAAGTCCTAAATATAAAACCGAGTAGTTTATATGCTTTCAATGTTATTGTATCAATATGTGATTTAAAAATTAATTTACTGTCAAGCAGAACTCCTAGGTCTCTGACTTCGGTAACTCTATTGATTAATCTATTAGAGAGATTATAATTGAAGTGAACGGTATTTTATTAGGGTATATACAATACAATACAAATTTTCGCATTAACATCCCTATTACCTTCCTGAAGATAATGCGTTCAAGTTAGATTTTCAACACTGAAACCTAAATTTTGGACGTTAATAATATGGAAAAATATAAGAAACTATACCTTAGTCAAGAGCTTTCATTAACCGACTTCAAAAAAGGAGGAGGTTCTAAGTTCTGCTGTATGTATTTTTTTTTATGTATGTTCAGCAATATCGTCCCCAATTGTGAACCGATTTCGATGATTCTTTTTGTGTTCGGTTCAGTCTAGCTCCAAGGTGGTCCCATTTTTTTTTGGTCAAGATCGGATTGGAAAGCGAGGCGGAATCGCGAGGCCGAAGGCCGAGCGATTCCGCCGAGTACATTAATAGCAAATAAAAATTACTAAAAAAACTGTGTAATAAAAAACTATTTAAAAAAAATATAAAAACCGCCTTCAAAAATGTATGAAATAAAAAAATAAAAATCGAACCCTAGAGTTGAAGGCGGTGGTGCTAAAGCAAGCAAAAATAACCGACCGCCTTCAACTCTAGGGTTCGATTTTTATTTTTTTATTTCATACATTTATGAAGGCGGTTTTTATATTTTTTTAAATAGTTTTTTTTATTTACAATTTGCGCGGCCCTCGAGTCCCGTTAGCTAGAGAACGCGCAAAATTTGATTTAGCTTTTAGTTGGAGGCGGGGTGATGAACTGATAACCTTCGACTTGAGTATCTACTTCTCAGAAAACCTTGAAATTAATCCGCCTACTGACCTCGTTAATAATATTCTAAGTCGGTATCTACACAGGGTATTTAAATACGTACCGTGGATTTTTTCACCGGCATCTTCTCAGGCTTTTATTTATTAATTTTTTAAGGAAACTGACACGGTGGGTTACATCACCTACAACATCCGTGATGTCAGCCCATAACACCGGGTGAACTCGGTGCCACGTCAGTGCTTCCCTTCGGTCGTGCCGGCTACACTGAACTGGACGGAAAACACAAACTATTTACATATCCGTTTCGACCGACCTTTCATTCAGTGCGGTGGTATCAATCCGGGCGGGTTAAACCCTACCACCTAGTAATATAAGAAGGGAGTCATATCTCTTAGTCGTCTTTTACGACATACACGGGGAGAGAGCAATGGGGTTATTCTTTTTTTTTTTTGGAGACGGATTTGGATACTAAAATGCCCAGATTACTCGGTTACCCGCCTACATAAAGTACATACATATATACCACACGCTGTATCGCGACAATCGGGGTAAGCAGAGCAATCGGTGTTGTGCTGCAATAACTCTTGTAAATGACAGCACAATACCGACCACCATGTTTAGCAATCGATTAGGACAAGATAACTATCGAGCAGCAAGTAAGGCACGAAGACCCACCTGCTGCATGACTCGCTAGAAGGACCGCGACAAAGTGAGAGGTGGCTAGCCTGTCGCCCTTTAGCACGGCACCTTGTCCTTATGCCTTAGTCGCCTTTTACGACATGCACGGGAGAGATGCAGTGGGGCTATTCTATTTAAGTAACGACCCCACACGATACATAAAGTACACCCTATTATACATTAAGGCTGGTCGTATACTGGGAATATCGCTACATGATACGACCCGTAACGATTCAATCCGCCGACGCACCAAAGTAGTCGATATTTGACACCGGGTGGCTAAGCTCAAGTGGCAGCGGGCTGGGCTAGTTAGCCGAAGAGACGACGACCGTTGGAGTAACCGTGTGGTACACTGGCGGCCGTGGACTAGAAAGCGGAGTGTGGGAAGACCACCCGCCAGGTGGGACGACGACATCAATTACGTCGGCGGAAAGCAGTGGTTCCGTACCGCTGAAGGCCGGGAGGACTGGAGGAAAATTGGAGAGGCCTACGCCCAGCAGTGGACGCTTACACGCTCTTACTGACTGGCTGTATACTGGAACAAACTTTGCTAGAACGGATTGTAACGACCAAACCCTGAGGTATTTAACCGAGCTCTCGGATGTCATCGATTCACAATTTCGGAAAGTACACTTTTACACGCTTTCACACTTAGGCCATGCAAAAATGTTCATAAATTCTCCTTGGATCTACGTTCCCTCTCGCCTCGGACCGGCGCACGGAGACGGGAGGTGAGAGGAGATGTCACTAGCTCGTATTTCTGTTAAAAACCGGCCAAGTGCGAGTCGAACTAGCGCACCGAGGGTTTCGTATCGCCATGTAATGATCAGCGCCCGACTTACGCTGGACTTACCGCAGATACGTACCAATCGGTTCTGAAGATCTTTCCTCCACAGAACTGGTTAATTCTGGAACGCTCTCCCTGGCCACATATTTCCCCCTTGTGCAGTCTCGGGCCCTTCAAGAGAGACGTGAATAGGCACCTGCCAGGCAGGCATGGCATTCGCAACCCCCGTGCACGACCGAATGTCCATGGGTGTCGTCAGACATCTTTAGGGTGGCTCGACGCAACATGTCGCGTTTTCTGAAATTAAGAAAGAAAGAAAGAAAAACATTTATTCAGCTAAACAATAAAATAACAAGCAACGTAATCAAAATTCTAAATATTTTTTTTAGCTGAATGGGAGCAGACACGTCATTATGCAAAACCTAAGAAGTAGGTAGTTTCGGCTGGTTTCAAGTATGCCCCCTTACATTACAACACAAACAAATATTAAATTATATTTAATCAAATAGATTAAACAAGAAACAAAAACCAAATATAAAGACAAAAATCTTATAAAAACGTTGTGGTAGGTAATAATTAAGAAGGCGGTAAATGAAAAGCACCTACGCAGCATTGTACATATAAAAAAGAAAATAATAACGAATTAACAATTTTGAACAATAAAAGTCTAATAAATGAGATATGTAAAAAAACATACACAATAAATAAATAAATAAATAAAAAACCTACTCCTCTCACCTCTCTTCTCCTCGGACCCACGGCCAGCGCAGATAACGCTCCGAGTTTGCGCAGTGACTTTCAACGACTCTCCAGAGATTAAACCCTTCGCTTCCCCAAGCCACCGCCGCGCCGCCTCCGCCGCCCCCGCCGCCGTAGAGCACTACGAGAAATTTGTAAACGTGGAATGAACGGTGCAAGAAGTGTAATTTTCAATTTTGTTGTGGGACCTGACATGCCAGTCGGTTTTTAGTGTTCACAGCTGAACATACGCCACTCCAATAACTTCCCGATCCCGATGGATGGCCCTGGCGTGATGCTCGTGAACGGGTGCTGTTTGTGGAGACTGGCCTGCTCCAATTGGATCGAACTAGTTATGTGAATGGTTTTCGCTTGAAAAAAGGTTGTATTTGTGATATTTTTTTAGAAATAGCGATGACTCCTATTATGTTGGCAGTAGCAATCATTTTTGTAAATGTAGACTTAGTAGACGCAAAAAAAAAGTATCCAGCGAAGTTTCTTGCCAGTTCTTCTTAGAACTGGCAAAATGCTAAATGTTAAATGTTAAAATATGACGAATCCAAGTGCAGTGTACTGTCTATGGATGATGAATAAAGAATAAAGAATAAAGGGTCCTCCTGACCCTCAGTGGCACCGAACTACAGTAAATTCCGAGATACCGCAGTGACGTAATCGTCCCACTTAGCGGCTGATCTTTCTCCACACTTCGTTTTCGTGTTCACGTCCGCCAGTGTAAGACATGGTTACTACATCATGCTACATGTTAGTAGTATTTTTTTTTCGAAAAGCGACATGGGTGGCTGTGGCGACGGATCTATGGTGCAGTCGACAGAGCCAAATTCACTCACTTTGCAAAACCACGCTCAGTAAGATGCCATGCTACCCTCGATGCTACCAGATTTGCGGACTGTTTCCGGCCGCCAGGTTAAAGGATTCGGGAAACACACTCGACAAGACAGTATCACATCCTTAGGATGTGATACTGTCTTGTGCACCGCTAGGCTAGCGGTGCGACAAAGGAATGATTTTGAGAAAAGATGTTTTTTTTATGGAAACTGACACGGTTGGCTTCATCACCTACAACATCCGTGATTTCAGCCCATAACATCGGGTGAACTAGGCACCATATCTGTGCTTCCCTTCATTTCATGTCGGCTCGACTGAACTTGACGGAAAACACAAACTATTTACATAGCCGTTTCGACTGATGTTTCATTCAGTGCGGTGGTTAAACGGCTCGGGTTATTAGGGTTTATCCCGGGCGGGATAAACCCTACGACCTAGTAAGGTAAGAAGGGAAGGGACCTACAGTTGTGTTCTCAAAAGCTCAACATCAACGACAAAAGGATGCTGAGCCTCTTTGCGACGAGTGTTGCGGGGATATATCGGATGGCAGGGAATAAGGGATGCTAGTTCCTAAGAGAAGCTCTCATGATAGTACCTGTAAAACGGACTAAGCGAAATCTCCAAACCTGTGAACTCGCCGAATCTGTGAGTGTCGTGTAAGTATGTGTAAACATCAGTGTAAATCTAACGCGAGTTTCCGATTTACTTCCATCTGAGCGTCGGAACTCACAGTGTGCAAACATCACTCGCGAGCGTTACGCTATGACGTGTTACGAGGTACACGAAATCGCAATTCACTCCAGCCCAGCATTCCCGATATATAGATGGGTTGTGTTTGGCTTGGATCTTTCCCTTGATAACAACCTAAAGCAGTTGATATTTGTCGCACCGTATTTTCGAAGCATACAAGTCTTGAAATACTTTAACACAGAATTTTATGGTATTGCACCCGTATTGGAAAATTGGAGTGGCGAATGTGCAGCAGTAGACGCTTACACGCTGATTGACTTAGGTCCTTTCTCCTCCTCACATAGCGTTTTAATGACCTAAAGGTTGGCTTCAAGGAATCTCTCCAAGGTATCGGCATTGGCACATCATGGTACTTACTGTGTTTTCACCTCAGATCCGTAAACGGTTTACTTTACCTTTACTGATCTGAGGTTTTCACCATTTAATGTTTTTGTGGAGCAATAAAGCATTTCTATGTATCTGGTGGCACGCCAAGTTCTATTGTTCGTTGCATCAATAGAATAGCGATCGGCGGCCGTCTTACCTCTTGCTCTGTTGTCGCACTTCTCATCAGAAGGCGTTTTGTGTTCTGTAAGAAGAAGCATGTAACTTATGTACTTTTCTTCGAGCGCAATTCGTGATGTTTTGAAAGGAGAAGGCGAACGAGCAGCCCTTAAACTGAATTTTTCAGCATTCGGTTTCTATCGCTACATTAGATGGGGTTGTCTCCCGTAGGGGTTTGTCGATGTTAATACGCTCGGATTACGGGACAACCTACAAGGGCACCGCCAATTATTTGAAGGAGGTTTACAAGTTCTTAGTGCATAATCAGATAGTTATCGGAATAACATTTTCCCGGCGAGGCATTGAGTGCTAGTTTGACCCAACTATCTACCCTCATTGGTGTGGTATCTTTGAGACAGTTTGTCATGTTGGTTAAACGCATTTGCGTCGAGTACTTGAGGAACTCGTTGGCGTGTACCAATGAGTTTTTTCTGACGAAAAAATTTACGTGCATACCTACACCTGCTGCTTCACAGTTCGGAACCGGTGTAAAACTGTAGGTCCCTTCCCTTGCCCCTTACTAGGTGGTAGGCTCAAATTGTATCCGACTGGGTTGGTACCACCGTACTGGATGTAAGATGGCCGCATAGCAGCCTCGGTTGTGTTCTCCTCTAGTCCAGTATAGCCAGCAATTCAGGGAAGTCTCCGGTATGGCACCTACCTTCTCGGAGGTGATATTGGCTGGTCGGAGCATGCGCTTTGGCTCCTCCGACTCAGCCACCCATACCGGATTACATAAAAAAAACCATACTTAACAATTGAGAAGTTGATAGCGTGTTTTGTAAATTAAGGCTTGTGCCCGATCTCTTGTGGCCCTAATGATCTGGAAATTTTGTCTCGCCCTCATTTGTACGAAGGTAACAGTTAAAGTTTATGTTCCGCGCACACATGTAACATGTAACTAAACAGGGAAACACGTAATTGGTCATACGCATTTTATAAAAAAACAATGTATCTACAGAGATTGTTAGTGAATGTATGTTTTCTTTAATAAAAAAAAAGTAATAATAATTGTCCCAGATGTGGACACAGTAATCTATATCTATACATATAATAAAATCGTAGAGGTAAGAAAGTCTGTACATTGAATGTATTCGGAAAAAAACTAACCAGGGTGGCTTAAAATGAGATACTGAACATGTTAGAACAGTTTTTAAAATTTTTGTTTGTTTGTTTGTCTGTACGCGCATCACGCAAAAACCACTGAACGGAATTAGACGAAACTTTGTATAGTGGCAGTTTATATGCCGGGTTAACATAATACGTAAAAAAAAATAAAAAAAAAAAAAAAAATTACAATTATAAACATTATTGCGCGTTTAAAATCACGTAGTCCAAAGTACATAATTATATCTTGAGAACTGGCAGCAAATACAATTTGAATAAAATATTCATTCGAAATTTAAAAATAAGTAGATACAACGAAAATGCCAGTTCTTCTTTTTTATAACTTGAACACAATAGTCTATACATATCTATTCTTTCTATACATATCATAAAATCGTAAATGCAAAAATGTCTATTTGTACGCGCATCTCGCAAAAACCACTGAACGGAATTTGACGAAACTTTTTATAGTGACAGTGTATATCCCGGATGAACATAATAATTAAAAAATATAATAAAAATCACGTAATCCAAAGTAAAGGTAAAAAACAATTTTAAATGTCATGTTGACAACGGAGAACTGTCATCTCGACGTGAGCTGGCCGGTGACAAATTGTTTGATACATAAAAATCAAAGAGTTTGTATTACGGCGACGTAATACAAACTCTTTGATAAAAATAATAATTGAAAGTCGAAGTTATGTCGCTGTCATTGGTGCAATAAAATTTATATATCTGTTGCCCGCGGCTTCGCTCGCGTGAAATTCGTATTTAAAAAAAAGAAAGTAAGTAACTAAAGGCGGGCCCGAAGGCGGATCTGCGCTCACGTAAACGATATTCTTTCTCGATGAAAGTAACTAAGGGCGAGGCGGAAGGCGGAGCTGAGTTCAGGAAGAAGAAAAACATTCTTGAAGAAAGTAAGTAACTAAGGGCGAGGCCGAAGGCCGAGCTCTATTCTGGAAGACCATAAACCTTCTCGAAGAAAGTGAGTAACTATGGGCGAGGCCGCAGGCCGAGCTGCGTTCAGGAAGAAGCTAAACCATCTTGAAGAAAGTAAGTAACTAAGGTGAGGCCGAAGGCCGAGCTTCGTTCGGATAATTGAAAAACCATCTCGAAGAAAGCAAGTAACTAAGGGCGAGGCCGAAGGCCGAACTGCGTTCAGGAAGAAGCTAAACCATCTTGAAGAAAGTAAGCAACTAAGGGCGAGGCCGAAGGCCGAGCTGCGTTCAGGAAGAAGCTAAACCATCTCGAATAAAGTTAATTAATATTAAGATTGAGTTAACTTAATTTAAATTTTATTATAAAGTCCACGCTTCTAACGGCAAATATACCGTGCATCCTAGAACCTCGCGCTTATTCCCGGCTGGATGGCAAGAGGCCCGATGCTATCACCTTAGTGCCATGGACTAAGGGTAGTTCTTTGATGTGGGACGCCACTTTTGTTCTCACATTGGCTCCAAGTCACGTTAGGACATCTTCAAGAGCGGCTGGCGCGGCCGAGGCTGGGGCGGAGAGCCTAAAACGCAGCAAATATAGAAATATAATTCAAGATTTCGAATTTGTTGCGTTTGCGGTTGAAACCCTCGGTCCGTGGAGCAGTGAAGCCAAAAGAGGCTTGAGCTGGTTGACGCAACTGGTGTCCCGCCATCAAGGGCTTATGTACTTCATTCAAAGGGTAAGCCTTGCCATCCAGCGGGGTAATGCCGCAAGTGCTCTAAGAACATTTGAAAATGCCCGTTTTGATAGTTATTTTAATGTTTGTTAGGTAGGTTTAATTCTTTAGTTATTAATATTACTTTTTTATTTTTATGAAATAAATAGATTGAGTAAACGATATTATATTCTATCGAAGAAAGGAAGTCTTTAAGGACGAGGCCCGAAGGCGGAAGAGGGTTTTTGGTTTACCTGAACGCTGCTCGACCTTCGGCCTCGCACTTAGTTCCTTCCTTTCTTCCAGAAGGTTTATCGTCTTCCTGAGCGCAGCTCGGCCTTCGGCCTCGCCCTTACTTACTTCCTTTATTTGAGAAAGGTTTATCGTTTACCTGAAAGCAGCTCGGCCTTCGGCCTCGCCCTTAGTTAGTTACTTTCTTTAAGAAGGTTTTTCGATTACCTGAACGCAGCTCAGCCTTCGGCCTCGCCCTTAGTTACTTACATTCTTCTTTGGAATACGAATTTCACGCGAGCGGAGCCGCGGGCTCAGCTAGTTAGAAATAAATATTTTATTAAAAATTAAAATTCAAAATATGTTTATTATGTTTGTTTGATGAAAAAATCTCACATTTATATTTTTGCTCTTAGTACTTTATTATAATATAAAGTACTTTATTATAATATAAAGTACAAGCTGTGCCCGCGGCTCCGCCCGCTCTCATATTTCACTTCACTGCTAACCTCATAAGCTATTTAGCGTGATAGTAAGTAGCCTATAGTTGATGGGAAGAATCAAGCTAACCGTAGAATTTTGTTTTATTAAAATCGGTTCAGTGGTTCTCGAGTTATAAGCGGACAGACAGACCCTCAGACACTCAGACAGAAAGCAGACGTTGGATTTTATTATAGGTAAGGATATACTTTAATATAAACTTAAATACTTTATTTACTTTATCTCACCTTGGCAAGGTACTTCCACCGAGTCATGCTGCAGTAGTAGTTGTGCTGTAATTTACCAGAGTTCTTGCGGCACAACACCGTTTTTTTTTTTTTTTTTTTTATGGAAACTTGACACGGTTGGCTACATCACCTACAACATCCGTGATGTCAGCCCATAACACCGGGTGAACTAGGTGCCATGTCAGTGCTTCCCTTCATTTCGCGCCGGCTACACTGAACTGGACGGAAAACACGAACTATTTACATAGCCGTTTCGACCGACGTTTCTGCTTAACCCAATTGTCGGGATTCAGCGTGTGTGATATGTATGTATACTTTATTTAAATACACGTCCCAAACTCCAAAGTTGACTGGAAGAAATCTCTTTAGAGGATATGTCTGCATTTGCATTTCATATGACTGTAACTGTGTACAGTGTTTTCTTTGTGAACAATTTTTGTGGAGAAATAAAGAATTTGCAAATCGATCTACAAATGAACAAAATTCACAGTGGCCTAAATTCTCTTGACGCGAAGCGGCATTCTGCGCAAAATTATATTAGGAATATTAATTGGGCGGCCTTGTTTTTTTAATTTTTCACAATTTAATTTGAATCACAAAAGGGAGATCGGCCGGGCGAGGCCCGCGCGCGGTTACATCGTTTTGAACAAAAGTGCCTTCTTATGTCGATCGTAAACTGTGGCCCTGTTACACTGCGCTATAAAGAGACGTAATCTCCGAGTAATCTCGCAAAGAGGAATGTAGAGAAAAAAATACATTACTGTAATTTAATATCATCGTGGACTATTAGTTAATGAGAAAACGTTAAATTACAAATTTAAAAAACTCCGACCCTTAAAAAGTCAAAAATAATTTCCGTTTACTTACGGAGTCGGTGGACCGCTAAGTAAATTCCCGAGCAGCTCTGAGTTTTATATTTTATTTAAAAAGCTTGAAATTAAAGTTAAATTACAAATGTAACTTTTATTTCAAGCTTATAAAAAAAAAAACCGCATGCAAATCGGTTCACTTATTAGATAATAAATTTTTTGATTACTTAATTGCTTGATTATTTGATTACGAACGTAGCTAACAACCGTCCCGATTAAACCAGCTTTCCAATAATAATACCGCATCAGAATCGGTCCATCCGTTTGGGAGCTACAATGCCACAGACAGACACACCCATGCACACATACACACACGTTAAACTTATAACACCCCTCTTTTTTCGTCGGGGGTTAAAAAATAAGACAAATAATCAATAATCCTAGATAATAATCCTCTACAGAACCGGTAAACTCTGGAACGCTCTCCCTGCTCATATATTTCCCCCCAAGTACAGTCTCGGGTCCCTCAGGAGGGGCGTGAATGGGCACCTGTCAGGCCGGCATGGCATTCGCAACCCCCGCATACGACCGAATGTCCATGGGCGTCGTTAGACACCTTATGGGTGGCTCGGCGCCATATGTCGCGCTTTCAATAAAAAAAAATCAACAGAACGTTAAAGTCTTTTTTTTTAATTTTAATTTAAAATCAATCAAGAAAGTATTAATGGTAATAATAACTAACTTATCAAACATTCAAATCTATACCAGAATTATAAAAATGTTTATGTACATACACACATACATATTCGTCTAATCCCTAAAAACATTTATTCTCTTCGTTGAAAGCAAACTTATTGCCTAACCACTCTGCCGGGCACCCGGGCAGCGGACGGGCCCCAATCAGGCGTGGTTCCGCACTGACGGACATCCGGTTATACCAGGGTGTCCCTCCTCTCATATAGTCCCGGTCATGTACGTGTAGATATTCAATATGGCTTTTTACCCTCGAACACAGGGCAAATAGTTACAGAGGAGTTTATTTCGATGATTTTTTGAAATTTTATTGAAAAAGGTAAACCCACAGTGTACGTACGTAAATGCAAAATAAAATGTTAAATTATAAATTAAAAAAAACCTCCGACAACTTAAAAAAACCAAAAATAATTTCCGTTCACTTACTTAAAGGCGTCGGGGGTAACTTCCTTAGCGGGTAAATAACATATAAAAACTCAGAGCTGTGCGGTTATTTTCTTAGCGGTCCCCCGATGCCTTTAGTAACTAAACGGAAATTATTTTTGACTTTTTAAGGTGTCGGGGTTAATGCAATTTAATTATATATGTGTCAGAGACTAGAACTAGCCTGAATCATCAATCAGTGCGGATTTCCGCTAATATAGGCCCAGTAAACATACATACAGGGTCCAACTGAAAATCAGCGGGGCCAATAGGGTTGCCAACCGTACTTCAAATTAAAGTATCTTACGTTATTTTAGGACTCCGTACACAGCAGTATTAAGTACGAAAAAATACTTTATTTTAACTTTAAATTAAACTGCGTGAAATGAAACTTAAAATGAAAGCACCTCAGTCATCGAATGAAGTGCATCTTATATAGTGTATTAAAAAATACCTCAACTAGTTATCATGGGTTAAATGTGCAAAGAGCACTAAAAATATAATTATGTTCCAAAATTAATATAAATATTACTTGTTAGGGTTCCGTACCTCAAAAGAGGATAACATTCACAGATTACGTGCCTCACACGACTATCGAGCACATTGGAAATTAATCTACGGAATTCGAAAAAAATGTCCTTCAAACTTTTTTACTTTTTTCAAAAAGGTTAGGCTACAGGGCAAACCCTTAACCCGATCGTCTTTGTTTTAGGCTCAAATTGTAGCTGTCTAAATTGTCCAGAGAAGTTTTTCTCATTTTTTTTAATATTATTCTTCGTTTCCAAAATATCGAGCGCCAAAATAAAAAATTCGGAAAAAATTGATTTTTTTTTCACTATTTCGGCCATAACTTTTTTCGTTTTTGACTTTTTCGAATAATTCTTTTTGCACCTTCCAGCTCTCATGAATACGCTTCTTTTTTTTTAATATCATATCTTCACAACTCTCCGAGATATAAGGGGATCGCACTTTTTCGTGAAAGCGAACGAAAAGACATTTCCAATGTCAAAAACTGAACCGCTATAGGATCACTCTTGTGTATGTCTGTCTGTGCATCGCCCTCCCCCTCCTCCCAACAATACGTAATTTCTTCTTTAAAAAACTTGGCAACCCTAGGTCCAACTGAAAACAAAGCAATAAGTTGCCTTTTTCACAAGATGAGTTGGACACAATTTGTCGCCAACAAAGATTCAAATCGATAGATAGTCAATAGTCAATAGTCAATAGATAGATAGTCGATAGTCAAACATGGCGCAATACAGACAATGTCACCAACGAAATGGCCGCACGCGGCTACTTCGCATCAGAAGCAGCGCCACGCGCGTATTGAGAGGTCGTTTCACGGAACGGAACGGAACGCGCCGATGCTCGAGTGCAGTGCAGAGCGTTAGCGTTTTGATAACATGAAGCAGCTTTTGATGCGATTATGATTTTGCGCGACTGTACGTGAAATCACACACACCGTTTTTATATGGAAACTGACACGGTTGGCTACATCACCTAGAACATCCGTGATGTCAGCCCATAACACCGGCTGAACTTAGTGCCACGTCGGCGCTTCCCTTCGGTCGTGCCGGCTACACTGAACTGGACGGAAAACACAAACTATTTTCATAGCCGTTTCGACAGACCTTTCATTCTGTGCGGTGGTAACAATCCGGGCGGGTTAAACCCTACCACCTAGTAATATAAGAAGGGAGTCATACATATCCCTTAGCCGCCTTTTACGACATACACGGGGAGAGATGCAGTGGGGCTATTCTTTTAAAGTATCGGCCCCACACGTTACTTATGTCTAATCGGTGACGAATTCTTGAATCGCTTTGCCGATTTAAATCGTTGGACCAATATAAGCGAAGAGTTTTTAGTGTGTTGTAAACAAAGAGTTATAATTTTATCCTTGTATCTAGATACGATTCCACAAAACCGTAATAAGTTCTCCCAAAAGCCGAACAGTTGAGCAGTCAGTTTCGTTTTAAATCAACAGATGAGTTATAATGAGATGCCTCGAGCACAAATTTTCTAATTTATCCAAGTTATTAAACGGGCACTTATTGGAGGTTCTAAGAATTTTCTTAAGACAGGTAATTTAAAATTTTACTGCTATTTTAATCTTTGCCTTTTTCGCATTCTGTTTGAGGCATTTTCCCGCCGTTTAAGGTTTAAGACTTAACAAAAAATTAGGATAATATCTTTTCTCCTTCTCTCCTCTATAAACGCAAGTCGCGAAATAGGATAAAGTCGAAAATGGCTCAATCGATTCACACGTAGCTTTCACTTATGGAATGTGGCATATACTGGGATGGCTATACAGGGTGTTGTAACGGCAAGTACATTAATTTCGCCAGCGCAATCCTCATGTTTTACCGAGACAAAAAAGTAAATAAAGTTTTTCTTTAAAGCCTCCAGTTTTGGAGATATTAATTTTAGAAATTTATGTTTTCGTCTTGTGTGATTTGACGCGCGCGGGGGAGGGTGCTGGCGCGGGAACGGCCAGGGTAGAATAACTTACGTCGCGCCGCCGCCGCGCATCTCCTCTCTCCGCGCACTCGTCTCTGCTCGCTCACTCACCGAGCGCCTTTCATTCCCACGTTCGTGCGGAACATTAGATCCTTTTACACTAAATACAGCAATTAGTTTGTATGAAAACTGTAAGTAACTTTTTATTTAAAGGGAATTCAGAAAAAAGTTACGTGACTTTTTTGTTACTATTGATCCCAATAATCATTTCCTAAATTTAATGTAGTGGCCGTTATAACACCCTGTATATCGGCTCATCCGTTTGAAAGCCGACGCTTAGATCTGTGTACCTATGTATGTATGCTTTTTTGATTTGTTTTTTTTTTACCCATAACACCGGGTTAAATAGGTGCCATGTCAGTGCTTCCCTTCATTTCATGTCGGCTACACTGAACTGGGCGGAAAACACGACCTATTTAAACAGCCGTTTCGACCAAAGTTTCATTCAGTTCGGTGGTATCAACCCGGGCGGGATAAACCTACCTGCACTATACAATAGTACAAATATATTTTGGTCCGGCGTGAGGTACCGTCGCACCTTATTGAGTACGCCCAGCTTTTTAGAACCCAGCTTGGCCTTCCCCTCGATGTGGCGACGAAAGGTCAGGTCGTGCGACAGTTCGACTCCGTGGACCCCGAGGTGTTCGCTTAATTTAAGCGACGTGCCTTGGAATGAGAGAGCCGGTGTGAACGCCGCTCTCTTCGCACTGAACGCGCAAACTTGTGTCTTGGAAGCGTTGAACTCGACCAAATTACTACGGCCCCATTCGGAAATAGAGCCGAGTGTATGTTCGAACTCAGACACAAGTCTTCGCCTCTTCTCATCCACAACATCCCGACTGGCTGAAGGGTGACTGGTGTAGTATCCGTGTGCCGTACTGTCATCTGCATAACAATGTATGTTGCCCAGAGACAGTATAATCATTGTTTATTGTTTATTGTATAATTTCATCCATAGGTAGATAACCTACGCTTGGACATGTCGAAAATTCCGCCAGTTCTAAATTCAATGCGAAGAAGAACTGACAAACAATTGATATGCAGAAGAAACAGCGTGGGTGACAACACAGATCCTTGTGGTACGCCGGCGTTCAATGACATTGCGTCCGACGAGCAACCGTCCACTAGGACCTGAATGCTACGGCCATGTAGGAAGTCGGCGACCCAGTCAAAGAGGCCTGAAGGAAGTCCGTAAGCCGGCAATTTGTCCAAGAGCGACTTGTGCCAAACCCGGTCAAATGCCTTGCCAATATCAAGGCCAATTGTCATTGATTCACCATGACCTTCAAGCGATTCCCCCAAAAGTGAGTGTCGTACGCTAGGAGATCACCAGCAGATCATTTTGGCCGGAAGACGTATTGCCGATGATACCACGTTTGACGTTTCTGTAAAATGCTTTTGGAGCATATAGTACGGTCTATCATATAGATAGATATACTCATCATAGATGGACTCAGTGATAGCTTTCTTTGCACAGGAAAAGTATATACTTTTCCTGTGCAAAGAAAGCTATCAAAGTGAAAAGAATAGTTATCCTTGTAATGGTTCCAAGGACTAGATGGGATGGTTTCCAACCTTCTCCAAGTTTGTGCAGAAACTAGGAGAAACTTCCCACATTTCCTACCCTTAATATCCTATAGGACCTCTACCAAGTAATAAGTGCGGGTTAATTTTAGCCCTAGACGTCCTAGTGCACATTGCCTCTGCGATACTTACTTAAATGAAGACTTTAAGGGTGTCTATCCATAGAATATTAAACTTGAGTAGAGGTGGATTACTTATTAGTATGAAGACGATTGTAACCGGATTCACATACACACGTTTCTTACAAGTTTTTATTTAACTTCACCTGTTAGGATATGGTCATGTTCAAATCTATTTAAGATAAATGCATTTAAGATAAATTTGTCAATGTATTTAAGACAGATTTGAAGAATCTTTCTTATCCTTACTGAAGTAAATACATTTATATTGCATACATATGTTAACTCCCCTTTTCTCTTTCTCTCTCTCTCTCTCTCTCTCTCTCTCTCTCTCTCTTGTCATTCAGTTGATGGTGTTGTAGTACCATTAACATAATTATGATGTAAGTCTATATGCGTATTAAAGTACTTATCTAGTATTTCAATTGGTGGTACCAACCCGGGCGGGTTAAACCCTACCACCTAGTAAGGGGCCAGAGAAGGGAACTACAGTTTAACACCGGTTCCGAAAGGTGAAGCAGCAGGCGTAGGTATGCGCGTAATTTTTTTCGTCAGAAAAAATCATTGGTACACGCCGACCGCATTCGAACATCGGACCTCTCGCATGAGGAGCCGATGCCCAAACCACTGGGCCACCCGCTGCTGTCGGGTTGTAGCGGTGATAAACCGGATGGCAGGGAATAAGGGATGCTAGTTCCTCAGAGCAACGTCCATGATAGTATCTACCTCCTTTAAAACAGACTCAACTCGGTGTTTTACGTTCTGTGGTACTATCTTACTGGGAAGTTACTTACTTAATGAAACTTCCTAAGTGCCTCAGCACACAGCCGCGACAGCATTTCGCTGTGAAGCGATGTCATCGTCGTTAGACGTCGTAGCATAATGAAATAATGAAAGTGAAGAAAAAACAACATGACCGACTTTTTTATGGAGACTGACGTATACCCTCCACACCCGTGATATCAGCCCACCGCACCTTGGTCAACTAGGTGCCATGTCAGTGCTTCCCATTGTCGTGGCGGCTATATTGAATTAGACGGAAAATACGAAATATTCTCATAGGCTGCTTCGACTGACTTTCATTCAGCGCGGTGGTTTCAATTCGGACAGGTTAAATCGTACCACCTAGTTACCTTACCAGGTGGTTTAAGAAGGGAAAGGACCTCTGTACAGTTTCACGTGGAATTCGGACCACGACCAGCATCAACGGTTGAACGGTCACCCATCCATTCCATAGGTCGATTGATCCATCATGTTCGGAACATCAGCGCACGATGACGCCATCTTGCAAGAGTATAAGTGCTACTGCGCGGGTAGTCTAGATTCAACAGAGACTGGTCACGAAACAGGGTTGCCACAGGGTGGCCCAGATAAATAAAGTGGTTATTTTACCCCCTTAATTTTTCGGGTTTGATTGTTTCGAAAAATTAAAGGGACCCTTTGATTAAAATCACCAATATGGAATGGCAGTAAGGATATAGGTGGATAAATAAAATATATCATGGACAAGTTTTTTTTTATATCTTAAATCACCTGCAATTCGACAATGCTTTCAACTATTTGAAAAAAAAAACAAGAACACTTAATAGTCAAATCAAATAAAATAAAATCAAAATATGTTTATTGCACTTTTATTTGCAAAAGGTACAGCTTACGCCGTATAGGCATTCCCCTCTAGCCAACCTTTGGGGTATCTTAATAAGTGTGGAGTGTGGAGAGAATAAATAAGAATGATGTAGATTTACGATATCGACAAATTGTACAGCACAGTGCAGGTTGTTTTAATTTTTTACATTAGAGCATCCATAACATAGACTGTCTACGGCGAACATGAACGAACACCTGGCAACCCTGTCATGAAGGGATAATTAAATGTAGAGTTTAGTGCAGACTTTTCAGTCTAGAATTTTTCTGAAAGAGGCTGTAGCAGCACCGGCGACGAGCGTTACACCAGTACTAATACCGCGCCGCCGCTGCCACTAATATTTATAAACTCGGCTGCGACAGTGCTGCTGCGCCCTGATTGGCTACGCTGGACGAGCGCGCGCGGCGAGCGCCGCATCTGCATGCAAACATTGATAAGGACAGCTTGTAATTTAATATTGAGGTCGAATGTCAAAATAAACTACAAACTGAAGCTTACATCTGTTTAATATCGTATACCTACCTATACTATATCTACTACATATTGAGACCTCAACATTGGTGACCCCGACGTTCGACGAGAGCTACCTTCTACAACATGTCATTGATTTTATAACCCTGTCGGGACAGATAGACCACTCCATATAAAAAATTTGGTAACGTTGTAAATCGTAAAACCAACAGAGGGCGTTAATAATTTTTCTTGATGTTGTCGTAAAACAAACAGGTGGCGTTAATGTTTGTTAATACTTCTATACTAAGGGCGCTATCTAGTTGAAATACAACAGTATCTAGGTACCTTTAATTGCCACTAGGCTGTAGAATTACTGCTACTAGACAAAAGATGGCGCTTTCATTTATATTTATAAAGAACATTATTTATGTAAATTCCAAAATTTTTAATTATATTTGAATAATAAAATTATGACAATTTACAATTAAACTAACACTTCTTATCAAATTAAATAAAATAAAATAATGTTTTGAAAATAATTTGGTATACGGAACAAAATATTATTATGATTGTAATTTCCTGTTTGTGCGCTTTTAATAGATAGATCCACAGAGCACGGAATACCCCCGCGCGCGCGCGCGCGGTATTCCGTGCTCTGTGGATAGAACGTATTTATTTAGTTGAACAGTTAAACAAATACTCGTCACTCTTCATTCTAATAATGTCAGCATTGTATGTAAAAAAAAAATATGAAAACTGCCTTAAAAAATTTATGAAATTAAAAAAATCGAACCCTAGAGTTGAAGGCGGTGCTAAAGAAGGCTACACAAAACACAAATCACAAAGGATATCATCCGCGCATGTTTTCTTTCATGTATCATTTTTGCTTGCTTTAGCACCGCCTTCAACTCTAGGGTTCGATTTTTTTTATTTCATACATTTTTGAAGGCGGTTTTTATATATTTTTTTAAATAGTTTTTTATTTCACAGTTTTTTTTTTGAAATTTTTTGCTATTAATGTACTCGGCGGAATCGCTCGACCTTCGGCCTCGCGATTCCGCCTCGCTTTCCAATCTGATCTCGACCAAATTAAAATGGAACCACCTCATGGTTACCCCTTTCAAAAAAAAAAAAAGAATTTTCAAAATCGGCCCACAAAGGGTGGGTTTAATGTCTTTGGCCCACAATAATTGACGGAGTAATCGCGTAACAAACATCCAAAAAAAGAAAACATACTGTCGAATTGAGAATCTCCTAGGTCTAAAGTAAATTGCTCGTGAAGACAAATTCAACGAGCCCAAACACGATGGGTTTATCATGTGTAGTTTAGGAGTTCCTATGTCCACCTTCCGTCTCCGTCATCAGACCAGCTCGATGGTACTCGTACTCGTATTATAATATATTAAGCGCATCTGGCCGGTCGGAAAAGATTTCAAATTTAGAATATTCATGAAACAAGGGTCCGAATATGAATGACAATATCGATTCATGTATTTCAATACAATGACAGAGAAAATTTCAAAATATTAGGTACCTATTTAATACTTTTTAGTTCTAGTTAATTTTTTTTTAAGTCGGTTTTATATTTTTAAAACAATATTACATAAAAAACAATAATCGAAATCGAATAATCGAAATCGGTTGAAGTGGTACAGAATTATTCGCCATGTGTCAAACTGCAAATTGCTGAAAAAGTCCACATCACAAAAGTTTTGCTGAAGGTAACCACACACCAATAGTATTTTGTTGCTTTTTCATAAACCGCTCAATCAATTTCAATAAAATTTCAATGGGAGCACCTCTGAAGTATACCTACCAAACAAAAAAAGAATTTTCAAAATCAGCCCACAATTAACACGTTGAACGCCATACGACCCACCGGTGGGCCTAGCGTACGTTTCCGTTCGGGCCAAGCCAAACTCATTATATCCGTAATTTTCATCAACTTGAGATTTTCATCACAAAGTTTATAAAATGCGGTAATTTGTAAGGAAAATAAAAATTTGCGACTTTTACCGTCTAATTTTCGAGATATAGCAAAAGGCTCATGGGTGGATCGTGTGGCCTCCTATGAAGGATTTGTATTTTTCTGTTGGCTGGGGCCGCGGGGTCACGCCGCGGCCCACCCGTTGCGCGCGCGCCGCGGACGCAGCGATCAATCCCGGTCCGGCTGCGTCGACAATTGAGGATGTTTTACGCTTTTCTCGCCAAAAATGGATTATTTTGAAGATTTCGAGTTAACACAAGAAGCGCTAACGCAGTTAGAAAACATCGAGATAGATCTTCTGAACCGTAGTTTCGGAATAGATTCTATGAAGACGTAGTTCAACCAACGAAAAGAAGATGCTTTCGAATTCTTTTGTCGGAGAGTGAGGATAGCGACGATGAAATGCGTATAGAAAGACGGAAGAGAATTAAACACACTCTGGAAAGGAAAGAGGGATTGGCCAGAAAAGTGAGAAGTACATGTCACCAATGTTATGCAAAGAACGTTCCAATAATGGGTAGCAAACAGGCTAAAACCAAGTCGAAAAAAGTATCCACTTATTGCCAAAGCAGCCCAACTAAACCATTCCTTTGTTTGCCTTGTTTTAACAAGACTCACGGATAATTCTTTATTGTTTATGGTTAAGAGCCAAAGGGTTAAGATGATTGATTATTTTAAATACTGAAGTGTCATAATGTTGTGATTGTTCAATTTCATAAATATTTTCTTTTGTTCAATTTCATAAATTATTTTCGTAATAAATAATGTCTTCTTATTTGGTAATGAAGAAAATATTATGTTCATTTTTATTTTGACGAATATTTTCTTATTATTTTCTGGTTTTATTAATTCTATTAATAAAAATATTATTTTCTACCTTATCGTTAAGAGCAGCCCTAGCATCGTTAAAATTAACTTAATAAAAAACTACAAGTTTCTATTGGATTTGAAAACCACGCCGTCCGCTTCGACTACAAGGCCATGCGGCTCACTTCCATATTGGCTTTGTAGCTGCGCTCTGTGGCTTGTAGGAAGCGTTTACGTAGGACCTCTCACGCGGCTCACCGGTGACCCCCATGACCTGAATAGTTCAGGAAGGAAAGGCTCACCGGTGAGCGGTGAGCCCCGTGGCCCAAACGGAAATACTGGATTTTTCATGTGGGGTTGAACGTGTAAGATTGTAATTTCCTGTTTGCGGTTTTACTCCGGTCCAAAGAGTTTACAAACTCTTTGGTTGTACCTAGCTCCGCTTATTTGTTGTTATATCCGCTATAGTAACACATATTCTGTGAAAATTTCAACGGGCTTCCTATTACGGTTCAAGAGATACAGCCCTCGGATAGACAAACGGACGGACGGACAGACAGACTGCGGAGGCTTAGTAATAGGCTTCCGTACAGGGATACGGAAACCTAAAAATAAGGGGTGAAATAGGGGTGAAAGTTTTTGTATGGGGAATCCATGATTTCTCTAGGTAAGGATATGAAAATTTATTATCTAGGCTTTTGGCACAGATTACTCAATAGTTACTGCTTTTGGTAAGAAATCATGAATAATGGTCAGGAAGAGGAAGGGGGAGAGAAAAGAAGGGGGAGTGGGTGGGAGGTACGTTTGTCAGCCTCGGTAGCTCAGTGGTGCAGGCAACCCTGGGCGCGGTCAACACTTGGATGGGTGACCGCTCGACCATTGGAGGCTGACCGTGGTTCGGATTCCACGTAAAACTGTAGCACCCTTCCCTTCTTACCTTACTAGGGTTGGTACCACCGCACTGAATAAAACGTATGTCGAAACGGCTATGTAAATCAAAGAGATTTGATCTAAATAGTAATTTTTTTATAGCCGGCACGACATGTCCGACATCACGGATGTTATTATTATGTTCTTTATTTCACATTTTCAAAATTTTCTATTAATTTTACATATATTATACAAGTATTAAAAATACAAAGTAATAAAAATACACAAAATTAATAAAAAAATTAAAAACGGTAATACCGCCGGCGGCGGGAGACAAGCCTCCAAGCACGCCGGCGGGTGCAGGCCGTGGCTACGGAGTTCTCCGAGACGACGCGAGGCAAGCTACGAGCGATAGGTGGTGGTACTAGACACGTAGGCCACCACCACCCCCATCTCGGAGAGCTCCGTATCCACCGGACTGCACGGCGACGTCGTCGCGCAGCTCTTTGAAGTCTTAATCTTCGCGCGCGCGTCGCCTCATGGTCGCACGCACCACCGGTAGCGGGGGCACTAGACGGGACGTGAGGTCCCGATGACCCCAAGCTTGCCGATGGTGGACGTCGCCCTCACCGTAGATGTTGTGGCTCGGCCGACGTCAACGCTCCATCTTCTTCGTCGATGAATGCACCGGCGGCGTGGAGCTGGGTGGTGGGGTGTGCGTGTGGTGTCCGAGAAGAAAGGGCGGCTCCTGTATTGGACGACCCGGGCGCGGGGAGGCCGGGCGACGCGGTGGGCGGAGGCAGTGCTGCTGCGGGCGAGCGGTGGCGGCGGCGGCGTCGAAGTCATTATTATTATTATTAGTTATTATTATTATTATTTATTATTATTTATTTATATACACTAGCAGCTTGCAGCTGATGCGTGTACTTCACGTGTTGAGTGCACTGTTTTATAATAGATCTTATATTTTTATTGTTTTTTTTTTTTTTTTTTTTTACTTTTTTATTATAAATTTTTTTTTATTATATTATTAGTGTTTGTTTTTATTTTTGTTTATGTTTAGCAAATGTTTGTCAAGTAGATTTTTAAAACCATTCACTGAGATAGCACTTATCACTTCTTGTGGTAGCTTGTTCCAAGAGTCCACTACTCGGTTAGTTAGAAAGTACTTTCTTGGGTTGGAGTTGGAAGTGTTTCGGTTTAATTTTAAAGAGTGACCACGGAGTCCCTCGTTGGTGTTCATTGTGTACATTGAATTAAGGTTGGCTACATCGTAATGACCATTGAAAATTTTGAATGTTTCGATGAGGTCCCCTCTTTGTCTTCTTTGCTCTAGTGTAGTAATACCAAGTGCGTCCAAGCGGCTTTCGTAAGACTTGTTCCTCAGGGATGGAACCATCTTGGTTGCCCGCCTCTGCACTCTCTCCAGAAGTTCAATGTCCTTGATGAAGTAAGGGTTCCACACTTGGTAAGAGTATTCAAGGAGAGGACGGACATACGTTTTGTAGAGTTTGATGAACAAGTCTGGATTTATGTAGGAGAAAGCTTTTCTGATCATGTAAAGAAGTGAGTTTGCTCTTTTTACAACTTCTACTATATGTGGTTCCCATTTGAGGTCATGTGACACAGTTACTCCGAGATCTTTCTGTGCGTTCACTGGATGTACAAGGATTCCCTCGATCGTGTATTTGTGACGCGGATTCTTGGGACCTATATGCAGTACGGTGCATTTCGCTGCGTTTAGTGTAAGAAGCCAATCCTTGGTCCATTGCACGATGCGGTCGAGGTTGCCTTGAATTGATTGATGGCTTATAACAGGATCTCCGAAGAATTTAGTATCGTCAGCAAAAAGTGCAAAGGGTAATTCCATTATAGCTTTGAGGTCCGTCAGAAAGATACCAAACGCTACAGGGCCGATTACTGAACCTTGTGGTACGCCACTGAGTACATCGTGGGCTTCAGATAATTCCTCGCCGACTCGTACCCGGAATTTCCTGTTTGTAAGAAAATCTGCAATCCATGACAGTAGTTTTCCTCTGAACCCAAAGTGTTCCAATTTATGGATTAACCGTTTTATTGGAACTCGGTCGAATGCTTTCTCGTAATCCAAGTAGATAACATCAATAGAGTTCCGTTCGTTCCACTCGCGGGTCCACTGGTCCACACATGTGAGGAGATTAGTCACGGTTGAGCGTCTCGGGACGAAACCATGTTGCTCTTCGATTATTATATTTTCCCCTGCTAGAAACATTCGAATTTTTTCCGCTACAATTTTTTCCATAGCTTTGCAAACAATGCTAGTAAGGCTAATGGGACGATAGTTGGCTGGAGAAAGTTTATCGCCTTTTTTGTAAATTGGTGTTACAATTGCCTCTTTCCAGTCGTGTGGAAGTGTCGCGCTTTCGAAAGATAGTGTCATTATATGAGCAAGCTGCTCGCACAATTCCGCAGAGCACTTCTTCAGGAAAATAGCTGGAATTTCATCAGGTCCCATGGAAGTAGCATCCCTGAATGATGTTAAGACCTTTAGAATTGCATTTGGCTCGAACTCAATTGTCTCAATACAATTTACTAGTCTCGGCACCAATATTTGTGGCATAGAGTCATCAGGCTCTCGAACATAAGACTTTTCAAATTGACTTGCGAACACATTGGCAACGGCACGGTGTTACTATGTCACTTGAGTTGTCAACTCTTAGCGCCGGTGGCACACACACCTTTGACGTCAGTTGTCTTCGGACATACCCATAGAATGCCTTGGGTCCAGTTTCCACGACATTTTTTTCAAATGATTGCCTAAGTTGACGTATAGATGCCACAATCTTATTGTTAATTTTCCTGTATTCTTGGTAGCTTGTATTTGATTTGTTTAGCTGGTAGATTGACCATAATTGTTTTTTCTCCTCAGTCATAGTTAAGATATGTTTGTTGACCCATGGTTTGTTTTTCGACTTCTTGGTTGGATTACACAGTGGTACATGGATATCTAGTGTTTTCTTTGTAATTAATTTAAAATCGTTCCATGCACTGAGTACATCTGTGGAGCTGGTGTTTAGAATGTTGTTTTGAGTAAGCGTAGCGCTGACATTGTCGTAATTTGTTCGAAAGTAGTCACGGCGAGGTTTCGTTTTGTACTTGTTGCTTCTTTCTTGAATAAATTGAATGGTTGCAATAATAACACAGTGATCGCTTTTCCCTATGTGTGGGTGGTGTTCTATATTCGTACAAAGGTTATCGTCGTTGCACAGTATTAAGTCAAGGAGGGATTCCTCGTTGTTTCGCTTCCGTGTTATTCCTTTTACAAGTTGCTGGAGATCTGAGCTGGTATACATGTCAACAAACTTTTCGTGAAGAGCGTTATAACCGTTCAGTTTAACGAGCGGCCAAGTGATATCTGGTAGATTGAAGTCACCTAAGACGAATATAGTGTTCTGTTCTGCGGCCTGCTGGATTGTATTAAAAAGTTGGATATCTGATGGTTCAAGTGCGTAGTGAGTGGGGCGGTAGACAGCGCATATCAGCAGTTTGAAGTTCCCATACTGAACATTGAGCCAAAGCGCTTCCACAGTGTCGTCGTGGTATTTAGAGTTACGTTTTGCAAGTATAGGTGTATTCTTGTGTGAGTTTGCAACATAGATGGCCACACCTCCACCCTTCTTACCACTCGTGCGATCGTGCCGGAATACTGTGTAACCAAGAATATTGATTAGACTGTCTTTTATTTGTGGTGTTAGATGTGTCTCTGTTAAGACAATAAATGTAGGTTTTTTGTGGTTTATTTCCATTAAGAGTAAATCAAATTTTGCCGTGAGAGATGCCAGGTTCGTATAAAAGAAAGTCAGTTCGGTGATGGACGATGTCAGTTTTTTACATCCTTCACTATGCGCGGGCAGCCATTAATATATTTAATGGTTAGTTTTTCTTCGCCTTGAGTATTTCTCTCTGCCAGTTCCTCACGTAGACGCCGCAGCTGGTCACGCTGGTAGGGAGTCAAATCAGACTTTGCATTTATAGTGGCCGGCAGTTTGCTTTTATTTTTAAGTATATGAATAGCTTTCTGCTTACCGGACATTTATCAGCTTGAGCGGGCGGGGCGCATCGGTGTCGGGCCGCGGCTTACCAAGACGGATGATGGCAATGGGGCGCTCGCACTCCGGCAAGACGGCGAGCGCCTGCTGCACGCTGTCCGCATCGTGCTTCCTGCGTTGTTCCACGTTGTCCGAGTGAGACTCGGGGACGCCGAATATCACCACGTTGGAGCTCCTCTTCTTCCTCTCTTCGAGCTCATCGATGACTGAGTCCAGGTTTAGGGTTCGAGTTTGGTGCGTCTTTAGCTCGGCTAGTTCGTTACGTAGCTCACTTAACTCTTTCTTGAGTTCACCGACCTGTGTCCTGAGGGCGGGGAGCTGGCGCACGCCCACCTCGCAGTCGGGGCAGAGATATTTGAGCGTACGGGCTTGCAAAACCAGCACCCTCATTTCTGTTGCCACTAGCCCACTGCATTTTATGCACACTGACCGCGAGCAACTAAAACACGATATTTGCGGGTTTTTCTCGTCCGGTTTGGGCAACTTCTTTTCGCATTGCAGGCAGGAAGACATGGTTGTCGTCAACACACCAATAAATACTTAAAACAGATAATACTTTGAATTTTATTTTATGTTGTAGGTGATGTATCCAACCATGTCAGTTTCCATAAAAAAAAGAAGAAGAGGAGGAGAGGTATGGAGGGAGGAAGGGTTAGTGAATGAGGGTAGGTGTGGGGGAGGGAGGTAGTAGAGGGAACGAGGAGGAATGGATATCGAGGGAGTGAGAGGTTGGAAGGGGGAAGGGGCGGGGTAAGAGGGGGTTGCGGACAGGATGAGGGGTAGTAGGGGAGGAATGGAATGCGAGGGTGATGGAAAGGAGGGGCGGCATGAGGGGAGGAAGGGAAGTAGGGAGAGAGGGAGGGAATGGGCGAAAGGGAAGGTGGCAAAGAGGGGGTCCGTGAAGGGTGAGGGAAAGGAGGGGAGGAAGGCGGGATCGAGGAGAGAAGACAGGGAGAGAGGTGAGTGAGAGATGGGCGAGGAAGGAATCCCTTCCTTCCTCCCGAAAAAGATAGAGAATATAAGAGAAGCGATGGTTTATTATCAATTTTGCATTTAAATCAGATTTACTATTTTTTTATTTTATTCGTCGTCGTGTCGTCGTCGGTAAAATCTACAATTTTATTGATAAAATATCATTGACTTATATATTCTGTAAAGTTTATCACAAATACTTTAAACCCACCCTCTTTTAATCTCTTTGATATAACACCACCAGCAGCATCGTAGATGGAAAAAATAGCCCTGGACTCAACCTGGACTCAACTTTTTTTAATTCGGTGCCTGGACTCCGTACTTCATACTCAAAGACATTTTGTTCATACTTCAACTATTACTAAAACGAGACACCCTCTTTTAATCTCTTTGGTATAACACCACCAGCAGCATCGTAGATGGAAAAAATAGCCCTGGACTCAACCTGGACTCAACTTTTTTTAATTCGGTGCCTGGACTCCGTACTTCATACTCAAAGACATTTTGTTCATACTTCAACTATTACTAAAACGAGACACCGCGATTATGGTAGTGTGCGTATCGCGTGAATATAGAACCGACCGTCTCAAGAGATCGCATCGATATTGTGTCATCCTTTTTCCACGCGAAGTAACCCGTATCGCTTGCCTGCACGCTCCACGCAAACATTTGCGTGTTCCAAAACAAGCGAACGTCGCGCGTCGATCGATAAATTGCCGCAACGGCTAAAAACTATGGAGGTGGCTTTTTACTTTCGAGCGACTGTAAGGAGAAAGGAAGTATTGTGATCCTCCAAAATGTCGAAGTTGAGAATGCGACTGATTTTTTTTTTTTTTTATTGAAACTGGCACGGTTGGCTACATCACCTACAACATCCGTGATGCCCATAACACCGGGCGAACTTGGTGCCACGTCAGTGCTTCCCTTCGGTCGTGCCGGCTACACTGAACTGGACGGAAAACACGAACTATTTACATAGCCGTTTGGACCGACCTTTCATTCAGTGCGGTGGTACCAACCCGGGCGGGTTAAACCCTACCACCTAGTAATATAAGAAGGGGGTCATATCCCTTAGTCGCCTTTTACGACATACACGGGGAGAGATTCAGTGGGGCCATTCTTTTAAAGTACCGGCCCCACACAGTACAGATTTGGGCTATATATCTGTCAACGATCCCAAAAAAGTGGTTTTGAGAAACATGTATGTGTGTGTGTGTATGTGTGTGTGTGTATGTGTGTGTGTGAGGGTGTGTGTGTGTGTGTGTCCAGCGACCTTGTGCCTAAACTGCTCAACCGATTTCGTTCAAAATTCGTATTTAGTAGTTTGAAATGATAATCTAGGGGTAAATTTTTTTACTTTTTCAAAATTCGAAAAAATAAGGGTAGCCGTCATACAAATTTGTCTATGGCAATGTGTCCAGCGACGTTGCGCCTCAACCGCTCAACCGATTTCGTTGAAAATTCATATTTAGTAGTTTGAAACGATTATCTAGGGGTACCTTTTTTAGTTTTTTTTTATTTAAATTAAATTACAAATTTAAAAAACCCCCGACTCTTAAAAAGTCAAAAATAATTTCCGTTTACTTACTTAAAGGAGTCGGTAGACCGCTAAGTAAATTCCCGCGCAACTTTTGAGTCTTTATATTTAATTTACTTAGCGGTCCCCCGACTCCTTTAAGTAAGTAAACGGAAATTATTTTTGACTTTTTAAGAGTCGGGGGTTTTTTAAATTTGTAATTTAACTTTTATTTCAAGCTTTTTAAAAAAAACCGCATGCAAATCGGTCCACTTTTGAAGATAATAATTTTTTTTATTACTTAATTACTTAATTACTTGATTACAAACATAGCTAAGAACCATCCCGATTAAACAGGCTTCCTAATAAAAAAAACCGCATCCAAATCGGTCCATCCGTTTGGGAGCTACGATGCCACAGACAGACACACACACACACACACACACACACACACACACACGTCAAACTTATAACACCCCTCCGTTTTTTTCGTCGGGGGTTAAAAAATAAGGGTAGCTGTCATACAAATTATTTCGATGAGGTCGATTTTCTTATAAATGGCTAACGATTTTTATTATTATTATTATATTTAATCCATCGTGTTTGTTTCCGTTTTCAAAGGTGGTGAGGTAAAAAAATATAATTTTAAAGAAGGTATCTCCACTTTATCCTAACCGCACGCGCGTATTTGAATTGCACGCAGGTTTGGTTGGTGGGTATTTGGCAACTAAAAATATAATAAGAAATAGGCATGCCATCTATAGACAAATAGGACAACCTAACTTTGGTCTGACATCTATGATGCAGAAGCGGCGAAATTATACATTTTATCCGCCAAGCTCATGGACTGACAAAACATGAAAATATTTATTGGAAAAATTATGAAAACCTTAAAATACACTATTTTGAAATTTTTACTTAATATAAAATAATCTTTAAATTTAACTATGCTGTTCCCACTTAGCATCGTTCTATAATTAGCAGATTTAAAAATATAATAAATAATTTAATTCAAATTCGATACTCCTGGCGCCATCTTAGGACATAATTGAAGACTAATTTCATGTTACCTTTAAAACATCGCTGACGGTACATCTGACTCCCCCTATAAAATCAATGAACATGTCAAACAAAGAGGAGCGAGTCGACGAAATAGGAGCGCTCTCCTTATCATCTAAAATACCGCCGTTTTGGAGAGAGCACCCTAGACTTTGGTTCGCCCAATTTGAATCGGTTATTGCGCCACACAAGCAAGGGGACGAGTCTAAGTACCACCTGGTTGTAGCGAGACTCGAGCGCGCCGATATCGAGCAAGCGAGCGACATTTTGCTCCAGCCGCCCGCCACCAACAAGTACGAGACTTTGAAGTTGCGCCTGCTCGCCGTGTACGAAGAATCCGAAGCGCGCCAGTTTCAAAAGTTACTTAACGACATGGAACTAGGCGACCAGAAGCCTTCTCAGTTACTCCGTCGCATGCGAGAACTCGCAATGGGCAAAGTCCCAGACGACACACTCAAGATAATGTGGACCGGACACCTGCCGCCATCCATCCGCTCCGTGCTTTCCATCAGCCAAGAGCCGAGCCTGGATGTGTTGGCTTCCATGGCCGACAAGATGACGGAACATTCAAAAGAGATTAACTCCATATGCAATGGGTGTCAACACGCAGGCGGCGGCGCCACCGCCGCCGCCGCCGGCCGAACGAACGCTGACTTGGCGAATAAAATCGAAGAACTAACGCGAGAAATATCCGCACTGAAGATGCATCGCGGTCGCTCCTACGAGCGAGACTGGCATCGCTCGCCGCCGCCGGCTAGCCGCGGCGGCGGCGGCGGAGGCGGCCGCTCGCGCACTCCCTCCCGCAGTCGCCGCGACACTAGCGCCTCCAGCGGCGGCGTATGTTTCTATCACCGCCGCTTCGGTGCATCCGCACGACGTTGCCTGCGACCCTGCACTTTCGACGAACGAGCGCAGGAAAACTAAACCTGACTTTGGAGGCGACGGGATCCGAAGTCAACACAATTTCACACCGTTTGTTCGTCACCGACCGCACGACAGGACTGCGCTTCCTTGTAGACACCGGAGCGAATATTTCCGTACTGCCTGTGGATAAAACTAAGAAAAGAAGTACGAGCATATCCGAGTTCAGCCTTTACGCAGCGAATGGATCCGTTATACCTACCTACGGCAACAGGCGGCTAGACCTCGACCTCGGCCTACGTCGTGCGCACTCCTGGGACTTCACAGTAGCCGCAGTCAGCCGGCCCATATTAGGCGCTGACTTCATAAAACACCACCACATTCTCGTGGACTTGCACGGCAGCCAGCTGATCGATAGTCAAACGCATCTATCGGTCCGAGGAGCGGTACTTCCCACGAGCACACCGACAGTACGAACCATCGACGTGCAAATGCCTTACCATGACCTTCTGGAGAGGTACCCAGAGCTGACGAAACCATATTTGCTGAAAGAGAGAACAAACGAAGACGTATATCACTGCATCGAAACACAAGGTCCGCCGGTCTACACTAAAGCACGACCATTGCCACCACACAAATACCAAGCGGCTAAAAAAGAATTCCAAGTCATGCTTGAGCAAGGCATATGTCGTCCGTCTAAGAGCTCCTGGGCCAGTCCGCTGCACCTCGTCACCAAGAAGAACGGAGAGTTGAGACCTTGCGGCGACTTCCGGCGACTCAATGCCACGACCGTACCGGACCGCTACCCTGTCCCGCGCCTGCACGACTTCACCAACAATCTGGAAGGAAAGAAAATTTTTTCGACGATAGATCTGCACCGCGCCTATCACCAAATACGCGTAGCCGATAGAGATATCGAAAAGACAGCAATCATCACACCCTTCGGCTTATTCGAATTCCAGAGGATGTGCTTCGGGTTGCGAAATGCTGCCCAAACTTTTCAACGTTTTTTGGACTCGGTGCTCCGTGACCTAGACTTCGTATTCTGCTACTTAGATGATCTGCTCATTGCTTCATCGAACGAACAGCAGCACCGCGAACACTTGGAAGAAATTTTCAGAAGACTAGACCAGAATGGAGTAACATTAAACGCGTCCAAATGCGTCTTCGGAAAGCCATGCGTACAATTCCTCGGCTACAGCGTGTCAGTGGAAGGCATCGCCCCGACCCAAGAGAAAGTACAAGCGATTACAACTTACCCCAAGCCCACGACCGTGCAGGAATTACGTCGCTTTCTCGGGATGTTAAACTTCTATCGAGCAAGTCTTCCTCGAGCAGCTCATCACCAAGACGTGCTAAATAAATACCTACACAATTCAAAAAAAAATGACAAGACAAAGATCGCATGGACTACGGAAGCAGAACGAGCCTTCGAAACATGTAAGGTGGATATAAAGGACGCTGCGACACTGACTCATCCCTCGGCATCTGCAAGTTACGCAATAATGAGCGACGCCTCTAACACCTGCGCTGGTGGAATAATCCAACAAAATATCAAAGGAAAATGGAAACCGCTAGCATTCTTCTCGAAGAGATTCTCCGATGCACAACAACGCTACAGTACATACGACCGCGAGCTGCTGGCTATGTACTTAGCCGTTCGCCACTTCAGAAAAATTTTCGAAGGAAGAGAGCTAATTCTATACACCGACCACAAGCCGCTAGTCTACTCCTTATCGACGCCGAGCAGTTCAAAGAATGAAACGCCGCGCCGCACCCGCCAGCTCGAGTACATCGGCCAGTTTACATCTGCTATCCGGCACGTCAAGGGAGAAGACAACACGGTCGCGGACGCACTGTCAAGAATAGAAGAGATTTCACTCCCGACGACAATCAACTACGACGAATTGGCACAAAAACAGCTGATAGACGAAGATATACCAGCGCTACTGAAAAATGTAAAACTACACTTCAAAAAGTTAAGCACGCCATCGACGTCAAGACAGATATTATGCGAAACGTCTACAGGCAATGTTCGCCCCTACCTATCGCACGACTTTCGTTTGCCAGCCTTCAAGGCCGTCCACGAACTGAGTCATCCGGGCATCAGAGCGACACGCAAGATGATGACGCAGCGATTTTTTTGGCCATCTATAAACTCCGATGTCAACGAGTGGAGCAGAAATTGTATCGCATGTCAGCGATCGAAGGTGCAGCGACATACGACCGCACCGCTCGCTAACTTCACATCGACGGACCGATTTGCTCACATACACATAGACATCATCGGGCCGCTACCTTTATCGCAAGAGTCAAAATACTGCGTCACCATCATCGACCGTTGTACGAGGTGGCCGGAAGCGTTCCCAGTCAGCAACATCACCGCTGAGACAGTAGCTGAGACACTATACAACGGCTGGATATCAAGATTCGGATGTCCAGCGACACTCGTTAGCGACCAGGGCAGGCAGTTCGAGTCTGAACTAATGAAGAGCCTCATGAACAGGCTGGGCATAGAAAAGAACCGTACTAGCGCTTACCATCCTCAAGCAAACGGTATTGTTGAGCGCTGGCACCGCTCGCTCAAGACATCCCTCACGGCAAGACTCATCGCGCAGAGCGAGCACTGGGCTCGCGAGCTGCCTACAGTACTTTTGGGACTACGTACAGCTGTAAAAGAAGACATCGGAGCTAGCCCCGCCGAGTTGGTGTACAGACGACAGCTACGCATCCCCGGTGAATTCTTTCAAGAAGCGGCAACATCGGCGCCGACAGAATCTCATTTTATGAACGTACTGACCGAAACGTTGAGGAGAGCGCAAGCCGTAAAACGAACGTCTCAGCCGACGCGAGCCGTGTTCATTCACGACGAGCTACCGAAGTGCACACACGTCTTCGTACGCAACGACGCCTCGCGCAAGCCGCT
Source organism: Nematopogon swammerdamellus (assembly GCA_946902875.1). Taxonomy (NCBI): domain Eukaryota; kingdom Metazoa; phylum Arthropoda; class Insecta; order Lepidoptera; family Adelidae; genus Nematopogon; species Nematopogon swammerdamellus. The sequence goes on from OX336335.1 coordinate 28,825,977, forward strand.
GACGCCTACTTACGACGGCCCGTACCGCGTTATCGAGCGGCGAGACAAGATCTACACGATTCAGCTGCCTACGAGAACGTCGAATATATCTATCGATCGCCTGAAGCCTGCATTTCTCATGAACGAGGACGGGAAGCAAGGGTGCACGGCATATACGACACGATCAGGCCGCGCATCAAAACCGCCTGTACGCTTCGCTGAGGGGGGAGCTCTGTAGCAGCACCGGCGACGAGCGTTACACCAGTACTAATACCGCGCCGCCGCTGCCACTAATATTTATAAACTCGGCTGCGACAGTGCTGCTGCGCCCTGATTGGCTACGCTGGACGAGCGCGCGCGGCGAGCGCCGCATCTGCATGCAAACATTGATAAGGACAGCTTGTAATTTAATATTGAGGTCGAATGTCAAAATAAACTACAAACTGAAGCTTACATCTGTTTAATATCGTATACCTACCTATACTATATCTACTACATATTGAGACCTCAACAAGGCGATTACGGGTGTGCTTTTAGCAGATATATTACGGCGCTTGTTTGAAGGCTCACGCCGGGACAAAAACTGACGTTGTATAAAACACAGGTTAGGTCCTGCTTGGAGTACTGCTCGCACTTGTGGGATGGCTCAGCTAAATACCAGCTTGCGCCGCTAGACTCAATCCAGCGTCGTGCCGTGCGACTCGTGGGCGACCCTGAGGTGACCCGCGACTTAGAACCACTGCAACTCCGTAGGGACGTCGGCTCCCTAAGTGTGTTCTATCGTCTATTTCATTGGGAGTATTCGGAGGAGCTGTTTAACGCGATTCCGGCGTCCCCATTCCACCTCCGCACTACGCGTACTGGGCAGGGGATGCACCCCTATTCAATCGATCTACCACGGATGCCGCACGAACCGGTTCTGTAGATCTTTTATTCACAGAACCGGGAAAATGTGGAACGCACTCCCTGCCCATCTATTTCCTCCCAAGTACTGCCTGGGGTTCTTCAAAAGGGGCGTGAAAAGGCTCTTGTCAGGCCGGCATGGCATTCGTAATCCCCGTGCATCACAGAATGTCCATGGGCATCGTTAGACACCTACTTGTAGGTGAAACGATGCCAAAAGTCGCGCTATCCATAAAAAAAAAAGGCTCCCGGCAATAACGTTGAATAGGTAAGAACGTCGGACCTTCCCCGCGCCAGCGCAACACGATATTTGTAAAAACATACAAATAACATTCGTTACCAGGCAATCAGAGCGCGATACCACCCGATACCCAATCAGAGCGCGCGCTGTCCCCTCCGCAAGCCGCGGAGCTCGGCGAGGCTGGTTCTCATATAAGCATTGGACAGTCCGACGACGTCCAACCATTCAACGTTCTTGGCTCCCAGGGTGGTGGACAGGTTCGGTGTCACTTTAGAGAGTATACGAGTACCTACGACATTTTATACATAGTTCGAGACACGTAATAAATAGAACTCCGCTGCACTAAACATAAATAGCGACGAGAGCTCTATTTACGTGTTTCAAGCTAAACTATTTTTTTTATGTAATCCGGTATGGGTGCATTCTGAGCTTACTACCACCTAGTAAGCTCTGAATGAATCGGTGAAAGGGCCGTGCCAAGGTAAAAGGTGGCTAATCCGTCGCCCTTTAGCACGGCACCTTGTACTTATCCCTTGGTCACCTTTTACGACATGCACGGGGAGAGATGAAGTGGGGTACAATTCTTTATAAGTACGGCCCCCACACTTTACTACACGTTCTTTGAAATATTATTACTTACATTTTCCGTGTGTCACTCAGGGCGTACGTAACTCAATAATTTGTCCCTCAATCGGCTAAAAGCAATCCAATGTGCGCTGTCACATGCCTTGTGTGTGTGTGTGTGTGTGTGTGTGTGTGTGTGTGTGTGTGTGTGTGTGTGTGTGTGTGTGTGAGGGTGTGTGTGTGTGTGTGTGTTTGTTTTAAGTACTATCCGAGGACGTGCACCTGAATACACAAGGCACATACGAGGACATTTTCAAACCGAGGACTTTTTCCTGGGTCATCGGATTGAATGGTCACCATTGTCGTATTCTCCGTGCGATTCTGAACCTTTCTGTCTAAGAAATACGGAAATCGGAAACGGTCCTCGATTTGATCGCCATAATTTTAGTAAGAGTGTGAAAATTTGTGACCACTAGGGCGGCGCCACCGTCGTATTTTACACACTTCGATTTACACTCAAGTCCACTTTCTTAACCTATCCGAGGACCCATGTGTGAAGTTCACACATGGGTCCTCGGTTTGGACACGTTTAGCTGAGTGTGTATTGTTTTTTTTTTTCTAAACAAATTTTCAAAAATTCAAAAGCGGCGGGTGGCGGAGTTGTTTGGGCATCGGCTTCTTATGCGGCAGCGGTCGGCGGCGGAGGTCGGCGGTTCGAATCCGGTCGGCGTGTACCAATGAGTTTCTGACGAAAAAATTTACGTGCGTACCTACACCTGCTGCTTCACCGTTCGGAACCAGTGTAAAACTGTAGGTCCCTTCACTTGCCCCTTACTAGGTTGTAGGCTCAAATTGTAGCCGACTGGGTTGGTACCACCGTACTGGATGTAAGATGGCCGCATAGCAGCCTCGGCTGTGTTCTCCTCTAGTCCAGTAAAGCCAGCAATCTAGGGAAGTCTCCGGTATGGCACCTACCTTCTCGGTGGTGATATTGGCTGGTCGGAGCATGCGCTTTGGCCCCTCCGAGTCAGCCACCCATACCGGATTACATAAAAAAAAAAACAACATTAAATAATTTACCAAGTTTGGCCCTACCCCAACTAACCACTAATTATACCCCTATTGAAACCACTATTAATATTTTTGTTATGCCTTATAAATAATAATGAATTTTAGAACGAAAACAATGGGTATTAAAACTTATTGAAAAATATTAATCATTCTAATAATCAGATAGCTATATTACTATCATTAGCAATATTTGAGAGCTGGACATGATTGTGCGAATATTACACCTGCTGTGGTGATATTAGCCCAACACACAACTATGCCGAAGGAACCCTAGGTGCCCACTAGGTGCCATTTCAGAACCTTCCTTTATCTGAGCACGGCTGTATTGAACTAGAAGATGGAAAACACATCGATGGAAAAAGACGTACATTTGCAGCTTCAAACATATTTTATTGAATGCAGTGGTACTGTAATAACAACCGAGATGTCGGGCGAAGCGACTGACGACCGACTTACTGTGATGGGAGCACGATTTGTTCTATTCCTCTACCGGCGCGGCGGCGCGGCAGCGGCGCTCTTCCCTTCCCCTTCACCTTCCCCTTCCCCCGGTCCTCGTTTTGTACAGAAGAAATCAGAATAAAATGTCCCCTGTTTGATAGTAGAAAATTCAACACAAGGTCCTCGCATAATACAACGTTTCAGGAATTGGTGTGCTATTAGGTCCTCGAAATGGCATGGCTGGACAGGTCGCGAAGGTCCTCGTTTAGCCTAAAACAAAGTCCTCGATTGGACGTCGCCAGACAGGTTTGCGAGTGTATATTGTGTCCTCGCTTTGTTTGTCACAATTCAAGTTAGAAAGAGTAGGAGATATCGAAACACTAAGCGCTTGAGCGTTTCCAGGAATAAATTTGGCGCACATCTGTCTTGTCGAGGTCATCGTACGACTTCGTATAGTCCAGATACGGAGAGGTCCTCGGTCTGAATGAGTAAAACGGGGGTCCTCGCATGGTACTTAAAACAAACAAGGGTGTGTGTGTGTGTGTGTGTGAGACATGCGTCTTTTGTCCTCTCCTGAACATTATAACTAAACAATTTTGTATGTATAGGTCGTTCGTTCTAACCTGAGGCATACAAATACATTCACGCATGACGGTGAGCATAAAATTCTGCGAGTGTAGTAGTGCTCAGGCATATAGGTGCATGTCAAGCATTTGTATTAGAGAAATGCATTTGTGTGCGTAAGTGTGTTCGCCTCAGGTTAGGCCGTCCATGCTTTACCGGATACACATTTATACAGAGTGTTGTAACGGCTACTACATTGGGCACCGCACGAACGTGGGAATGAAAGGCGCGCAGTGAGTGAGCGAGCAGGAACGAGTGCGCGGAGCGAGGAGATGCGCGGCAGGGGTGGCGCGGCGTGAGTTTTTCGACCCCGACCCTTCCCGCGTCAGCACCCGCGCTTCCCCAGCGTGCGTCAAATTACACTTGACGAAAACATTAATTTAAAAAATCCATATATCCAAAACTAGACACTTAAGAGAAAAAATTTACTAACTTTTTTGTTTCAGAAAAACATGAGGATTGCGCTGGCAAAATTAATGTAATGGCCGTTACAACACCCTGTATATCTATTATTTTTTGTATGAAGAAATGTCTTGCTGAGACGACATTGCTGAGACGTCGGAAGTTAGACCAGGAAGATTGGAAAAGAAAAAAAAATGTGGAAAAATTTGGCTTGGTTTAATTAATAAGCTTTAAATAAAAGTTAAACTACAAATTAAAAAAAACCCCGACCCATTAAAAGTCAATAATAATTTCGGTTTAGGTACTTACACAATAGACTCGGGGGACAGCTTAGTAAATATCCGCGCAGCTCTTTTTTATATTTTACAAGCTGTGCCCGCGGCTCCGCCCGCTCTCATATTTCACTTCACTGCTAACCTCATAAGCCATTTAGCGTGATAGTAAGTAGCCTATAGTTGATGGGAAGAATCAAGCTATCCGTAGAATTTTGCTTTATTAAAATCGGTTCAGTGGTTCTCGAGTTATAAGCGGACAGACAGACACACACGCAGACACTCAGACAGAAAGCAGACGTTGGATTTTATTATAGGTAAGGATTTACTTAGCGATCCCCAGACACCTGTAAGCAAACGGAAATTATTTTTGACTTTTAAAGGCTCGGGGGTTTTTTAATTTGTAATTTATTTTTTTATATCTTTCTAATAATAAAAAAACCGCATCCACATCGGTCGCTCCGAGAGATGTAATTATTACTTCATAATGAATTTATTACTTGATTCCTAACATACTTAAGAACCATCGCGGTTAAACCAGCTTTTTAATAAAAAAAAAACCGCATCCAAATCGGTCCATCCGTTTGGGAGCTACGATGCCACAGCCAGACACATCCATACACACACACACACACACCCTCACACGTTGAACTTATAATAACAACCCTCTTTTTGCATTGAGGGTTAAAAAGAGACTTTCGCCGAAAAACCAAACTCATATATCATTCCCAGTAACGTACAGACAAAAGAAGCCATCTACATACGCACAAATATTATCAGATTCAGGCCAGAAAAAATTGTGTAACACCTCATAAACTCATAAATCAAAGTTAATTTATTCATACCTACATACTTACCTACGCCTTTTAACGACACGTCAGTGGATTTTCAACCTCAATTAACCCCCAGTAAATAAACGCACTGACCTTCTTACACAGCTCTATTTTCCGACATCGGAAATTGCGAAGGACGTGTCTGGGAACTAATATTTCAATACAATCGCCTCTAAAAGCTTTTGCCGTTCTAGTAATTTCTATATCGTTGAAGCCTTTACTCTAATTCGACTAAAAGTAAATTGTTAAAAACATTTTGAAAATTAGGTTACACGGCTGCCTCGCCTTTTACTAAGCCTACGCCGTCTGTCTGTCCGTCCGTCCGTCCGTCCAAGGGCTGTATCTTTTGAAACCTTATAGGTTTTTTTTAAATGGAAACTGACACGGTCGGCTACATCACCTACAACATCCGTGATGTCAGCCCATAACACCGGGTGAACTAGGTGCCATTGTCAGTGCTTCCCTTCGGTCGTAGCCGGTCGAAAATTTCACAGACTATGCGTTATTATGGCGGATATGCTTACTAATAACTAAAAAAACCGACCAAGTCCGATTTGAACTCGCGCACCGAGGGTTACGTATCGCCATGTCGAGGCCAGCGCCACTCACGTCATCTATGGCGTGTTTTATATGAAATGCTTCATATTAGTTAGAATTCATTATTAGTTAAAATGCTTCATACTCTTTTCGGTAGATGGCGCGCATACACTTCGACCGTTGGAGGCTAACCGTGGTTCGGATTCCATGTAAAAACTGTAGGTCCCTTTCCTTCTTACCTTACTAGGTGGTAGGGGGTTTGTCCCGCCGCCGCCCAGGTTGGTACAACCGCGCTGAATAAAACGTCGGTCGAAACGCCTTTGTTTGTAACTAATTCGTGTTTTCCGTCCAGGTTCAGTGTAGCCGACATGAAATGAAGGGAAACGCTGACATATGGCACCTAGTTCACCCGGTGTTATAGGCTGACATCGCGGATTGTAGGTGATGTAGCTAACCTTGTCAGTTTGCATAAAAAATGTGTTTCACGCAGGTAAACAGCGTATTTTTTTTTCCTTTATTTACGATTTTCCGTCACAAGGCGACGACGCTGAACAAAATGGAGACAAGATGGAAACAAAAGGATCGCGTTACAGCGATCAACTAAATTGACACAGCATTTTGTACTTGGGAACGGATTTTTCGCTTTCTCTTCATTTTGTGTAAAATTATGTGGTTTGAACAACTCAGGCACGGTGAGCGGAAATTTATTTCACATATCATATGAACGATAATTTTATCTAGATTGTAATGAGGTGAAAATTTATATGGGTCGCGAAGTAAATATTAGAGTTATGATTTTATAATTGAAAAGTGCGGAGAAAGTTGCGCGCGGGTGCATTTGGAAGTTTGCTCAGCGGATTTTAAAAAAAAGTCGGAAATTTGCTCAGAGGGTTAGTAAGGGCAGGAAAAGACGTTCCAAAGATACCGACCTCAACTCAAGGGTGCGAATATGAATCAAAATGTATTCATTTGTTTTACTGTAATTTATAGCAATGAAGGGCCTACTTACTTCATTCAAAGGGTAAGCCTTGGCATCCAGCGGGGTAATGCCGCAAGTGTTATTTGAAAACGCCCCTTTTGACAGTTATTTTAATGTTTGTTAGGTAGGTTTTAATTCTTCAGTTATTCGTATTAATTTTTTATATTTTATGAAAATAAAGCTTCTGTTCATTTATAGTTTGTTTTATTATAATTATTTTTTAAGATTATTCAGTTTTATATAAATTCTTCTTTTGTCTAATATTAATAATGTAATTAAATTATATTACTAGGTTAAAAAAAAATTACGAAATTATATATTTATTATATAAATATTATTTAATACTTTTAGTTGTAGTTGTTTTTTAAAGTCGGTGCAATGTTTTTTTTTTCAAAGTTTTTTTAAATAAAGAAAGCGGAATCTGACGAAAGTGTCATTTCTGACGAATCTGAACTGAAATTATAAAGAACTTCAGTGAGTCGGTATTGCCAAAAGAATTTCACAAACTCCGGTTAAGGTTCGATTTTAACACCACCGGCTAAAATTTTGCCGCCACGGTTAACTCCTATAAACTGCATGAGAAAGGCAATTTTAACGGATAGATAAATGTTAACTGCGACTTAAACTAAGGTGGTGAAATCGGACACATGTCTCGTCTTAGTTATCTGTCGGTTAAAGTGACTTATAATACAGTAACTAAAGGTAGTGAAATCACGCGTTATTGAACTAATAACTTACTAGCCTCGTTTCGTCGGTGAAATGAGCAAATAATTTTTTAATTTTTTTATTATTTTTATGGATACTGACACGGTTGGCTACATCACCTACAACATCCGCGATGGCGGCCCATAAAACCGGGTGAACTAGGTGCATGTCAGTGCTTCCATTTATTTCATTACGGCTACACTGAACTGGACGGAAAACACGAACTATTTGCATAGCCGTTTCGACCGAACGTTTCGTTTAGTGCGGTTGTACCAAGCCGGGCGGGATAAACCCTACCACCTAGTAAGGTAAGAAGACCTACGGTTTAACGTGGAATCGGAACCACGGTTAGCCTCCAACGGTCGAGCTGTCACCCATCCAAGTACTGACCGCGCCCAGGGTCGCTTAATAACAGTCGATCGACCGCACCACTGAGCTGCCGATGCTGACTAAGGTATATCATCTGCTAAGATACACTGAGATAAGTCCCTACACAACCATATGTCGCTAGTCCTATGTCCACAGAGAGATCTCTAAGGAAACAGATCGGCCGCGATGCGTGACATGCAAACAAGGGAAAATTTCATTTGTTGAGCACACACCCTATACTGAATAGCCAACAGTCATAGTCAAGTGTTTGGCGATGTTTTCACAAAAATAAAGCCCAATTTTCGATAAAAAAGAATAGCCCTAGTGCATCTCTCCTCGTGCATGTCGTAAAAGGCGACTAAGGGATAAGGACAAGATGCCGTGCTAAAGGGCGACAGGTTCGCCACCTCTCACCTTGGCACGGTACTTCCACCGAGTCATGCAGCAGGTGGTCTTCGTGCCTTACTTGCTGCTTGATCGATTTAATCTTGTTCGAATACTTTGCGAAACATGGTGTTAGGTGTTGTGCTGTAATTTACCAGAGTTCTTGCAGCACAACACCGATTACTCTGCTTACCTCGATTGTCGGGATTCAGCGTGTGTGATAATTTCACACATTTTTTTATGAAAACTGACACATGAGACGAAAGAACAGTCAAAACGATGGACTCAAAGGTGAGAACCGGCTCCAAGGATGGCTAAGACAGTTCCAGCTGCTGGCAAGGTTTTGGCGTCAGTTTTTTGGGATGCGCGTGGCATAATTTTCAATAATTATCTTCAAAATGGTAAAACATCAACGGCGAGTATTATACGAACTAATTGCAGCGTTTGAGTCATAAAATCAAGAAAATTCGGCCGTATTTGGCAAAAAAGAAAGTTATCATCATCATCAATCATCAATACTAATAATAAATCTGTAAGGGTGATCATGGAGTAAGTTCCTTTGTTTTATGAGATATTGAGGTTGTAGAATCAACTCTATGTATGATACTAAAACTAAATTGACGATTTATAAAAAATACTTCTGTATGTATGTATGTTTCTCCATAACTCTTAAATCAATCATCCGAATTCGATGAAACTTAGTACAAGTGCATTTTACTATACGGGACACAGGATAGGCTTCAGTTCCGGTTACGCTAAGATGTGGCTCTCATATAAACCGAATTGTTCCGCGCGTCGAAATAAAGGTACCGTACCTTACTTACGGTTACTTACTTTACATACTTTCTTCTTTTTAAATAAGAATTTTAACGCAAGCGATGCAGCGGGCCAAAGCTAGTGTTTCATAAAAACACTGCACAAGTTCATACATCCGTAATTGCGATGGCCAAAGTCAAAAGTTCGAATTGCTTCCTCACGCACCGTATTGGCCAGACTTAACCCCTTCGGATTATTTTCTCTTTCCAAACTTGAACTTGGCTCGGGGGTAAAAGATTTGCCAACAATGAAGAGGTAGAGTCGGCGGTTGATGGGTATTTTGAGCACAGGGTATCGAAGCACAGGGTATCCTGGAAAAAGTGTATTGAGCGAAAAGGAGAGATGTTATGTTAATAAAAAAAGTGTTTTCTCTATTACGTCCAATATTTTTGGGACCACCTACGCATAATATTGTCAGTAAGTCAGTCAGCGTGTAAACGTCCACTGCTGGAAATACGCCTCTCCAATTTTCCTCCAGTCCTTCCGGCCTTCAGCGATACGGAACCACTGCTTTACGGCGACGTGTTTGATGTCGTCGTCCCACCTGGCGGGTGGTCTACCTGTATTTCTGTCCACGGCCGCCAGTGTAGGACACGGTTACTCCAAAGGTCATCGTCTCTTCGGCTAACGTGCCCATGCAGCCGTTTCGTATATATTGGGCACGAAGTTAATTATATAAGTACAATAGCAGGTTTACTGTTTATAATTGTTCGCTCCGGCCGCTCTCCGCATCCCCTTCATTAGTCGAAATTGGCATCGTTTGTCGTCCGCCAGCTCCGGCCATTATTTACGAAAATTCTCCACTCGAGATCCGTCATTAACATAAATATACAATTATTTAAATTCGCGAGAGTCGTCGTACCTGCGTTTATATTTGATTCGACGTCGTATTTCGTAATTTTGTAGGGAGCATAGATCAGAGGCATTGACGCTAGATGCGAGAGCGCGCGCACCGCCAATCGCTGCCCGAATTTTTTGGCTATACAGGGTGTTTTAGGATAGGCTTGAGAAGCTTCGGGAATAGAAAGTACTCATTATTAGAAGAAAAAAATCCACACTCAAATCGAAATTCCGTATTTTTTTTACATACAAAAATTTAAAATATAAAAATTCGATGGACAGTGAGATTTAGCAACAGTGCTGTCTAGGTCTAGGGAGTGCAATGACCTAGCCAGTCCCCTTTTTCTTTTGATGTCATTCAAATTTAAGTGTTTGGCCTATATGAAGTTACCTTCTACTACTTAAGCATGTAAGTTAGTAATTTTATGATTATTTAATAAAGGCGGTCGTTAACGTCCACCAAATCTCGATGAAACGATTTTCATCAAAAAGTACTATAAAATGACCGAATCTGGGAAAAAGTTTCAGAGCTTTTCGTCGTCAAATATGGACCCCTTTCGAACCCTGAAATTACGAAACCCTACCCTGAAACATTTCTGTATAATCTGCCAAATAATTGCCATGAGTGGCTATAAAGCCCTGTGCGCGGATTGCTGTAAGTTGATTAGTAGTTCATTAATAGGTAGTTAGGATTTTGACGTATCGTGTTTAATTTTAGGCGGTATTTTCTAGCGCTCTTAATGGCCATCTAGCCATTATTGTCTAGCGTACTTAATGGCCATCTAGCCTGTATTTACGAAATACAGCCTGCTGGCATGGCGCCTCACTGAGCGTGGTTTTGCGAGGAGAGGGGTTTTTGGCTCTGTCGACTGTACCATTGGTCCCTCGACACAGCCACTCATGTTGGTTTATATTTAAAAAATTGTCGCGCGCCCTTAATGGCCATCTATAGTCTGTATTTTCTAGCGCACTTAACGTCCATCTAGCCGGTATTGTCTAGCGCTCTTAATGGCAATCTAACCGGTATTGTGTCTTGCGCACTTAATGACCATCTAGCCGGTATTTTCTGATCTGTGGTTGAGAGAGTGACAAAGCGACCGTTAAAGCTAGGCGTTCTAAACAACTTCTGCCTGCGGAGAGCAATTGAAATAATGAACTTTTATTCTTTCATTTGCTATGCCTACTTTAATCTCCGGTAGAAACCAGCGGGGCTAGTCTCTATTAGAAATTCTTCGCTGCTTCTATTTATGGTATCTATCCGGTATGGGTGGCTGAGTCTGAGGGGCCAGAGAACGTGATCCGACCATCCATTATCACCGTCTTTGAATTGCTGGCTTCGCTGGTGTAATATCTTTTATTATTTTGCAACGTGTACCTAGTGCGGACAGAATAGGAAAAGCAAAGAAGGGTAGCTTGGCCCACTCACCCCACGTACCGACTCCTGAGCCTCCCTCCAGCCTCCGGGTTCGCCACCGCGTGCAGTCAGTCCGGGCACTGCACTCCTCGATCTCACACAGTGTGTCTCTATTTTGAGTACTTATCGACTAACATATTATACTACTCCGAGTCCACTCCTCTCTCCATTGTCTCCGTACTTTACACACACGAACCGAATTGCGATCCCGCCGTCCACCTTGTTCAGTAGTCGCCGCCAAAAACCGAGTGAGCTCGCTTGTTCGTTCTACCCCTTAGCTGACAGTCGCCTTTTTTGCCTACCCGCAAGGTGATGGACCTAGGTCGTCGTGGAACGGTATTTTGTGAGGGAAAGGGATAGCACTAGGTACAACGTTACACTGGACTATAGGAGAGCACAGCCGAGGCTGTATGCGGTCATCTTACTTCCAGTAGATCGTACCAACCCAGTCGGCTACAATTTCAGTCTATCTGCCTGTAAGTAAGGGGCAAATCGGACGTCGATCCATGGCACCCGTTACCACCGCCGAGGTACCGAGACGAGACTAGTGACCGTCCTCCATGTGAATGTAATGTGAAAGATTGACATGGAATCCGAATTCCATGTAAATCTTGTCATGTCAGAATCCTTATGTCCGTGGTGTTTTATTCATCGGAGTTCGAATGAATGGCCGTCTGTCCGTTGAGACTGGCCGTGATTCGGATTCCACGTTTTTTTAGTTTAAAGCGCGACATATGGCGCCGTACCACCCATAAGGTGTCTGAAGACGCCCATGGACGTTAGGTAGTATGCTGGGGTTGCGAATGCCATGCCCGCCTGACATAAAACTGTAGATCGCATTAATTCCCTATAGGTGGCTGAGATTAAAATCCGTCCGGGTTGCTACCACCGCACTCCGGTTCACCAACGCTAGCATGCACCTAAGGCAAAATTTCTATTATCCCGAAGGATTCGCTGTTTGCTTTAAGAAGCCTAGGAAGGATCCTTTGTGAATATCAATGTAAGAGGGAGCGTTCGCATGGGTACATTTCTCTCTGCCTGCATACATATTAGAAGTTCTAGTTAGTACTTCAAATCTTGTTTTATTTGCTTTTGGTAACTTATGTGTGTTTGGTAACTCCATCGCAGACCCTTCAGCGCTTTGTTCGCGTGAAAGTGATACTGCCTACAATTGATCTCTATAGGGTGCTTCGTTATTTATGTCAAAAATTTCGGGAGAGTTACATAGAAACTCAAATAAAGACGTTACGCAAAAAAAAATGTATGTTTTTAGCATTACTTTTCGAGAAATTTAACTAAACATGTTTGCTATCTAAACATTAACAAGTGTGTAACAGTAGGTAGCTTGCATTGTACGGGGTCAATGACCGTACTATGTTCAAACGCAGAACAGCTGTTTGTTGTAAGTAAGTCACAAGGTCACTATGATTGGTTTTTACAGCTACTTATTTGATTTTATTTTTTGTTAGGAGAAAAAATGCTCCTATAAACATATGTTTTTTTCTTAAGTAAGGTGTTTATTTGAGTGCGTATGTTACCCTCTCGAAATTTTTGGCATAAATAACTAAGCACCTTATAATATTATCATGTGAACTTTCGAATGTGGTCGTTTACGCTTCTACAGCAGTTACACGTTAAAATTTAATTGGTTTTATGTAAACCAACATGGGTGGCTGTGCTGAGAGACCAATGCTGCAATCGACGGAGCCAAAATCACCTCTCCTCGCGAAACCACGCTCAGTTAGGTCCCATGCAACCATTTTTCTGGACTGTTGCTAGGCTGTCTAGCCTGTTAATACGACGTTTGAAGACAACCAGGTTAATGTATTCGGGAAACACACTCGCCGGAAGACAGTTACACACCCTAGCGGTGAGACAAAGAAACGATTTAGAGATCCGATAGGTACTCAAAGGCCCAATGTCAACAAAAAAGGGCGCTAAGTCTCTCTGCGACGAGTCATGCGAAGATGGACGGGTGGCTAAGGGATGCTAGTTTCACAGAGCAGCGTCCGATAGTATTGTTTTAGTAATATTTTCAAAGACGATTTACTTTTGTCGACGTTTCGTCTCCTTGCGAAAAGTACCGCATAATCGAAAACATCATTAAAACTTTCGAAGTCTGCCCGTAATTTTGTTTCAAACTGTGCGAATTTTAATTTAATTTTAAAATTAAAGTAGGTCGGCCTTCGTGCCTTACTTGCTGCTTCGATAGTTTATCTTGTCCTAACACTTTGCGAAACGTGATGGTCGACGTTGTATGGTAATCGGCCGAGTTCTTGCAGCTCAAGACCTATTATTCTGAACACCTGCTGCTTCACCGTTCGGAACCGGTGTAAAACTGTAGGTCCCTTCCCTTGCCCCTTACTAGGTGGTAGGCTCTAATTGTAGCCGACTGGGTTGATACCACCGTACTGGATGTAAGATGGCCGCATAGAAGCCTCGGATGTGTTCTCCTCTAGTCCAGTATAGCCACCAATCCAGGGAAGTCTCCGGTATGGCACCTACCTTCTCGGAGGAGATATTGGCTGGTCGGAGCATGCGCTTTAGCTCCTTCGACTCAGCCACATATACCGGATTACATAAAAATTAAAAAAAAAACATAAAAAAAAATCTGCTTAACCCGATTGTCGGAATACAGAGTGTCTGGTACGTTTTGTGATGGGTGCGGTCTTGACTAGGATATTGATCTTAATTATTAAGATCAAGAGTCCTAGCCAAGACCGCGCCGATCACGACCTGCTAGATACCATTCGAATCTCGGACCTTAATTATTAAGGTCCGAGATTCGAATCCGGCCAACATGAACCAATGAGTATTTTCTGATGAAAAAAAAATTACTGGCATACCTACCTGCTCCTTCACCGTTATGAACCGGTGTAAAACGGTGCGTAGGCTCACATTATAGTCTACTGGGCTGGTACCACCGTACTGGACGTAAGGTAGCAGCATAGTAGCCTCACTGTGTTCTCCACTAGTCCAGTATAGCCAGCAACCCGAAGGGTAGTCTCCGATATGGTTACTTCGCGGAGGTTATATTGGCTGTTCAGAGCTTGTGTCCTGGTCCCTCTGATTCAGTTCTATGACGAGACAATATTTACATATGACAATATTTACACTTTCATGTCATCGCACACTTTCGACAACGGACCACTTCAAGATGATGGTTCAATTTATGTTCACACTTCAAGAGCGGCAATGTGTATTTTTGTTCAGGCTTCAATAGCGGCAATGAGTATTTTGTTCAGGCTTCAAGAACAATGTGTATTTTTGTTCAGGCTTCAAGAGCGGCAATGTGTATTTTTGTTTAGGCTTCAAGAGCGGTAATATGTATTTTTGTTCAGGCTTCAAGAGCGACAATGTGTATTTTTGTTCGGGCTTTAAGAGCGGCAATGTGTATTTTTGTTCAGGCTTCAATAGCGACAATGTTTATTTTTGTTCAGGCTTAAGGAGCGGCAATTTGTATTATTGTTCAGGCTTCAAGAGGGGCAATGTGTATTTTTGTTCAGGCTTCAAGAGCAGCAATGTGTATTTTTGTTCAGGCTTCAAGAGCGTTAATGTGTATTTTTGTTCAGGCTTCAAGAGCAGCAATGTGTATTTTTGTTCAGGCTTCAAGAGCGGCAATGTGTACTTTTGTTCAGGCTTCAAGAGCGGCAATGTGTATTTTTGTTCAGGCTCCAAGAGCGACAATGTGTATTTTTGTTGAGGCTTAAAGAGCGACAATGTGTATTTTTGTTCAGCCTTCAAGAGCGGCAATGTGTATTTTTGTTCAGGCTTCAAGAGCGGCAATGTGTATTTTTCTTCAGGCTTCAAGAGCGTCAACGTGTATTTGCGTCGCCTTCAAAGATTTATGCACGTCCAGTCCAGTGCGTTCGCACGCAACGCAACAGTCGTAATTAGAAAAAGGGCCCCACTCTTCCTTCCTGCGAGATTTATTTATTTCGTAATTAAGTAAAATACTGCCGCAGCGGGGCAGCCTTTGTCTCGCGCTGGGTTCGCCAAATGAACGATCCCTGGCAACGAGGAATTATTTCATGGACGCGTGTGGTAAGCCACCGACTGACTTTTGCCGAAATGATTTTTAGCGAAGCCTTTTGTGAAAAGCTTCGCTTTGTATGGTTCTTTTTTTCGTGAGCTGTTACTGGTTAACGAGGTCATATTAATTATATGAAAACATTAGCTGGACGTTTTTTGCTTAGAAACGCGTTCTTAGCTATGTTTGAATGTCAGGTCAGCCGATTGGAAGATAATCGAAACTTTTCCTAACTTCGGAACCGGTGTAAAACTGTAGATCCCTTCCCTTGCCCCTTAATAGGGTGGTAGGCTCAAATTGTAGCCGACTGGGTTGATACCACCGTACTGGATGTAAGATTGCCGCATAGCAGCCTCGGTTGTGTTCTCCTCTAGTCCAGTATAGCCAGCAATCCAGGGAAGTCTCCAGTATGGCACCTACCTTCTCGGAGGTGATATTGGCTGGTCGGAGCATGCGCTTTGGCCCCTCCGACTAGGCCACTCATACCGGATTACATAAAAAAAAAACAAAATAAAAAAACTGGTGAAGGGATCAATGCTGTAAAATTGGAATTTATTACATTTTTATTTGTCGCCTTTAAGTAAATAAACGAAAATTGTTACAAAACTAATTTATGTGCGTGTAACCTAACCTAACCTAACCTAACACTTAACAAAATTAGTACAAGTTAAAATTACTCTTAAAAAGCTGGAAATAAAAAAAAAAAACAAATTAACAAATTAAAATTACAAATTTAAAAAAAAACGCGCGATACATCAACAACCCTTAAAAAGTAAATAATAATTTTCGGCTTGTATCTTTTGAACCGTAAAGGCGTCGGGGGACCGCTAAGTAAAAAAAATTAAATTCGGTCCTCCGAAGTCTTTAATTAATAGGAACTTATTAACTAAGAGGAAATTATTGTTTACTTTAAATTTTTTTTTATTGATACTCGAGACCCTTGGTATTAAGGGTTGTTGTTAGAATTGTGTGCAATTACAGTGTTTCTATTCTGTTCAATTCAATTCTATTCTATTCTAAATCAACGAAAAAGCAACCAATTATGCATGCAAGTACCGCTCTCTTTGTCTAGTGGAAACGGATAAATTTGAAAGAAAAAGTTAAAGTAAAATTTATAAAGCAAGCCGATCGTCCAGCTAGAGTTTATCATCGGACGCGGTGGGTTAACGAACTAATCAAGGGCTCTCGAACTAACGATCCGGGGTCGAGAGCCCTCTGAACAATAGACACCTGAGAAATCTTCCTCCACCCGCCTCCGTAAGCCCGGACCATCTCTTGTGCCACTTGAAATATATTTTAAGTCTCTCCGGCTTGAAGTCAAGTATTCTTGCGTAGTCTTCTTGTTACGTAAGAATATTTTGCCCTGTTCGCTTTGACATTGCTACTACACCCACCGCCGCCCGGTTGAAAATAGAATCCTCGTTTGAACGAGAGAAATAGAGAAACGTGTTTTTTAGGTTTCCGTATCCCGTGCGGAAGCCTATTACTAAGACTCCGTCGTCCGTCTGTCCGTCTGTCCGAGGGCTGTATCTCTTGAACCGTAATAGGTAGCCCGTTGAAACTTTCACAGAATATGCGTTACTATGGCGGATGAAACAACAAATACGAAAAATAAGAAAAAGTTAAAAATTAAGGGGGGCCCCCATACAAGAAACGTTTTATTAAAATAGATTAGTCACCGTACTATCCACCTCATGGAGGTGTCTCTGCTTGACGTTTGACAGATCACTTTTAAATAAAATATGACGTTACTATGGTGACAGCTGTTGTCAGTGGGCAAACATGGAGACCTGTCATAACATAAACATATAAATCTGATAATTCAAATTCGAAGACCATGCCACCTGAGCGGATATGCGGATAATATTGATAGCGGATAGATACGGAAACCTTCGCGCGCGAGTAAGACTCGCACTTGGCAGATTTTTTTATTTAGAAGTCTGCAAACTAGTCCGTCTTGGTGTGAAACCCCCTTTTTAGGGTTTCGTATTCATACGGAAAGTCTGCGGTGCCTGCGGATGCCATGCCGGCCTGACAGGTGCATGATCACGCCCCTCTTGAAGGACCCTAGACTGTATTTGGGGAGAAATATACTGAATGAAGGTTGTGTAGTAAAGATTACGTTTTTCTCATCATCAGTCTAATTTATTGTTAGAGCGCGCTGCATGCACTGACATCATCCGGCCAACAACAGACCCTAGAAAACAGACCTTTCTTTCAGTGCGGTAGCAACCCGGGCGGGTTGGACCTAGTAAGGTAAGAAGTGAAGGACCTACAAATTTGCACGTGGATCCGAACCACGACCAGCCTCCAACGGTCGAGCGGTCACCCATCCATCCACTGACCGCGTCCCGGTGTGCTTATGATACGAACGGCAATAGACCGACCGCACCACTGAGTTACCGAGTCTGCCAAATCATAATCAAGAACCGATATTGTTGGACTTTTTTTGGGCATCAGTCGAATTTTGTTCAGCCTGAGATGGGTAGAAAACAACAGCAGGGGCGGGACGCGGGGGACGGGTGTGCGGTGGCTTGCTGAAGCAATTTGGACCCCTAATTAGGCGACATTACAAATTAAGAGCTCAGCTCAAATTGGTAGAATTATTAAACTGACACTTGTTATACGCCACCCTAGCTAACTTTGTCTCAGTTTCATCTTAATTATGGAGTGCTTTAGAGTAATTAATGTTCCCTATACCTCGCACTATACCGGGTGAGTTCCTCTTATTTAAGGCTGTCATCTCTAAAATCCAGGATAACATAAAAAAAGCGGTCGAACTCGCGTGGAGCGAAACTCTATATATACAGGGTGTAAAAACGGCGAGTACATAAAATTTAGGAAATGATTATTGGGATCAAGAGTAACAAAAAAGTCAAATAACTTTTTTCTGAATTACCTTTAACTAAAAAGTTACAGTTTTCATACAAACTAATTGATTATTTTAGTGTAAAAATGATCTAATGACAACAGGGCGGCGGCGCGGAGGGGGAAAGAGCGGGTGACACTTGAGCGCCTCGGACGGAGGTGTTGGCGGAAGGGGCGGGGGTTAGCTTTGTGAGTGGAGGACTGGAGTTCGGCAGGCGAAGGGTGCGGAGCGGCAACAACCCGTTAAATTACACTAGACGAAAACATACATTTCAAAAATTCATATCTCGAAAACTAGACACTTTAGAGTAAAAGTTTATTTGCTTTTTTCTCTAGGAAAAACATGAGGATTGCGCTGGCGAAATTAATGTACTCGCCGTTTTAACATCCTGTCTATGGTATTTCATTAGGAGGTAACTTTACGCTAAACGGTGTATGTGTATCAGATACTGATCACGTTCCCATACCCATATTTTTTTTTACGATATCAAATACCTACCCATGCTATGAAATAATTGTTCAATAAACTATTATTTTAGTAGGATGGGTAGGTATTTGATTAAAAAAAAAAATAGGTAGTCGGTTTAAATTTTCACAGAATATTTTTGTTATTTATTATGCCGGATATGCCAACAAATAATAAAAAAAGCAAAAAGTAAGAAAAATTAAGTGGGGTCCTCATACAAGAAACGTGCTAAGATTAGATTAGTACATATTCACGCTATACAAAATAATATATTGAGCCACAGGTACATTTCATTGCAGACAAAAAATAGACGGATATAGTTTTTTGACAGGTATGGTATTAGCGGATGTACGTAACCCTCCGTGCGCGAGTAATACTCGCACTTGGCCGATTTTTTTCACTGACAAGGCAAGGAGTATATGTGGGACCAGCAATAAGGTACTTATTTAATATTATAACTAACTTATATGTATTTGTTAGAAGATCTCGCTGAGTGATTGGTTCAAGGGCCAGATCCAGAAGGCAGCCCTGCTCGACACGCATCGTCCGGAAGTTTCTCTCTTTGGGACCCGACGATCGTAGCCTGGGCTCGCCCTGCCTCCGTTTGTTTTTATATCACTTTTAGGTTTTAATTTTGTAAAAAAATTAAAATTTATATAAAAAAAATGTGTAAGTAAATAAATGAATAAAAGACATAATAAAAATCTCAACTTATTACTAGTGAGCGCAGAATACTAAAAAAAGTCTTGATGATACTAAAGAAGTCGTTGATGTTGCCAATCGTGTCAGTTTAAATAAAAAAGAGTAAAATAATAATTAATATTATCTGTATGAACTCTGACGTTCATCCATTGATAAGGAGATAGAATCGCTCGTTAATAATACGGAAATTTCATAGCACACATTATACGGATGCCCCATAGTTATCCATAATAAACCAAACGCTTTCTGCGACCATTAAACCAGAGCCAGAGGAAATTGTTCGTCAGAAGCAAACTACTTCCGACGTGACGAGTTGGTGGGAAGGGCGGGAGGGGAGGATAACTTCCGCCATAATATACTTTGGCCATTCCCACGCATGAAAGTTTTATGTGTCCGGGGATTGTAATAACTTATTTATGTTACATCCATCACTACCAATATATTTTCCTTTTTAGGTTTCCGTACCCGGTAGCATATTTCCAAAGTCTAGTATGCGAGTTGCTCTGATTGGTCGTTCTCAACTTTGGCGGGAAATATAAATTTCGGAAGTATTTCCGAGCATAAAGTTTTCTTAGGTGGTTATAAAAAAAATTAACCATAACCTAATTTTAACACCCTAACATTGCTTAAAAAAAAGTAAAACAAAACAAATTTTGCCAAAAGGGACACGAAGGGCCGAGATCGAAAAAATAAAAACCATACACTCTACCACTGAGCCACCAAAGCACATATTCGTGCAAACGAATATCGGATTCAGTAGGTTCGCTGGCGTGGCCGTGGCCGGAGGCGGAGCCAGACTCGTCTCTCCATCAATCAGAGCAACTCGCGTAGTAGACTTTGGAAATATGCTACCCGGTACTGTCTGTCTGTCTGTCCGTCCGTCTGTCCGTCCGTCCTAGGGCTGTGTCTTTGGCACCGTAACAACTAGCCGGTTGAAATATTCACAGAATATGTGTTATTGTCTGCATCTCTCCCCGCGCATGTCGTAAAAGGCGACTAAGGGATAAGGACAAGGTGCTGTGCTAAAGGGCGATAGTATAGCCACTTCTCACCTTGGCACGATCCTTTCACCGAGTCGTGTAGCGGTGGGTATTCATGCCTTACTGCTGCTTGATAGTTATATTGTCCGAATACTTTGTAATATGCTTTGTAATTATCTAGAATTATTGCAGCACAACACCGATTACTCTGCTTACCCTGATTGTCAGGATACGGCGTGTGGTATGTATGTATGTATGTATGTGTTATTTATTATGGAGGATATGACAAAAAATAATAAACAATTAAAAAATTAAAAAATTGGAATTCTTCTCACCGGCACAAACTATTCCTGTTGTACAAAACACAAATTAGACCGGTGATGGAATACTGTAGTCACATCTGCGATGGTCGTCCTTGGATTCGATGGCAGCCATCCGTCTTGTTGGTGACCCGAAACTTACAGATGGTCTAGATTCGCCGAGTCACGACGATTAGTGAGTTCGCTTAGTCTGTTTATACAGGTATTATCACGGGCCCTGCTCGGCTCTGAGAAACTAGCATCCCTTATCCCTGCCATCCGTCTTATCTCCGCAACACTCGTCGCAGAGAGGTTCAGCACTGTTTTTTTGGTGATATTAGGCTTTGGAGAATCCGTCGTTTATCAAAATCCTTCATTTGTCGCACCGCTGGGGTATGGAACTGTCTTCCGTGCGAGTTTATTTCCCTAATCCTTTGAGATCTTCAAACTTCGTGTCAATAGACTAGACGCACCGGCAACAGCCCGCAAATCTGCTGGCATGATATCTTGGTTTCACGAGGAGAGATGAATTTGGCTCTGTCGACTGCACCATTGTTCCCTCGGCTATGAAAGCTGGCTAATTTTCATAAAAAAGAAAGTTGCGTGTATATACGTATTCGCGCGTTAGAAGTTATACTTCTCTGTCTTCTATCTCTACCGTAAAGGTATCTCTTTCTCTACCTCTTTCTCTACCTCTTTCTCTCCGCTTCTCTATCGAGCAGCACCGCACAACACTTTTTTGAGTTTTTTAACTTAAGGGGTCGTTCCTCGTGGTCCCACTACTTTGACCCACTGGTGGGACCACGAGGAAATGTAATTCCTGGTGGTCCCACTCAGCAGTGGGTCTGCGAAAAATACACTTTGCCGTTCCTCGTGGACCCACTGATGAAATTATTTACAAAAACAGGCTGAATAAAAATACAATTGATATTTTTTGGTCTGGTACCTCGAGAGAAGCGTTGGAAACCAAAATGATGCAGATTTTGATAGTGGTGTGACCACGAGTCTTATGTTTAGGTAATTTACTCGTAGTCACACCAACAATTAATTTATGATTAATTAACTAACTGTGTTAGTCTTAATTACTTACTAAATAAAAAACCAAAAAATATCAATTGTATTTTTATTCAGCCTGTTTTTGTAAATAATTTCATCAGTGGGTCCACGAGGAACGGCAAAGTGGGACCACGAGGAGCGACCCTTGACCCACTGCTGAGTGGGACCACGAGGAGGTGATGTGAGACTGCGTCTGACTCTAATTACAAAAAGTGTACCGCCTATGCTTCAGTTTTAATATAAGTATGTAAAACTTCATCTATCAGCACAGATCGATAGCTTTTTGAAAATACGATTTGATTAACTTCGCTTCATAGAAAAATAATCATGAACATGCCTCTGAATTTTAGTTATAAAAACGTATTTAACGCAACGTGACCAAATCAATGTTTTGGAAAAAATCATAGACGTATAATTTCTCTATGGAAAAAATATATTTTATTCGTTGAATATGTATCTAAATCCGTAGTTCTCACATTTTTGTTTCGATCCGTAGTTTTGGAATAAAAAAATAGAAACCAAATTTTTTATTGATTGATTGTGTTGCATCCTGATCCAGCCAGCGAAAGCGGCGCCTTGAAACAGGAGTACGGCTGAATAAGGGTTGACAGGGTCTTAATGAGTAAAACACGAAGACTTACCTACCGCATGATTCGGTGGCAGAACCGTGTCAACGTTGTATAATTATTAAATGCCGGGTGTACCATTATTAAAATTTACACGTAAATTTTGCTCTGCGATCTTTTCCCCAGAACATTTCTAAGTTTCATAGATTATTTTCCTCCCACGCAAACCGCAGAGAGCAATCTCAAGAACAAACTGTCGTTCTACCGCAAACAAGTCTTATAAACGCAGAGTTCCGACCTCGAGACTCAGACCGACTCCTTATTTCACGCCTTTGCGAGCAAATTGTTAAGCCCGAGAAACTAGTTCTTTGAAGGTAAGCAGTTCCTTCCAGCTATTTTTTGCTCGAAAACTTACGTTATTTATTTTTTATGGAAACTGACACGGTTGGCTACATCATCAACTAAATCCGTGATGTCAGCCCATAAAACATTGGTGAACTAGATGCCGTGTCAGTGCTTCCCTTCGGTCGTGCCGGCTACACTGAGCTGCACGGAAACACGAAATATTTACATGGCTGTTGCAACCGACCCTTCATTCAGTGCGGTGTTACCAAACCCGGGCGGGCGAAACCCTACCACCTGGTATGGTAAGAAGGGAAGGGGCCTACAGTTTTATGTGGAATCCGAACCACGGTCAGCCTCCATCCCATCCAAGTACTGACCGCGCCTAGGTGTCCTTATGATCATGACCGTCAGTCGACCGACCGCACCACTGAGCTGCCGAGGCTGACAAAGGAACCGTCTTGGCGTTTCCTACAACCAGAACCTGGGGTCTTCAAGGACTGTCATTATATGACAGCTTTTGTTTAAATTTGAAGCTTGAATAGGAAATTAATTCAGTAGGTACGTATCCAGGTGGTGAATTATCATAACAAGTTATTGTTTTCGGAGCAAGTATAGTGCGCGCTAAAGTGAAAGGGATTTTCTCTGACGTATTTTGTCAACTGTCCTCCAGACTCAACCCGGCGGCAGTGCCTACATACATGTTGTTGTTGATTTGGTTTGGGGTTGGCTCTAGTCCTGCAAATTAATCCCGCTTGGTCGGGGACCTTCGTGCAAAACCCCGCTCTCCAGCTACCCCAGCCAGCCTATGTCTTCAATGAAAGCCACAAGTCGACCGGGGTGTCTGCAGACCGCGCCGCAACGGAAGATGGAGAACGGAGTATATCCCTTCGTTGGTTGTCAAGCACACTGCACTCCAACAAAACATGCTCGGCCGTTTCATCCGTCGCCAAGCATACATAAATACTACATATATCAAAACAATCGGGATAAGCAATGCAATCGCTGTTGTGCCGCAAGAATTCAGGCAAATGATAGTACATATCCACCCCGCTTGGCAAAGTGTTGTGGCAAGATAACACGAACAGAAAGTAAGGCAAGAAGCAGGGGTGTAACAAGGTACGGGCAGATGCCACCAGCAGCAGCTTAGGGACGCCAGATCTGAATAGATTTTTTTAGAAGAATTGTCTTTTGCCATACGATTCCTGATCTTTTGGACAGATTCACTGCGGCACGATTCAATACTAGATGGAATCGCTTACTAGTAATGTTGAATAATAAAATCGTCTCATGCTAATGTACCTACCCATACTTTGGAGAACAGAGGTCAGATCAAATAATACAAAGTCCTGGTTACACCCTTGCCACGAAGACATACCAGCTGCACGACTCGGTGGAAGAATCGTGCCATGGTGAGAGGTGGCTACCCTGACTCCCTTTAGCACGGTATCTTGTCCTTATACCTTAGAACGTCAGTTGACTGATATTGATAGTTACCTACTTAAGCTCCTGAATAGATACTACGAGTATTTCATTCGTGTGTTGGAGTAACAGTGTCCTACACTGGCGGCCGTGGACAGGAAAACTGAGTGTGGGAAGAACACCCGCCAGGTGGGACGACGACATCAAGTGCGTCGGAGCCGAAAGCAGTGGTTCCGTACCGCCGAAGGCTGGTGGACTGGATTAAATTGGAGAGGCGTATATCCAGTAGTCTGACTTACTGACATAGATATGATATCTAGAAAAAGAAGTAAGCGCAGCTTGGGTTCGCATAGCTGACCTTATTTACTGGCCTTCAAAACAGGGACCCATTTACACAGTTATAAATTCGGCCGAACCAAGTCGTAGTCAAACAGAAATGTCTAAAGTGAAGGACCTGAGGGAAAACTGAGACAGTTATTCTAGTCGGTCCATGTAAATTTAAACCCTACTGAAGGCGGGGAAGAGTCGAATTTGGTTTGACTAATGGCAGTTGCAAACAATGGGATTGTGAAAATATTTGAATAACGGCAGACGAACAACGGGCTGAGAGCGAAAAGGCCGACGTGACGTGAGCCTCGGGAATTGGCGTTTTCATTCAATTAATTAAGGGATTGCGCTTTGGGGGCAAAAGTACAATGTATAGAAAATATAATTAGGTTCGCTTTGATATTCCGCCGCTATGGATATAAAGGGGTAGATAGCCTTTATAACTGTAGCGGCGGGTGGTTTTTTTTTTGTGGATTCTGACACTGTTGGCTACATCACCTACAACATCCGTGATGTCAGCCCATAACACCGGGTGAACTTGGTGCCACGTCAGTGCTTCCCTTCGGTCGTGCCGGCTACACTGAACTGAACGGAAAACACAAACTATTTACATAGCCGTTTCGACCGGCCGTTTCATTCAGTGCGGTGGTACCAACCTGGGCGGGTTTAACCCTACCACCTAGTAATATAAGAAGGAAGTCATAACCCTTAGTCGCCTTTTGCGACATACACGGCGAGAGATGCAGTGGAGCTATTCTTTTAAAGTACCGGCCCCACACGGTATGATCCCGAAGTGCGTGGTTCGAATCCGGCCCGACGACGTGCACCAATGATTCTTCTCATTGAAAACTATACGTTCCCATATACGGCCTGCTGCTTCACCCTTTGGAACCGGTGTAAAACTGTATGTCCCTTCCCTTAGGTACCCCTCACTAGTCGGTAGGCTCAAATTGTATTCAACTGGGTTGGTACCACCGTACTGAACGAAAGATGACCGCATAGCATATGTATGAATGCATGTATGTATGTATTTTTGCTTAGAAGTTATAACTCAAGAGCGGCTCAACCTATTCGCTTGCCGTTTTTTTTTTTATTATGTAATGCGACATCTCGCCGCCAGAATAAAGGCTATACAGGGTGTTGTAACGACCAGTACATTAATTTTGCCAGCGCAATCCTCATGTTTTTCCGAGACAAAACTCACGCCGCGCATCTCCTCTCTCCGAGCACTCGTCTCTGCTCGCTCACTCAGCAAGCGCCTTTCATTTCCACGTTCGTGCGGAACATTAGATCCTTTTACACCAAATTAATCAATTAGTTTGTATGAAAACTGTAACTTTTTATTTAAAGGGAATTCAGAAAAAAGTTATTTGACTTTTTTGGTACTATGGATCCCAATAATAATGTCCTAAATTTTAATGTAGTGGCCGTTAAAACACCCGTATAGCATCACGCCACTATTAATGCAAGCTGAGCAGTGGGATCGACAGTGAACGCAGTTGGAAAATTTACCATTTCCGTTAGACTTACCCCTTTGACTCTCGGAAACCCCGATCGGGGTTTATACATTGATCTCCGGTTACCTCCCGCAAACCCCGATCGGGGTTCGGCGCGGCGGCGCGGCGCACAGTGGTCTGGAAATCGAGCTCCATAGACATAGAACCTTAATGTCAGGAATAAAAATGAAAACCAATCTAATGTCTCTGGTATACCTCCCTTTATTTCATATTATAGTATGAAGGGTAGACGTAGCTCCACGAGTGAGAAAAAAAAAGTTTTGTTTTTTTTTTGTATGGATGAAAACACTTAAAGTAATTTTTTTTTTAACTGAATGAAACTGAAGGGCTGGTGCTCACATCGTCTATTGCACCTTACACGGCGATCAAGATGACATACAATTCCTTCACCTATGGGTGCCTATTTGCGCGTAGCAAACGTTTGAAATTTGGAATTTTCGATAAATTATTTATCAAACCTTAGTCGTAATTTAATGAAGTTGCCTATCGCTTTGAATATGAAAATACTTTTCTCATGATGTTATTGTACTGAGTAGTACTGACAGTACAGTAATTAACCATATTTTATAGTAAACACAGCGTAGCACTGATAAAATAATAACAATAACATACAACACACACAAGCGAGCGACAACTAATTAACGAGTTAGCGAAAACCGGTTTTTTCCACTCGCAGCGCATACTAATCCCCAACACATAACCAGCCCCATGCCTTCTTAGTTTCAGCGAAATTCTTTCAGTAGCTTTTGGCACTTGTGCGCGCTAAAAACTATACTTATTACGTTCTATTTGTTTTCGTGCTATGATGGAAGGTTTTGGTACCAATTTGGACATTTTCGTGTTTGTGGCAAACAACAGTTGTTTCTCACAGCCTAGTGCGTTGTTTGAAGTTTTTAGGAGTGCCCTTGATCTGTCAGAAAGTGAAAAGAAAGAACTGAAACAATTCTGTCAGACTTATGTGTGTTCGTTGAGGAACAAATGGATCTCGTGTAATCGCACGAGACATGCACGAAGAAGTACGAGACGTGGCTGCAAGAAAACATAAAATGGCCTGAGATCATGAGGGAAAAGATGACATCTTCTTTAGTGTCAGTAGAGCGGCAACCATGTTCCAGTGACTTCGGTGTAAATGAGGGTGCATCAACGTCCTCAAAACCAGAGACGTGCACTGTTCGAATATCACCAAGAGTTGTGAGTGAAAGGAAACCGTTCTCGGAACTAAGCCCTAAACAGAAGAGAAGGAGAGTGGAAGAGCTCCTAACGCATAGCACTGAAAGCCTTGCTCATGCAACTGTTTTAAGTATAAACAACAAGGATGTGGCATAAATAATAAAATTGGTCACAGAGCATCCCGAAGAGGCTACAAAGATAAAAGAATTGTTAAAGCCCAAGAAAGCTGTGCCCGTATATTCCGTTGATAAAGCTTTAGGTATTTTGACGTCGTTGAAGCTTTCGAAGTGGCAGTATACAACATTAAGAGCTTGTGCAAAACAAGAAGGAGTACAACTCTATCCTTCGTATACTGCCATCTTAGAGGCAAAGAAGGAGTGTTACCCACCAAAAGATACAATAGAAATCACCGAAAGGTCGGTAAGAGTAAAGCAATTTTGGACAAAACTGTTGCTAGGCTAGCAAAATTCCTACGTTTGGGATGTTCGCTGGATGGCAAAGAACTAAAACTAATATCCAAGTGGGGCTTTGATGGTGCTTCAGGGCAAAGTTTGTACATGCAAAGTATGGCGGACAAAGATGATTCCAGTATTTTTATGTGCTCCTTTGTGCCTCTGCGTCTAGTTTGTGGCGAAGAAAAGGTATGGGAAAATCCCAAACCATCTTCCACAATGCTCTGCAGACCACTCTATTTCAAGTTTGCAAGTGAAAACAATTTGAATATAACGGAAGGACATGCTCTCATTGAAGCTGAGATCGCAGCACTGGAGCCGTCTATAATAGGCAGTCATGATGTTAAGCACTCAATGCTTATGACCATGATAGATGGCAAAATTGTTTCATAACTGTCAAAAACCTCAACGCAGACTTGTGACATCTGTAAAGCTACCCCTTCGGAAATGAACAACTTAAAGAAGATCTCAGAGTGAGTTTCAGATAATAAATTTATATTAAATGTCAGCGTACTGTATTGCTATACAACTTTTTTATTAATGTATTCACATTATTACTAATAACGAAATTTATCATACTTAACTTTTATATGTGTTTTTAATATCTATCATTATACATATTTCATATACATATTTACTAGCTGGCCCGGCGAACTTCGTATCGCCTCCATACAAAATCTATGAGAATATGAATTTTCATCATAATTTTCTTTGTGTTTTTTTTCCCCTTATTTTCATACTTATTCTGCTATTCTGGATGGAGACAAATCCAACAAATCAATGATCATAAAAATGTCACGTTCCATCTGAGCCTGTGTGTGCAAGCGAGAGCGCGTAATAAGCGATAGAGGCACAATCGGTCCAAGCCGAAAGCGAACCAAGGGAATCCGATATTCGTTTGGTCGTTTATGTGATTTCGTGGCTCAGTGGTGGAGGATTTGTATTTTTTGACCATGGGTTCGAATCCCTCAAATTTTTTTTTGTTTTTTTTAAGCAATGTTACGGTGTTTAAATTTTTTTAGGGTGTTTAGTTTTTTTTATAACCACCTAAGAATTATTTTCGGAAATACAAAATTAACAAAAACGACATGCGTAGTCTTACCACTTTATGACGTTATCACGTAAAACTATCGTCCGTAAACCGACTTTACAGACAACCATTTTTTTTAGTTTATTTTTTATTTTTGGCAAATCTTGTGATGCTAGTTACTTTTTAAATAATTTATTATTACTTTATAAACATTGCGACGAAATCAAGTGTACCAGTGTAGTACCTAAGAAGAAATGAATAAATAAAAAGTAGTTATAAATAAAAATTCATAATACAGTTGGTAATAGTCATAAAATAAGCAATACTATAGAAAGTATTCGTTGTAAAATTAAATAGTAATAATTCTTAATATAGTTGTAATAGTCGTAAGCAGCATACAACACTAATTTTGCTGTATTTTTATGATCATTGATACATAAATCTAGGGAATAATTTTTTGTAATATATTAGTATTAGAATAAACGTGTTTTACATTATAATATAACTATTTGTACACAATAAAGAAATAAAAATAATTTATCTTAGACTTATTTTTTAATTCTTTATTATTATTTATTTCTTTATTACATAACTGTCTATTGTTTAAATATTATTTTCATATTCAAAGCGATAGTCAACTTCATTTAATTACGACTAAGGTTTGAAAAATAATTTATCGAAAATTCCAAATTTCAAACGTTTGCTACGCGCAAATAGGCACCCAAAGGTGAAGGAATTGTATGTCATCTTGATCGCCGTGTAAGGTGCAATAGACGATGTGAGCACCAGCCCTTCAGTTTCATTCAGTTAAAAAAAAAATTACTTTAAGTGTTTTCATCCATACAAAAAAAAACAAAACTTTTTTTTTCTTACTCGTGGAGCTACTTATACCCTTCATACTATAATATGAAATAAAGGGAGGTATACCAGAGACATTAGATTGGTTTTCATTTTTATTCCTGACATTAAGGTTCTATGTCTATGGAGCTCGATTTCCAGACCACTGTGCGGCGGCGCGCGGCTCACTATTAAATTCATCACTAATTCTACCAATTTTCGACCAAAGAACTGATTACTGGTATCACTTCTTGGTTAAAAGTACTAGAACTAGTACAAACAGACTGGGGGCAACACTTCACCTTCACACAGAAAATATTTTTTTAAAAAGTTAAAAAAAATAGGGCTCCCATGACAACTGACATTTCCACAGACACTGGAATACACAGATCTTGTACCGTATTTTGTGTACCCGTATTCGAGAGTACGTCTTATTAGTTTTATTTTGAGGTATGACTCGTCTATGGAAATTATACAGTTTTGGTCAGAAAAAATCGGAAAAAAATGTCGAGTGTGTTTTGTTTTGCCTGGAGTTAAAAAAATCGGTCTGTGCTTCTAAATAAGTGAATCCTGAAGTGTTTGGTATGCCTGAACGCGCAATTTCAGTGCAAAGAAGACTGAATACAGATCAGTGATGAATCGATCGATTGAGGCGGGATATTCGAATTTGTGCGGGAGCGCGCGCGCCAAAATTTTGCGTTTTTGCGCGCGGCGAAAAGGGCTGGGAGTTAACTGCAGGTAAAAATATTAATACGGCGGGAGGCGAAGGGTTTGTGATTTACTCTAAAACAACCGATTTACATTTTTTTTTTATGGAAACTGACACGGTTGGCTACATCACCTACAACGTCCGTGATGTCAGCCCATAACACCGGATTAACTAGGTGCCATGTCAGTGCTTCCCCCTTTGATCGTGCCGGCTACACTGAACTGGTCGAAAAACACAAACTATTTACATAGCCGTTTTGACCGACGTTTCATTCAGTGCGGTGGTACCAACCCGGGCGGGTTAAACCCTACCACCAAGTAAGATTAGGAGGGAAGGGACCTACAGTTTTACGAGGAATCCGAACCTCGGTCAGCCTCCAACGGTCAGCGGTCACCCATCCAAGTACTGACCGCACCCAGCGTTGCTTAACATTCAATAGCGACAGTTGACTGTCTGCACCACTGAGCTATCGAGGCTGACAAAATAGAGTACAACATAGAGTTTTCTCCGACTTTACCGCGAGCGTAGCCGTGGGCACAGCTAGTTTAGTATAAATGAGGAGGCGGCGAACAAAAGCGGACTTGTCTCACAAATAGAATTTTACAGGAGAGCTCAAAAACTAGATGAAGCAGATAGGGGCCAGCTATAGCTCTACATTTTTTTGTACATAAAAGCTTCATCAAAATACAAACGTTTAACTGTCAATTATTTTATCAGAACACTGACTGGTTGTCTTATTTTTTTTTATTTAAAAATAGACAAGTCCTCTTTTGTTTGAAAAGCCTGGATAAGTCCGGTATTGATTGAAAATGTAATGGCAAAAAATGTAAAATTATACCAGTTAAAAAAATATATATTTTATTGGAGAAGTACAGTTTTATTTGAAAACATATCACACGAAAAAATATTCTAATATTTTCATCCGGTTTTGATTGAAAATGAAAGTGCAATCATAATTTCTTCAAATGGGACAAGTCCGTTTTTGACTGAAAAGGCAACTTTTGAGAATTATTTTGTATAGGTTAGAAGCGGTTTGTAATGAAAATACTTCAGGGACGACATAGATATGAGCTCAGAGAACCAACAAAAAAAAAACGATACGGGTGGACAAGTCCGCTTTTGTTCGCTGCCTCCTCAAATACACTTTTGTGCAGCATCTTCTGTCAATCAAAGGCATTCTGCGGAGTAATGTGATTTAAAATCAGAAGCAAATTGAAACGGAGCAATTATTCAGCTGAATCACTCATCAGAAGGCAGGCGCTTAGCATTTCAATAACGTCTTAAGCGACTTCCACGCGAAGCCCTCGTTAAAATGCTGTCGTTTTCAGGCGCACGAATTTTCATGAAATTCTGAGTATAATAAAGTATTAATACATAGCACTAGAACCGCACCCACACGTCTCACCGTGTGCGTACATACCGGAAGAACGAGAAGGCTCGAGAACTGCCGGAGAAGGAAAGCGAACGTGTGCGAACGGCTGAACGAACCACGCCTACCACGCCGCTGGCTGCATGCCCGATTATTAGTTAAATAATAAGCAGTAATTTGTCAGCCTCGGTAGCTCAGAGTGGTGCGGCGTAGTTTTAGTACTGTTGTTAAGCAACCCTGAGCGCGGTCAGTACTTGGGTGGATGGGTGACCGCTCAACCATTAGAGGCTGACCTTGGTTCGGATTCCGCGTAAAATTGTAGGTCCCTTCCCTTCTTACCTTACTAGGTAGGGTTTATCCCGCCCGGGTTGGTACCACCGCACTGAATGAAACGTCGGTCGAAACGACTATGTAAATAGTTCGTGTTTTCCGTCCAGTTCAGTAGGTGATGTAGCCAACGGTGACAGTTTTCATAAAAAAAAATTGGTTGTCTGTAAAGTCGGTTTACGCACGATAGTTTTACGTGATAACGTCAATATTCTAAATTTGAAATCTTTTCCAACCGGCCAGATGCGCTTAATATATTTTGGTACGAGTAACCTGCTTTCAATTTGTGCTGCCCTGGTACTTTAGAACCAGAGAGATAAATGTGTACAAGCCGACGCTTGGGCCGATTGTGCCTCTCTATCGCTTGTTACGCGCTCTCGCTTGCACACACAGGCTCAGATGGAACGTGACACTTTTTCGTGTGTGCAGCCGGTGTTCATCAATTTATAAGACGTTATCACGTCAAAACCCTTTATCAGTTTACGTAAAAAGGACTAGAGCAACATACCGTCAATACATCTAACCGGATAGGATAAATTATGACAAGTTCGAGTGTAGTTTCACTGTCGCCATATGAATGATCAATAAACAAGAAACAAAAAAATATTTGCTCAATTTCGATTTGTCACGAAAATGCCTGTGAGTGTGCACTTGTAAATTTGCTTTTTGGTCTCACTCCAACTTGAGAGTTCCGACATTCAAGTGCAGAATTTATATAGTCACGTCATCACATATTATGTAATTTCCAGAGCTTGCGCAAGACGTTTTAGATTTCATAACCAAAATAAAATTCAATGGATATTTTGCGCAGTCTGAATGCATTTCCCTTCAACATGTTGTCAACTGTCAAGTAATATTTTTTTAGGGTTCTGTTCCTCAAAAGGAAAAAACGAACGTAATATGATCACTTTGTTGTCTGTCCGTCTATACATATGTCACCACCGTTTTTCTCAGGAACAGGGAGGTATCAAGTTGAAATTGTCATAAAATACTAAGGTTTACGGTCCCTTGGAGGTAAAACAAATTTAAGCTTCTAAATCAACGCAGTCAAAAGATACGGCCATGTATGCCATATTTTGATAAACTCGATCAAATCAAAACCTATGCATATTGTTGTTTATTGTTTATTGATCATTCTTATGGGAGTAAATCTGCACTCGAACTTGTCACAATGGTTCTATCCGGTTCGATTACACCCACGAAGAAGAGCCGGCAAGAAACTTCGCAGGGTATTTTTTGTTCATACATATTATTACGAGTATTTTAATGACTATTCACATAATAACATCGCCTATAGTCTATCTGAAACACAGCTTGAGAGCAAGATTAACAATTTTACTGAGAGTCCTGACTACAAACAAAGACTTCCCGTTGGCCCGTGTTGCTCTTATCACTTATCACTTAGCCGCTCTGTTGCCATCACTGCTGCCGCCATCACCGGTAACCGGTCGGTGGTGACACCACGCGCACGCTGTCAGTGCTAACTCATTTGGCCCGAACACTAGAGCTTCGTTTTCATTCATTAGATGTGTACCCATCTTCATTATGGGGGATTTGTTTGGTATGTTAAACATTCGGATTTGTTCATATGAAATTAAAATTGCTCTATGACTCTGGCGGTAGGTCAACCCGGATCGTGGTAGTCTCTCGAGTGGCTAATTATTTTTAAAGTTTGTTTATTTTGTTTTAGTTTAGGTAATTTTAATTTGATAGGTAGTTTTAGTTTCTATTTTAATTTAATTACAGTTTTTTAATGAAAAAATTAATCTATTAAATGTAATAAAAATATATATAAAATATATATATGTAATATAAAAACCGACTGCTGCGAAACAGTGGAGGGGCTTCATAAAATATAATTTGCTACTAAAAAAATTAAAATTAAGTCCATAAGCCGATCATAACTTTTCAAAAGCAGGGTTCTTCGAGTATACATGGCTAAAATTTGTATTGGGACCTGATATTATACATCTGATATTACTTAGTACGTACTACATATAGAAATTAAAATATATTAATATTTTTTTTATAGAAAGCGCGAAATGTTTTATTACTCGTAACAATAAAAAACACGTTACAATATAAATAATTGTCATTTATTTTTAAACGAATTCACGCGAACAATATTAAATATTAACAGCTACCTACTGTGTGTGTGTACTACAGCGCATGTGGCTACCCGCATGAAAACTTGTGAAAATTACTCTTACGTTTGGCCCTATAGATTTAGATTCAGATGTTTATTTTGCCATAAAGAACACACAACATATTAATATTTCAATATTAAAAAGATTTGAAAAAGTCTCCACAAGATGTTGTTCGCGGTACACTTACACTGGCAAATAACCTTATCGCTAGTTTTTGCAGTATTAGCACTCTTTTAGCATCGGTTGAGTTATCCCGTGGTTATCCCACAGGATTACTCCATGCGATAGTAGTGAGTGTACGTAGTATACCTCCATATCCATTACCCCTATGAAAGATAGAAAACTATTCAAAAATATGTAAGTACAATATTTTGTCGGCACATACGACTTCAGGTGCAAAACACCACCGTTCAATAAATACAATAATATGGCATGTATTATGCACTCGGGTTCGAGTTTTCAATATTCTGAAAGCCACATTCCCAGAAGGCAAAATATCGTATAGTTATTTTACATGTTTTGCATACAGCTGTAGTCCGTGTTTTTTGGAAGACGGAGAAAAGTGACGCTTGCTTGACTGACATATTTAGAGGGTTGCACACTTCGCAAAACTAGTGATTGAAGTCGATAAAATACTATCGACTTTTATCGATGGAATAATCTTTACTGTTAGGTTATAATGCGACTTAGAAGTCCTGACATTAAATAAAGTGAATCAAAACTATTTTTATTCCTTATTAACTATTTTTATTTTTACTGTGCACACAACAGATTACTAGCATTGATGATTACTAGTGTACACACTCACACACACACACACGACACACTTCAACGCATATGCGCTACCTGCGGTGCTGCTTACTTTTTGTCCAAGATTTTGTCAATCAATTCCAAAATTTGGTTAATATTCGAGTTTGCAGCATTTAATTAGTTTATCAATCGATAAAATTTTCGATAACAACCTCATAACTATTAATTTTTTTTCGGAAACTGGCAACATTCCAAACTTCACTTTCTTCCGTCTTATAAAAAAAACAGACTATGTAGAATTTGAGCATCGATAATAGTTTCAAAGATATCAATTCGTTACAACTGAGGTGTGAAGTAGGGGTGTAAGGTAGAGGTGTGCCGGTGAGGGGAGCGAGCGGGAGAGGGGAAGCGGAGTTCGAAACAGGTGGTGCGCGGACCGCGCGTGCAGAGACGCCGGCGGATCGCGATCGACTGAACTCAGTTGCGGCTGAATGGCTTCAACTCGGTGGAACATGGCGCGCTATCCGAGTCAGTACATAGATGTACCTAGATGGTTTTTGAATGTCGACGCTTTTATGACTCCACTCTTATCACTACTCCGACCGACCGTAATCAATCATGTGTGGCGCCTATTTACTCTGTTAAGAGCGCGGTACTACAGCATCAAATGCCGCACCGCGCGGCACTGATTGAATAGCGAAGCGTTCGCTTGCTTTATAGTATTTGTTCAAAGTTTGTTAAACCAATTTACATTACACGAATATCCAAATCGGTCAAAAGAAGTAAAATTTGATCTTACATCATCTGCAAAATTAGTATTTTTTTTTTTTATGGAATCCGGTATGGGTGGCTGAGTTGGAGGGGCCAAAGCGCATGCTCCGACCAGCCAATATCACCTCCGAGAAGGTAGGTGCCATACCGGAGACTTCCCTGGATTGCTGGCTATACTGGACTAGAGGAGAACACAACCGAGGTTGCTATGCGGCCATCTTACATCCAGTACGGTGGTACCAACCCAGTCGGCTACAAGTTGAGCCTACCACCTAGTAAGGGGCAAGGGAAGGGACCTACAGTTTTACACCGGTAGTAGTATAAACTCAAAATAAAGTTTTAGAAAGCTGCAATTTCGAAACAAAGTGAGCATTTCGGAGTATTTAGGGCCATTTAGTAGTAAGTTTGTGATTTTTTTTTCACATGTTAATTGACATAAATAAAAATAAAAATCTGTCACCAACTTTTACATATCGCACCCTCAGAATAAAACTAATTAGGGAATTATAGTTTTGAGATAATTGAGTTTTTTTGAATATTCGACTTTGAATTAATTAAATAATGCACAATACTTTCAAAAATGTCCTTTATTTTACCAAACTAAAAGTATATTACCCTCCAGAATATTTTACACAAATTCACTGAAAAATAACATTACAGGATCGCCTGAAAAATGAATTACTACACTTTTGCACATAGCTTATTTTTATAATTACGACAGTTTGACACCAACTTTACCTCAGTAAACTTTTACTCGCATACAAAAATAATGTATGCAATCACATTTTAAGAGTTGTTTCATTTAATTTATTTTAGATTTTTGTAAAAATTGTGATGTTGTTGTGGTATAAGATTTTCCTGGCAAAGGAAAAATGAAATCTTTTATTTTTTCATTGGAAAGTTTCGGGTTTTGTGGGTACGCAGGTTCAAGAGGGACAGGTATGTCATTTGTGTACATTTTCGGTCTACGTGCCATTCTCCTTATATTTAATTTATGCCACGATTCGTCATCGCAGTCGTTCTTGTACATACCATAACATGAGGAGTGGTTTTTTCTACTTTTAACATTTTAATGTCATTCCATTTCACAGTTTCTCCTTCTTCGTTCACTTTGAAATTATGGCCTAATTGGTCACTGAGAGTTTTAAAATTAAAAAATCGTTGCATATATTAATATAAGGAGAACAATTTTTACAAAAATCTAAAATAAATTAAATGAAACAACTCTTAAAATGTGATTGCATACATTATTTTTGTATGCGAGTAAAAGTTTACTAAGTTAAAGTTGGTGTCAAACTGTCGTAATTATAAAAATAAGCTATGTGCAAAAGTGTAGTAATTAATTTTTCAGGCGAACCTGTAATGTTATTTTTCAGTGAATTTGTGTAAAATATTCTGGAGGATAATATACTTTTAGTTTGGTCAAATAAAGGACATTTTTGAAAGTATTGTGCATTATTTAATTATGTTGCAACTGAGAAAAATGTCTAATGTAAAACTATAGTAATCGTGTTTAGCCACTAGAAATTAATTCGATTGATAGTGCTAAACTGTAGTAATAAAAAGAGCTACACTTTTGCATTGACATGAAGCTTGAAAATCGATTAATGCAAAACTGTTGGGGTGAGTATTTTGTTGTAAATTCATTTTTAAGCGTTACGACAATTTTACACATGAAAGATATGCACATTTAGATAAGAACCTCATACTTACTTCATTTTTTCAAATATCAGACTTACGACAGTTTTGTTCTGAGGGTGCGATATGGTCAACTTTTAGACAGGATTTTTTAATATATATATTTTTGAAATTCGTTGAACAAAAAACCGAAACGAAAATGTGGCAAATTTTGCAAACTGTGCCTCACGCTGTTGTACCGCAGTCTTAAGGCCGTGACAAACGCCAACGAACTTGAGCATTCGGGAATTCTACATAATGTACCAGCGACTGCTAATTTCGCTACATGCATTCAGTGTACGTTGGTCGCGGTAGGCTACACGTCCCGCCCGCGTCAACGATCAAACAAAAGAGTAGATGGTTCGAGGTTCAAAACCCACTTCTTTTATTAAGTATTATATATTTCTTTTCATTTTTGGTTTTTTATTTTTACCTCCTATCGTGGTTACAGTAATAAAATTTCAATAAGCCAGTTTTCGCAGTGCTGTGTGACCTTTGCACCAGTTGTATTGTAAAATTGTAATAATACACACAATCTCAGATTTTTTAAAATTCATACATTTTTTAGTAAATTTTTTTATAGTAATTTAAAAAAAATATTATTTAAAAAAAAACAACAAAGCACATTGTTGGTAAGGAACCAAATTTTATGTTGTTATTTTTTTTATTTTCTCAATGTGTGCTAATTGGTCAGTTTTGGACTTTCTTTGCTTGTTTGACTTTCTTTTTGCATGTTTTTGCATATTTCGCGTTTATCACGGCCTTAAGTAAGTGACATTACAAAGTACTCTTAGTTGTAAATCATATAAGCACTAACGTTAAACTGTGTCTACCTAATATAATTAAAGTCCCGTCTATTTTATGCCCGTGAAGTGTACACTGAAATTTTACGAGGGGATACACTTAGGCGAATGGGATAATCATTTCATGCGAACCTTTCGGGATTTTCAATCATCCGCAAATGGATATTTGTATATTCCCTGAAGAAGGAAAAAAAAAAACGCTCACGTTTCTCACTGCTTTACTGTTACCAAACCGTAATTCGCTCCAGCACGGAAATCAAATCAAATCAAAAACGTTTATTAAATTAATAAAATACACACATAGATTAATGGTATCTGTCCAGTAACACTAGTCTAGGCAAACTGTGCCGTAGAGGACAGCTTACAATAGTTTGCGGTAATATTTTGGATATCTTGGTGTGCGGATAACTTGGTTTTTGGTCGGGCATATTCTAGTAATATAAAGTAAAACTTGTTAGTATGGGTGGATATGTGAGGGTGTTAGTGTGTGTGTTTGTGAGAGTGTTTTTTTGTGTGATTCAGGTCAAGATCTTTAAAATGCCTTCTGCCTCCTCATAGCCTCTTTCTAGTAGATAATAATTCATCATTCCGCATTTGCCCTCGTTTCATTTCTCTAAATTGTGCGTTAGGATCGACCTTATTGAGTACCTATGTAAGGGCCAAGAAAGCATTGATGTTTTCAGTTTTTAGCTTTTGACTCATAAAGAAGCCGTTTTACCTGTATTACTGTATTTTTAACCGACTTCAAAAAAAGGAGGAGGTTCTCAATTCGACTGTATTTTTTTATGTTTGTCCCCTCAGAACTTTCGACTGGGTGAACCGATTTTGATGATTATTTTTTTATTTGAAAGTTGGTGCTTCCCCTGTGGTCCCATTTTTACGAAATCACAGTTCACTCCATCGCCGAAACATCCCCCATTAGAATCCGGAACAAATGCACACCAATGAGTTTTTTCTGACGGAAAAATTTACGTGCATACCTACACCTCCTGCTTCACCGGTGAAAAACTGTAGGTCCCTTCCCTTGCCCCTTAATAGGTGGTAGGCTCAAATTGTAGTCTGAGTCGGTACCATCGTACTGGATGTAAGATGGCCGCATAGCAGCCTCGGTTGTGCCCTCCTCTAGTTCAGTATAGTGGACAAATCAAAGTGAAGTCTCCGATATGGCACGTGCCGGCTTCAACCGGCTAACTACGAGTATTACAGTTCCAAAGACACAGCCAACGGACGGACGGACAGACAGACAGATGTTGTAGGTTTAATAATAGGCTTCCGTACGGGGTACCCGAGACCAAACCTAATAAAAAAGGGTAGTCAACTCCGATTGTCAACGACTTCACGCGTCGTCGTCGTGTGTCCCTGAAAATTGGAGCCAATATCGATCCGCACGCACCCCCCTGCTGTCGACCTACCTAACCGAACTTAATGTAACCGCCGGCCCGACTGAACCAACATTTTTAGGGTTCCGTACCTTAAAAGGTAAAAACCGAACTTTTATAAGGTCAGTTTGGTAGCAATAAAAAAGTTTAAATTAACATATCGTGTCAGTTATCATTTGAAAGAGCTCACTGGAAGGATTCTAAAAAAATGTTTTTGGAGTAGCCGTGTCCTACGCTGGCGGCCGTGGACAGGAACACAAGAGTGTGGGAAGATCAGAAGTGGGTGGGACGGCGACATCAAGTGCGTTGGCGGAAAGCAGTGGTTCAGTACCGCTGAAGGCCTGGAGGAAAATTGGAGAGACGTAGGTATGTACCTATCTATAATCATTGTGTGTAGAGGAACCCTTATTATGCAATAAATGTGTGGCGGACGACGATAGCTCCGCAGCCAGCGCATCTTAGCTTAGGGAAATTAGTATAGGAAATAGCGTACTTAGGCAGCGGCCGGCGTAGATATAAAATAGGTTTCATAAGTTAGCATAGTATAGCATAGGCGCGGGCTAGGTGTAATTAAGATAGCATATAAGTTAGACATAAGTTAGTTATTAAGAAATATACATTTATAAGTCGTAGAATAAGTTAGCCTGTAAGATCTAGCCCGTTAGGTTTAATTAGCTATTAAAACATATTAACTAGGATAGATATAAGTTTATTCAATAAATTAATATATGTGGTCGGCCTTTTACTGGAGTACACACGGACGAGGCGAGTGCGGCAGGGGGCGCTGGTGTAGCGCGTAGCGAGATGACTCATAGCCGAGCCGAGCGCAATAGTGCAACGGTCCGCCGCGCCGCGCCGGTGCTACATTCTGTTGCCCGGCGCGTCCCTAGCGAGGTTATAAAAGGGGCCTCTAACCGCCGGCTCGGCAGACCGCAGCTAGCAACCGGAGAGAGAGGACCACTTGGAAGAACAACAGCAAGACATCAAGAGCAGCAAGAGGAGCGGTTACATTCCCGCCGACGCGGTCGAATTCGCCACTTGCAAGCGTCTATCGCCGTCCCTCTCTCTCCGCTGCGCGTCTCACGCTTGCGTCGCCCCGCACAACCGCAAGCCCGCCGTTTACGTCCGTGGTTGCTCCAGTAACAGGCCGCCCTGTTACTGTACTGAGCACCGGCGTATTATTTCGTGCCCGTTTCGTTGTTTCCCTTACCGCGTGTCGTCGACCGAGTGGCCGGGCGTCTTGCCGATCCAGAACAAGATATACAGTCCACCGCTTCCCGAGCGTCGATCCGGAACATTGGTTCATTCGGCGCCGGATAGAAGATGCCGATCACTCGGTCTACGAAGAGCGCGAGGCTGCCGAGGGCCGACCCGCAGCGCGACGAGCCGCCGCGTGTGCCGCCGACAGGAGGAGCATCCACGTCTGAGCACGTCACGCCGCCGTGTGACGTGCCGCGTGTGCCGCCGGTTGGAGGAGCACCCGCGCCGGGGCTCATCGTGTCGCCGCCTACGACCTCGGACAGCCACGGGAGAACGACGAGCTGTGAGACGGGGACGTCGTCCCCGACGGACACAAGTGCAACAGTGCAGTGTACCGCGACGCGCGCCGACGTCACTTGCCGTAGTGACGTCAGAGCACCGGGC
Source organism: Nematopogon swammerdamellus (assembly GCA_946902875.1). NCBI lineage: Eukaryota > Metazoa > Arthropoda > Insecta > Lepidoptera > Adelidae > Nematopogon > Nematopogon swammerdamellus. The sequence goes on from OX336335.1 coordinate 28,866,988, forward strand.
ACCGAGCCCGCGGACGCTCCGCGCCGCGATGACGTCATCGCACCGAGCGCGGCGCCCGTACGCGCCCCGCGCAGCGATGACGTCGAAGTGCAATGTGACTCAGTGCAGTGTCCGGTGCCGCGCGTCGCCGCGTCGCGCGTCGCCCCGCCACGCTCGCAAGCGTCCGCCGGGCGCAGAACGCGATCTGCCCGGTCGACCGTGTCTTCGAGGCGGCTACGTGCGGAGCTCGCGCAACAAGAAGAGCTCGCACAGCTCGAGCTCGAGCAAGCAACCGCGCGCGTCGAGCAAGCAACCGCGCGCGTCGAGCAAGCAACCGCGCGTGCCAATGTCATGAAGGAGCGGATCGCGCTCCTGCGACTCGAGCGGGCTTCGTCGAGTGACAATGAATTCGACAACGGACCACAGCGCGGTCGCCTCGATAACTGGGTGCGAGTGCACAGCGAACACCGGCGGGAGCAGGAGACGCAGCACGCCGCCGCGGAGCAATCAGGCACGGCAGGCCAGCCCGCCGCCGACACAGAGGAGGGCGCCGCCCCCGAGACCTGGCTGCGCGCCGCCGTCGCGGCAGAGCCAGGTGCCTCTGCATGGCCACCCACCGCCGCGTGGCCAACTACACCGCTGCACTCTGCCGCTGTCGCACCGTCCGCCGCCGCCGCGGCAAACGTCACCGCCTGTGACGCATGGACGAGCTCCGCCGCCGCGGAGCAATCAGGCACGGCATGCCAGCCCGCCGCCGACACAGAGGAGGGCGCCGCCCCCGAGACCTGGCTGCGCGCCGCCGTCGCGGCAGAGCCAGGTGCCTCTGCATGGCCACCCACCGCCGCGTGGCCAACTACGCCGCTGCACTCTGCCGCTGTCGCACCGTCCGCCGCCGCCGCGGCAAACGTCACCGCCTGTGACGCATGGACGAGCTCCGCCGCCGCGGAGCAATCCAGCACGGCCGCCGTGCCGCCGCCCGCTGCCGCCGCAGCGGGGCCGCATGCATCTGCGCACACAACCGCCGTGCCGCCGCCCGCTGCCGCCGCAGCGTGGCCGCATGCATCTGCGCACACGACCGCCGTGCCGCCGCCCGCTGCCGCTGCAGCGTGGCCGCATGCATCCGCGCACACCATCGCCGTGCCGCCGCCCGCTGCCGCCGCAGCGTGGCCGCATGCATCCGCGCACACAACCGCCGTGCCGCCGCCCGCTGCCGCCGCAGCGTGGCCGCATGCATCTGAGCACACAACCGCCGTGCCGCCGCCCGCTGCCGCCGCAGCGTGGCCGCACTCATCTGGGCACGCCGCCGCCGTGCCGCCGCCCGCTGCTGCCGCAGCGTGGCCGACTGCATCTGGGCACGCCGCCGCCGCCGCCGCCGCCGCAGCGTGCCCGCACTCATCTGGGCACGCCGCCGCCGCAGCGTGCCCGCACTCATCTGGGCACGCCTCCGCCGTGCCGCCGCCCGCTGCCGCCGCAGCGTGGCCGCCTGCATCTGGGCACGCCGCCGCCGTGCCGCCGCCCGCTGCCGCCGAGGCGTGGCCGCCTGCAGCTGAGCACGCCGCCGTCGTGCCGCCGCCCGCTGCCGCCGCAGCGTGGCCGACTGCATCTTGGCACGCCGCCGCCGCCGCCGCAGCGTGCCCGCACTCATCTGGGCACGCCGCCGCCGCCGCCGCAGCGTGCCCGCACTCATCTGGGCACGCCTCCGCCGTGCCGCCGCCCGCTGCCGCCGCAGCGTGGCCGCCTGCATCTGGGCACGCCGCCGCCGTGCCGCCACCCGCTGCCCCCGCAGCGTGGCCGCCTGCATCTGGGCACGCCGCCGCCGTGCCGCCGCTCGCTGCCGCCGCAGCGTGGCCGCCTGCAGCTGTGCACGCCGCCGTCGTGCCGCCGCTCGCTGCCACCGCAGCGTGGCCGCCTGCATCGGCGCACGCTACCGACGTGCCGCCGCCTGCTGCCGCCGCAGCATGGCCGCCCGCTGCCGCCGCAGCGTGGCCGCCCTCATCTGGGCACGCCGCCGCCGTGCCGCCGCCCGCTGCCGCCGCAGCGTGGCCGCCTGCAGCTGAGCACGCCGCCGCCGTGCCGCTGCCCGCTGCCGCCGCAGCGTGGCCGCCTGCCGCCGACGCAGAGGAGGCCGCCGCCCCCGAGACCTGGTTGCGCGCCGCCGTCGCGGCACAGCCAGTTGCCTCTGCATGGCCACCCACCGCCGCGTGGCCACTTGCCTCTACGCACGCCGCCGCCGTGCCGCCGCCCGCTGCCGCCGCCGTGCCGCATCCCGCTGCCGCCGCCGTGCCGCCGCCCGCTGCCGCCGCAGCGTGGCCGCCTGCAGCTGAGCACGCCGCCACCGTGCCGCCGCCCGCTGCCGCCGCAGCGTGGCCACCCGCCGCCGACGCAGAGGAGGCCGCCGCCCCCGAGACCTGGTTGCGCGCCGCCGTCGCGGCACAGCCAGGTGCCTCTGCATGGCCACCCACTGCCGCGTGGCCACTTGCCTCTACGCACGCCGCCGCCGTGCCGCCGCCCGCTGCCGCCGCAGCGTGGCCACCCGCCGCCGACGCAGAGGAGGCCGCCGCCCCCGAGACCTGGTTGCGCGCCGCCGTCGCGGCACAGCCAGGTGCCTCTGCATGGCCACCCACCGCCGCCTGGCCACCTACATCGGCACCCGTCGCTACGCACGCCGCTGCCGTTCCACCGCCCGCTGCCGCCGCAGCGTGGCCACTTGCCTCTGCGCACGCCGCCGACGTGCCGCCGCCCGCTGCTGCCGCAGCGTGGCCGCTTGCATCTACGCCCGCCGCCGCTGCGTGGCCGTCCGCGCCACAGGCTGCCGCCCGCCGCTATCGCGGGGCCGCACGCCGCGCCACCGCCCGCCGCCGCGGCGTAACCGTCCGCGCCACAGGCTGCTGCCGTCGCTACCATGGGGCCGCACGCCGCGCAACCGCCCGCCGCAGCTGCGTGGCCGCACGTAGCGCCACAGGCCGCCGCCCGCCGTTACCGCGGGGCCGCACGCCGCGCCACCGCCCGCCGCCGCTGCGTGGCCGTACTCCGCGCCACAGGCTGCTGCCGCCGCCGCTACCGCGGGGCCCGCACGCTACGCCACCGCAAGCCGATGCGGACATACGCGCTGCGCTGCCACCCGCAGCTACTACGTGGCCGCACGTCGCGCCGCAGCCCGTCGCCGCCACCGCGGCGATGCAGCACGCCACCGCTGCCATGACGCCGCTAGCCACCGCTGCCAGGACACAGGAGGCCACCACTGCCGCGACACAACTCGCACCGCCGAGCGAGCACGAATGCGCCGCCGAGTGCGAGGACCAGGTGGACGCGAGCGCAGAGAAGGAGTACCCCGCATGCTCGACCGAGCACCACCTACTCGGTGACGACGCCGCTGGACGACTACGGAGTCGCTTAGAGTGGAGACCCGGAAGTCGGGCTACAGCACCGGCGGGAGCCGCAAAAGCGCAGAGACTGACCGACGGCTGCTGGCAGCGTTGGGTACGGGAGTACTGCCGGAGCTGCCACACCGGCGGGAGCCACAGGGCCGTGGACGGGTGCCGGAAATGGAGGACGTCGTCACCATCGCCGACCCCAACCTCCCGCGCAACACATGGCCCGGGGACGAGTCGCTGCCACCTACCCTGGGCAAGACGGGGCCGCGCGTGTCGTCGATGTGCTGACTGCGGGGCGCCTCTTCCGAAGGCCAGTCAAGGAGATCGTCGTCCTGCCTGCCGAAAAGGATCGCGACAAGCGACGACGGCGAGAGAATGTGGCGGACGACGATAGCTCCGCAGCCAGCGCATCTTAGCTTAGGGAAATTAGTATAGGAAATAGCGTACTTAGGCAGCGGCCGGCGTAGATATAAAAATAGGTTTCATAAGTTAGCATAGTATAGCATAGGCGCGGGCTAGGTGTAATTAAGATAGCATATAAGTTAGACATAAGTTAGTTATTAAGAAATATACATTTATAAGTCGTAGAATAAGTTAGCCTGTAAGATCTAGCCCGTTAGGTTTAATTAGCTATTAAAACATATTAACTAGGATAGATATAAGTTTATTCAATAAATAAATATATGTGGTCGGCCTTTTACTGGAGTACACACGGACGAGGCGAGTGCGGCAGGGGGCGCTGGTGTAGCGCGTAGCGAGATGACTCATAGCCGAGCCGAGCGCAATAGTGCAACGGTCCGCCGCGCCGCGCCGGTGCTACATTCTGTTGCCCGGCGCGTCCCTAGCGAGGTTATAAAAGGGGCCTCTAACCGCCGGCTCGGCAGACCGCAGCTAGCAACCGGAGAGAGAGGACCACTTGGAAGAACAACAGCAAGACATCAAGAGTAGCAAGAGGAGCGGTTACATTCCCGCCGACGCGGTCGAATTCGCCACTTGCAAGCGTCTATCGCCGTCCCTCTCTCTCCGCTGCGCGTCTCACGCTTGCGTCGCCCCGCACAACCGCAAGCCCGCCGTTTACGTCCGTGGTTGCTCCAGTAACAGGCCGCCCTGTTACTGTACTGAGCACCGGCGTATTATTTCGTGCCCGTTTCGTTGTTTCCCGTACCGCGTGTCGTCGACCGAGTGGCCGGGCGTCTTGCCGATCCAGAACAAGATATACAGTCCACCGCTTCCCGAGCGTCGATCCGGAACAAAATGATTTCTTTCTTTCTTTCTTTCACTCCCGTGTCCGTCCGTCTGTCAAAGAGTTTTTTCTCGAAAACTAAGTAAATTAGAAACTTGAAATTTGGCATAATTATAGACTGGGAGGACAAATCGTTATTGACGGAGAAGTGATCGAACAGGTTGAAGAGTAGGTACCTATATCTTGGTCAAATTCTGCTGCTTCGAATTTAACTGGGTTGGGATGCCTTCGGAAAGTTAAAATTAGTTCTGAGGTCTGACCTTCCCCAAAATTTAAAGACCCCGACCAGTGGGTCCTCCCAGTTATGACGTACGGGTGTGAAACGTAGACTCTGACGGTCGGTGTTGTGTTGAAAGTTGCCCAGCGATCAATGAAGCGAGCCGTGCTGGGAATATCGCTACGTGATATGGTGCATAACGAAGCAATCCGCCGACGTACCAAAGTAGTCGATATTGGAAACCGGGTGGCTAAGCTCAAGTGGCAGTGAGCTGGGCATGTTAGCCGAAGAGATGACGACCGTTGGAGTAACCGTGTCCTACGCTGGCGGCCGTGGACAGGAAAACAAGAGTGGGAAGGAAGACCACCCGCCAGGTGGGGCGACGACATCAGCGACGTCGGCGCAAAGCAGTGGTTCCGTACCGCTGAAGGCCGAGAGGGCTGGAGGAAAATTGGAGAGGCGTATGTCCAGCAGTGGACTCTTACACGCTGACTGACTGACTGGGTGCCGTTAGACACTTCATGGGTGCATCGGCGCCATATGTCGAGCTTAAAATTAATAAAAAAACAGTTTATATAACATGTCCTGCTGCATCTCTCCCCGTGTATGTCGTAAAAGGCGACTAAGGGATATGACTCCCTTCTTATATTACTAGGTGGTAGGGTTTAACCCGCCCGGGTTGGTACCACCGCACTGAATGAAAGGTCGGTCGAAACGGCTATGTAAATAGTTTGTGTTTTCCGTCCAGTTCGTGTAGCCAGCACGACCGAAGGGAAGCACTGACGTGGCACCAAGTTCACCCGGTGTTATGGGCTGACATCACGGATGTTGTAGGTGATGTAGCCAACCGTGTCAGTTTCCATAAAAAAAAAAAAATGTCCCAAAACGGCGCCCATACCTGCTAAATGTGAGTAGATATTTGATGTAATCACATCAACTCACGCAGCTTACTTACATTACCTTCTTGTTTCATGCCGCATCTGTCTCGATCAGCTTTGTTTGAATAATATATAGGCCATCGAATATCGCCGAAAAAATTGGATCGCGCTGCTCTGGGGTAAATGTTTCCTTACCGGTAAGCGCCCGGCGGCGACGGCGCTTGTGGTAACGTGATGAAATGTATATGCACACACGTTTATTTATAATAGAATAAGAAGAAAATACTACACATTAACCACACATTTGGCGGGTGGCCGAGTGGTTTGGGCATCGGCTTCTCATGCGAGAGGTCCGAGGTTCGGATCCGTTCGGCGTGTACCAATGAGTTTTTTCTGAGGAAAAAATTTACGTGCAATTGCTGCTTCACCGCTCGGAACCGGTGTAAAACTGTAGGTCCCTTCCCTTGCCCCTTACTAGGTGGTAGGTTCAAATTGTAGCCGACTGGGTTGCTACCACCGTACTGGATGTAAGGTGGCCGCATAGCAGCCTCGGCTGTGTTCTCCTCTGGTCCAGTATAGCCAGCAATCCAAGGAAGTCTCCGGTATGGCACCTACCTTATCCGTGGTGATATTGGCTGGTCGAAGCATGCCCTTTGGCCCCTCCGACTCAGCCACCCATACCAGATTACATAAAAAAATACATTTATCAATCAATCAATCGAAGGGAAGGCTGATGTGGCACCAAGATCACCCGGTGTTATGGGCTGACATCACGGGAATTGTAAGTGATGTAGCCAACCGTGTCAGATTCCATAAGAAAAAATCATCGATCGATACTAATAATAAATCTGTAAGGGATGGTCATGGAGTAAGGTACTTAGGTTTTATGATGAGATACTGAATTTGTAGACTCTATGTATGATACTAAAACAAAATTGACGATTTTTATAAATCTTTTCTGTATGTATGTATGTTCCTCCATAACTCTTAAGCCGATCATCCGAATTCGATGAAACTTAGTACAAGCACATTTTACTATACGAGACACAGGATAGGCTAATAAAATTTACTTCCGGTTACGCTAAGATGTGGCTTCCAAACAAACCGAAATGTTTCGCGCGTCGAAATAAAGGAACGGTAGCGGGCTTACTTACATACTTTCTTCATTTTAAATACGAAACTCACGCGAGCGAAGCCGCGCTAAAAAGCTAGTCTGATTTAAAAGTGTAGATACGTCTTTACTAGATCCAAAGAGTATACAAACTCTTTGACTAGATCATTGTAACATTAATGCTAATCTGCCGTGTGTCTACTATATACAGAACAAGCTGTGCCCGCGGCTCCGCCCGCTCTCATATTTGACTCCACTGCTAACATCATAAGCCATTTAGCGTGATAGTAAGTAGCCTATAGTGGATGGGAAGAATCAAGCTATCGGTAGATTTTTTTTATTAAAATCGGTTAAGTAGTTCTCGAGTTATAAGCGGACAGACAGACACTCAGACACTCAGACAGAAAGCAGACGTTGGATTGTATTATATGTAGGTAAGGAAGGAAGGAATAAGGAATAAGGAATAAGGATGTTGTAACGGCCAGTACATTATTTTCGCCAGCGCAATCCTCATGTTTTTCCGAGAGAAAAAAATGAATAAAGATTTTCTATAAAGTGTGTAGTTTTCGAGATATACATTTTTGAAATTGATGTTTTCATCAAGTGTAATTTATTGTATTTTTTTTATTGTAAGTTGAACGGTATTAACCCGAGCGGAGCTATGTGCTGCTATTTTATGGAAACTGACACGGTTGGCTACATCACCGGCCGACATGGTATTCGCAGCCCCCGTAAATATTCGAATGCCCGTGGGCGCCGTCGGACGACACCTCTGCGTTAGTCTGGCGCGCGCCATATGTCGTGCTTTCCATAAAAAAAAATTACGCCTGCTGCGGGGGGAGGGTGCTGGCTGACGAGGGATCGGTCGGGGTCAAAAACTCACGCGGCGCCGCGGCGTCTCTATTCGCTCCACGCACTCATCTTTTCTCGCTCACTCATCGCGCGCCTTTCATTCCCACGTTCGTGCGGAACATTAGATCCTTTTTACACTAAGTTAATCATTTTTTATTTAAAGAGAATTCAGAAAAAAAGTTATTTGACTTTTTTGTTACTATTGATCACAATAATCATGTCCTAAATTTTATGTTGTGACCGTTACAACATCCTGTATATTCGGTGTCCTTGTGGAGTTTTCAAAGGATCATTTGCTGAACGAACCAGAGAGTATGAGAAGGTTCCAACTAACACGGGTCACTCACTACGCCTGACTCTACATAGCCATAATTATAAAGTACTACGCAACTCCTAACTCAATTACCGAAGATCTGAATATTTGAAGTGCAACGGCTGCCTTCGAGGCGCTCGTGCGGCGAGCGAGAACGAACGGGAGCGAACGAGCGCGAACAGTCGTGAACGCGAGCGAGGGGGACAGAGCGGCGAACGAGGAGGTGAATTTTTAACGAACGCCGAATTAACCACTGCCAGCGCGTCGTCGCCCGGCATAGGGAGAATAAATTTTCTTAACGAAATATTGCTTTAAAATCTAATATAACACTATAAGTTATATTTGTCTTGTATAATACTAGTTGTTTTGTCAGCCTCGGTAGCTCAGATCCCGATTTTTTTCATAATGCGTGTGTGGCAGGTATGTATGCAGGCACTATCGCCAGGCCTCACGCACTCTCTAATTCAATGGAAATTAGTCAGCCGTGCGAAGCATACCTACACGCTCGCCCCCGAAACTGCGCGCAGCTCCAAAGCAATAATCACTTTACACTCGATCGTTTAGGTACATTTTCACACGCAACGATTTGCGACGTAAAACAGTAAGCTATTAAAGCCGAAGGTGTGGAACTTTTTCTATGGAGCGATTTATCTGTTACGAAGTAACTATTAAGTAATCTGTGAATATACTTGCTACGAAAACAATAACTTGTTATGGCAATTCACCACCTGGATACTTACCTACTGAATTAATTTCCTATTCAAGCTTCAAATGTGAACAAGAGGCCGTCATTATAATGACAGTCCTTGAAGACCCCAGGTTCTGGGTGTAGGAAACGCCAAGACGGTTCCTTTGTCAGCCTCGGTAGCTCAGTGGTGCGGTCGGTCGGATCATAAGCACACCTGGGCGCGGTCAGTGGATGGATGGGTGACCGCTCGGCCGTTGGAGCACGGAGTATTATTGTATGTTCCCTGGTTGGAGGCTGACCGTGGTTCGGATTCCAGGTAAAACTGTAGGTCCCTTCCGTACTTACCTTACTAGGCGGTAGGGTTTAAACCTGAATGAATGAATGAAAGGTCGGTTGAAACGGCTATTCGAGTAGTTCGTATTTTTCGTCCAGTTTAGTGTAGCCGGCACGACCGAAGGGAAGAACTGACATGGCACCTAGTTCACCAAGGTGTTATGGCCTGACATCACGGATGTAGTAGGTGATGAAGCCAACCGTGTCAGTTTCCATAAAAAAAAAGTTGCAGCACGCATAGCTCCGCTCGGGTTAATATCGATCAACTTACAATAAATTATGCGAAACATGAAGTGCTGGTAAAATAAATTATTTGCTTTGCAAACACTTCACAACTCCAACTAAGGAATTGTTAGGTAAGTCATTTCATGACATAATATTATGTATATTGTATACCCTCTCATCTATTCTATCATCACCTCTCACAACTATCGACTATGTATTTATTTCTTTTCTTTTTGTTTTTCTGTTTCGCATTTGTATCTTTAATTAATTGATTGTTTAAAAACTTTAATTTCTGTTTGCCTTTACAATGTTCAATGTGTTCCACAGGGAAGCGTAGTGGGGACATGTTAATGTATAATTTCTTTTTATATTTTTTTACCTATGTACTACATGTCTCTGTTTTTCTCCTTAATAAATAAAATAAAATAAAACTACCACATAGAAATGCACATGAAATAGACTGTGTACATTTTTTAAATTCTCCCTCTTCGGCCGCAGCGGCGTCGTAACTTTAAACTCAATGTTTATAAAACGAGTAAATCCAACGAATGAATGGATCGAGTCGCAGCTCATTTATTAAAGCGAGCTACAGAATAAACATCCCATTTAATCGAGTCCGCTTCAACGAGGGTAAGGAGGGGCCACTCATTCAATTACAACGGCATTACGATTCGAGTCGGCGGCCGCGGCGTTTCCTCAAATACATCTCTAAACACAGGCGTACCTATCTAGTTCTCTGGCTGGAGAAATGTGGGGGGGGGGGGGGGGGGGGGGCACGAAGAAACGAAAAGCCAAAGAAAAATATTAAAAATAATATGAAAACCGCCTTCAAAAATGTATGAAATAAAAAAAAAATCGAACCCTAGAGTTGAAGGCGGTGCCAACGAAGGCTACATAAATCACAAAGGATATCATCCACTCATGTTTTCTTTCATGCATCATTTTTTCTTGCTTTAGCACCGCCTTCAACTCTAGGGTACGATTTTTTTTTATTTCATACATTTTGAAGGCGGTTTTTATATTTTTTTAAATAGTTTTTTATTTCACACTTTTTTTTAGTAATTTTTTGCTATTAATGTACTCGGCGGAATCGCTCGGCCCTCGGCCTCGTCATTCCGCCTCGCTTTCCAATCCGATCTTGACCACATTGGATATGAGACCACACGGGAAGCACCAGCTTTCAAATAAAAAAAGAATCATCAAAATCGGTTCACCCAGTCGAAAGTTCTGAGGTGACAAACATAAAAAAAAAATACAGTCGAATTGACAACCTCCTCCGTTTTTTGAAGTCGTTTAAAAAATCTATTGTGATCGCAAGAATAAAATCGGAAAACGAAGAGGTTACCTCGTTACATAATATGTTATTTGTGTTTTATTATTATTTTTTTATGGTTATATCCTCGACAATTTTTTTTTTATTTAGGTATAGCGTGTTATATATAACATAATTAAAACTTGGTATGTATGTCTTGCTTGAAAAAAAGGTCTTTAAGCTTTTTTGCCCAGTTCTTCCATAAAGATTGCATTGCTGAACAGGATATGACAAAAAAAATATTACGAACCATACTGAAGATGCACATGTCTCAACGAAATATTGTTAATGTTGTGTGTTCTTTATGGCGAAATAAATATCTGAATCTGAATCTGAATCTAATGTAGTTTGCAAAATGTTTTGAACATGTGGCATTTTCTTTTCATAGAAGGGGAAAAAAAACGTAAAATATCGCGCGTTGCACTAAATTTTGCACACTGTTTTATTACCTAGAACAGCGGTTCCCAAATAGTGGTACGCGCCATGGGATACGCAGGCTCAAGATAATAGTGGTACGCGCCATGGGATACGCAGGCTCAAGATAATAGTGGTACGCGCCATGGGACACGCAGGCTCAAGATAATAGTGGTACGCGCCATGGGACACGCAGGCTCAAGATAATAGTGGTACGCGCCATGGGATACGCAGGCTCAAGATAATAGTGGTACGCGCCATGGGACACGCAGGCTCAAGATAATAGTGGTACGCGCCATGGGATACGCAGGCTCAAGATAATAGTGGTACGCGCCATGGGATACGCAGGCTCAAGATAATAGTGGTACGCGCCATGGGACACGCAGGCTCAAGATAATAGTGGTACGCGCCATGGGACACGCAGGCTCAAGATAATAGTGGTACGCGCCATGGGATACGCAGGCTCAAGATAATAGTGGTACGCGCCATGGGACACGCAGGCTCAAGATAATAGTGGTACGCGCCATGGGATACGCAGGCTCAAGATAATAGTGGTACGCGCCATGGGACACGCAGGCTCAAGATAATAGTGGTACGCGCCATGGGATACGCAGGCTCAAGATAATAGTGGTACGCGCCATGGGACACGCAGGCTCAAGATAATAGTGGTACGCGCCATGGGACACGCAGGCTCAAGATAATAGTGGTACGCGCCATGGGACACGCAGGCTCAAGATAATAGTGGTACGCGCCATGGGATACGCAGGCTCAAGATAATAGTGGTACGCGCCATGGGATACGCAGGCTCAAGATAATAGTGGTACGCGCCATGGGATACGCAGGCTCAAGATAATAGTGGTACGCGCCATGGGACACGCAGGCTCAAGATAATAGTGGTACGCGCAATGGGAGACGCAGGCTCAAGATAATAGTGGTACGCGCCATGGGATACGCAGGCTCAAGATAATAGTGGTACGCGCCATGGGATACGCAGGCTCAAGATAATAGTGGTACGCGCCATGGGATACGCAGGCTCAAGATAATAGTGGTACGCGCCATGGGATACGCAGGCTCAAGATAAGGGGTACGCGTGCGCGCACTTGACGGCCACGTTTACCTCTACAATCTTAGTAAAGAGAAAGGGGTCCACTTGTCTTATTTGTGAATGGCTGACTAGGATACACTGGTAATTATTATAAACAAATTAAAAATGGAAAAATAACAAAAGATTAAAATCAAAGTAAAACTAAATTAAAATAAATAACTCCTCCATTGGGAAGGTTAAAGTGGTTCCATGAACCGAAGCAGCGTTCCCCCGCTGAATGAACAAGCTTTTCTTTTGAGTTAGGAGCGCTCTGGCACGGCGGTCTCCGAACAACTCCATTATGCAGTTTTCCTAACTGCTTCGCCAGTTCCACGGCAAAAGCGACAAACTCGTAGTTTTGTTTGATATAACTATACTTACTGTGTTTTGCAGTTTGTCGCGGCATAGCCACCTGACAAGAGCCGCCTATATGAATAGGATCTGTTTACCATACTAAAAACCATATTATGAAAAATGTATTATTTAAACATTTTGCTCAGGGGTACTTGGGTCTAAGAAAATTCGCTAAGGGGTACCGATTAAAACATAATTAGGAACCGCTAACTTAGAAGTACCGTGTCCGACAATGCACTACACTCACCCTAACAAAACCGCTTTGACCTCGCGTGACCGCAAGCATTTGTGTGCGAGCGGCAGACAGTGAGGTGGCGCGGAGAAGTGGTTTCGAAATTAAAATGCGAGCTACGGTATTACGGGCACTTAAAACTCTCTCTAAAATTGTCTACACAAAGCTCACGGGACGTCTTTCATTCCTTCCTGCCCCTATAGTTACGCGCCGGTCTCAAAACAAGACGCAGCTTCCTCAGAATATGTCTTCTTGAATATAAAGGACTTTTTGTCTTTCTTTCGTCTCAATTTTCTTGAGTGGTTTCGTAAAAAAACACATGAAATTGCGAAGCGAGCAAAAGGCAGGCTTGTTGATTAACTTTAAACCTCGATTTTGCTAAGTCTTGAAGTGGGTCAAAGCCGCTTGATCATTAGTTAGACAATAACGGCACGGTAACGAACACGGAACGGCAAAAGTGAAAACTGAAACTAACTAATGAATATGTAAGTAATGATAAGTACGAGTATGTATAAACGGCGGGTGGTCGGCGGCGCGGCCTTGGCTTGGACCCTTGATCTCAAAGGTCCCAGGTTCGAATCCGGCCGTGACGTGCACCGATGAGTTTTTGACCTGATGAAAAACTTAACGTGCATACCTACACCGTTCAGAACTGGTTTACTATTGTTAGATCTCTTCCCTTGCCCCTTACTAGGTGGCAGGCCCAAATAATAGCCGATTGGGTCGGTACCACAGCACTTTATGTAAGGTGGAGGCATAGCAGCCTCAGATGTGTTCTTCTCTTGTCTAGTATAGTCAGCAAACCGAGAGGGAAGTCTCCGGTATGGCACCTCCTCGGTGGTGATATAGCCGGGCCAACCATCTATTCTGGCCTCTGCGACTCAAATCATAAGGGATTACAATGTAAAATAAAATAAAACATACAAGGCATACTTGAGGTGGAAAGACAACATTATGAAATTAGACGTCGTTGGACACCTTATGGATTGCAGCATGTTTAATGTACTAACATAATTTAATTTCTTCATACATTTATTTGAATGAAATATACCGCTATACTACGTAACATAAATTATAAACATAATTTTATACAGTAACAAGCTGTGCCCGCGGCTCCGCCCGCTCTCATATTTGACTTCTCTGCTAACCTCATAAGCCATTTAGCGTGATAGTAAGTAGCCTATAGTTGACGGGAAGAATCAAGCTATCCGCAGAATTTTGTTTTATTAAAATCGGTTTAGTGGTTCTCGAGTTATAAGCGGACAGACAGACACTCAGACAGACAGAAAGCAGACGTTGGATTTTATTAAAGGTATATATATATATAAGGAGGAAAGGAAGTAAACCTACCTATAAATAAAAATATTCATCCATCATGGGGATCAATGGCATGGATGGTCCCCATGACGGACGCTCCGTTCTCCCGTTGAATAGCAATGCTAATTCGCTGCTTGAAGTATGTAATTTTTTTTTTTTTTATGGATCCTGACACGGTTGGCTACATCACCTACAACATCCGTGATGTCAGCCCATAACACAGGGTGAACTAGGTGCCATGTCAGTGCTTCCCTTCATTTCATGTCGGCTACACTAAACTGGACGGAAAACACGAACTATTTACATAGCCGTTTCGACCGACGTTTCGTTCAGTGCGGTGGTACCAACCCGGCCGGGATAAACCCTACCACCTACTAAGGTAAGAAGGGAAGGGACCTACAGTTTAACGTGGAATCCGAACAACGGTCAGCCTCCAACGGTCGAGCGGTCACCCATCCAAACACTGACCGCGCTCAGCGATGCTTAATAAATAAGTAATAACAGTTGACTAACCAACCGCGCCACTGAGCTACCGAGGCTGACGAATTTTCTTATCCCTTAGTCGACTTTTACGACATGCGACGGGGAGAGATGCAGTGGGGCTATTCTTTTTAAGTACCGACCCCACACGGTAAAAGCCAGGTGTCCCGGCCAGATGCGAGGTGGAGGCGACGGTCCCCGGATGCCTCAATAAGCTGTCTTCCTATTTGCTTTGAAAAACTGACGGCATCCGCGCTCCATGCTCGAAGGGTCTCTACCGCGGAGGCCACAAACTCATAATTTGTAGTACCTACAATTCATGTGTGTTTATTTGTTTGAGCCTTCGCTGCAGCGAAGCCAGCCTCCTTGCACGAGCCACCCATGTGACTGGGGGCGAGGGTGTCCACGCACGTCGCGTTCCAGATCAAGGCTTTTCCATTCTTCCACGGCAGAAAGCTCATGCCATCCGGCCTTTTCCCATCGTCCCTTGATGGATGGTTCGGCGCAACAAACCGCGCTTTCGATAAAAAACAAATGAAATTCCGGTTACTTCAATTTTCGCTATGAAAATGTTTACTTGAATTTTGTTAATATATCGTTATAAACGGTCCTTAAACCATTTCATGATATTTTTATGAAAATGGTCTAGTTTATGTATATTCTGTTCTCTGCAACTACTTAACTGGTGTAAAGCTATTATTTAAACGCGAGCTACACAGTTAATTGACCCGAGGGAGGTGGCCCATATTACTTAACATTTAGCTAATAATGAATCACCGTTGACCTTTTTAAATACTACCTACACTACGCTTTTAAAATAGTTCCGGGCTGCGTTAATTTCTGGAAAATTAGACCACTATTTTTAATTTTAAGAACAAGATACCGGGCTTTGTCAGCGTCGGTAGCTCAGTGGTGCGGTCGGTCGGTCGACTGTTATTAAGCAACCCTGGGCGCGGTCACTACTTGGATGGGTGACCGCTCGACCGTTGGAGGCTGATCGTGGTTCGGATTCCACGTTAAACTATAGGTCCCTTCCCTGCTAACCTTACTAGGTGGTAGGGTTTATCCCGGCCGGGTTGATACCACAGCACTGAACGAAACGTCGCATCGGTCGAAACGGCTATTTAACGGCGGAAAAACACGAACTAGGTATTTATATAACTGTTTCGACCGACCTTTTATTCAGTGCGGTAGTATCACCCGAGCGGGTTAAACCCTACCATCTAGTAAGGTAAGAAGGGAAGGGACCTACAGTTTTACGTGGAATCACAAACACGGCCAGCCTCCAGCGGTCGAACGGTCACCCATCCAAGTTCTGACCGCTCCCAGGTATGCTTATAATCACGAACGACAGTCGACAACAAGGCTGACAAAAAACGATAGGCATGTTAATGATGAAGAAGAGAAGAACAAGGCGACGTAAGCAGCGTAAAAGAACGAGACCAGTTGGCGCCCTCGCTGTTTAATGCGTACGTTGACACTTCAGGCAGGGTACCAGGATCTGTGTCGTATCACGCCGGGCGCTCTTGTGGGTGTATACAACGTCCCGCGTATGTGAATAGGAGATCCCAAGTCACTTGATTGGACGTAATCGGCCAGGAGATTCGGATCCGCAAATGCTACAGTCTCGCTTCGTGTGGCCGAGCGAAGCGTCGCGCGCCGCGTTCGGAAGTGGGAGCAGTACGAGATTCGACCTAAAGTCGCAGCCGCTTAGGGTGAAATTGGAACGCAGTGACCGATGACCTCGGGGAATTGAGTGCTTGAATCTTGGAGCAATAGAAGTGACCTTTTAAATCCGGTGAACTGATTTCGAGTGAGTGCCAGGTGTCGTTTCGGCTCCGATTTCGAATCACAGGTAAACGTGATCGATGGGAAACAAGTCGATGACCGGAAGTGAGGAGTGATGGCGGTATTAATATAATTCAATTGAATAATTTGAATGACGCATTGAATTCAAACACTATAACCAAACAGATAATTTATACTTTTATTGCGTAGTCCTTGTAAAAATAAAATCTGCTCATAATTATCAAAATCAAATCAAATCAAAATATATTTATTGCACTTGAAACGTTTTTTTGCTAAAGGTACAGCTTAACACCGTAGGCGTTCTCCCCCAGCCAACCTTTGGGTTATCATGAAAGAGTGTGGAAAACTCAGAAAACTCCAATGCAAAAATAATATCTTTACCGAATAATAGACCTGACATAATATACATTAATAAAATAAATAATAAAACTTTCCTCATAGATGTTACAGTGCCCTCCGATTATTATGTTATAAAAAAAGAAACAGAAAAACTTACTAAATACTATGCACTTAAAATAAAAATTGAAAGGTTATGGAAAACAAAAGCCAAAATTATGCCAATACCTAGTGATTGGAACTTCAGGAATCGTTGGCAGATCTATTGACAAATATACTTCGCATTTAAAAGCAGATATCAAAATTGAAATTCTACAACGACAAGCTACTATACATACATGCAATGTAATGACAAAATTTATGACCGGCTATTTGGAAGAATTACAAGGAAACAATAATCACCCCACTGAAGATTAAGTTGAAGAACTAACCCGTACATCTACCACATCTCCCCTCTCTCCCGAGGTGATCTTGGGCGGGGATGATGAAGATTGCCCAGCCAAAATCCAACGATGGCTGAGGTTCCAAAAAACTTGGACGAGGATTTATAATACATATGATATATAAACATACAAACTTACAAATAACATATACAGGGAAGGTAACAATAGACTCTAAAACATGTATCTACATGTACAATAATAAATAAAGTTTGTAGGAGGTTTAGAATAGACCTTTAAGAGCTAGTAGTTAATAATGCTAAAGTTTCAAAAAGTGAAACAGAACACGCTTTTAAACACAAATACTGAGGAGGATAGACGAACATCGAGGGGTAGCGAGTTCCACATACGTGCTGCATTCACGGTGAACGAGTCAGAGTAGGAAGTGGAGGAGTGAGAAGGGATGGGGTTAATCTCAAAGAAAGTCCACGTGCACAGAGAAATTGGAATCGATCCCGCAAGTACTCAGGGGCCCCAATATCATTCAGCGTGCAGAGGAGAAGAGAGAACATCAAATATCAACGCATGCACATGGCAAGGTTTACCCTTTGAATGAAGTAGGCCCTTGATTGCGGGACGCCAGTTGCGTGGCTTGGGCCTGTGCTGGTGGACGCAACTGGCGTCCCGCAATCAAAGGCCTACTTCATTCAAAGGGTAAGCCTTGCCATCCAGCGGGGTAATGCCGTAAAGTGTTCTAGGAACATTTAGAAATCTTAATTGTGTTGGTGCAAGTGGGCCTAACTCTTTTTAGTTAAAAACCAACTCCAACCCCCTTAAGTTTTTTTTTTTTTATGGAACCTGACACGGTTGGCTACATCACCTACAACATCCGTGATGTCAGCCCATAACACAGGTTGAACTAGGTGCCATGTCAGTGCTTCCCTTCATTTCACCCGACCCGCTGTAAATAAATTAATGTTCTTGCGAGCTGTAGTATGGGTTCATTACTAGTAATACAACACAACAACAAAACATTGTTACTAGCGAAGTTGGTTTGTCAGTTCTTCTTCGCATTCTATTAGAACTGGAGGAATTTTGAACCTATGAATAAAATTATACAATAAACAATTAACCAAATTTAAATGTGCCAACCCCTAAGGTACCTCCTTTCTAATAAAAAAGAATAATCGAAATCGGTTTACATAGTAAAGAATTATCGCTGAACATACATAAAAAAAAACATTCCGACGAATTGAGAACCTCATCCTTTTTTTGAAGTCAGTTAAAAAGTCAAAGTAATATTGTAAAATAATCCCTCTATGCAGGCCTATTTATTAGCCTATTTTATATTCTATTCTATTTTAGCCTATTTATAGCTGTTTTTGGGGTAATTACTTTCTAGAATGCAAACATTTTCAATACACGTGTTTAAACAATCTTTTCGGAATCGTTCGGATCGTTTGATCGAAATCTTTTCAGAGTTATTTTGTTACTAGCTTTTCTCCGCGTACCTTTATTTCGCGGCGTGTGGAAAAAATCCGTTTGTATGAGAGCCACATCTTAGCGTAACCGGAATGAATTTTATTTAGCCTATCCTGTGTCACGATCGGTATAGGAGTTTTTATTTTTATTTTTATTTTATTTTATTGGAAGTACAAACAGGAGCACAACATTGTATAATATTCACATTAAACATACAGTAGATGTATAGAACATTACAGTCTTGGCAAGATACAGAAGTAGCAGAAAAAGAATAGGTAAATACGATTTGAAGAGAAGAAGAAACGAAGAAACACAAAGATAAACTTATATACAACGAGAACTACCTACACCCTACCCATGTAAGGTATTATATTTATCCATTAATACACTAAATACCTACTAAGTAAAACAATAACAGAATTAATAGTTGAGAAGTGTGCACTTGTGCTACGAACACATATACACACACGTACACATATACATACAAATATATATGTCAATCCACTTTAAGAATGAAAAATGCAATACAAAGAATGCAATACAGTTACAGTTACAGTACAATACAGTTATGGAGGTACATACATAAATACAGAAAATATTTCTAAAAATAGTCAATTTAGTTTTAGTATCATACATAAAATCGACAAACGCAATATCTCATAAAAAAAAATTGCTTACTCCATGACCATCCCTTACAGATTTATGTATATTTATCCATTTATATGTATTTGTGTTTTATTATCTGTTTAAATTATATGTCTATATTTTATCACCATTCATTTATTTCTTCTCTGCCACTCCACACTTTTTCATAATAACCCAAAGGTTGGCTGGGGGAGAACGCCTACGGTGTTAAGCTGTACCTTTTGCAAAAAAAATTTCAAGTGCAATTAATATATTTTGATTTGATTTGATTTATTATTAGTATTAAAAAGTTAAATTACAAATTTAAAAAACCCCCGACTCTTAAAAAGTCAAAAATAATTTCCGTTTACTTACTTAAAGGAGTCGGTAGACCGCTAAGTAAATTCCCGCGCAACTTTTGAGTCTTTATATTTAATTTACTTAGCGGTCCCCCGACTCCTTTAAGTAAGTAAACGGAAATTATTTTTGACTTTTTAAGAGTCGGGGGTTTTTTAAATTTGTAATTTAACTTTTATTTCAAGCTTTTTAAAAAAAACCGCATGCAAATCGGTCCACTTTTGAAGATAATAATTTTTTTTATTACTTAATTACTTAATTACTTGATTACAAACATAGCTAAGAACCATCCCGATTAAACAGGCTTCCTAATAAAAAAAACCGCATCCAAATCGGTCCATCCGTTTGGGAGCTACGATGCCACAGACAGACACACACACACACACACACACACACACACACACACACGTCAAACTTATAACACCCCTCCGTTTTTTTCGTCGGGGGTTAAAAACCCAACGTAAACCTAAACGTAAACGAATTTAATTGAGGCGATAAACAATCTTTACCAACTGCTGGGATATCGCGTTATTGTGCTCGATATAAAACACAAAAAGAAACAAACTTAGTTTTTCCAGGCAAAGTCTTCGAGGGATTACCTTCAAGGGTTTTGCGACGGCGGCGGATGGACAAAAGTGGCGAATATCGGGGCTCGGGCAAAGTCCCTCCCTAAGTATTCATCCCAACCACAGAACATAAAAAACGAGAAGAAGCAGCGGTATGACTCGCTGTGTGTAACCACAAGTGAGCGTGGGTCCGCTCACTTGATCTCTTGTGTTCGTGTTGTCGATTACAGCTGTCATGGCGCCTCTCTGAGCGTTGTTTCCACGAGGAGTGGTGATATTTTATTTTATTTTATTTTTATTTTTATTATTAGGACAAAAGCAAACAGAAACAAACAGACAAGAAAAACAGAAAGATACACACAATAAATTAAGTTTGCCTCCAGCATGGTTTGGCGCGGATTACACATGAAGATAAACTGATAGCAATGCATAAAGGAATAAGAAATAAAAAAAAAAACAAATAACAAGTTACAAAAAGAGAAGAGAGAGTAGTAGTAGTAGTAGTAACGAAAGAAATAGGCGAAACAACAGCTAAAATAGAAATATCAAACTACCCACGTACACCATGCCTGCGACATTCTAATTATATATACATACACATGCACAATATTACACACACAGCAATAGCCCAGTATTTAGTAGCGATTGTCGAAGCGACTCGTGTTTTGAAAGCAAATGGACTCAGTGAATGTCTTTAATGTAATGACAGATATAGTGTTAAGGCGCAAACTCGGGCGCAAAAAGACTCAAAAGGTCAATTTTAAACTAAATTGTTGAGCTATTATTGGCAAAGATAAAAAATCTGTAAAAAATATATGTTATGTATTGGTCTTTAATTAGGAAACATAGCTAAAAAATTATATTAACCTGCTTTGGAAAGGTGTTAAATAAATCTCCGAAAGTACGAAAATTGTACTTTCAAGTTAAATTCTCTTGAGAATCATAAATTGTTTCAATACAAGAGCCTCATAGAAATATAGATAATATTATTCCCTACAATCGTAACTAAAAAAATTTTTTTTCCATGTTTCCAACATGTGAAATTTAATATAATAGTGTGATTTTAACGCAAACGTTAATCGTCGGCGCGACGTATCAGCCACCACACGAGTAGAATGAATCTCGCACCTATTTACATCTGCATACGGTGCGTGTTTCAATCATCAGTGCTCGGATAGCACGGTTTGAGTCTCATTTCCGCCTTGAAAGTTGCAAGTTCTACGCACAGGCGCACGAAATACCGCATTAGATATTGGCTGTCACTGTCTTCTACTGATCTGATTTATCTCCCCGTGCATGTCGTAAAAGGCGACTATGGGATAGTTCATAGTTAGTTCATAGTTCATTTATTACATCTTTGGACAAAACTGCCGCTCAGACATGTCACACATTACATTTCATATAATATATTATTATTTTTTACATTTCATTTCATTTAATTTGTAACACACTTAAATAAATATAAAAATACAGAAAAAAAAACAGTTTTGTGCATTAAAAGGCCATTAACTAGAGCAAAATTAAAATAAAACATTAAAATACATCGCATCAATAGACATGTCAAAGGTTAAAAATACAAATAAGTCAATATAAAAATAAAAGTAAAAAAGCTAGCATCAATAGAATTGTCAAATTTAAGAAATAGTTACATTTAAATTGTTGAATTAAATCAAATAAAAAACACAAAATTAAAACAAACATCTAGCATCAAAAGAATTGTCAAATTAGTCAAACTAATAAAACTTAAAAAAATATATATATAAAAATTTAAAATATAAAAAAATACATAACCTTTCAAAAAAATATAACAATTTCTTACTTTTGCTTATTTCTAACACAAAATTTATTCATTATAAAATTCCTGTATAGAGTAGTACGATTTTTTTAGGAGGTATTTTTTTATTTCTCTCTTAAATCCTCCATCTCCCAGTTTTACATAATTCGTTGGTAACCTATTATACAGCTTTATACTTTGGGAGATGAAGCTTTTGGACATTTTTGCTAGCCGCGATGTCACGGGTCTGAGTTTCTGTCTCTGCCTTGTGTTATAACTATGGAAGTCGCCGTTAACAGGAATGTCTTGAATATTTTGACGAGCGTATAAAATATTTTGTCTAATATATTCACCGGGCAGTGTCCCGATTCCAAGTTTTTTAAACACAAGTCTACAAGATTCTCTTGGACCCATACCCATGACAGCACGAATAGCGCGTTTTTGAAGCCTAAATATTCTTTCCCACGTAGCACAGTACCCCCAGAACATCAACCCGTACGACATAATACTGTGGAAGTAAGCAAAATATACCATTTTCGCGGTTTTACTCCCACATAGTTCCCGAATTTTTCTAATAGCATATATTGAGGCATTAAGTTTTTTAGCTATGCTGTCTGTGTGTTTTTCCCATTTTAATTTTTCGTCTAGAGTAATTCCCAAAAATTTGATTTTTGAGACTCTCGTTAACTTATGGTTTCCGACCTGAATGTCGTACGGCTTGGTGCTATGTTTCAGGGAAAATCGCATGTACTGTGTTTTATCTATGTTGAGTAGTAGTTGATTACTTTGGAACCACTTATGTGCTTTCGACAGCACCTCATTAATTTTAAGTGGAGAGTGTTCATTCTTTTCTACTTTGAAAAGTATTGATGTGTCATCTGCAAACAAGATTACTTCGGTCATGTGTGATATATAAGCTGGTAAATCATTAATATACACAAGGAATAACAGGGGTCCTAGTATGGATCCCTGAGGAACACCACATGTGACATTTATTGCGCCGGATTTGGCTTCATCAATTTGTGTATATTGCACACGATTCGATAGATATGATTGTATTAAATTTAGTTCTATACCTCTGATTCCATAATGTTCCAGCTTTGTCAATAAGATGGTATGGTATGGATAAGGACAAGATGCCGTGCATAAGGGCGACAGGATAACCACCTTGGCATGGTCCTTCCACCAGGTCATGTAGCAGGTGGGCCTTAGTGCTTTACTTGCTGCTTGATAGTTATCTTGTCATAATCCTTTGCTAAATATGGTGTGCTGTGTTTTCCTATACTTTCAACCTGTGAGTCTTCAAAGTATTAAAAAACCGGCCAAGTGCGAGTCGTACTCGCGAACCGAGGGTTCCGTGACACCACGTAATGGACCGGTTTTATTATTAGTTGTTTTACTTTTAGCGTTTGCATTATAATCACACCAGGTTTGACGCTTGTATGCATTACCGTTTTTTACGATAAAGCAAAAAAAAAACAAAACTTAAACTTTTCTCTTGTATGGTGGCCCCTTAATTTTTTTCTTTTAGTTTTTTTTTATTTGTTAGGATATCCGCCATAAGTGGAGTAAAAATTTCTACCGGCTACCTATTAAGGCGGTTAAAAAGATACAGCCCTTTAAAGTTAGGGCAGACGGACATACGGCGTAGGCTTGGTAATAGGATCACGTACGGAACCCTAAAAAAGACTTCGCGATACTTCTATTCGTTTCTTATGTTCTGTGAATTGTCTCACCTTTATCCTGCCTGGTATTACTCTGGTATTACTTGTCTTGCGAAGAGAGGTTCTGGAGCGAGCCGTTAAAATACTCTCTATGGAGAGGAGAGAGGATTCTTAAGAAGTTGGGGATGCGAATGTGTTAACAGGTGAAATGATCAAGAATTTTTTTTTGCGACTGACATTGAATTCAATCTATAAATGTTCATAAATCTTAAATTATAAAATTGTTTTATGAAAACTAGTACCGGTGGTGGCTTATCTGTAATAGTATTAGATTTTATAATAAACTGTCTTCAAACATAAAAAAATTAGATGGTAAACTAATGTTAATTGAAAAGATTTATTATATTACACTGTTAAGGATGCTTTAGCTGACCATAATTTTATCTAAGAATCTGACTACTGTTTTTCCCACTAAATACATAACTTGACAATTGGATACATTTTGTATCCTTAGATTTTTAATATGACTTATTTATTACATTTCTTTGTAATAAACTGTTACTAATTGTTGTGGAATTGACTTGATATATTTAAGTATCAAATTGACGATGGCAAAATAGGCAGAGTGGTCAGATTCTTCAGTATTCATGTTTAGGCTGTAAGTATTAATGCTCTTGTGAGCGGTAGTATGGGTTAATTATATGTAAGTTACTATAATATAATACTTATAAGGTACTAACAAAACATTGTGACTTGCGAAGTTTGTTTACTAGTTCTTCTTCGCATTGAATTTAGAACTGGCGGAATTTTCGACATGTCCAAGCGTAGGTTACCTGCCTATGGATGAAATTATACAATAAACAATAAACAAAGTACCGGTGTCTGTGTTAAGGAATCAAATGTACCCGAAACAGCCTACTCCACCTCACCTCGCGAAATCAGGTTCAGAGAGAAGCGCTTTTCAGCTTTTTAAGATGACGTTTGGAGACTCCCAGTTTGAAACTGTCGTGAAACTCCAACGAGGTATTATGTTTTAAACAAACATAATACCTCGTTGTGAAACTCATCGCCGGTAGTGAATTGGCGGTGCGACAGAGGAACAATTTTGAGAAACGATGCGTCCTCAAAAGCCCAATGTCAAGAACAATAAGTGTGTTCAGTTTCCCTGCGACGGCTGCTGCAGAGATAGTTCCAATGGCATGGAATAAGGGATGCAAGTTTCTCTGAGCAGCGTTCATGATAGTACCTGTAGACTAGACTGTAATAGATTCAGTGACCCTACAAATCGTCTGTGGCTCACAGAATCCAGATCATCAATGAGTTTGGCGTACACTTGACACGTCAGTTTATTTTATTTCATAAAACCTGACATGGTGGGCTTTATCGCCTACACCATCCCTGATGTCAGCCCACACCACCTTGGTGACCTAGGTGCCCCTTAGGGAGGACCTACAGTTTTGCGTTGAATTCGAATCACGATCAGCCTTCAACGGTCACAAACATCAGACACTTCTAGTTGAATTCATTCGCTTAGATCTTTTTACCACTAGAATGTTAATTTAAAGCTGCGTTGCTAACTCAATTTAGCCAAATGTGTGGGTTAGCTCTCTTCCCCACTAACGTGTATAAATAATATCTCTTCGTTTTGATATTTGGTTGAAACATTTGTAAACAAACCTATTTTGTTAGAATTATCTTACTTACAACATCGTGGGAATAGGATAGATATAATCATAGAATTGACGAGGGTAAGCAGTAAGGACGAAGGGACTTCAAAGTGAATAAGGCTGCCGAAATGACCTCGTTACACCCTCGAAGAACACAGCAGGGGATTACTTTGGAATTTAATGAAAGCTGTTTTCATAGGTCCCTTAACTTGGCACAATATTCTCTTATGAAATATCAGAAATTTTCCATAAAATGTATACATTGTTTTAGTAAAACTTTATTTCAATATCCAAAATGTTCGTTGAGCATGTTATTATTTTTCAAAAGATTTGATCACAGCTTGAAAGAAAATGGAATGGATTGTACAGGTTTTTATCAAGTATTTTCTTAAGGCCTTAGGGCCAGCCAAATGCATGTAAATGCAAGAAATCGATTTATCGAATTGCGGTATTTTAATATAAAATGGTATACCATTTTCATTTCGAGTATTCTGACCACAGACGTCGTCTGTGATTCTGACAAACACGTTCTGAACTGTTTTGACCAAATGTCATAGAGTCTAATGGACATTCAATGAAATGTTCATAAGTGCCTACAAACAGTCGCAATTCGTCGTATCTATCAATACAACCACTCTTCAAATTGTTATTCGTAAAAAGTGCGAAAAAAAAATTTTTTTTTACAGATACTTCGATCTCGGAAGGTTCTGAGTTTCTGACCCATTTTCTAGGACCCCTTAATTAAAATTATTGTCAAGTACCAGCTACACATCTCAACACTTTCTCAACACTTTCACTGTAACCTAACTGCATCATCTTGATACGTTAGCCGGGAAGAAAGTGGCGAGACGGAAAGGGTCAAAGGTTGCTTCATTTTTCACTCAAAGCCAGTTGTCTGGGTGTCTGTCGGCAACTCTACCGCCTTGGATGTTACACTTGATACATTCTTGGAAATCACAGAGAACTTGAATACTTCGCTCTTTTCTCTGTGTCGTGGTTTCACCTGCATTTTTTATTTTAATTTTTTTTTATTGCTTCCAAACTGTTGGCTACGCTCGAGGTTCGAGCCCAAGGTGCAGCTAATTTCAACCCCGAGTAGGTGCCAGTCCGGCTTGAAGGCAGACTAATGTAGCTGGGAAAATGTCCGCGATTTGAACATCCGTGGATTCTAGGAGTCGGAAAATACATTTTTCGAAAGCCCATTTCACACCTTTGCAGTGGGGCAAAAGAACGATTTAGGAAAACGTACCGTTCGAATAACTCTTCTGTCGACTACAAAGGTGATGAATGAGGAAAACGAGTTCGTCAGAGCAGCGGCTATAGTAGTGATATACGTCTATATTTCTTGTGGACGATAATTCATTATAGGTACGTGTTGTACCTATAATGAATAGGTGGTATAGCTTTATTTCTGCTATTCTACACTTGAATGTCTAGACTTTTATGTCGCGTGTCTTTGTGCTTATTTTTTATCATTGGCGTTAATTAAGTGTGCATAATTTAGGAAACAGCACCCAAGGTCATGAAGGTATGCAACATAAAACAAGGGACCTAAATGCGATCCTCGCGGTACACCTGAAGTGTTTTCCACCCTGTTAGATCTAAATCCTCCAATGACAACTTTTTGGAAGCGATGAGTCTGTCTACCTATCGTACCTACTATACTAGTTCGCCATGTATACCGAAAGTTAAAAGTTTTGCCAGAAGTATGACGAAATGGTCTATTCTGTCAAAGGCCGTGTAAAAATCGTTTGATATGACGTCCACTTGACCACCTTTTTCCCTGTTCCTCAGAATATCATTTGTGAATATAGCGACATTGATAATGGTTGAACGACTTTCATTTCAAATTCTTACAATTTTTCCAAATGGTTTTGATAAACTGGGGATAGGGTACATAAATTATAATATCTTGTTGAGCGCTGGCGCGTTGCGGTTCTCACCCACGCCGCCGCGGAGGAGACAGTGACGAACTCACAAAGCTTCTGTCAAGTTGAATAAATACAGCTTATTTATGCGGCCGGTTCACGACCCTAAATAAGTACATACATTCACACACAAATAACGTAACGCATGTTTCCCAGTGGTGGGGTAGGCAGAGACAACGGATCTCCACGTGTCACGATCCTGACGCATCTCTGCCGCCTCTTCCACTCCCATAATGTTCTTCATACATGCTCGGAGATGATATTGTCTGGTTGGCTCCTATAACACAGCTAAATACATACAGGATTATTTTGACCACATGCACGACCTAGTTTCTGGTCTAGCGTTTGGTGGTTTAAAATGTCGAGTTTCAATACATATTTAAGGTGATGTGAGACTGCGTCTGACTCGAATTTCAAGAAGTGTACCGCCAATATTACTTACATGACAATTCAGTTTTAATATATGTAAAACTTCATCTATCAGCGCAGATCGATATCTTTTTGAAAACACGATTTGATTAACTTCGCTCGATAGAAAAAAATCATGAACATGCCTCTGAATTTAGTTCTAAAAACGTAAGGCAACGTAATCAAATCAAGGCTTTGGAAAAAGTACATTTTATTTGTTGAATTTTTTTACTTTTTTGTTTCGATCCGTAGTTTTGGAAGAAAAAAATAAACATTAAATTTTTTATTGATTGATTGTGTTGCATCCTACTACAACCAGCGAAAGCGGCGCCTTAAAAGAGGAGTACGGGCGAATACGGGTTGATATTTCAGATGTTTGACTGATATATGACGGAGGTTACACGCTAGGTTTTTCATCAGTTCAGTCCATCAGTCTGGTTAAACCATGGTCCAGACTTGATGGATGGATGGTTTGGAATGATGGACCAGACTGATGGATTTTAAAATATATTGATACTAGACTAATGGCAGACTGATAGTGCGAATGCATTTTACGTCTGGCGTCAGTCTGGCGTCAATCTGGTCGTGACCAAGGTCACGGACTGAACTGATGCCAAACCTAGCGTGTAACCTCCGTCTAAAATTTGCACTCTGACTGACGGCCTGTCATACGTCGGCAGGATTTTAAGAAATTATAATTTTGAAGGCATCGACACGCCACCATCGTTGCGTGAGGCGAGCGTCGCGTGTCGGGTTGAGTCATGTCGTGGGCGGCGCTTAGGGCGGACGACATGCGATGAATATAGCAAACTCCACTACCACTATATATGCAGATAACCTTCGGCATGTTACAGGGTAGGAACTATGGGAGACGTTGGTGGGTGGGGGTTGGAGATAGCACTCCTCCTACTTCCAAGCAGAATCTTGGACCAATGTACAATAATTTAGTCGTTTTACATTCAAATTCAAATTCAAAATTCAAAATTCTTTATTACCAAAGAAACACATACAGAAAAAATACAAAACTAGGTTACAACAGTACACGAACAAAATTATTCAAAACAAACATGTAAGACTTAAATGAAGAAAAACAATAAAAAAATAATACAGACCTAACCCTGCATTTTCTTGGTCCTATCACCTAAACTAGCCCGAAGGCTGTATCATAGGTAGACAGCATGTAAATAGTTAATTATTTATAGAGGGTTACTCGTCGTTAACATGCTTCTAGAGTTCCGTATCAAAATTGGTAAACGGAAAACTTAAAGATTCACTCTGGTCTATCTTTCAGAACTTCCCAAAGCGAGGCGGTACAAACTTAAAATTTTAAATATACCTAGTCATACTTAAAGCTTTGGGTAATAGGGGGATGAGGGTGAATAAGGGTCAGGTGGTTTTCGGACCATAGAGAAAAAAACAATGTAGAGGCCAGTATTACAATAAATGCAGTGGTGTCAAAACCGTGTCATGTAGAGATGATTATACGTTGAATAAATGACGCAATGTTATAATGTTGTTTAATCATAAATGACGCAAAGTTGTAATGTTGTTTAATCATAAATGACGCAATGTTATAATTATGTTTAACCACAAATGACGCAACGTTATAATGTTGTTTAATCAAAAATGACACCATGTTATAACTTTGTTTAAACATAAATGACGCAATGTTATAATGTTCTTTAATCATAAATGACGCAATGTTATAATGTTGTTTAATCGTAAATGACGCAATGTTATAATGTTGTTTAATCATAAATGACGCAATGTTATAATTATGTTTAACCACAAATGACGCAACGTTATAATGTTGTTTAATCAAAAATGACACAATGTTATAACTTTGTTTAAACATAAATGACGCAATGTTATAATGTTCTTTAATCATAAATGACGCAATGTTATAATGTTGTTTAATCATAAATGACGCAATGTTATAATGTTGTTTAATCGTAAATGACGCAATGTTATAATGTTGTTTAATCATAAATGACGCAATGTTATAATGTTGTTTAATCATAAATGACGCAATGTTGTAATTATGTTTAACCACAAATGACGCAACGTTATAATGTTGTTTAATCAAAAATGACACAATGTTATAACTTTGTTTAAACATAAATGACGCAATGTTATAATGTTCTTTAATCATAAATGACGCAATGTTATAATGTTGTTTAATCATAAATGACGCAATGTTATAATGTTGCTTAACCATAAATGACGGAATGTCAAAATTTTAAATTAAATTTAAAGTCAACAGTTTTCCTTGTTTATTTTTTTCTTCTTATGTCTAGTTTTCTATCACCGAAGAAATATTTTAAATATTTTCCGTCTAATTTCACCCGTTTACGGGCCGCGACTCACAATGTTATCAACGTAAAAAGCAATTTCTCTTCGATCTACGTTTGAGAGAATAATATATGATGCAAAATGTTGAGGCTCTTTCAAATTTATATCCTCTTTGTTTACAAAGGCGTTGTCGTTTGCAAAACAACTAAATAAATAATGAGGCTGTACAAATTGCTCGCAGAATTTTCACTTAAAAAATCACGCTAAAAACATGTCGAGATATATTACCGGATGACACAAATTATAAGGAATTTTAAACGTGAATGCCATTAATTGCTGTGGAAATGCGCGCTTTGAAGAGTATGTGTGGAGTTACAATGAAAGATAGATTGAGAAATAGTGTAGTGCGAGAGCGCTGTGGGTTGAAAGAAGATATAGTGACAAGGATTGAGAAAGGGATGCTTCGGTGGTTCGGTCATGTTGGAAGACTGGATGATAGGAGACTAACGAAAGAAATTTATGAAGCACAAGCTGTGCCCGCGGCTCCGCCCGCTCTCATATTTCACTTCACTGCTAACCTCATAAGCTATTTAGCGTGATAGTAAGTAGCCTATAGTTGATGGGAAGAATCAAGCTATCCGTAGAATTTTGTTTTAATAAAATCGGTTCAGTGGTTCTCGAGTTATAAGCGGACAGACAGACAGACAGAAAGCAGACGTTGGATTTTATTTTATAATAATATACAAGCTGTGCCCGCGGCTCCGCCCGCTCTCATATTTCACTTCACTGCTAACGTGATAGTAAGTAGCCTATAGTTGATGGGAAGAATCAAGCTATCCGTAGATTTTTGTTTTATTAAAATCGGTTTACTGGTTCTCGAGTTATAAGCGGACAGACAGACAGACAGAAAGCAGACGTTGGATTTTATTATAGGTAAAGGATAAAGGATAAAGGACTAGCCTATAGTTGATGGGAAGAATCAAGCTATCCGTAGAATTTTTTTCTATTAAAATCGGTTCAGTGGTTCTCGAGTTATAAGCGGACAGACAGACAGACAGAAACCAGACGTTGGATTTTATTAAAGGTAAGGAAGGATAGGTAATAGGTATATAAAAGGATGTGAGTGGAAGAGTCGGGAAGGGTCGCCCTAGACGCACGTACCTGGACCAGATCGGGCATGTGCTCAAAAAGGGGCAAGTGCTTAGTACATGTAGAACATTATGGGAGTCGAAGAGGCGGCAGAGGTGTGTCAGGATCGTGGCACGTGGAGATCCGTTGTCTCTGCCTACCCCACCGGGAAACAGGCGTGACGCTATGTATGAATGTATGCCATTAATTTATACAGTTAGAGTTTTTGACCATTTTGGCCCTTACAGGGGGTCAAAAACTAAGGTTTTTCAAAAAAAGAACGGTGGCGAAATTGAAAAAAAAGAGTTCTCCTTTTGAGGTTCTGCAGATCTTTTCTCTATAGAACCGGTAAACTCGTGGAACGCTCTTCCTGACCATATATTTCCCCCCAAGTATAGTCTCGGGTCCTTCAAGAGGGCCGTGTATAAGCACCTGCCCGGCCGGAATGACATTCTCAACGCCCGCATACGACCGAATGTCAATGGGCGTCGTTAGACATCTTATGGGTGGCCCGGTGCTACATGTCGAGCTTTCAAAAAAAAAAATCACAGATCTCATGCATTACATGAACTTCGGGTAAATTGAAATGACCTTTAGGGCGTATTCAAATATAAGAAATAGATATGTAAATTTTGAAAAATTTACAAAAATTGCCAAAAATTACAAAATTAAAATTCTTAATTTTCAAGTACATATTATATGCATACACGAAAACCATTTAACTACTCACACTGCAAGATAAAGACGACTCGTAACTCGCTTAAAGGAAAATAAAAAAAAATCATAATTCCCAAATTTTTTAGTTTAAAAAACAAATCAAAAATACATCCCCAGTTAGTATTGAGTCAATCTACAATATAAAAATACAAAAGTTTAAAATATATGTTTAGAAACATGTTTAAAGTGCCCTTTTTAACCCCCTATAAAAAACGGCTATTTTAAGCGTTTTTTGCGATTTTCTCAAAAACTCTCAGACTTTTTAAATTAGTTTTCACTATTTTGTAGGCCTCGTCACTTCATTTGACACCCTAAATATTCACGTAGCCTTAAAACTCGCGCCACCAGGGTCAATTCGCACTCTCGCTGGAAATCGGGACTGAAGCGATCAAAAAGACATTTTCAATGTCAAAAATTAAAAAAGTTGCTGTACAGTAGAGTACTTGTATGGTTTTTTTGTAGAGTCGTGTCATTTTGACAGCTCTTCGTGAATAAAGGTCGTTCTTGAATAAGGCTCGTATCGAACAAGAGTTGCGCGGCTCCGGCTTCGCTCTCCTTAGTGCCTTCGTCAATACGTTCATGATTTTTTTTTATATAAGCTCTACATATGGCGCCGAGGCACCCATGAGGTGTCTAACGGCGCCCATGGACATTCGGTCGTATTCGGGGGTTACGAATGCCATGCCGGCCTGACAGGTGCCCATTCACGCCCCTCTTGAAGGGCCCGAGACTGTACTTGGGGGGAAATATATGAGCAGGGAGAGCGTTCCAGAGTTTACCGGTTCTGTAAAGGAAAGATCTGCAGAATCGATTGGTACGCATGCGCGGTAAGTCCAGCGTATAGAGATGCAATCTATATAAAGATGTGTATAAAGATGTGGAAAGGGACGGCGGGATCGCGTTAAACAGCTCCTCCGAGCACTCCCCATGGAATAAGCGATAGAACACAAGCCGACATCCCTACGGTGTTGCAGTGGTTCCAGATCGCGGGACACTTCGGATGTGTAATTCGAGCGGTGCTGCCACTTAAGGGCGTGTGGAAAAATTCAGGAGGCAATCGTAGTACATACATACGTATATCACACACGCTGAATCCAAACAATCGGGGTAAGCAGAGTAATCGGTGTTGTGCTGCAAGAACTCTGGTAAATGACAGCACAACACCGACCACCACGTTTCGAAAAGTATTCCAACAAGATTCAATCAATCAATCAGCAAACAAGTAAGGCACGAAGACCCACATGCCGCATGGCTCGGTGGAAGTACCGTGCCAAGGTGAGAGGTGGTGAGCCTGTCGCCCTTTAGCACGGCATCTTTTCCTTATCCCTTAGTCGCCTTTTACAACATGCATGGGGAAAGATGCAGTGGGGCTATTCTTTTTAAGTACCCGCCCCACCCGGTACGGTAAACGTAGTGTCTCTCCATAAACTAATTCGGCTGGGCTTGTTCCGTTATCTGATTTAATCGCTGTTGTGCGCTTTTCTCTATGGTAATCTTTTTCATAAATGAGTTGCACAGCTTCGATTCTAAATGACGGCCTTCGATCGCTGACGAGCCTAGTCGGGCAGTCAAATATCTCTGTCCATCAATCGACCAATGAGCGCGCTGCATTTCAAGGTCATATTAATATTCAAGGTCATGCTAGTATTTATTGTGCTATTGCAGCCCCGCCTGCCGGCGGTGTAGTGTAGGTATACCGCTACAAATCTATCCCAATTTATTTCGCCAATATATTTTTCCCGCGGCTTCGTTCGCGTAAAATTCGTATTTCAAAAAAAGAAAGTAAGTAAGCCCGCTACCATAACTTTATTTTGGCGCGCGGAACAATTCGGTTTATATGAGAGCCACATCTTAGCGTAACCGGAACTGAATTTTATTTCCTATCCTGTGTCACGTATAGCTAAATGTGCTTGAACTAAGTTTCATCGAACTCGGATGATCGGTTTAAGAGTTATAGAGGAACATGCATACATAGAGAAAATGTTTCTAAAATTCGTCAATTTAGTTTTAGTATCATACATAGAGTCTACAAACCCAATATCTAAAAAAATAAAGCAACTTACTCCATGACCATCCCTTACAGATTTACTATTAGTATTGATTGATGATTGACGATGTAGCACACAATATTACGATGCCTACCGCAACCGCTTATATTTTACATAATGACCCTCGCCGTCATCTTGCTGAATAATTTATCTTCAGTAACAAGTCAGAACATGATTCAGTTGCTACTCGTATATTTACGTTTGGTATACAAGGATCCAAAGGTGGTACACTTTTTCACGTATTGTAATTTTTCGATATGTCTATTAAGTTCTTTTAAGAACATGCTGTAGGTGTGGTTAGGCTTCCCATAAGGTCACCGAACGATTACCGAACGTAAAGAAAGAAAGTAATCATTCGTTTACCATTACGAAGCAGGATGCACGCACGTATACATACGTATATGTTGCTACAATCGCTTACGACCGAATGTCCATGGGCGTCTTTAGACACCTTATGGGTTGTTGGGTGCTGCCAGTCCAGGTTGTCAGTCCTAGCCAAGTTTTTTCCCATTCCAAATTGATCCTTGGGACTGCCGCATAAGGTGCATTTTCGTCTCGTACCGCGGCCCCGAGTAATGTCGCGCGCGCCGCGTCCGAGCGCGCAGCGGCGGACAGGGCTATTAGTAGGTATGAACTGCACTATGCGAGTTTTCGCCCCAAACAGAGAGTCAAAGACACATCTTCTATAATTTAACCCTAAGCTAATGTTGAGGCGGCGGCGCATGTCGTTTTTGTTACGTTTCGTTGAAAACTCCCATAGTGCAGTTTGTATACCTGCATGCAGGTATACCTACGAATAGACACTTCCCGCAGCGGCCACAGTCCACTGCTAGGGCTGCTGGCGACGAGGTGTTCGTTTTCGCCTATATGCGAATTCCCATTTTTTTATTTTTAACATTAAATTTTTTTTAATTTTTTATTATTTGTTGTTATATCCGCCATAGTAACACATATTCTGTGAAAATTTCAACGGGCTACCTATTACGGTTCAAGAGATACATCCCTCGGATAGACGGACGGACGGACGGACGGCGGAGGCTTAGTAATAGGCTTCCGTACGGGATACGGAAACCTAAAAAACACACACGGTACATACATACCACACTCTGTACTCTGATAATCGGGGTAAGCAGAGTAGTCGGTGTTGTGTTGCAAGTGCCCTTGTAAATTACAACACACACAACACCGTTCGGGTGCGTAGTATGCTCTTGAGTGACTACCTAACTGTCAGAAAGAACCAAATAAATTTGTTATACCTCCATTTGGTATTCAATTCCTTGGTTTTTTTTTATAGAAAGCGCGACATGTGGCGCCGATCCACCCATAAGGTGTCCAACGACGCCCATGGATATTCGGCCGTACGCGGGGATTACGAATGCCATGCCGGCCTGACAGGTGCTTATTCACGCCTCTCTTGAAGGAACCGAGACTATACTTGGGGGGAAATATGTGTACAGGGAGAGCGTTCCAGAGTTTACCAGTTTGTGGAGGAAAGATCTGCAGAACCGATTGGTACGCACCCGTGGTAAGTCGTTAGTAAGTGGTTAGTCGCCTTTTACGATATGTACGGGGAGAGATGCAGTGGGATTATTATTTTAGTACCGGACCGACACGGTACGAACGCGATTTTTTTTTATGACAAAAAAAAACAATTAAAATATCTGAACGTACCTAGGTAGTACGTTAGAGTGCTACTTAGTCAAGCTGTCACTTAAAAATACTTTTCCGAAGGCTGGGCTTAAAAATAGCGATGCCGGCACTCTCGCTCGGTATCTTTTAAGCTGCGTCCGGAGCCTCTTTTTAGGGTTCCCTATCCGGTACGGGACCCTATTACTAAGCCTACGCCGTCTGTCTGTCCGTCTGTCCTACTGCTGTATCTTTGGAACCGTAATAGGTAGCCGGTTGAATTTTTCACAGCATATGTGTTATTATGGCGGATATAACAACAAATAATAAAAAATAGAAAAAAAAAATAAGGGGGGCTCCCATACAAGAAATGTGTTTTTATTTGATTTTTTTTTGTGGTGCGGAAACCTCGGTGCGCGAGTCCAAAAAAGTAAAAAAATAAGGGGGGTTCCCATACAAGAAATTTGTTTTTATTTCAATTTTTTTTGTGGTGCGGAAACCTCGGTGCGCGATTCCGACTCGCACTTGGCCCTTTATTAACAATGGAGAATTGAACAAAGTGCCCGCGCGACCAGTACATGTTCTAAATTTGAAAATGCTCCCGAAAACGCTCTCAATACAGGAAGCACGAGTGCACGACGGGAAGACGGGAAGCGACCACCGATAGTGCCCGTATTGTCGTTCTGTTCTGCCTGTGTCCCTAATATTGACCACGTCAATGATATTTTAAGAAAGATACGTTGTCTATACGAAATTCGGTGCTCACATACGGCACGAACTTGAAACGTTGACAGAAAGAACTATAAAGTGATGCGCCGACTCGAATAGTCTTATTCCAATTATTAAGGGAGGGAATTCAAGTTATGTGGCGGTTTGTATAACTGATAACTACTTAGGAAGGACGACGCACGCCTGAACGCGTGCGTAGTTGGTGGGCGACTAACTTCAGACAGGACTGTGGTCTTGTATTTAATGTGCCGCTTGGGAGCTCAGATAACCTATCTACCTCCTTTTAGCATATAATAGCATTGGACCACATAGTGAATTATTTATATGATATGTGGTATACCGTTGGAAAGGGCGTAAACTAGCAAACTTTAAGAAAATGAAGCTATCAATTGCTGTAATTTTTTTTTATGAATTAAGAAATTAAGATTCTGTCATATTTTTACTCGTTCTCGGGACTTTTGGAGGTCATAAGACCTTTTCATGGTATTAACTTCATTAAGTAATATTTTTCCTAGAACAAGGATACGTCGTAAAATTCAGTAAATTTTATTTCGTGCTGATACAATTATAAACAAAAAAGTTACAAGGGTTTAAAGCTGGGATTTTGGTAATTTTCAAAAATAAAGAAAAAAAATCGTATCTCGATACCACATGGCATCTGACATAAGGTATCATTGCAACGTTTTGAACGTTGCAAATGACCCCACTTACCTACAAAAAAAAATTGTCGGTCGGTGTGCCGAACAACCCTGTACATATACCACTTTGGTCATCTCTACCGTAGGATTCATGCAGGCCTAAGTAAAGTTAAAGATAACTATAGGGAATGCTCTAGATTTTCAATCTACAGGATTATCTTTACTGAACCGCGACGTTGAAACAGCAAGTTTTTTAACTTCTTTCGATAAAAAAAAAATTCGAACAACCACTATTTTCAATTTCTATGTAAAAAAGGAAATTAATGTATTTTTAATTTTTATAATTTTTCTCCAAATACAATTCTATATTCTTTAGTGAACCACGATTTTAAAAATTTAAAAAGATCAAACGATTTGCGCGCTATTCCAGAGCCGACTGTCATTGTCTCCCTCTTGACAGTCGGCTCTGGCTATTCGCATTCGCTTTGTTTTATCGTAAGCGCCTTGCGGCGATTCTATCCCGCTCTAGTAGAGCAAACTAACTAAAGTGGAAACGGGGGGAGGGGGGGGGGGGGGCGCCCCTATCCCCGCTCCCCATTCCGCTGAGCGCATGACGTCACTATGAATGGAAGAGGCTTAATGCATGGGCAAACTGCCAGTGCATTATTACAACTATGTGAAACCGTAATTAACTCATGCTCTATGGAAGTAGCGGACTGCACTGCACATGCCGTGAATAGCTTTTGATTTGTCGCTCGTTTCCTACGAGCTTCCTCTACGTGAACCACGTTCAACTTTTCTCGGCGCGTCCTTTTTTTAACCCCGGACGCAAACGGAGGGGTGTTATATATAAGTTTAACGCGTGTGTGTATGTGTGTATGGGTGTGTCTGTCTGTGGCATCGTAGCTCCCGAACGGATGGACCGATTTGGATGAGATTTTTTTATTAGAAAACTGGTTTTATCGGGATCGTCCTTAGCTATGTTTGTAATCAAGTAATTAAGTAATCAAAAAATTAATTATCTTAAGAAGTGGATCGATTTGCGAAATAAAAGTTAAATTACAAATTTAAAAAAACCCCGACACTTAAAAATTCAAAAATAATTTTCGTTTACTTACATAAAGGAGTCGAGGGACCGCTAAGTAAATAAAATATAAAACCTCAGAGCTGCGCGGGAATTTACTTAGCGGGCCCCCAACTCCTTTAGGTTAGGTAAACGAAAATTATTTTTGGCTTTTTAAGGCCTTTTAAGGGTCGGGGATTTTTAAATTTGTAATTTAACTTTTTAAATTTTGCGAAAGGAGTGAATTTTCAGTATAGAGAAAAATCTTATCACATCAGTTGGTAGACTTATTTTGATTTTATGGTCGCATGTTAATGTTTAGTTCCAAAATGCAATGTGGCTTCCCGTAGAAACTTTTTAATTTGTTTTTATTTAAACAAACACTCTCTCGGCACAGCCACTCAGACCATTGGCGCGGTCGACAGCGTCAAAATCACATTTTCTCGTGAAACCACGCTCAGTTAGGTGCCATGCCAGCAGATTTGCAGACTCATAAGTGCGAGGCAGACGACAATCGGACGGCGCGCACTTTTTATTTGTCCGGCATTACTTTTGTACGTTTTGCTCGTAAAGAAAATGCAAACAACTGTAAAGTGGCAATCCCGTTCTATCGCATCTTTCACATTTCACAGTATGCAGAGACGTGCCGTGTTAAAATAGGCATGGTGTACACGTAACTGTGTGTACCCAAGCGCTGTGCGCTATTCTCATAGTAGCGTTCGGCTTCCTGTTTAATTAGAAATAAGTCAAACATTCACCAATCTGTCATTATCTCTTTTTAAAATTTTTTTTATAGCTTAGGTATATCTCACTTGGTGTGAATTTGTACTACCTGGTTATTTAAAGAGAGGGATTGAAAATAGTGGCGTTCCTATGTTCTCGCAGATAAAAATTTGCAAATAAAAAAATATACTATGCAAAAAAAAACGCGACGTAGCGTTCTGTATAACCAGAATCTGTGCACAAAATCCAGCCATGTGACGTAGGCAGTGGATAGTATGGCTGGCGCGAGGCGCCGCGCGATGCGCACAGTAGGCGGCGCAAGCGTGCAACAAGGTCGGCCGCTCGCGATCGACTGGTCTCAACTTCTCAATTTGGTCTCAACTCGGTGGAGACATGCCCGTTAACACGAGTTAATACTCTAGTAGACTACATATATGTCAGTCAGATATTTGTTTATCAAAACAATTTACACTTGTATACCTTCCTACAATTTTCAATTTTTTTGGTTTGTTCACTTCATTTCACCTATGTTATCTTATTAGTTACTTTACATTCTCTTTTTGATATATTATGCTACACTAGTTGTAATATTTTGTATGTTATAACTACTGTGTATTAGGAGCTAACTTATATATAAACACTGACTGCGATAGACGGATTTCGAGGGGAAGCGACTTCCACTCCACATACCTACATGCCGCATTCACGGTGAAAGAGTCAGAGTAAGAAGTGGAGGACTGAGAAGGGATGGCTATATAATATGTATCACTCATGTATGTATGTACTGCCTCCTGACTGTGAAATTTTTTTTTTACTTTACTTTAGTTTAATTACTGACACGGCACCTAGTTCACCAAGGTGATATGAGTTGACATCGCGCGTGTAATAGATGTAGCCAACCGTGTCGGGTTTAATGGTATGCATATCTGACTTGTAAGTGACCGGGAAGCAGGCCGAGGTACTACGACAGATCCGGCGCGTCACAAATGAGAGAAGACTTCATTAGGCCGTGTGCTGTCCAACTGCCAACAATATGAGCTAGTGTTAGGGTTGGCACCTGTTCTTTGGTTCGGAACATTTAGGTTGAATAGAAAAACCGGCCAAGTGCGAGTCGAACTCGCGCACCGAGGGTTCCTTATCGCCATGTCACGGTTAGCGCCACTCACGCCATCTATGGCGTGTTATGAAATGCTTCATATTAGTTAAATGTCATGATTAGTTAAAATGATTCACACTCTATTCGGTGGATGGCGCGCGCGCATACACTTTTACGGTTTCTTATATGGGAACCCCGTGATTTTTTTATTTTTTCTTATTTTTATTATTTGTTGTTATATCGGCCATAATAACACAATATATTCTGTGAAAATTTCAACGGGCTACCTATTACGGTTCAAGATATACAGCCCTCGGACAGACGGACGGACGGACGGACAGACAGACAGGCAGACGGCGTAGGCCTAATAATACGGACCTGCTCCGAACGGTGAAGCAGCAGGTAGAAGTATTTCTAAACCATACATTTTCCGTCTGAAAAATCTTATCTCACGACATTACAATTATTTCAGAACGCGTCGATCATACGCCGCTTGTAAACCTATATGGCAAACCCATCATGAACAGGACTATTTTCCACTCTCCACCTGTCTAGAGATGGAATTTCCACGTGTTGGCCGACGCGGCTATCCGCCCTTTATGACAGCATCCCAATTGGACCAATTAAACCACCGACCCTCTTGTTCTAGGTGCCCAATTTGCAAATTCTGTGACAGCACACCCACAGAATGATACAGCATTCCTGAGCTCAGATCATCAATACTAATAATAAATCTGTAAGGGATGGTCTTGGAGTAAGTTACCTTGTTTTAGAAATATAATATAATTATAAAAATAAATATAATTTTTAGAAATATTTTCTGTATGTATGTATATTCGTTC
The DNA here is from genome assembly GCA_946902875.1 of Nematopogon swammerdamellus. Taxonomy (NCBI): domain Eukaryota; kingdom Metazoa; phylum Arthropoda; class Insecta; order Lepidoptera; family Adelidae; genus Nematopogon; species Nematopogon swammerdamellus. The sequence goes on from OX336335.1 coordinate 28,907,291, forward strand.
CTACATAATTCTTAAAACCGATCATCCGAATTTGATGAGACTTAGTACAAGCACATTTAGCGATACGAGAAACAGGATAGGCTAAATAAAATTCTGTTCCGGTTAAGCTAAGATGTGGCTCTCATACAAACCGAATTGTTCCGCGCGCCGAAATAAAGGTAACGCAGAAACGCAGCTCGGCCTTCTTTCTTACTTACTTACATTCTTCTTGTTTGTGTTCGTGCCTTACTTGCTGCTTGAGCTGTTATCTTGTCCTAACATTTTGCCAAAGGTGGTGGTCGGTGTTGTGCTGTAATTTACAATTGTACTTGCAGCACAACACCGATTACTCTGATTGCCCCCATTGTTGGGTACAGCGTGTTGTGTGTATGTATGTAAAATTCTAAATGTAACATTGATAATTTATTTATTTATCTCTAAAAATTTTATTTATTTCATGTATCTCGTCATGAATGCGCCCTGTGCACTCAATCTCGCAAATTACGACCATCGCTATCCCTGTCGCTATATTTTCTTATTCTGCTCTGTATCAAATCGTTCTTCTAAACATAATAAAAGCTGGAGATACGCTTCCCGAGAGCTTCAGACTGCGGTCGTGAGTACGAGACTACTACGTTCGGAATAACTCGGCGAAGTAAAAATATATATCTTACTGTACCAGAGAAAACTAGCGGCAGATCTAGCAAGAGCTTCTTCTTTGTATTAGGGTTACCACCTTTTCTTTGATTCCTTCTCTGACAAAAAAAGACAGCAGCGAAACACAGTCACACACAGGGTAATGCCCCGTCTGCCTTATTCTTTATGGAAACAGACACCGCTGGCTTCTTTTTTAACCCCCGACGCAAAAATCGGGTAGTTATAAGTTTAACGGGTGTGTGTGTAAGAGTGTGTCTGTCTGTGGCATCGTAGCTCTCAAACCGATGGACCGATTTGGATGCTGTTTTTATTTTTATTTGAATGCTGGTTTAATCTGGATGGTTCTTAGCTATGTTTGTGTTTAATTATGAAGTAATAAAAAATTACGTCTCACGGAGGGACCGATTTGGATGCGGTAAAAAAAGCTTGAAATAAAAGTTAAATTACAAAACAACCCCGGACCCTTAAAAAGTCAAAAATGATTTCCGTTTCCTTACTTAAAGGAGTCGGGGGACCGCTAAGTGAATAAAATATAAAAAATCAGAGCTGCGTGGGTATGATGATGTAAACTGAAATAATTTTTGTCTTTTTAAGGGTCGGGGTTTTTTTAATTTGTAAGTTTTATGGAAACTGACACGGCTGGCTTTTTCTTCTTTCAAATACTTTTTGTTTTCCGTTTTCAAAGACCAAGTTACTAATTTCACGAAAAATAAGTTGGCAACCCTGCCCCGCACCCCCAATCCCGCACTAACCGAGCAGTGTCGTGTGACAAACGACGACATTGTTGTCGTTGCCGACACAAATTGCAGCCGTCGTCGTCGTCGTCTTGTTGCAATGTTGCGATGAAAGTTTAGCGCGAGCTTTTGAAATGTGACACTTGCAGATATCATGTGGAAAACTGGAGACTCCCAACTGTTTATGGGACGAACAATGGACTACAACGGAACGGTTTTTAATAGTGCACGGTATGTATGTAGTTCATTTAGTTCTGTGGGTTTTAGGTTTCCACACTCCGTACGGAAGTCTTTTTTTTTTATGGAAACTGACACGGTTGGCTACTTCACCTACAACGTCCGTGATGTCAGCCCATAACACCGGGTGAACTAGGTGCCATGTCAGTGCTTCCCCCTTTGATCGTGCCGGCTACACTGAACTGCAGGTCTATTCTTGTAAATTCTGACAGCGGAATCAGCGCTGTTGTGGCGCTGAGTCCGCTGTCAGAATTTACAAGAATAGACCAGCTGGTCGTAAAACACAAACTATTTACATAGCCGTTTCGACTGACGTTTCATTCAGTGCGGTGGTATCAACCCGGGCGGGTTAAACCCTACCACCAAGTAAGATTAGGAGGGAAGGGACCTACAGTTTTACGAGGAATCCGAACCTCGGTCAGCCTCCGACGGTCGAGCGGTCACCCATCCAAGTACTGACCGCACCCAGCGTTGCTTAACATTCAATAGCGACAGTTGACTGTCTGCACCACTGAGCTATCGAGGCTGACGAAAGTCTATTACTAAGCTTACGCTGTCTGTCTGTCTGTGTGTCTTGTCTGTCCGCCTGTCTGTCTGTCTGCTTGTCCGTCCGATGGCTGTATCTTTGGAACTGTAACAGCTAGTCGGTTAAAATTGTCACAGCATACTATTTGTTATCTTGGCGCTTATAGCAATGTGAAAAATTAAGGGGTGGCCCAATACAAGAAATGTGTTTTTTCAACGTTTTATTTTTGTGGTGCGGAAACCTCGGTGCGCGATTCCGACTCGCAGTTGGCCTATTTCTTAGAGTTGGTATTTTTGGTAATAATACCCTTCTTTTTTACCCGACTACTGTGAATCCAAAAGAAGGTGTTATGATTTTGGCAGCGTATGTGTGTATGTACCTGCATAATATTATGTAGGTTTACTTACATATTACATGTATTATGTGTGTTTATGATGAGATATTATTAAATTGTTCTTGATAATCCGCATGTCATACCTTACCTGTGTGAGGCTAGGTTTTTGGTTGATTATTTCATAAAAAGTCTAAAAATTGTACCGTGTGGTGACCCCACACGGTACAATTTTTCACAGTACTTAAAAAGAATAGCCCCACTGCATCTCTCCCCGTCGCATGTCGTAAAAGTCGACTAAGGGATAGGGGTTTTGCACGAAGGTCCCCAACCAAGCGGGATTAGTTTGCAGGCCTAGAGCCAACCCCAAATCAACAACAACAAAGTCTAAAATAATTTCCGTTGACTTACTTAAAGGAGTCGAGAGACCGCAAAGTAAATACCCACGCAGCTCTGAGTTTTAATATTTTATTTACTTAGCGGTCCCCCGACTCCTTTAAGTAAGTAAAAGGAAATTATATTAGACTTTTTAAGGGTCGGGGCATTTTGTAATTTAACTTTGATTTCAAGCTTTTTTAAAACAAACGCATGAAAATCGGTCCACCTTTTAAGATAATTAATTTTGTTATTACTTAATTACTGGATTACTTGATTATTAACATAGCTAAGAACCATCCCGATTAAACAAGCTTCTTAATAAAAAAAACCGCATCCAAATCGGTCCATCCGTTTGGGAGCTACGATGCCACAGCAGACACACACGCACACCCTCTCACACACGTCAAACTTATAACACCCCTACGTTTTTTTCGTTGGGGGTTAAAAATACAATATGAAATAAAATTGAACATAACTCTACTACGAAAAAAAAACGAAGGTAAGAAGTGAGTTGATCAAGAGTAGTGGAAAATACTGTATTCTGGGGTATTTTTTTTTATGGAAACTGACACGGTAGCCAACATCACCTACTACATCCGCGATGTCAGCCCATAACACCTTGGTTAACTAGATGCCATGCCAGTGCTTCTCTTCGGTCGTGCCGGCTACACTGAAATGAACGGAAAACACCAACTATTTACATAGCCTTATCAGCTGTATGCAGAGACAACGGAACCTCTGCCGCCTCTTCCACTCCCATAATGTGCATTATATGCTCGTTCGTTTTTTTTTTTTGACTTTGTTAACCCCCACGGCACATATCATTTTTTGTTAACCCCCACGGCACATATCATTTTTTGTTAACCCCCACGGCACATATAATTTTTTGTTAACCCCCACGGCACATATCATTTTTTGTTAACCCCCACGGCACATATCATTTTTTGTTAACCCCCACGGCACATATAATTTTTTGTTAACCCCCACGGCACATATCATTTTTTAATATATTTAATCTTGTACTTTTTCGGAAGACACATTTTTGCACGAATCCCTAATAATAGATCACGACGTGCTCAAGCCGGAAGCAACATGAATCACGCGGTAAAGTAGGCTGTCCTGGTTAGGTCGTAAAAATGTTCTTATATTTTCGTGTAGGGTAGGCGTGCTCTTATTATAAGTAACGTTGCGCGTGTATGTTTGTCGTCAGGTGGGAGCCGGAGGCGGCGGCGCAGGGCGGGCGGCAGCGGCGGCGGGTCGGGCGGGAGACGAGGGCGGAGGCTCCGGGGAAGATGACTTAGTGCTCGATGTCAGCGCCGCGTCCGGGCTCGCCGCGAGCACACACACCCCCACCCACCTGACGTCACGTCACACATCCAGTACGTACCACGCTCCTGCTTGTCGACACAGAGGCGAGGGCGGAGGCTCCGGGGAAGATGACTTAGTGCTCGATGGCAGCGCCGCGTCCGGGCTCGCCGCGAGCACACACACCCCCACCCACCTGACGTCACGTCACACATCCAGTACGTACCACGCTCATGCTTGTCGACACAGAGGCGAGGGCGGAGGCTCCGGGGAAGATGACTTAGTGCTCGATGTTAGCGCCGCGTCCGGGCTCGCCGCGAGCACACACACCCCCACCCACCTGACGTCACGTCACACATCCAGTACGTACCACGTTCTTGCTTGTCTACACAGAGGCGACGGCGGAGGCTCCGGGGAAGATGACTTAGTGTTCGATGTCAGCGCCGCGTCCGGGCTCGCCGCGAGCACACACACCCCCACCCACCTGACGTCACGTCACACATCTAGTACGTACCACGCTCCTGCTTGTCGACACAGAGGCGAGGGCGGAGGCTCCAGGGAAGATGACTTAGTGCTCGATGTCAGCGCCGCGTCCGGGCTCGCCGCGAGCACACACACCCCCACCCACCTGACGTTACGACACACATCCAGTACGTACCACGCTCCTGCTTTATTAGCTAATTTAATTGTAGAATTATTTTTCGTTTTTTCGAAACAAAAAACGATTAAGTTTCAAAAAAAACTAAAAGTCGCAGAGGCGGGGGAGTTCTACGCTAGCATTTTAAATAACTAAATCTATTAATTTCTGGAATAAAAAAAAGGACATGCCCGATTTTGAGGTCATATTTGACACTGTGCAACATCGTTCCAAACAATCACATACAAGATTCAAATAAACACAAGTAAGAACCCAAATGATCACGTGAAAAGCTAACAGGCAGCTGCTCAGAGATACAAGAGGAAAACACTCCCCAATGGGAATCCCATTTCGAAATTAGCTCATTCCATTCCGTGACGCCCCGGGGGGGGGGGGGGGGGGGGGGGGGGGGTGGCAATTCCCTCAGCGGCATTCATTGCCTTTACACGGGGCTCCTTGTTCATCACCCCCTGAGACTGTACCACTGCAGAGCGTAGGCAGTATGGTTTGTCATTCCTTGATGAAATAAGGCTTTTACCGCTATTAAACAGTGTGTTAATTAATGTCTTCGGTTATGTGGTAATTATTAAGACGACTTAAGGTGATGTGAGAATACGTCTGACTCGAATTTAAAGAAGTCAAAAATATTACTCACCTGACAGATTCAGTTTTAATACATGTAATACTTCATCTATCAGTGCAGATCGATAGCTTTTTGAAAACACGATTCGATTAACTTCGCTCGATATTTTATTTGTTGAATATGTATCTAAATTCGTAGCTTTTTACTTTTTTGTTTCGATTCGTAGTTTTGGAATAAAACAATAAAAACCAATTTTTTGATTGATTGATTGTATTTGCGCCTTGAAAGAGGAGTACGGGTGAATACGGGTTGACAGGGCCTTAAGTACTTTGGTCGACGCGACGTTTCATCTCCCGCTCCGGAGACATCGCCAATACTCCCAGAACTTTGACGAACCGAATGACACCCAACACTTCGGTCAGTCTTGGTTAAATCTCGTCCGTTGGTTAAAATTATCGCGTCTTACTTGATAAGTTCTAGAAGTTGCCAAATAGCCGTAGGCGATCCCGGTTATCCTCATCCGAAATTTTACGACGGGATCCCAAAAGAGTTTATGATGGTGAAAATACGTTCTCTGAAAATACGACCACTTATCTGAGTACCGCATCAGGTTGAAGTGGCCTACAACTATCGGAAAGCGAATCGTATGTATCGAACATTTCATAGAAAGACAGGCATTCACTGGAGACTCTGGTTACACCAAAACTCGAGAAATTTCTTGAGATATTTATTAGATTTCCAAGTTCCTATTACATAAGTTAGAGCTTTGCTTCAAAACTTGGTCAAGCAGTAACCTTGTTACCTTGTTTTATTGCTTTTTATCTTGTTTTAAACGTGATTTAACACACAATTTAATTTAACACACAATCGTTGTCCGATTGTGTGTTAAATTAAATTGTGTGTTAAATCGTGATTTAACGCACAATTTAATTTAACACACAATCGGAAAATATTTAAATAAGTTGAATGGTCTGTAATTCTTTTTTTTTTTTATGGAAACTGACACGGTTGGCTACATCACCTACAACATCCGTGATGTCAGCCCATAACACCGGGTGAACTGGTGCCACGTCAGTGCTTGCTTCCCTTCGGTCGTGCCGGCTACACTGAACTGGACGGAAAACACAAACTATTTACATAGCCGTTTCGACCGACCTTTCATTCAGTGCGGTGGTACAACCCGGGCGGGTTTAACCCTACCACCTAGTAATATAAGAAGGGAGTCATATCCCTTAGTCGCCTTTTACGACATACACGGGGAGAGATGCAGTGGGCCTATTCTTTTAAAGTACCGGCCCCACACGGTACAAACTTTACCACGGTACATTCTAATACAAATCTGTCAAGTGCGAGTTTTACTCGCTCACGGAGGTTTCCGTATCTATCCGCTATCAATAATATCCACCTATCTTTTGTCTTTCAACAATGCAATGTATAAAAGCTTGTGGCGCCATCTATTATTCAGTAGCGTGACTAATCGATTTTTCGCACGTTTGTTGTATGGGAGCCCCCCTTAATTTTTAACATTTTCTTTTTTTTATTATTTGTTGTTATCTCCGCCATAGTAACACATATTCTGTGACGTAAATTTCAACGGGCTATCTATTACGGTTCAAGAGATACAGCCCTCGGATAGACGGACGGACGGACAAACAGACAGCGGACGCTTAGTAATAGGCTTCCGTACGGGATACGGAAACCTAAAAACAACGATTGATTGGAATAAATATCTATGAAGGATAAGTTCATCTTTGTACAGCATAGAAAACTGTATACTTTATGTATAATGTACAAAGCTGGTATTAAGTCTGGAGTACTTAGTACACTACTGAAGTTTACCGTAATTTTTTTTTCTTTTGTATGGTTCCCACAATCCATGGATCATCAAATCGCGGGCTAATAGCCTTTCCCCAGCGACGCTTAGTCCGCCTTCAAGCAGGACTGGCGTTCAGCTCACGCACGGGCCTAACCTAATACAGTACAGCAAATGGTAATGTTACACGGTTCAATTTCGGTTCAATATTGCTTTAAATTTCATTGCTTCAATGAAATTGAAACGTCTAAACATCGCATTGAAAGCTTCAACGCATACTGCGCTTTCAATGTTCAACGCATTTCAATGAAATTGCTTCGATTGCATTGAACCGTGTAACATTCATTACCATACATACTGCCGCATGCCGGTGTGGAGAAGACAAAGTGGCACGGTCGCTTCATCTCGTGTATGACGAAAGCTGACAGCGCGGCTGTAGGTTGTGCGGGTAGGGTCCGCTGCATAAATCTACGCGTGCGCAACGACATTCTACTTTCTGGACAGGCCTCGTCATACATTTTACCGGTAGAAAAAGAGAATCTCTCTCACAGATGCACACTAAGCTAAAATTGTATACACACACGTAACGCTGCTCATATGCTATGCCAGAAAATACATTAATGATTCCTCTCTTAATTCCGACAATCATAACTATGATACACGGTGTAAGAATAATGTACAACTAATAAGACATAGATTAGCTAAAACCTCAAAAAGCTTTATTTGTAATAGTGTTAGATTTTATAATAAACTGTCTTCTAACATAAAACAATTAGATGATAATAATTTCAAACGACGGATTAAATTAATGTTAATTGAAAAGAGTTATTACACTATTAAGGATGCATTAACTGACCGTAATTTTATCTAAGAGTTTGACTACTGTTTTTTCCACTAACAAACTTTGACAATTTGACATTTGGATACACTTTGTATCATAAATTTTTTTTTTTTATATGACTTATTACATCTCTTTGTAATAAATGTAAACTAATTTTTATTTATTTTTTGACTTGATATAATATAAAGTATCAAAATTGACGATGGCACTATACACCAGATATAGGTAATTTAAATAGGCAGTGTGGTCAAATTCTTCAGTATTCATGTTTATGCTGTAAATATTAATGCTCCTGTGAGCGGTAGTATGGGTTAATTATTTGTAAGTTACTATAATATAATACTTATAAGGTACTAACAAAACATTGTGACTTGCGAAGTTTGTTTGTCAGTTCTTCTTCGCATTGAATTTAGAACTGGCGGAATTTTCGACATGTCCAAGCGTAGGTTACCTACCTATGGATGAAATTATACAATAAACAATAAACAATAAACAATAACATAGGCTAGAATAAGACGTGCAGATGCAAACTCCGTGAACGGAAAAGGGATAGTGCGATAGGAGTTTCTTCTATATATTGCCAATATTAAAACAGCGTAAGTGCGCGAGCGCCTCATATATCATGTTACGTTTCCGCTCTGAGAACGTTGATAGAGTAAGACGGTTAAATGGCAATTTGATACGTGTAAGGGAGACAACTGTACATTCCAAATTAGATTTCGTATACTTTAACTTTGTACGTCGCGACTTGCGCGTGTGCCTTTATATTCATATAAAGACTTGTGTCATGCGTTACAAGATAGTAATCTGTGCCTGTATGTCGTCATTGCATGTTCTCAGTGACTGAATCTCGTATGCTCTCGTCTCGAACCGAGTAACGCATAGCTATCCTTTTCACGCTCATATTTTGTGTATGCAAATGCATGATATTCTATCTCTCTCTTTTACGGACGGACGGATACAAAAACGTGACCTGCCTGAGCGGCGCAGTGCGGCGGACTGACTGCTCGCGAAAGAGAGGGTGCCAAATGCTCCCCAATAGCGCGTCTCAAGTCGGTGCGTTGTATGCCACTTCCCGATACTTTTCTTAATTCGGTGCGCGTGCGCAGATGCGCGCGTATGCGTAGGTACGTCGCATAGGTTTCTCGGATTGCCGCCATTTTGGTTATTTGAACGACGCCCGTGGTATGTCCATGAGCGTCGTTAGACGCATTATGGCATGGCGCCACATATCTCGTTTTCAATAATAAATATTCAAGCCGTAATACCGCGTTTATATCATACTACATATTTGATATCGGTATAAAATTCCACAACCCACGCATCTCGGTTTACATGGCACCGTAATGTGGAAGCGTGTATACGGAGTCAGTGCGGGTGCCTCCACGGGGCTAATTGCATCACTCTTCCTCAGGCGTCGCGACGTTGAAGCGACGCTACGCGTTCGTTTGCGACCGGTCGCCGTGCCGCCCCCGCGCCGCCCCCGCGCCACCCCCGCGCCGCCCCCGCGCCGCCCCCGCGCCGCCCCCGCTCCGCCCCCGCGCCTCCCCCGCGCCGCCCCCGCGCCGCCCCCGCGCCGTCCCCGCGCCGCCTCCGCGCCGCCCGCGCACCGACCCCGCGCCTTCGCGAGACAGCGCGGAAAATAATTTAATATTGCAATTTTATGGTGAAGTGCGGAAAATAACAAGGATTTCCATAGCTCCAGAAACGAGATGCTGCAACAGCAGTAGAAAGAGATGGAGCTAATACGGATGCAACTAGGATTGCCAACCGTACTTTTTAATAAAATACCTTTTTTACTTTTACTCGCTGTCCGTCTGTCTTGTGCGTCAGGAATACCTTTTTTCTGTATCTTCTGAACCGCCTGTTGAAATTATAGACATAATATGTGTTAATACACACAAGAGTCAAACTTGATGTGATTATAGTGCAAACTCTTAAGTAAAACAACAAATAATAAAAAAACGGCCAATTACGTGGCGGTACGGAACCCTCGTTGCGCAAGTCCAACTTGCACTTTGTAAATTTTTCCAACGTATTGTATATGTTTGTAGCATGCCCGTAATTATGTATAGTGTGTTCGTTTATCTCCTCATAGAGCTTAAAATACTAAACCGATTTCAACATTGAGGCACATTGTTGGATTAGCCTCGACACAACCCTGCCCTAGAACTCAGATTTGCTTAGTAGGTCACGCTCGAAGCAGCAGACGGGTGTATAATCAACTTGCAAGCATATGTGATTAAGTTATGTTAGTTAGTGTATTTAAAATAATGGCATTCGCAACCCCCGCGTACGGCCGATTGTCCATGAGCCTCGTTAGACATCTTATGGGTGGCTCGGCGCCACATGTCGCGATTTATATAAAAGAAAAGTTGCGACTGCGATTCAGATATATTTCTTTCTTAAAGGAAGTAAGTAACTAAGGGCGTGGCCGAAGCCCGAGCTTGTATTCTGGAAGACGACAAACCTTCGCGAAGAAAGTAAGTAACTGTGGACAAGTCCGAAGGCCGGGCATCAACTATGCGTGAGCCGAAGGCCGAGCTACGTTCAGGTAAACAATAAACTTTCTCGAAAAAAGTAAGTAACGATATAATATTCTGTCAAAGAAAGCAAGTCATTAAGGGCGAGGCCCGAGGGCGGAAGAAGGTTTATCGTTTACCTGGCGCACACCCCCCACGACGATCCTTTAGACCGACCGCCAATCAGAGGTGTCAGTCTCGTTCTGACGTATCTCAGTAGATGATGCTTATCGATGCGTCTACAGGTGTTCTATCCTTCCTCGACCCACCCTTCCTCCTAATCGCTTACAGAGCCAGTGTGCAACCCACTGCTAGTGTGTTAGTTTTTTCTATTTTTTATGGAAACTGACACCGTTGGCTACATCACCTAAAATCGTGATACTTACCTCACATCCGTGATGTCAGCCCATAACATCGGGTGAACTTGGTGCCACGTCAGTGCTTCCCTTCGGTCGTGCCGGCTACACTGATCTGGACGGAAAACACAAACTTACATAGCCGTTTCGACCGACCTTTCATTCAGTGCGGTGGTACCAACCCGGGCGGATTAAACCCTACCACCTAGTAATATAAGAAGGGATTCATATCCCTTAGTCGTCTTTTACGACATACACGGGGAGAGATGCAGTGGGGCTATTCTTTTAAAGTACCGGCCCCACACGGTATTTAATCTGTAATATTTATTGACGCCCGCTGTTGTCACTGCAGAGTGGCAAGATGGTGTCGCCGCGCGCGCTGCTGCTGCCGGCGCTGCTGGCGCTGCTGCTGGCGGCGCCCGCGCACCCGCAGGGCGCGCAGCAGTGCCCCACGCCCAACGACATCACACCCTGCTCGTGCACCGTCAAGAAGAACGGCCTCGACATACTCTGCGAGTTCACCGAGCAGCAGCACATTATGCAGGTAAACCATACCAGCATCAACTAGAATTCAGGGGTCTCCAAACTACGGCCCGCGGTTCCGCTTTATCTGGCCCCAAAGATTTCGTATTCTTCAGGATAGGGTTTCGTAACTTCGGGGTTCGCTTTTTGTCTTGAAATATGGACCATATTTCAAGACGAAAATCTCTGAAACTTTTTTCCAGATTCTGTAATTTTATAGTACTTTTTGGTGAAAATCATTTCATAGAGCTTTGGTGGACGGTTAACGTCCACCTTTATTAAATAGAAAAAAGATGACTAACTTACATGCTTAACTAGTAGAATTATACTGCATGTAGGTAAATTCCAAACACTTAAATTTGAGTGAAATCGAAAGAAAAACGGGACTGGACTAGGTCATTGGACATAGAGAGCCCTGTTGACAAATCTCACTGTCCATCGAGTTTTTATTACAATTTACAATTTTTGTATGAAACAAAAAATACGGAATTTCGATTTGAGTGATAAGGATTCTTTTCTTCTAATGATGAGTACTTCTATTCCTGAAGTTTCTCAAGCCTATCCTGAAACACCCTGTATAACAAAGTTACTGTCGTGTTCGTTCGCAGGCCATGGTAGCGCTGAAGAAGAAGCCCGCCATCATCTTCTACCTCAAGCTTCGACACAACAACCTGGCCAAACTGCCCGGATTCATCTTCCTGGGGCTCGACATCCGCCATCTCACCGTCCACAACAGCAGTCTTGCTGTCATTGAGGAGTCTTCTCTTAGCTCTATTGGTATCTACATCATTAATACTATAATAATAAATCTGTAAGGGATGGTCATGGAGTAAGTTTCTTTGTTTACGAGATATTGCGTTTGTAGACTAAAACTAAATTGACGATTTTTATAAATCTTTTCTCTATGTACTCGTATGTGTGTATGTATGTATGTATCTATGTTCCTACATAACTCTTAAACCGATCATCCGAATTCGACGAAACTTTGTGCAATCACATTTAACTATGTGGGGCACAGGATAGGCTAAATAAAATTTAATTCCAGTTACCCTAAGATATGGCCCTCATACAAACTGAATTGTTCCGCGCGCCGAATTAAAGGTACAGTAGCGGGCTTACTTACTTTCTTCTTTTTAAATACGAATTTCACGCGAGCGAAAACGCGGGCAAAAGATTTCATAAATATAATTTTAGGTGGGAGAACCGGTGAAGTCAGTGTTGTGTTCAGGTCGGCATTGGCACTATATCGCCTATCTAATGGTCAAAATTGCCTCATACCCATAGACGTATAATTATTTCTCTATGCTCATACCTGACTGCATAATTTAGTTAACACTTGACTAGGTACGATTAGTACTTCAATTTTATTAACCCATTGACAACTTGATACTTCAATTTTATTATCAAGTACATTTAACATAATTAAGTTGATACAAATCAACTGAGTTATGTTAAATCTTTAGGTACCATCATCATTTGATTTTATTTTTATAGATAGATGAAAGATCCTTGAATCTTGAATTTTGAAGAATCTTGTTCGAATAATTTGCGAAACGTGGTGGTCGGTGTTGTGCTGTAATTTACCAGAGTTCTTGCAGCACAACACCGATTACTCTGCTTACCCCGATTGTCGGAATTCAGCGTGTGTGATATGTATGTATGAAAGATCCGGAGCCTAGATATGAGAAGTTATGAGCCTGATAATTTGTTAAAATGATGCTTGCTGTCTTCGAAAACACTTCTCGCTAAAATACTACAGGCCACGTCATATTGTTTCGTATCTGTATTTATCTCCATTACTTCCATATCTTATCATTATTAAAAGACGGTTCTGAGAATACCCACTTCTCGTGTTATTTTAAAACGTAGGTACAAATTCAGGATTCAGATTCAGATATTTAATTCGCTATAAAGAACACACAACATTAACAATATTTCATTGAGACATATGCATATTCAGTATGGTTCATAGTTTTTTTTTTGTCATATCATGATTATTCTTTATTCTTTATTCATCATTCGTATGGTAGTACACTAAGCTTGAATTTGTCCTATTTAGATTATTATGATTTAATTTCTGTCCTTATTCTGTCTTTCTTTCTGTCCTGTTTAGTTTAATATGTTTTTTTATTATGGTTTAAAGTGCCCTATTATCACTCCGACCTAGGATGATCTTGATTGTGATATCTCAAAAGTTTAGAGCTCACTCCCAAGTCCGATTTCCGCTATGAACAGAGTTGTATTCTTGGGGTTGAGTGCCTGTATTTGGCATTGGTTAAAAAATGTATGACCCCCAAGAATAGTATGAAGTATTTTTACACAGTCCTTTCCTAATTAGAGCTTATGAATATTCCGTTCTCGTTCCAATTTTAAATTCAAATGACGACTAAAAATACGTATTCGTCGCAAGAATCTTACAAGGAAAATGTCCGAAGACCCTGACTAATGTAGGTCATATCCATACTAATAAATAACTCTACCCCTGGCTATGGAAATTCGTTTGAAACTCGTAAGAAACCGGGAAGGGTACAGGGGAGTCCGGGATGTGCGCTTTTTCATATCCGCGTGAAGAGAGGTATAGAATCAAAGGTAGCTCTTTACAATTTTGTGGCGAAACGACATATTATGAATGCACAATTTTTCTTCATACAATTGGCTATTGAATTCTCATAAAAAACTGTTTCAAAAGCAGCTCTTTCCATTAAAAACATAGTTCAGAAATTAACATTAACAATCAAAAACAGCACTAACAATCTGTTTAGGTTCAAAACTATCACTAAGCAAAACTGTCCAATAGGAGAGCTCCATTAATCCTAACAAAGTAACGGGCCATTTAGAATAAACTGGATCTGAATAAGTAAACTTTTTTTTGGTTTACCAAAAATTTGCAAAAGTTGATAGAGCTGTCTTTGATTCTATACCCCTCGATCTGGGTGGGTATTTGAATAAAAAAACTCTTTTGCCTGAATTTTTTTTATGGAATCTTGCACGGTTGCCTATGTCACCTACTAAATCCAGGACTTCTGCCCATAACACCTTGATGAACTAGATTAGAATAATTTGGCAATACGTTCCTAATATTTGTCAAATTGTTTTAAATCCTTTAGGAAACCGCGATATGACATGAGATGATATAACATAAGATTTATGCCGCAAAAATTTTTTTTTATGTATTCCGGCAGTGGTGGTTGAGTCGGAGGGGCCAAAGAACATGCTCCTACCAGCCAATATCACCTCCGAGAAAGTAGGTGCCATACCGGAGACTTCCCTCGATTGCTGGCTATACTGGACTAAAGGAGAACACAACCGAGCCTGCTATGCGGCGGTACCAACCCAGTCGGCTACAATTTGAGCCTACCACCCAGTAAGTGGCAAGGGAAGGGATCTACAGTTTTATACCGGTTCCGAACGGTAAAGCAGCTGGTGTAGGTATGCACGTAAATGTTTTCGCCAGAAAAAACTCATTGGTACACGCCGACCGGATTCGAACCTCGGACCTCTCGCATGAGAAGCCGATGCCCAAACCACTCGGCCACCCGCCGCCGGTTATATAATAGTGTGTATATAAAATAATGTACCTGCCTAATGAATTTAAAGTTACAAGAACTGATCGTTTCAAAGTTAAGGACCTTATGTACCTATGACTTATAGACAGAAGACATAGTCTCACCACAAGGCTCCTTTCGTATGATTTTGGTATCGAACCATAAAAAGTGCGGATGCGGATACTGGATATCTGGCACAGCCCTAGAAGGGTCGGTTTGAAATATGGCAGTCATTTTCACTCCAGCATCTGAAATATCTCTGGTATCTTAATGGTACGACGTTTGGAGATGCAAAATATTTTGTGAAAATTTTGTGAAAATTGTTAGTATGTATAAACATATTCCCGACGTGCTAATGCCGGCCTGATTGCTACCGGTCTTTTATTTAATGTTAGCCAAATTTTATTTTTGGGCGTCAATTTAAGTAAGTGTGTTTTTAGGACGGAGTAGTAAAGGAGTTTTATCACGGTACCTATGAAGAATATTGCAGGTAAACAACGAAGAGGGTATTTTGTGGAAAAACATCTTACATTGGCCCGCGAATTATGGCGGTATGTTTGTTTATGTTTGGCCAGTTTTTCACCAAAAAAACTTATTGCCTCTATGCGTTCGCAAAATATATTTATGAATAAAATATTTTTTGTTGTTACTAATATTTGGTTTTTATATTGATTATATATGTATATACGATAATGCTCTGCACTCCAAACCGATAATTACTGTGAAAGAGTGTTTTTGAACTATTTTAAATTCAGATACGAACACATTCACCGAGAATACGTTGACCATCTTAATGATGATTGCATTGATTATGATGACGACAATATGCGTTGAAAATGATTATGATGAGGACATTGAAAGCGTTGACAATGATTATGATGAGGACATTGAATGCGCTGACAATGATTATGATGATGACATTGAATACTTCGACAATGATCTTTATTTCACATTTTTTTTAAATTTTACATTAATTCTACATAGTTATATTACAGTACAAAGTAATAAAAATATACAAAATCAATATAAAAATTAAATTAAAACGGTAATACTGCCGGCGGCGGGAGACAAACCTCCAAGCACGCCGGCGGGTGCAGGCCGTGGCTACGGAGCTCTCCGGGACGACGCGAGGCAAGCTACGAGCGATAGGTGGTGGTACTAGACACGTAGACCCCCATCTCGGAGAGCTCCGTATCCGTCGGACTGCGGGGCGACGTCACGCAGCTCTTCTATTCTCGACAATGATAATTATTATGATATTCATAATGTTATAATAATGATCACTGATGACATCGAATACTTTGAAAATTATCATGGAATTAATAATAACATCTTCTGTCCCCAGGAAAGGGTTTAACGCAGCTGGACGTCTCACAGAACTCGCTAGCCAATGTGCCCTCAGCGGCGTTCATCCATCTCAACCATCTGCTCATACTGAACATGAACCACAACAAGATGAGCGCCGTGCACAGCCGCGCCTTCCCCGGCCTCGACACACTGGAGATACTCACTATGTACGAGAACAGGATCTCTGTTGTGGATGTGGACGCGTTTAAGGGATTGGAAAAGTGAGTAATTTTACACACATACATCAAGAAGCATCCCGACCATCGGAGCAAGTGGAGTAGATGGTGTTGCGCCGCAAGAACTCTCGTGAACAGAGCGCAATACTGACAACCACGTTTAACAAAATATTAGGATAATACAATTAATCCTTACTAACTTCGTACACAAAAACTTCGTGCCTTACTTAGTGTTTGATAGTTATCTTGTCCTAATACTTTGCAAAATTTGGTGGCCGGTGTTGTGCTGTAATTTACAAGAGTACTTGTAGCACAACACCGACTTATCTGCTTACCCCGATTGTCGGGATACAGCGTGTGGTATGTATGAGACGAAAATTGAGTCCATTACAAAGGATTAAACTATTCAGGTCAACAACAGTACTGTAGTAGCGGCACACTACGAGTATATCGATTTTCAGGCGATAAAGGCAAGGGGTTAGCCCATTGTTTTCTTTGTTCTTTGTAGCCTTAATGACCTATTCACAGTTTTCGGCGCCGAACCCTGTGGAGGAATCATGAGGACCATTAAAATATATTATTTATCCAGACACAAACCAAATAAATTAATTCAAATGACCCTTTTAGTGTTAATGGTGCCACTATCGAAGTTTAACTGGAGACTTTCGTGACTTCCGTTCCTGGTCTATACTAGCCGCAAGAATTACAGCGGAAAACGAAGAGGCAACCTTATAACGTAGTTTTTAACCGACTTCCAAAAAAGGAGGAGGTTCTCAATTCGTCTGTATGTTTTTTTTTTTTTTTTTTTGTATGTTTGTAACGCGATTTCTCCGTCAATTGAGGGCCGATTTAGAAAATTCTTTTTTTGTTAGTTAGGTCATACTTCCGAGGTGGTCCCATTTCAATTTTATCGAAATTGGTTCAGTGGTTTTCGAAAAATCAGCATAATACTATGGTGTGTGGTTACCTTCAGCAAAACTTGTGATGTGGTCGTTTTCGGCAATTTTCAGTTTGATAAATTAGTATGGTGTGTGGTTACCTTCAGCAAAACTTTTGTGATGTGGACTTATTCAGCAATTTGCAGTCTGACACATATGGCGAATAATTCTGTACCACTTCAATCGATTTCGATTATTCGATTTCGATTATTCTTTTTTATGTAATATTACTAATAATATTACTTAAAAGAATGAAATAAAAACTGTTTTAAAAAATATTAAACCGATTTCCAAAAAACAAAAAAAAAAGAACTAAAAAGTATTAAATACATAATATTTTGAAATTTTCTCTGTCCTGTTGAAATACATGAATCGATATACTAGTGAACATATTCGGACCCTTGTTTCATGAATGTTCTAAATTTGAAATTTTTTATCTTTTCCGACCGGCCAGGTGCGCTTAATTTATTATGGTACGAGTACCATCGAGCTGGTCTGATGATGGAGACAGAAGGTGGCCATAGGAACTCCTAAACTACACATCATAAACCCATCGTGTTTGGGCTCGTTGCATTTGTCTTCACGAGCAATTTACTTTAGACCTAAGAGATTCTCAATTCGACGGTATGTTTTCTTTTTTTGGATGTTTGTTACGCGATTACTCCGTCAATTGTGGGCCGATTTTGAATTTTTTTTTTTTTTTTGTTATTTGAAAGGGGTTAACCCTGAGGTTTTTGAAGTGAAAACTTCTTTAGCGGCGCTTGGCACTTTTTTAGGTGGGTAAAAAATGTATAACTCGCGACATCGCGTCAGCGTCATTTTTAAAATGAAACCTTAAGTTAGAGTGGCACGGGATCTGCCGGCACTCCTGGAGTGCAACTGTTAAGTAGGGTTCGGTAACACGTTTATGTCTGTCCATTCTACTAAGTTCCGCAAAATGAATGTAGGGTTCCGTAACAAATGCATGTCTGTCCGTTCTACTAAATTTAACATTTATTTCAAAATGAATGTAGGTTTCCGTAACAAATGCATGTCTGTCCGTTCTACTAAATTTTACAATTTTCAACTAAGGTCCTCCGACGGTTATTTTATAATAAAAGTAGGGTTCCGTAACACGTTTATGTCTGTCCATTCTACTAAGTTCTGCAAGATGAATGTAGGGTTCCGTAACAAATGCATGTCTGTCCGTTCTACAAAATTTAAAATTTATTTCAAAATGAATGTAGGGTTCCGTAACAAATGTATGTCTGTCCGTTCTACTAAATTTTACAATTTTCAACCAAGGCCCTCCGACGGTTATTTTATAATAAAAGTAGGGTTCCGTAACAAATGTATGTCTGTCCGTTCTACTAAATTTCACAATTTTCAACCAAGGTCCTCCGACGGTTATTTTATAATAAAAGTAGGGTTCCGTAACACGTTTATGTCTGTCCATTCTACTAAGTTCTGCAACATCACCTACACCGTCCGTGATGTCAGCCCATAACACCGGGTGAACTAAGTGCCATGTCAGTGCTTCCCCCTTTGATCGTGCTGACTACACTGAACTGGTCGGAAAACACAAACTATTTACATAGCCGTTTCGACCGACGTTTCATTCAGTGCGGTGGTACCAACCCGGGCGGGTTAAACCCTACCACCAAGTAAGATTAGGAGGAAAGGGACCTACAGTTTTACGAGGAATCCGAACCTCGGTCAGCCTCCAACGGTCAGCGGTCACCCATCCAAATACTGACCGCACCCAGCGTTGCTTAACATTCAATAGCGACAGTTGACTGCCTGCACCACTGAGCTATCGAGGCTGACGTGGTCCTATTTTAATTGGGTCAAGATCGGATTGGAAAGCGAGTACATCAATAGCAAAAAATAACTAAAAAAAACTGTGAAATAAAAAAAAAGTTTTAAAAAACATAAAACCGACTTCCTAAAAAAAGTAAAACTAAAAAACTATTTAAAATAAAAATATAAAAACCGCCTTCAAAAATATATGAAATAAAAACCTAAAAAAAAAAAAACGAACCCTAGAGTTGAAGGCGGTGCTAAAGCAAGCAAAAATGATGAATGAAAGAAAACATGAGTGGATGATAATATCCTTTGTGATTTGTGTAGCCTTTTTAGCACCGCCTTCAACTCTAGGGTTCGTTTTTTTTTTTTAGGTTTTTATTTCATATATTTTTGAAGGCGGTTTTTTTATTTTTATTTTAACATATTGTAATTTAATTTGTTCATTAAATGTAGTTTATATGGTTTATACATATGTAGACC
This sequence comes from Nematopogon swammerdamellus, assembly GCA_946902875.1. Taxonomy (NCBI): domain Eukaryota; kingdom Metazoa; phylum Arthropoda; class Insecta; order Lepidoptera; family Adelidae; genus Nematopogon; species Nematopogon swammerdamellus. Next base: position 28,926,983 of record OX336335.1, read on the forward strand.
AAGTGAACGCAAAAACAAGTATCCAGCGAAGTTTCTTGCCAGTTCTTCTTAGCTGTGATAATCGAACAGGAAAAATGCTAAATGTTAAATGTTAAAATATGACGAATCCGAGTGCAGTGTACTGTCTATAGATGATGAACAAAGAATAAAGAATATTATAAAATATAGAAAAAGGTATAAAAAAAATGTTGTAAACCTCGAAGAAACCAACCATTTGCGGTGCTACATTTGAATTGAAATCGATGGCCGGGACGCCCTCAACTGCTCTAAGAGTGCCGGTAAACACTCGCGTCAACATTTTAAAATGAGCATGAACTTGGGCCAATGTGCCGTCTGTCCTGGAGCCCAGTCTGAGCAGGCAGGACGCCATAGGCCCAGACGGGACGACCTGGTCCCCTGGTCAGAAGGTAGGGCTCTCGTCTGGGACGAGGGCCCTACGCCGGGGGACGCTGCTCGGTTGGGCAAAAGCTGACAGAATGCAATGTCTTTACTCCCCCTCAGCTGCTGTAAGAGGGCCGGTGAGCACTCGCGTCACCATGCTGTCAGCAAAGTTTTAAAACAAGCATGAACTTGGGTCAATGTGCCGTCTGTTTTGGAGCCCAGTCTGAACAGGCAGGTGCGCCCAGACGAGATGACCTGGTCCCCTGGTCACACGGTAGGGATCTCGTCTGGGAGCAGGATCCTACGCCGGAGGAGACTGCTCTTTTGGGCAAAAGTTGGCGGAATATTTTTTTTATAAAGACCTTATAAACTCCTTTAAATAAAAAAAAAAATTGACGGCAAATTTGATCGCTTATTTTTCACCTGAACTTTATAAGAACCGTCTGTGCGGGGGCGATAGCATAACATCTATGTACAAGTGAATAAATTCATCTCAGCATTAGCATAATGTGAAAAATATTACTAAATTACTCTCTCCACTTCGCGAGCTGCGCGCGACGTGTCCCGCCCCGCCACTGAATAGGACACTGGCATCGAGACATGCTACTAGAGGATGCGCTAAGCAGACAGTTTCAAATAAATCATGTCGCAAAATTGAGGTATGAGGGAAGAAAGCGGGGTGACGAACCGAACGGTAGAGGGAGTGCTAGCGTGGCGAACGAGTTGGATATGGGAAGCACGGATCTTCAAATCGCGGGTTAATAGCCTTTCCCCAGCTACATTAGTTTACTTCCAAGCCGGGCGTTAGACCTACTCGGGGGTGAAATTGGCTGCTCCTGAGGTTTTGACCTCGGGCACTTCGGAAGAAATAAAAAAACTATTTAAAAAATATAAAAACGCCTTCAAAAATGTATGAAATAAAAAAAAATCGAACCCTAGAGTTGAAGGCGGCGCTAAAGAAGGCTACACAAATCACAAAGGATATCATCCACTCATGTTTTCTTTCATGCATAATTTTTGCTTGCTTTAGCACCGCCTTCAAATCTAGGGTTCGATTTTTTTTATTTCATACGTTTTTGAAGGCGGTTTTTATATTTTTTTTAATAGTTTTTTATTTCACAGTTTTTTTTTAGTAATTTTTTGCTATTAATGTACCTACTCGGCGGAATGGCTCGGCCTTCGGCCTTGCGATTCCGCCTCGCTTTCCAATCCGATCTTGACCAAATTGAAATGGGACCACACGGGAAGCACCAGCTTTCAAATAAAAAAAATAATTTTCAAAATCGGTTCATCCAGTCGAAAGTTATGAAGGGTCAAACTTTAAAAATAAAATACAGTCGAATTGAGAACCTCCTCCTTTTTTTTGAAGTCGGTTAAAAAAAGCGGAGTTCGAGGCGAGTGGTGCGCTGACTGTGCGTGTAGCGACGTCGGCGGATCGCAATCGACTAACTCAGTTACGGCTCGATAGCTTCAACTCCGTGGAACAGGGTACGCACTCTTGAGTGCACTCTCTTGTAAGAAGTGGCTGTATCTCGATGGATAATGGCGCTTTTCTGAAATACGATAACTATTCTCAGCACGGAGAATTTCAGTGTGCGTACTCCAACATGTCAATAGCAATGTTCTGTGAAATAGTCTAGCCTAGACAAAGAAAGTTATTTCGATAGGTTATCTCATCCTAATACATTGCTGAAGATAGTCGACGTTGTGCGGTATCTCACCTGAGTTCTTGCAGCACAAAATCGATTACTGTGATCATCCCGATGGTTGAGATAAAGCGTGATGAAATGTACGTGATGAATGTCGCTATCGATGGTTAAGCAACGCTGAGCGCGGTCAGTACTTGGATGGGTGACCGCTCGACCGTTGGAGGCTGACCGTGGTTCGGATTCCACGTTAAACTGTAGGTCCCTTCCCTTCTTACCTTACTTGGTGGTAGGGTTCAACCCGCCCGGGTTGGTACCACCGCACTAAATGAAACGTCGGTCGAAACGCCTATGTAAATAGTTTGTGTTTTCCGTCCAGTTCAGTGTAGCCGGCACGATCGAATGGAAGCAATTACATGGCACCTAGTTCACCCGGTGTTATGGGCTGACATCACGGATGCTGTAGGTGATGTGGCCAATAGTGTCAGTTTCCATAAAAAAAAAAGTATGTAAGTGGCAAATAAAAATAAAAATAAACAGACGACAAATACTATAAAAGGCAAAAAGTTCATTTGGACATGATAGCCCCAACGTCGAAGGTCCAAAAGACATTGCCCCAAGTAAGGGGCCTGTTTCTAATTTCCTCTTCCGTACGTTTCGTGTTATGACGCGGATAATATGCTCCCGCGACCATTTGGCTCTACCCTCATTTGATTTTGTTTATTCGCGGAACTATCTGTACTGCGAATCGAACCGTGGGATGTTTTTTGTGAAAAAGTTCAATTTTCTTTACGTAGTAACGCGACCGCAAAATTTACATAGAACTCATTTAGCCTCTTCTAGTTTTATCCACGGAACTAAAACTAGAAGAGTGTAGAACTAAAACAGTTCAGTGTAGCCGGCATTAAATGAAGGGAAGCACTGGCATGGCACCTAGTTCACCCGGTGTTATGGGCTGACATCACGGATGTTGTAGGTCGTGTGGCCAACCGAGTCAGTTTCAATAAGAAACAAAAAGATCTCGTGGCGTTCTGACCCATTCTCAGGACCCACTGTCAAAAAGAAAAAATAAATTGTGGCGTTTCGACCCATTTACATTAATTTTGAGAGGCGTTCTGACCCACTTACCAGAATACACAGATACCTACAGTAAGTGAACTTCCTTTGTGGCAATTTGCAAACCTCCTATCATTTCTGCTGCCCTGGTACTTTATTTCCCATTCCCAGCTTACCAAGAATCGATTGAAGTGGTACAGAATTATTCGCTATATGTGTCAGACTGCAAATTGCTGAATAAGTCCACATCACAAAAGTTTTTCTGAAGGTAACCACACACCATACTAATTTATCAAACTGAAAATTGCCGAAAACGACCAAATCACAAGTTTTACTGAAGGTTACTATGGTGAACACCATAGTATTATGCTGATTTTTCGAAAACCACTGAACCAATTTCGATAAAATTAAAATGGGACCACCACGGAAGTATGACCTAACTAACAAAAAAAGAATTTTCTAAATCAGCCCTCAATTGACGGAGAAATCGCGTAACAAACATACAAAAAAAAAAAAATTAAAAAAAAAATAAAAAAAAAACATACATACATACATACATATCACACACGCTGAATCCCGGCAATCGGGGTAAGCAGAGTAATCGGTGTTGTGCTGCAAGTACTCTAGTAAATTACAGCACAACACCGACCACCACGTTTCGCAAAGTATTCGAACAAGATTAAATCGATCAAGCAGCAAGTAAGGCACGAAGACCCACCTGCTGCATGACTCGGTGGAAGTACCGTGCCAAGGTGAGAGGTGGCGAGCCCGTCGCCCTTTAGCACGATATCTTGTCCTTATCCCTTAGTCGCCTTTTACGACATGCACGGGGAGAGATGCAGTGGGGCTATTCTTTTTAAGTACCGGCACCACACGGTAAAAAAAACATACAGACGAATTGAGAACCTCCTCCTTTTTTGGAAGTCGGTTAAAAATATATAATATATAAAATAAAATGTGACCAAATTGTTCAGAAAAAAATGTGACATGAAGTTATTTTTCTTAATATCGAATAGAAAATGGCCAGTTACCAGTTACCTATCTGTAGCTATGAGATAATAAAACTTAAACTTTATTAAAAAAATATTTAGTTTATTATGAACTATGTATCTAAATAGAAGTATTATATACTGGTGTTGTATGTTTACTGTGCTGAATTTTCAGCACAGTAAACATACAAAACCAGTATAGAATACTTCTATTTGGATACATCGTTCAAATAAACCGTTCCTTCCACTCTGCACTACCAAGCTGCACTACCAGTAGTGCTGTTTGGAATTTTTTTTCCCATCTGCACTACTGTACTACAAGCTGCGAAACCGGTAGTGTCGTTTGGAATTATTTCCTCCCGTTTGCACTACTGAGTAGTAGTGCACAATGGAATTTTAAAGAGCCTTACTGTTTCATTCCCAACTGCACTACCAAAAGATTGTATATACGAATCTTTGGTGCTATGTTTTTTTTCCGGAGTGTATATCAGATTAAACAACACAACAACAAAAAACAACAAAAAATTCAAATTCTTAATTTTCAGAAAAACATAAATATAACATAAGTAATTAATAAATGTATTTAGTTGTATGTCATTATTATTATTTATGTTTTATTGTTTACAAGCTGTGCCCGCCGCTCCGCCCGCTCTCATATTTCACTTCATTGCTAACCTCATAAGCCATTTAGCGTGATAGTAAGTAGCCTATAGTTGATGGGAAGAATCAAGCTATCCGTAGAATTTTGTTTTATTAAAATCTGTTCAGTGGTTCTCGAGTTATAAGCGGACAGACAGACATACACTCAGACACTCAGACACTCAGTCAGAAAGCAGACGTTGGATTTTATTATAGGTAAGGATAAGGATTTTTATACTATTTAAAAGAAAAAAATCTCTCATTTAATTTCCCGCACTACCCACCTACACTACTCACAATCTCAGGCATGACTGGCAGATATGCATTTAGGCTTTAAGTCCACCTTTTGTTATTTTTTGTGCAATGAAGTATTCAAATGGTCAGAATACAGTCACCGTAATTAAAGTGGAAACCCGAAGACTTCTTGGTAAGCTGGGAATGGGAAATAAAGTACCAGGGCAGCAGAAATGATAGGAGATTTGCAAATTGCCACAAAGGAAGTTCATTTACTGTATCTGTGTATTCTGGTAAGTGGGTCAGAACGCCTCTCAAAATTAAATGTAAATGGGTCGAAACGCCACAATTTTTTTTTATTTTTGACAGTGGGTCAAGGTGGGTCAAAAATAGAAGAGGCAAAGTATGATGAAACGTGTTAGCTGTCTTTTTTTTTTTTTATGGAAACTGACACGGTTGGCTACATCACCTACAACGTCCGTGATGTCAGCCCATAACACCGGGTGAACTAGGTGCCATGTCAGTGCTTCCCCCTTTGATCGTGCCGGCTACACTGAACTGGTCGGAAAACACAAACTATTTACATAGCCGTTTAGCCCGACGTTTCATTCAGTGCGGTGGTACCAACCCGGGCGGGTTAAACCCTACCACCAAGTAAGATTAGGAGGGAAGGGACCTACAGTTTTACGAGGAATCCGAACCTCGGTCAGCCTCCAACGGTCAGCGGTCACCCATCCAAGTACTGACCGCACCCAGCGTTGCTTAACATTCAATAGCGACAGTTGACTGTCTGCACCACTGAGCTATCGAGGCTGTCTGTAAACAAATGTGCGTGCCTTCACGTGCAATTGATTTCACAAAAACATTCAAAGAATCGCATTAAAAGCCATCTCATGTTATAAATGCGCTTCTTTATTTGAATATGCATCCTACCGTAAGGTTTTACTTTTTATAAGGCCGACTTCTGTAAGATACCGAAATCAACCACAACAACAAAGTAGTCGGGCGTTCGGGTTTTATAACATTTTTATTTTTACCGGCCGGTGTTGCTGCAAACTTCGCAAATGTTCACGGAAATTCCGATCGAAACGGAAGCTACTGAGAAAGTTCGTGAAATGCCACTCGGTTAGTTGATCTTTGGTGTTTGTCTCCAGGAAGCTGAAGAGGTTGAACCTGGGCGGCAACGAGCTGGCGGCGGTGCCGCAGAAAGCCCTGGCCCCGCTCGAGAACCTCAAGAAGCTAGAGATGCAGGAGAACCGCATCACGTCCATCTCCGAGGGAGACTTCGCTGGTCTGTTATTCTTGCAATCATTTACATTATGCTGATTCCACTACATTCCACCGTCAATCTCGGTCCCTCTTCATTCACACATTAATTTTTTTTAAAGAAGCACTTCCTGTCCTCGTACTTGCTAGAGTTAGCAAATATATGTATGTAAGTAGTAGTTATATTTAATTTATTCTTATATACAGGGTGTTGTAACGGCCAGTACATCAATTTCGCCAGCGCAATCCCCATGTTTTTCCGAGACAAAAAAAGGAAATGAAGTGTCTAGTTTTCGAGATATAAATTTTTTTTATTTATATTTTCGTCAAGTGTAATTTGACGTGCACGGGGGAAGGGTGCTGGCGCGGGAACGGTCGGGGCGAAAAACTCACGCCATGCCGCCGCCCGCCGCGCTTCTGCTCGCTCCCAAAGAGTTTATATTACGTCGCTGAGCGCAGCGACATAATACAAACTCTTTGCTCGCTCCATGCACTCGTCCTTGCTCGCCCACTCGCCGCTCGCCTTTCATTCCCACGTTAGTGCGGAACATTAGATCCTTTTTACACTAAATTAATCAATTAGTTTGTGTGAAAACTGTAACTTTTATTTAAAGGGAATTCAGAAAAAAGTCATTTGACTTTTTTGTTTCTATTGATCCCAATAATCATTTCTTAAATTTAATGTACTGGCCGTTACAACATGTATATGTGTGTATGTTAAGAAATTAAATGAAACTTAATGTACAACATGTATGTAATCATAAAAAAAAATGTACCGTGTGGGGCCGGTACTTTAAAAGAATAGCCCCACTGCATCTCTCCCCGTGTATGTCGTAAAAGGCGACTAAGGGATATGACTCCCTTCTTATATTACTAGGTGGTAGGGTTTAACCCGCCCGGGTTGATACCACCGCACTGAATGAAAGGTCGGTCGAAACGGCTATGTAAATAGTTTGTGTTTTCCGTCCAGTTCAGTGTAGCCAGCACGACCGAAGGGAAGCACTGACGTGGCACCAAGTTCACCCGGTGTTATGGGCTGACATCACGGATGTTGTAGGTGATGTAGCCAACCGTGTCAGTTTCAATAAAAACAAAAATAAAAAAAAACTTAATTGTCAACAGCATGCAAACAAAACAAATTACTAATAATACTACAGGATGTTCGGCACATCAACCGACAATTTTTTTTTGTAGGTAAGTGGGGTCATTTGCAACGTTCTGTCTGACCCGTGATACGTTTTGTCAGATGTCACGTGGTATCGAGGTACGATTTTTTTTCTTTATTTTTGAAAACTACCAAAATCCCAGCTTTAAACCCTTGTAACTTGTTTGTTTGTTTATGATTGTATCAGCACGAAATAAAATTTATTGAATTTTACGATGTATCCTTATTCTAGAAAAAATAGCATTAGTACGGGATACGGGAACCTAAAAATAAATGACATTGGTACCAGGTCTGCGGAACCTGGACTCGCTGGGTTTGGCGCACAACCAGCTGCGCGAGGTGCTGGCCCAGGTGTTCTCACACCTCAACCTGCTCAACTCGCTGGAGCTCGAGGGCAAAGTCATACAGCATTTTGACACTCGCACATCAAATAAATTCATTTTATTTAAAAAAATTATTTCACTTTAAAATAAATTATTTAAATAAACTTTTTTGTCATATTAAACCTATTATCATTAGGGAACTCCCTCAATTTTTAGGATTTCTACCAAAATGAATTTATTATCAAACACCCTAGCCATGCGACATAGAAACGATTTTAAGAAACGGTGAATTCTCAAAAACCCATGTCAGCAATAAAGTGGGCAGGCGCTGAGCCTCTCGGAGGCGGCGACTGACTGAACGTAACAATAAAAAAAAATGACATTGGTACCAGGTCTGCGGAACCTGGACTCGCTGGGTCTGGCGCACAACCAGCTGCGCGAGGTGCCCGCGCAGGTGTTCTCACACCTCAACCTGCTCAACTCGCTGGAGCTCGAGGGCAACGTCATACAGCACGTGGACGAGAAGGCCTTCTCCGGACTAGAGGGTGAGTAGACATTTCTTTATACCCGACTGCGGCGAGGCCAAAAAACCGGCCAAGCGCGAGTCGAACTCGCGCACTGAGGGTTCCTTATCGCCATGTCATGGTTAGCGCCACTCACACCATCTATGCCGTGTTATGAAATGCTTCATATTAGTTAAAATGCTTCACGCTCTATTCGGTAGATGGCGCGCGCGCATACACTTTTTTGGTTTCTTCTATTGGAACCACATACCTCGAATTTTATGATTGGAACCGCGTGAATTTTTTACTTCTTCTTATTTTTATTATGATTTGTTGTTATATCGGCCATAATAACACATATTCTGTGAAAATTTCAATGGGCTACCTATTACGGTTCAAGAGATACAGCCTTCGGACAGACGGACAGACGGACGGTCGAACAGACAGACCGGCGTAGGCTTAGTAATAGGGTCCCGCACCGGATCGGGGGTTACGCTTACGATTTTGGCAGCGTATTTTTTTTTAATGGAAATTGACACGGTTAGCTACATCACCTACAACATCCGTGATGTCAGCCCATAACACCGGGTGAACTAGGCGCCATGTCAGTGCTTCCCTTCATTTCATGTCGGCTACACTGAACTGAACGGAAAACACGAACTATTTACATGGCCGTTTCGACCGACGTTTCGCTCAGTGCGGTGGTACCAACCCGGCCGGGATAAACCCTACCAGACAAGTAAGAAGGGAAGTTATGGGCTGAATCATGGATGTTGTTGATTGTAGCTAACCGTGTCCGGTTATATAAAAAAACATAAAACGACCCTCAGGTGGTGGTGATGTACAAATATGGAAAGACCCCGAGTAATATGACGTGGTGCGATGTGTGCAAACTAGGGTTGTCACGAATATCCGTATTCGCATTCGAAATTCCGAATATTCGGTTCATTTTTAATATTCGTATCCGTATTCGTATTCGGTTGTAAGATACCGAATATTTATCGAATATTTTACTTCGCGTGTTTTACTAATGAAAGAGTGAGACGCAACAATATTGGTAGGTGTGGCGTATACGCGCAAACCAAATGGGCGCGTAGTGTGTGCGGTGAGGTTTAACGCACTAATTTCGTTTATTTTTTTTTCAAAATGCAGTGTCAAGTAATAAAAAACAGAGAAAAACATTAAAACAAGTCCGTATTTATATAATTTTAGGACTCAATGTAGGTAGATCTACATTTATAATAGAAAATTTAAGTGTTTTTTCATTTGGATATAAAATTTCAAATTAAATTTTTCAATATTCGTATTCGTATTCGCGAATATCATTTTGGAATATTCGTATTCGCATTCGTATTCGCGAATGTGGAAAAATAGGCATTCGTTACAACACTAGTGCAAACATGCAAAATGCAATCTCCGAAGCGACGACATGCTCTCCATCAGACCGGGCTCAAATGTATTTATATTGCAAATTCCTCGCAATTGAGATATATTTTATTCGCATTTCGACGTAATGCCAACAAACGTCGCTTCGATACGTTGATAAAGGCGGTCCAGGATCACGCACAGCATGGAATTCGCAAATAATTTCGTGTGTTTTCTGTTAACAGTATTAAATTAAAAAATAAATAAAAACATCAAATCCACTGTCCCGCCCAAGTGTGCTGTGTGCTGTGGTACTGATCCGAAGGGACTTCATCATCATCATCATCATCATCATCAGCCTGTATCGGTCCACTGCTGGACATAGGCCTCTCCCAAGGCACGCCACCACACGCGGTCTTCCGAAGGGACTTAAGAAAACATATTTATATTATCGGAATTTCTTCGATATTAAAGAAGGAATACTTTTCTGTCTAAAAACAACATCTTTTGAAAAATTGTTTTTTTTTCAGCTGACACAGTTGGCTACTTCACCTACGACATCCGTGATGTCAGCCCATAACACCGGGTGAACTAGGTGCCATGTCAGTCCCTCCTTTAATTTAATGTCGGTTACACTGAATTGGACGGAAAACACGAACTATTTAGGTACATAGCCGTTTCGACCGACCTTTCATTCAGTGCGGTGGTAACAACGCGGGCTGGATAAACCCTACCACCTGCACCCAGTAAGGTAAGAAGGGAAGGGACCTACAGTTTTACGTGGAATCCGAACCACGGTCAGTCTCCAACGGGTCGAACGGTCACCCATCCAAGTACTGGAACGCGCGCAGGTGTGCTTAACAACAGTCGACCGACCGCACCACTGAGCTACCTTGGCTGACATTTTGCTATTTCACGTTTTATTTTCTAAATTAAATTATATAAATAATTTTGAAGTTATGGCTATTAAATAATATCTCAAAAATTTCTCAATCTCTAAAGCACAGACGTATCGTTGGGTAATTGAGCCTGTTTTATCGGTACTACCATAGGTACTACTATGGCCGCTGCTCTGACGAACTTGCTTCCCTTATCCCTCCTCCTCCTGTTGGTCTTCGCCAAACCCGCCAGACTCTCGCGGAAAACCCCTTTGTAGTCGACAGAAGAGTTCTTCGAACTGCACGATTCTCTAAATCGATCTTGTGCCGACTGCAAAGGTGTGGAACGGCCTCCCAGGGAATATCTTCCCCCACTCCTACAATCCACGGATCTTCAAATCGCGGGTTAATAGCCTTTCCCCAGCCGAGGTTGCGACCTCGGGCGGAGCCACCAGTTCGGTAGCAATAAAAAAAATCTCAAAAATACGTGGAGACGTACCCAGTTTGCCAGATCAACAAACCTTCCAACTCCCTCCTCCGCCGTGGTTTCGTCGACACGGCACGTGGTTGCTCTTCGTACCCGATCAACATTTCGGGTGTATCGCGCGCGGCAATTTTATCTGCGCGATACATTTCTGAAAACCTTACGCGACATGTGTTCCATTTCCCGATAGTGGAAGCTGCATTTTAAACTAGCGTGGTATATCGGCTATCCGGATCAACTTTTTATCATTGGCTGAGTATATATTTTTCAACATTTGCACCACTGCATCTCTCCCCGTGCATGTCGTATGTAAAAGGCGACTAAGGAATTAGGACAAAGGGCAGTGCTAAAGGGCGATAGGCCACCTCTACCTTGGCACGGTCATTCCACCGAGTCATGCAGCAGGTGCGTATTCGTGCCTTACATGCTGCTTGATAGTTACTATGTTATCCGAATGCTTTGCGAAAAAGTGGCGATCGGTGTTGTGCTGCAATTTGTCAGAGTCCTTGCAGCACAACACCGATTACTCTGTTTACCACGATTGTCGCGATACAGCGTGTAGTATGTTCCTATGTACACAATGCAGTTATATTAATATAGCCAAGGTTTCGGTACTCATAAATTTCCAAATTTCCATGGGAACTACCTCACAAAGCAATATTCCGTTCTAGCTGAACTGAAATTCAAACAATACATGCCGTGTTATTATATCCTGCCCGGCACACTCTACCCTCCAACTTTAGCTTTAAATATGACTTTGTGTATGAAAATTCTTGCCAAAGTACTGCGGAAGCGTTGTAACTGGCGCGCGGTAAATGAAACATAAATGAATTAAACTGTTTTCATACGTTCCATTAGGCGTCGTAACGTGGCTATAAGCAATCTGATGCTCCCACAGGGTTGTATATGTTTAAACGACCTCACGAAATAACTTCATTTTTTTTTTATGAACACGGTTGACCACATGACCACAACATCCGTGATGTCAGCCCATAACACTGAGTGAACTAGGTGCCATGTCAGTGCTTTCATTCATTTCAAGTAATGACTATATACTTCATGTCTTAGCTACTGAATAGGACAAAATCCTGCAGCTTCGTTTTGGAAGGCAATTTTTTAAATAGATTTTATTTAACTGAAAAACATTTTGACCGGAAGAAATAACTTGTAATGTTCCATTCCTATTATCCATATATTATATTCCATTCCGTTCCATCCTATTCAATTGTATTCCTTTTTTGTTCCAATTTTGTTCTGTTCAATTCAATCTATTCAATTTCATTCCATATATAGAGTGATTATCTTGTCTGTCTTGTTATCTCCCTCCCTCCCCCCCCTCTCTCTCTCTCTTTCTCTCTCTCTCTCTCTCTCTCTCTCTCTCTCTCTATCTCTCTCTCTCTCTCTCTCTCTCTCTCTCTCTCTCTCTCTCTCTCTCTCTCTCTCTCTCTCTCTCTCTCTCTCTCTCTCTCTCTCTCTCTCTCTCTCTCTCTCTCTCTCTCTCTCTCTCTCTCTCAAATTTTATCGAAATATTTATAGTATGTATAAAGTAATATATTTAGCGTGATGGTATATAGCAACCGCATCAAAATCTGTTAAGTGGTTCCGGAGTTCACCTCAAACATATATACATACATACATACCAGTGCACACATACATACATACATACATGCACACATACATACAGACATACGTTCTCTTTTATAAGAAGTAGAGATAGAGATAGAGAAGAGATAGAGATAGAGATAGAGAATATAGAGATAGAGACAGAGGCAAAGGCAGACGCAGAGGCAGAGGCAGAGGCAGAGGCAGAGGCAGAGGCAGAGACAGATACAGAGACAGAGACAGAGACAGAGACAGAGATAGATATAGATTTATATATAAATCAGAAACCAAATATTGGTATGAATAAAAATATTTAATTCATATTATGTAGAGATATTTTATTCAGTTTAAACGTCAAAGTATGTACATAATGATTTAGGAACGAAACCATGAAATTATCTCAATTTTGCCACTATAAAAGGCAACCTTTGTGAAACCGCGGTGAGACGGTGTGTAAAGCAAACGGCGACGGCAGCGGAAAGGACAGCTTACGCGAGAAGTGTTGGTACTTTGAGGAGAGCATGAATGTATGCATGAGCTTATACCCGCTGCTAGGGACCTTTGCTCTCGTGTGGGAATATTAGCAGTTAGCTGCGCTCCCGTACAGTGTCACTGTCCGCGGAGGTGAGAGAAGAGAGGATTTATACTCTAAACAAACTGGGTAATGAAATGAAATGAAAATGAAATGAAATGAAATGAGCGTTTATTTACAACAAACCGTACAGTTGCAGGTACCGTCGCATCGGTCGGAACGCCTATGTAAATAGTTCGTGTTTTCCGACCAGTTCAGTGTAGCCGACATGAAATGAAGGTAAGCACTGACATGGCACCTAGTTCACCAAGGTGTAATGGGCTGACATTGCGGATATTGTAGGTGACGAAGCCAACCGTATCAGTTTCCATAAAAAGAAAAATGCAAACGTGGTTTTTAGAGGTCAGTCAATGAGTACGGACGTACTACATACATTACATACATATCTATCACACACGCTGAATCCCGAATCCCGTAATCGGTGTTGTGCTGCAAGTACTCTGGTAAATTACAGCACAACACCGACCAACACGTTTCGCGAAGTATTCGAACAAGTTTCAATCGATCAAACAGCAAGTAAGGCACGAAGACCCACCTGCTGCATGACTCGGTGGAAGTACCGTGCCAAGGTGAGAGGTGGCGAGCCTGTCGCCCTTTAGCGCGGCATCTTGTCCTTATCCCTTAGTCGCCTTTTACGACATGCATGGGGAGAGATGCAGTGGGGCTATTCTTTTTAAGTACCGGCCCGACACGGTACGTCCGCACTCTTCCTACTTTTTAGGGTTTCGTATCCGTCGTACGGGACCCTATTACTAAGCCTACGCCGTCTGTCTGTCTGTCCGTCCGTCCATCCGTCCGTCTGTTCGAGAGTTGAATCTCTTTAACCGGAATAGGTAGCCCGTTGAAATTTTCACAGAATAGGTGTTATTATGGCCGATAAAACAACAAATAATAAAAATAAGAAAACATAAAAAATCCACGGGGGTTCCCATAGAAGAAATCAAAAAGTGTATGCGCGCGCGCGCCATCTACCGAATAGAGTGTGAAGCATTTTAACTAATAATGAATTTTAACTAATATTAAGCATTTCATAACACGCTATAGATGGCGTGAGTGGCGCTAACCATGACATGGCGATACGGAACCCTCGGTGCGCGAGTTCAACTCACACTTGGCCAGTTTTTTATAGAAAGCGTGACATGTGGCGCCGAACCACCCATAAGGTGTCTAACGACGGTCATGGGCATTCGGTCGTACGCGGGCGTTGCGAATGTCATGCCGACCTGATAGGTCCCAATCTTGAAGGACTTTTGTGATAGAGTAGTAGTGATTGTACCGTGTGGGGCCGGTAATGTACCGTGTGGGGTCGGTACTTTAAAAGAATAGCCCCACTGCATCTCTCCCCGTGTATGTCGTAAAAGGCGACTAAGGGTTATGACTCCCTTCTTATATTACTAGGTGGTAGGGTTTAACCCGCCCGGGTTGGTACCACCGCTTGGTACCATCGGTCGAAACGGCTATGTAAATAGTTTGTGTTTTCCGTCCAGTTCAGTGTAGCCGGCACGACCGAAGGGAAGCACTGACGTGGCACCAAGTTCACCCGGTGTTATGGGCTGACATCACGGATGTTGTAGGTGATGTAGCCAACCGTGTCAGTTTCAATAAAAAAAAAAAAAAAAAAAAAATGGAGCCAATTTAATTCCAAATTTAAAGAAGGATTTTCTTATGCTTCGAATATGTCGTTTTATCTTGTCTTAGTTTGTTTTTGTAAATATTGTTTTCAGTTCAGGCCTAGCCATCAAAATCACCGGGTGTACTCAACTCGAATCGTCAAGAAGTGCTTTTATTTACTTCAAGAACACAATATAGTACATAGACTATTAGTTCAATTTTTTTTTTTTTTATAGAAACTGGCACGGTTGGCTACATCACCTACAACATCCGTGATGTCAGCCCATAACACCGGGTGAACTTGGTGCCACGTCAGTGCTTCCCTTCGGTCGTGCCGGCTACACTGAACTGGACGGAAAACACAAACTATTTACATAGCCGTTTCGACCGACCTTTCATTCAGTGCGGTGGTATCAACCCGGGCGGGTTAAACCCTACCACCTAGTGATATAAGAAGGGAGTCATGTCCCTTAGTCGCCTTTTACGACATACACGGGGAGAGATGCAGTGGGGCTATTCTTTTAAAGTAAGTAATGTATACAAGTTTACATCACAGGATAGTTGACAGTTCACTACTCACACTACGGGATCTATGTTTACATTGACACGACATTATGAATGCATGGCCCAATCTATCCGTCGGTTTACGATTTCGAGTCATGTAGGTTAGACAGTCTCTGGAGACGGGGTGGTAATGGCACCTGCAGGGGCGGGCAGAACTAAAGATACTGTGTGTGTGTTTTTAGGTTTCCGCACGCCGTACGGAAGCCTATTAGCCTACAACATCTGTCTGTCTGTCTGTCCGTCCGTCCGTCCGATGGCTGTATCTTTGGAACCGTAATAGCTAGCCGGTTAAAATTTTCACAGAGTATGTGTTATTTTATTATGGCGGATATAAGAACAAAATTTAATAATAAAAAAAATTAGGGGCGATCCCCATACAAGAAACGTGTTTTTTTAAAGTGTTTTTTTTTTCGTGGCGCGCATACCTCGGTGCGCGAGTCCGACTCGCACTTGGCCGCTTTTTTATGTGTAACATCTTAGCTCTTGTAATGAAGCGGAAATTATGGAAGGGGAAGTGACATCATTTTGTGAACGAAGCGCCGCCACAAGCGGCGGGTGGCCGAGTGGTTTGGGCATCGGCTTCTCGGTCATATTCGGTTCCAGTCGGACATATTCCTAATACCTACTTATATCTCACAACATACGATTGTCAAACATCCAAAGGTTGACTGGGATAAATCCCCGTAAGGGATAAAGTACGCCTTTGCGCCTCATTTAAATTACTTATCGTTTATTACTGTAAAATGTTTTTTTTTTTTATGTAATCCGTTATGGGTGGCTGAGTCGTAGGGGCCAAAGCGCATGCTACGACCAGCCAATATCACCTCCGAGAAGGTAGGTGCCATACCGGCGACTTCCCTGGATAGCTGGCTATACTGGACTAGAGGAGAACACAACCGAGGCTGACATGCGGCCATCTTACATCCAGTACGGTGGTACCAACCCAGTCGGCTACAATTTGAGCCTACCACCTAGTAAGGGGCATAGGGAAGGGACCTACAGTTTTACACCGGTTCCGAACGGTGAAGCAGCAGGTGTACGTCAGAAAAAACTCATTGTTACATGCCGAACGGATTCGAACTGCGGACCTCTCGCATGAGAAGCCGATGCCCAAACCACTCGTCCAACCCCCCCCCCCCCCCCCCCACCACCCCCCCCCCCCCCCCCCCCCCACCACCCCCCCCCCGAATGATGCAATAAAGTATCTATCCATCTATCTACATTACAATAGTGCCAGTAACATACGGATCAAAAGTTGCAAAATATTGAAGTTAAAACAATTACTTTCACGAAATAGCTAATTTAATAACAAACTAAAGACATGAGAATTTATCCCTCGGTCTTAGCTAGTTACCCAAGCTTTCCCACACCTACATACACTCACCTGAAAGTTTTCTCATATTCCCCGCCAACTCCGAACCGCAGTTGGCGGTGAAATGGTATGGGAAGCTATCTACAAGGCGACGTGTGTGCGAAATGGGGCTGTGCGATATGTGTCTGCGGAGATACACTCATAACACGCGACGCTATGCGGTAACACGCTCGGTCGATAGGGGTTTTAGTCTGAGAATGCATGTTGCATGATCTGGTAGAGAGATTACCAGATCTTACCACGCTATCAGCCCCTGTACCGGCGCGGCGTTACAAACTCGCCGATGTGAGTATGAGAAACGATCTCGCTCAACCAAACAGAAGGCGTTCGGTGAGGCATCCGGCCCGGCTATTGGTTGAAATATGTGAGTATTTGTGTAAATTAGCGAGTGAGTTAACGCCGGTAAACCCGCTGATCACCTTGAGCAGCCAATCGCTTCTGCAGATCATTCCTCTATAGAACCGGTAATTTCTGAAACGCTCTACTGCCCCCCAAGTACAGTTTCAGGTATTTTTCTCGAGGGGCGTGAATGGACACCTGTCAGGCCGGCATGACATTTGCAACCCACGCATTCAACTGGCGTCGTCATATGTCGGGGACATGTGTAGCACTTTCAATAAAAAAATATATTTAAAAAACATTAATCTGTATGGAAACACGGTGTCGCCTAATTCTAGGTACTTATAGTCTTATATGCGTTCTGTGGTACCTGAGGCTTCAACCTCGAGCTAAATTTCGATTAAAATAAAAAATTATAATAATTATTATGCAAAAATTATAATGCATATTATATCTTTAGGGGTCACGCTTAAAATCAGTGCATTTCGGGTTATGGGGAGACGTAAGCTGTACCTGATACCCATTCACTGAACATAAGTTAGTCTTTAAGTTAATATATTTTTTTTATATAATTATTTTATTTCTTGTACATAATCTTTCATACATTTTTTGTGTCTTTTCTGAATTAAAGTTTTGAATTTGAATTTGATATATTCAGTGTCCAATAAGTCGGTTGTCCGTAGCGTCGTGTGCCGCCAGTGCGTCTCGCACTTCTTCAGTCGAATGATACACACCGCAGCACCGAGCGTTTCCACACATAAATCAACCTAACAAACTAAAGCGAACAATGTACCTTCAATGTTGCTGTCGGCTGCTACAGCGTTATGATAATCTTCTTGAATTAATAACGGACTAGTGCTCAAGAACAACGTCGAACTCACTGCATATTCGTACGTCGTACCTAGATGACGAAAGTAAAGAGCTACACAAGAACATCATCGGACTTACATTCACTGCTTATTCGTAGCTCGTACCTAGATGACGTAAGTAAAGAGCTACTGAAGAACATCATCGGACTTACATTCACTGCTTATTCGTAGCTCGTACCTAGATGACGAAAGTAAAGAGCTACTGAAGAACATCATCGGACTTACATTCACTGCTTATTCGTAGCTCGTACCTAGATGACGTAAGTAAAGAGCTACTGAAGAACATCATCGGACTTACATTCACTGCTTATTCTTAGCTGTTACCTAGATGACGAAACTAAAGAGCTACTCAAGAACATCATCGGACTTACATTCACTGCTTATTCGTAGCTCGTACCTAGATGATGTAAGTAAAGAGCTACTCAAGAACATCATCGGACTTACATTCACTGCTTATTCGTAGCTCGTACCTTGATGACGAGAGTAAAGAGCTACTCAAGAACATCATCGGACTTACATTCACTGCTTATTCGTAGCTCGTACCTTGATGACGAGAGTAAAGAGCTACTCAAGAACATCATCGGACTTACATTCACTGCTTATTCGTAGCTCGTACCTAGATGACAAACATAAAGAGTTACTCAAGAACATCATCGGACTTACACTCACTGCTTTTTCGTAGCTTGTACCTAGATGACGAAAGTAAAGAGCTAGGTACTGAATAACATCATCGGACTCACTGCTTATTCGTACGTGGTACCTAGATGGCGAAAGTAAAGAGCTACACAAGAACATCATCGGACTTACATTCACTGCTTATTCGTAGCTCGTACCTAGATGACAAACATAAAGAGTTACTCAAGAACATCATCGGACTTACATTCACTGCTTATTCGTAGCTCGTACCTAGATGATGTAAGTAAAGAGCTACTCAAGAACATCATCGGACTTACATTCACTGCTTATTCGTAGCTCGTACCTTGATGACGAGAGTAAAGAGCTACTCAAGAACATCATCGGACTTACATTCACTGCTTATTCGTAGCTCGTACCTTGATGACGAGAGTAAAGAGCTACTCAAGAACATCATCGGACTTACATTCACTGCTTATTCGTAGCTCGTACCTTGATGACGAGAGTAAAGAGCTACTCAAGAACATCATTGTACTTACATTCACTGCTTATTCGTAGCTCGTACCTAGATGAAGAAAGTAAGCAGCTACTCAAGAACATCATCGGACTTACATTCACTGCTTATTCGTAGCTCGTACCTCGATGACGAGAGTAAAGAGCTACTCAAGAACATCATCGGACTTACATTCACTGCTTATTCGTAGCTCGTACCTTGATGACGAGAGTAAAGAGCTACTCAAGAATATCATCGGACTTACATTCACTGCTTATTCGTAGCTCGTACCTCGATGACGAGAGTAAAGAGCTACTCAAGAACATCATCGAACTTACATTCACTGCTTATTCGTAGCTCATATCTAGATGACGAAAGTAAAGAGCTTCTGAAGAACAGAATATAAGAAAGAACTGGGCATGAAACTTATAGAGCTATTTTGAAATATAACTTACACTTACTAAGATTTAATTATGTTAAATATAACATACTATATCTAAGCAAACAACCTATAAAAAAGTAATAAAATACAAAGAACCTAAGGTTCAGTCAAGCCAATGTTGATTTTTTTAAATGTTGAGTTTATAAACAATTAATTTGAATCAACGAAGTCAGCAAAATTGTTATTTACAATAGCAAAAAAAATTCACAGTTGTAAAAGTGTCAGAGAAATAATTTCAGCTGACTTTGGAACACATTCTCACTCAAAGACATTAAACCCACCCTCTTTGTTCTCACTATTTATAAATGTAATTTTATCAGGAACACACAGATGCCTTTACATTTTTGTTGAAATAATTGCCTGCCCACAATGACGTTCAGTCATACCATTCATTCATAATCTATTTCACACATTTTATGTCAATGATTTTGATTTCACACAAAGCACACGCCGAGCGGGATTTTAACAAGCGCCAGTAAAATGCGCGCATTTTCCAACGAGCAAAATGTGAATCTTCACCAATCTTCACAAAATAAATAAAACATATTTTTATCTCTCTCTCAGCGTAGCACAGCAGCACAGACCAAAGTGAGAGAATATAACCACCAAACCACTACGACGCAAATAAACGTCAGTTGTCGGTAAGCTGGAGTCTGGTCTACATTATTTCAGTATATGTACCTACGCTTGTTTGTAGCCCTTTGTGGCGGTTGGCAGTTTTCAAGTAAATCTAGATATAAAATTTGTCTTTTAAGACGTTTTAATTAGCATAGGTATATATTTATGTATCTACCGTGCCGTGTGGGGCCGTTACTTAAAAATAATAGAACCACTGCACCGCTCCCCGTGCATGTCGTAAAAGGCTATTAAGGGATAAAGACAGGATGCCGTGACAGGGCGGCAGGTTGGTCACCTCTCACCTTGGCACGGTTCATCCACTGAGTCATGCAGCGGGTGGGTTTTCGTGTCTCACACATCCTGCTTGATAGTTATCTTGTCCGAATACATTGCTAAACGTGGGTGGTCGGTGTTGTGCTGCAATTTACCAGAGCGCTTGTAGCAAACACAACACGGATCCCTCTGCTTACCCCGATTCTCGGGATACAGCGTGTGGTTTGTACCATGTATTATGTATGTACGTTTTAATTAAAATAAATTGTCATTTAATTCTCAGCGTTTTGTCCGGGAGAACTCACGCTTTAATATCATGGTAGGTACCCACCCACTCATCGTTGCTAACTATCTTGCTGTTGTGAAAGGGATTTAATTAAGGGAGATTAATTAGAGTTGAAATAAGGTTGGCCTTGGGAACCTAGGTTCACTAGGGGTCAAATACCCTCGCAACATGCCGCGTCGTATAGTGTCTAATGGAGGTTACTCATGGGGAGAATTCGCGCTGCAAACCAAAATTAATGAAATTAATAAAATGAATGAATTGAATACCTATTATTTTACTAAGAAGACTCATATTTGGGTAAAATTTGGCTATCGACTGGCGAGACTATAACGCAGCGCGATATATTGTTCGCGGTGCGAATTTTTGTTTGAGACCCGAAGTTCGTGAAGCGAATGCTCGCGGTGAGCACGCTGCTTAGCTCCGTAACGGAGCGTGCTCACCGGAAGCATTTGCGCTGCGAACCAAAATTCGCGCCGCGAACAAACTTTCGCGCTGCGAAAATTAAATAGGTTCGCACGGCTGCGCTTAACCTTGTCGGAATATTATAAATATAATTTATTACATGAACTGTAATTTCACTTCATTTCATTTCATTTCATTTCATTTCATTTCATTTCATTTCATTTCACTTCACTTCATTTCATTTCATTTCATTTCATTTCATCTCATCTCATTTCATTTCATTTCATTTCATTTCATTTCATTTCATTTCATTTCATTTCATTTCCTTTCATTTCATTTCATTTCATTTCATTTCATTTCATTTCATTTCATTTCATTTCCACGACCTTCGGCGCGCCAGTTCCGTAATTTTGACGGACGTTGTTACGCGCTCGAGCATTTGTTTCGTCCGGAATCGGACGTAGCGGACAAACGAGATCCGTCATCGTCAAAACGCCGACATCCGTCACCCGAGAAAAAACGTACCGTGGTCAAAGGTTGTAATATAACTGTAACAATTTGTTACAGAGAACCTGCAGTACCTTCGGCTGGGCGACAACCGCCTGCACGAGATTCCCTCGGAGGCTTTGCGGCCGCTGCATCGGCTGCGCCATCTAGACTTGCGCTCCAATAACATCTCCTACGTCAGCGAGGACGCCTTCACTGGCTACGGCGACTCAATCACCTTCCTCAACCTGCAAAAGAACATGTGAGTACTATTTTATTTTTTATTTACCTATTTAATAAAGTTGAAATTATTTTACGACCGTAATACTTGTGTCTAAGTGCATACACCGGTGGTGAAGGTTGAAGAAAAAAACATAGGAAAGAAAAAACATAAAACATTGAACATAAAATAAGTTCAAAAACTAAAACCCGACTACTGAAAAATCACGCTCTAAAAAGTATGAAACAAGAAAATGTTCTCATCTGAAATTGTTATGTACAAACTATTCAATATTTTATCGTCTATTAAATAAACAACTTACACGTAATATATTTTAATGTATTTAATAAATATTCATAGTGTTGTTCAGAGGATAGCCATGGTCGTATGCCACTTTGCCCTATAGGGTAGGTGGCATACGACCACGGCTATCCTCTGAACAACACTATGAATATTTATTAAATACATTAAAATATATTACGTGTAAGTTGTTTATTTAATAGACGATAAAATATTGAATAGTTTGTACATAACAATTTCAGATGAGAACATTTTCTTGTTTCATACTTTTTAGAGCGTGATTTTTCAGTAGTCGGGTTTTAGTTTTTGAACTTATTTTTTATTTTAATTATTTTGGGGATATAACTTCGTGATAAAGTATTTGCAGAGCCGTTTTACATGTTTTGTTTGTTTAGGTTTTACTGTTTTATAATTTTAACATGTGTACCATAGTCCATAAGGGCAAGCTGGGTTCAGGTAAACGATAAACCGACTCGAAGAAAGTAAGTAACAAAGGGCGAGGCCGAAGGCCGAGCTGCGTTCAGGAAGACGACAAACTTTCTCGAAGAAAGTAAGCAACTATGGGCGAGGCCGAAGGCCGAGCGGCGCTCAGGAAGAGGATGAACCATCTTTAAGAAAGTAAGTAACTGAGGGCGAGGCCGAAGGCCGAGCTGCGTTCGGGAAGACTATAAACCTTCTCGAAGACAGTAAGTAACCATGGGCGAGGCCGAAGGCCGAGCTGCGTTCAGGAAGAGGATAAACCATCTTTAAGAAAGTAAGTAACTGAGGGCCAGGCCGAAGGCCGAGCTGCGTTCGGGAAGACTATAAACCTTCTCGAAGAAAGTAAGTAACAAAGGGCGAGGCCGAAGGCCGAGCTGCGTTCAGGAAGACGATAATCTTTCCCGAAGACAGTAAGTAACTATGGGCGAGGCTGAAGGCCGAGCTGCGTTCAGGAAGAGGATAAACCATCTTTAAGAAAGTAAGTAACTGAGGGCGAGGCCGAAGGCCGAGCTGCGTTCGGGAAGACTATAAACCTTCTCGAAGTAAGTAAGTAACGAAGGGCGAGGCCGAAGGCCGAGCTCCGTTCAGGAAGCCGATAAACTTTTTCGAAGACAGTAAGTAACTATGGGCGAGGCCGAAGGCCGAGCTGCGTTCAGGAAGAGGATAAACCATCTTTAAGAAAGTAAGTAACTGAGGGCGAGGCCGAAGGCCGAGCTGCGTTCGGGAAGACTATAAACCTTCTCGAACAAAGTAAGTAACAAAGGGCGAGGCCGAAGGCCGAGCTGCGTTCAGGAAGATGATAAACTTTCTCGAAGACAGTAAGTATATGGGAGAGGCCGAAGGCCGAGCTGCGTTCATGAAGAGGATAAACCATCTTTAAGAAAGTAATTAAAAAAGGACGAGGCCGAAGACCGAGCTGCGTTCGGGAAGACTATAAACCTTCTCGTAAACAGTAAGTAACTAAGGGAGAGGCCGAAGGCCGAGCTGCGTTCGGGAAGACTATAAACCTTCTCGTAGACAGTAAGTAACTATGGGCGAGGCCGAAGGGCGAGATGCGTTCAGGAAGAGGATAATCCTTTTCGAAATAAGTAGCTAAGAAGTTACTTTCTTCGAGATGATTATGGTCTTCCTGAACGCAGCTCGATCTTCTGACTTGCCCTCTGTTACTTACTTTCTTCGAAAAGGTTATCCTCTTCCTGAACGCAGCTCGGCCTTCGGCCTCGCCCTTTGTTGCTTACTTTCTTAAAGATGGTTTATACTCTTCCTGAACGCAGCTCGGCCTTCGGCCTCGCCCATAGTTACTTACTGTCTTCAAAAAAGTTTATCCTCTTCCTGAACGCAGCTCGGCCTTCGGCCTCGCCTGTTGTTACTTACTTTCTTCGAGAATGTTTAGGCTTCCCGAACGCAGCTCGGCCTTCGGCCTCGCCCTTGGTTACTTACTTTCTTAAAGATGGTTTATCCTCTTCCTGAACGCAGATCGGCCTTCGGCCTCGCCCATAGTTACTTACTGTCTTCGAGAAAGTTTATCGTCTTCCTGAACGCAACTCGGCCCTCGGCCTCGCCCTTTATTACTTACTTTCTTCGAGAAGGTTTATAGTCTTCCCGAACGCAGCTCGGCCTTCGGCCTCGCCCTCAGTTACTAACTGTCTTTAAGAAGGTTTATCTTCTTCCTGAACGCAGCTCGGCCTTCTGCCTCGCCCTTAGTTACTTATTTTCTTTGAGTAGGTTTATCGTCTTCCTGAACGCAACTCATTTACAAACTTTCGCGTTTATAAGTAGGATGTATTTGGGTAGGTTTGGAATGAGGCCGAGTACCGTGTGGGGTCGATACTTAAAAAAGAATATCCCCACTGCATCTCTCCCCATGCATGTCGTAAAAGGCGACTAAGGGATAAGGACAAGATGCCGTGCTAAAGGGCGACAGGCTCGCCACCTCTCACCTTGGCACGGTACTTCCACCGAGTCATGCAGCAGGTGGGTCTTCGCGCCATACTTGCTGCTTGATCGATTTAATCTTGTTCGAATCCTTTGCGAAACGTGGTGGTCGGTGTTGTGCTGTAATTGACAAGAGTTCTTGCAGCACAACACCGATTACTCTGCTTACCCCGATTGTCGGGATACAGCGTGTGTGATATGTATGTATATATGTATGGAATGAGGCCTGATTTTATTTTATTTAGAAATTATTCCCAATTATCGGGTGCATGCAAGCAAATCCGAAAGCAATAGCTAACAATATATATATTTTTGAAATGTGCTAATTAAGCCCTTTCATTTGATAGCCAACACGGCATCATTAAAAAAAATTTTTTTTTTAGATCATGACTTTTTGTCATCTAGAGGGCGCCATAGTCAATTTTGTGTGACGTCACATAGCCTATAACCAGCGGACGATCAAAACGCTTTCAACGATACCTCATTTGTCAAATTGTGATAAGTAGTTTAGAAGTTATGAGGGAACAGATGAACATACATACATACATACATACATACATACATACATACCGGTCAAACACATAACCCTCCTTTTTGCTTCGCCGTAGTCGGGTCAAACACATAACCCTCCTTTTTGCTTCGCCGTAGTCGGGTAAAAATAGATGATCAAACCGCGATAAATAAAATTTGACATTAAGTGGCGGGTGGCCGAGTGGTTTGGGCACCGGCTTCTCATGCGAGAGGTCCGAGGTTCGAATCCCGTCGGCGTGTACCAATTAATTTTTTCTGACGAAAAAATTTACGTGCATACCTACACCTGCTGCTTCACCGTTCGGAACCGGTGTAAAACTGTAGGTCCCTTCCCTTGCCCCTTACTAGGTGGTAGGCTCAAATTGTAGCCGACTGAGTTGGTACCACCGTACTGGATGTAAGATGGCCGCATAGCAGCCTCGGTTGTGTTCTCCTCTAGTCCAGTATAGCCAGCAATCCAGGGAAGTCTTCGGTAAGGCACCTACCTTCTCGGAGGTGATATTGGCTGGTCGGGGCATGCGCTTTGGCCCCTCCGACTCAGCTACCCATACCGGATTACATAAAAAAAAATAAAATAATTATTGTTTACAGATCTGATGTACCGTGTGGCGCCGGTACTTTAAAAGAATAGCCCCACTGCATCTCTCCCCGTGTATGTCGTAAAAGGCGACTAAGGGATATGACTCCCTTCTTATATTACTAGGTGGTAGGGTTTAACCCGCCCGGGTTGGTACCACCGCACTGAATGAAAGGTCGGTCGAAACGGCTATGTAAATAGTTTGTGTTTTCCGTCCAGTTCAGTGTAGCCGGCACGACCGAAGGGAATGCTGACGTGGCACCAAGATCACCCGGTGTTATGGGCTGACATCACGGGAGTTGTAGGTGATGTAGCCAACCGTGTCAGTTTCCATAAAAAAAAAAAAAAAAAGATCTTTGTTGTAAGTTGAGTTTTAAGTAGCAAGTACGATAATGTAGTGTAAGTTTCCTGTTCGCTTCAAACCACAGTATTATTGAATTTGTTTTATCAATTTCTGTATCGGACGAAGGCTATTATTTGATCGATGCACAATACCACATCAGAACATTATTCCAAAATTTTTTAATACACTACACTACGACTTGTCCGAGTGTGCACAGAGACCTACTTAAAAAAAATGCGTCGCGCATAGAACGTCAGGCGGGCGTAGTGTATCACACTAGTATGAGCGTAATTTGAGCGTAATCGACTGATTTATTACCTGGTAACAAAACAGTCGATTACGATTTTGTTCGCTTTGGTTTGAATGTCATTGGTGCTATTAAACTTATCAACCAAATAGGTATCCCTCATTCCGCGCCCTCTTCGTAGGAGCGGCGGAAATCGCTGCTCTGTGGCATAGAAAATTGTTTTTTATCGCTACATCTCGTGTGAAGTTGATCTTTTATACCGTGGATCTTTCAAGACTCGACGCTGGAACCAATGTGCAGAATAATAAAGAGTCCTATTGCCAAGTTTCAAAAAGAAAAAGAAAAAGAAGACATTTCAACCACAGATTATCAATATATATGTCCAGGGGATTTCAACAGCAGAGAAAGTAATGACTATGTTTTATTCAAAGAATTTGAAAACGTCGTTGCGCTCGGTTTTATTATGGTTACGACAACAATACCTGTGACCAAAGAGAAATCTTTCGTAGCAGCTATTGCGAATATTTTCATACAAAAACGTTGATCTCGAACGTCAAGGCGTTGTGCATCGAACCAAAGAGGATATAACCACCATCGAACCTCAGGCGGGCGTGTCACGTGGGATTACGATTTTGTTCTCTTTGTCTTGTCTATTGCTACCTTAATCTGTTCAGGCAACTTGTTCCTCGCGGTAATCCTTAATGCTTTCGGCTTTCGGCAATAGAGATTGAAATGGCTCACTTCAAGGGACAAGTTACGTGGAACGCTCTTAGTTTCAATGTCTTTGACTGTTTATAAATACTGACACCAGTTTTAAAAATGGCAAAGAGAATATATGAAAAATTGGCTGAAGGAGCTCTGGCAGTTGGCACCCAAGACATTCTATTAGTAAAAAATACTAAAATTAAGAACCCGTCAAAAACTCGTCAAAATATTCTATTTTTTGCTGGTAATGGTTGCCCTCTCTCGATTTCAACAACACAACTTTTCATATTTATTCCAGTGAGTCTAATCTAATCTTGACCAATGTCGGTGCGGCTATTAGAGGAGAGCTCGGCAACGGCAGTGCCGGAAAAGTTGGAGGATCTGGCGCGCGCATTATGCGACTCGGGCACACCGATTGAGGTCCTGCACAAAGACTTGTTTGTCGCTGCCGTGGTGGTCCTGATGCTGGAGAAGGGATTCACACCGTATGTCGTGGACGATAGCAACGATCTCGACGAATCCACCATAGTCAGCAAGCTGCCTGAGCATTGGAAGCGTATTGACGGCTCATATGAAATGAAATTCTCCTTGAAACAATTCCCAACTCATCCCGTCAGGATAGTGATGATTCCTCTGGGAGCTGCGATGCTGGTGAACGCTATTCTTGTGGATTTGAATAACGATGTATACTCCGAGTGCCTTTCGCTCAGTGTCCACGTAGCTTCACCCCTCGCGAGCACCATTCCTGGCAAATATAGAAATCTATCCCAACTGGCGTCTGCATTAAAGACGAACGTCCTTAGTCCTGTGCGCAGCAGGATCATAAAACACTACGGCTATGAGAGTGCAAGTCTCCTGGGTCTGTCTAGGGAGGTGTTGTGTGAAATATTGATGTATCTGAATGTCGAAGACATAATGAATATTCATATGACGTGCGTCGAAATGCAGTGGATAAAAACGGACAACAAGCTGTGGCGTTCTCTCTTGCAGCGGGATTATGGAAAACTGGAGATGTCTCAACATACAGATCACCTCTACGAGTACATCCAGCGATTTACACAGAGGAGAAATGAAGGCCTCTACAGATCTGAGAGCTATGATGATTAGCTTAGTTTAAAATTGAACCAAAATAATAAATATTAATTCAAGTACATATTAAATTGACTGTGATCTGTTTATAACATCTATTTTTATTATTAATTATAAAATTATCCCCATATCCAGAATTTAAATGAAAAATGTATTTTATATATCTATTAACAATAACAACTAAATATGATGTTATTAATGTATATTTAAATAGGACTTTGGTTTTATTTAAGGATTCATAATCCTTTTTACATAAGTCCAGCACTACTTAAAATCAGTCGGACTTGAAATATATTCTTTGAATAAAAATATTTAAAAAAGTAAAATAAAACATTTATATAAAATAATAAAATTATTTGCGAAAGTACATACATACATATATAGCGTCACGCCTGTTTCCCGGTGGGGTAGGCAGAGACAACGGATCTCCACGTGCCACGATACTGACACACCTCTGCCGCCTCTTCCACTCTCATAATGTTCTCGATACATGCTCGTCGGTTACATGACGGACCCACCATACCCCTGGCCGTACCCCTGGTGGTACGGTGGGTATTTTTTTGTAAAACGATACCACCAACTAATAGTGTTGTGAAACAAAGTGTAGTGGGACCGCAAAGATACATAATTACGGGTGCTACGCACTTGACCCTTACGAAAATACAATTAAATATTATTTCTTTATTTTCACATTTTTACGAAGTATTTATATTAATTTTACATATTTTATATATACAAAAACTTATAAAAATACACAAAATTAATAAAAATCTAAATAAAAGCAGTAAATATCCGCCGGCGGCGGGAGGCAGGCCTCCAAGCACGCCGGCGGGTGCCAGGCCGTGGCTAATTATTAAATATTATTATTATTAGCTAAAATAAAACTTTTTAATCCCCTACGCAAAAAGAGGGATGTTATAAAGTAAACAAAAAATTTATTATCTTAAAAAATGGACGGATTTGCATGCGGTTTTTTTTTAAAAGCTTGAAATAAAAGTTATTCTATAACTCTCTTTCGAACACGTCACCACGTATACGAATTGGTACATGAGGTGCAAAGGAGCACTAATCCCTTCATCAACCTATAGATAGTTTCAGAGTAGATTAGAGTGAAATGTACGCACGTAACAGAGATTAAAAATAAAATAATTGTGTTTTTAATCGAGTTGGTAATAATAATTATTTCTCAAGAGGAAAAAAAAAACTTTATTTATCAAAATTCCAAGTACCTACGTGCTGTGTAAATAAATTCAAGAATCAAGAATTATATTCCGGTTATCTTTAGAATAAAAACTTCGAAAACTTTTCCGCAACAAGCGGACGAGTCGGGATGAATGAGAAAAAATATTTCTTAAAATTCTTACGCTGGAGCTCCCAAGCGATTGTTGGGGCTGTAAGCGGCATGTAAATTGGTGCGCTTTGGTACAGATAATTCATTCAACGATTCTGTTCTATGAATAGCTATGCATTCACTTTTTCATTGCGAAGTATTTTTTTGTAGAGCTCGTTTGGTTTAGGAACAAATATCACACAAACAATTATTTTAATTTATTTTGTTTTCAGATTTTCCAATATATCTCAAAAACAGACCAAAAACTGACTTTCTAAATATTTTTCGATGTTTTTTATTCCGTTTTGTACGAAGTATCGAAAAAAATCAAATTTAGTTTTTTTATATAAAAAAATTACAGCCCAATAGTTCAACATTTTTCAGTTTCGTGAGATTCACGTACAAAACGAGCTTTCAGTGAAATATAGAACAATTACAACCTATATAATATGTAACATCGTTCATATGAGTACATACGCCAATGTGAGTACGCATGTATAACTCGGCCCTTAGATGAAAATCATAATCTATACACATCACGGAAACACAAGGACAGATGGAAGGTCCTCTCAGAGTGCAGTCGAGAGATGCTCTTCCTTAACCAGACCGAAGGTTGGCTCGGAAAAGCTTATCAACCTGGCCCGGGCTAAGCTGAGAATAGCCGTTGGTCTGATGAGCGGCCACTGCTCACTAAATAAACATCTACACACCACGGGTATTACGGATAGTCCACTGTGCAGGGGATGCTTGGCGACGGATGAAACGGCCGAGCATGTTTTGTTGGAGTGCAGTGTGTTTGACAACCAACGAAGGGACATACTCCGTTCTCCATCTTCCGTTGCAGAGGTCTGCAGACGCCCCAGTCGACTTGTGGCTTTCATGGAAGAAATAGGCTGACTGGAGTAGCTGGAGATCGCGAGGTTTGGCACGAAGGTCCCCAACCGAACGGGACTAGTTTGCTGGCCTAAAGCCAACCCCAAATGAAAGCAACAAAAAAAAAATGTTAAGTGCGAGTTTTACTCGCGCACGGAGGTTTCCGTATCTATCCGCTATCAATAATATCCGTCTATCTTTTGTCTTTCAGCAATGCAATGTATAAAAGCCTGTGGCGACATCTATTATTCAGTAGCGTGACTAATCCATTTTTCGCACGTTTGTTATGGGAGCCCCCTTAATTTTTAACATTTTCTTTTTTTTTGTTATTTGTTCTTATATCCGCCATAGCAACACATATTCTGTGAAAATTTCAACGGGCTACCTATTACGGTTCAAGAGATACAACCCTCGGACAGACAGACAGCGGAGGCTTAGTAATAGGCTTCCGTACGGGACACGGAAACCTAAAAACAACAGCATAATCTGCAAAGCCGCGAGCGAAGCCACATGCAACAGCTAGAAAACAATAAACAAATGGAGTGTAATCCTGAGTTTACTTAGCCGTACTTGTGGCAGGGAGACACAAAGACATTTGCAAAAAGGGAAACGAAAAAGAAATTGGAAGTTGTGCTCTTGGGGGAGGAAAATACGCATTTTGTTGAATTCGTTTCGCACCTCTTGGGCCACGTGTTTGAATTAAATATCAATCATATATAGGATGTCCCATATCGACCGCATGTCCCATATCATTCGGTGCCCATATCGACGACCCCATGTATTACCAGCATGCGATTCCTTAACTCATTAGCTACAAAAGTGGTTTTATTCACAGAACCGGGAAAATGTTGAACGCACTCTCTGCCCATCTATTTCCTCCCAAGTACAGCTTGGGGTTTTTCAAAAGGGGCGTGAAAAGGTTTTTCGTCAGACCTGCATGGCATTCGCAATCCTCGTGCATCACAGAAGGTCCATATTATGCATTGTTAGACACCTACTTGTAGGTGAAACGATGCCACATGTAAGTAATAAACAAAATAAATACAATTTAAAAACTCATAGCTGCCCGGGTATTTACTTAGCGGTCCTCCGAATCCTTTTCAAATAAGTAAAGGGAAATTATTTTTGACTTTTTAATTACAAAATAACCTTGTATAAAGAACATCTGCTTTTAGAGAACCTAGAGCCCTTCTCTAAAAGCCGATGTTTCATGTATAAAAGAACTCAACTGTAGTAGGTACAATATGCTCTATATTTAGTACCTAAATATATTATGAAGTCTGCGACCTTTCGGTCATTTCGTAGTTCTTGTACTTGCTATCATTTATTCAAAACTAGCTGTATCCCTAGAGTTACCATCCGTCCGGGAGTGTCCCGGACAATTCTAGAGTCGCACACCTAGCACGCGAGTCCATGTGATCAAAAAAACCGGCCAAGTGCGAGTCGAACTCGCGCACCGAGGGTTCCGTATCGCCATGTCATGGTCAGCGCCACTCAATGGCGTGTTTTATGAAATGCTTCATATTAGTTAAAATTCATGGTTAGTTATAATGCTTCAAACTGTTTTCGGTAGATGGCGCGCATATACTTTTAGTTTCTCGTATGGGGACCCCCGTGAATACTTTTTCTTATTTTTATTACTTATTTGTTGTTATATCGGCCATAATAAAAGATCTAGTAAAAGATATTCTGTGAAAATTTCAATGGGCTATCTCTTACGGTTCAAGAGATACAGCCCTCGGACAGACAGACAGACAGACAGGCGGCGGCGTAGGCTTAGTAATAGGGGGACCCGTACGACGGATATGGAACCCTAAAAATCTCCGGGTATGTTCTTTTTGGCGTCCGCTTTCTTTACTGCATAGAATGAGAAGTTACCATAGAAAATGAGATACTTAGGCTGAGTCATGTTGCTGCTTTTCTGTCCGGGTATTAACCAATGAAAGGTGGCAACCCTATGTTTGTGTTCCTGGTATACAGGTTGTCCCCGGGCTGGTGTTGTTCCTTTAAGGAGGCTATTTTACGCTTTGTAACAAATATAATTAGTAAGAGAAATAGGGTTCTAGGTACGCCTGTTGCGGAGATATAAATTTTAAAAGTTATTAATGTAGTGTAATGTTGTAATGCTCTATTTTCTTCATTTTTTTTTTCATGTAATCCGGTATGGTTGGCTGAGTCGGAGGGGCCAAAGAGCATGCTCCGACCAGCCAATATCGCCTCCGAGAAGGTAGGTGCCATACCGCAGACTTCCCTGAATTGCTGGCTATACTGGACTAGAGGAGAACACAACCGAGGCGGCTATGCGGTTATCTTACATCCAGTACGGTGGTACCAACCCAGTCGGCTACAACTTGAGCCTACCACCTAGTAAAGGGGCAAGGGAAGGGACCTACAATTTTACACCGGTTCCGAACGGTGAAGCAGCAATACTTCAAAACTTTAAACTCGCGTCGCGCGCGATCCAAGCTGCGACAGCGAAGTTCAAAATGGCTACCATTTGGCGTTGAACAACGTTCAGAATAAATGCAACATAGGTACATACATACATATCACACACGCTGAATCCCGGCAATCGGGGTAAGCAGAGTAAACGGTGTTGTGCTGCAAGAACTTTGGCAAATTACAGCACAAATCCGATCACCACGTTTCGCAAAGTATTCGAACAAGCTTCAATCCATCAAGCAGCAAGTAAGGCACGAAGACCCACCTGCTGCATGACTCGGTGGAAGTACCGTGCCGAGGTGACAGGTGACGGTCCAGTCGCCCTTTAGCACGGCATCTTGTCCTTATCCCTTAGTCGCCTTTTACGACAAGCATGGGGAGAGATGCAGTGGGGCTATTCTAAGATACAACATGATTTACAAAAAAAAAAACCTTCGGCCGTAGTGCGATAAAATGTAAGTTCTTTTGACTCTTTAACCTTGACTTTTTAATTTTTTATCGCTCATCGTGGAATTCCCTAAACTAAAAAAAATATATTCTAAATGACACTTTTGGGTTCTCTCCTGGCAAACAACCCCTTCCCCCTCTGGCGTCCAGAAGTTCGTCCGCCAGAGGGCGTTTAATGAATCAACCGGATACTAATGGCAGGAAGTTTGTGCAACTCTCGATATAAATTAAAAGTTGAATGAGATAACGACGGCGGCGATCCGAGGTTTATCTAGGGAGCTCTAAATGTGTGGGCAACATTTAGACCAGCAGGACTATTCTTGTAAATTCTGACTTTAGTAAGTGGCTCTCAGCGCCACAACAGCGCTGATTCCGCTGTCAGAATTTACAAGAATAGACCTGCTGAGCGACCGCTGTACGTACAGTTGCTTTCACGAGTCATGTTTGTTGTTATATCCGCCATAATAACACATATTGTGTGAAAATTTCAACGGACTACCTATTACGGTTCAAGAGATACAGCCCTCAGATAGACAGACAGACGGACGGACGGACAGACAGACTGACAGCGTAGGCTTAGTAATAGGCTTCCGTACGGGATACGGAACCCTAAAAACCGGCCAAATGTGAGTCTGGCTCGCGCTAAGGATCCCGATCATAATGAAAGAAAACCCCCTTTTTTGTAAATACATATCACAAATATATTGTGTTTTGCTACGGAACCCTCGGTGAGCGAGTCCGACTCGCACTTGGCCGGTTTTTATTTTTATCAGCAGTTGCCTTTCAGTCGCGTTTTTATTTTAAAAAAAATCAAGCCATAATATCAAAATATTAGTCTGAAGAGAGCTCAATATTAATATCAGAAAAAAAGCGAAATAAAATTGCATATTTTCTCAAATGCTTTACAAAAACAAATCTCGTTAGCACAATTCCGTGAGCTGAATATCTCAATTTGAAGATTGTGCTGGAGCTGGCTGAAATATTGACTGTATGAAAATCCTCTTATTACATTTTGACCTTAATTTCTATATATTTGTGTAAAAATTGTATTTATATTTTGCGAAATAATTCGTATGGGAAGATACATCATTAAATGTAATCCGATATGGGTGGCTGAGCCAGAGGGGTCGGAGTACATGCTCCGGCCGTGATTACCACCAAGAAGGTGTATATTATCGGAGATATCTATGGATTTCTGGCTATACTGGAGTGGAGGAGAACACAGCCGAGGCGGCTATGTATGCGGCGACCTTTCGTTCCAACTCAGCCAGCTACATTTTGAGCATACCACCTAGTAAGGCAACAGATGGACCCTATATACGACGAATGTCTTTGGGCGTCGTTAGACACCTTATAATAATAACACAATATACCTATAATAAAAAAACCTCCAGTTTTACACGGAGATATTCACAATAGCCATCCATATTTTATAGCAAACGAAAACGAAGAAATAGATTTATAGAGAAACGAAGCAGTTAAATGAAGGCAACAATCAG
This sequence comes from Nematopogon swammerdamellus, assembly GCA_946902875.1. NCBI lineage: Eukaryota > Metazoa > Arthropoda > Insecta > Lepidoptera > Adelidae > Nematopogon > Nematopogon swammerdamellus. The sequence continues at coordinate 28,961,512 of OX336335.1, forward strand.
CACTATATGCCTTTATTCACTCTCAGTCGCTCAGCGACCGCGGCAGGCGCGTGACGTGTGCGGAATAATATACAACAACTAAAACGTAAAAAGCCCTTGCCCCTTACAAGGTGGTAGGCTCAAATTGTAGCCGACTGGCCGGGTTGGTACCACCATACCATACTAGATGTAATATGGCCGCATAGCAGCCTCGGTTGTGTTCGCCTCTAGTCCAGTATAGCTAGCAATCCAGGAAAGTGTGCGGTATGTCACCTACCTTCTCGGAGGTGATATTGGCTGGTCGGAGCATGTGCTTTGGCCCCTCCGACTCAGCCACCTAAACCGGATTACATAAAAAAAATGCAACAACGTCATTTTAGGACTACTTTATATACGACAAGCTGTGCCCGCGGCTCCGCCCGCTCTCATATTTCACTTCACTGCTGACCTCATAAGCTATTTAGCGTGATAGTAAGTAGCCTATAGTTGATGGGAAGAATCAAGCTATCCGTAGAATTTTGTTTTATTAAAATCGGATCAGTGGTTCTCGAGTTATAAGCGGACAGACAGACACTCAGAAAGACAGAAAGCAGACGTTGGATTTTATTATTATAAGGATATATATATATATATGACTAGCTGTGCCCGCGGCTCCGCCCGCACTCATATTTAACTTCTCTGCTAACCTCATAAGCCATTTAGCGTGATAGTAAGTAGTCTATAGTTGATGGGAAGAATTAAGCTATCCGTAGAATTTTTTTTTAATTAAAATCGGTCCATTGGTTCTCGAGTTATAAGCGGACAGACGACATACATACAGACAGACAGAAAGCAGACGTTGGATTTTATTAAAGGTAAGGAAAATATATTATCTACAAAGTAACCGTATTCGACCGAATGTCGATGGGCACTTTATGGGAGGCTCTGCGCCACATGTTGGGCTTTCTATAAAAACAAAATTGTATTGATTCGACGGCACCTTTTCCCTGTAACTTTGTATGAGAATGTGTTGAATGTGAACACACAATCTTTTTATTTAAGACTACTGATGTGTTAGGCAAGCGAATTAATAGGAACAGCCAATCAATTAATTATAGTAATTAATACTCAATTTGAAACCGAGTAAGCCAAAATTTGCCTTGAGCATATCTCATTATTTTGTACTATCTCCTTGTAGACAAATTAATATTGGTTTGGTAATCGATTTGAGCTCGCAAGAGAGCTTACGCATTAACGAGAATGTATAACCAAAGCGTACTCGTGAAATCTTAAGGGCCGGCAACCTACAAATATTTATTCTTGAAATTTCGCTGTGCACATACAAGTAACGTGTTCAAGTAAATATATGTATGGAAATTTTAGTAGCAAGAGCCCCGCTAGAGGCGTTGCATCTTTTCTCCATGCAAATATTTGCTTACTTAAAAACCCCCGACCCTTAAAAAGTCAAAAATAATTTTCGTTTACTCACTTAAAGGAGTCGGTAGACCGCTAAGTAAATTCCCGCGCAGCTCGGAGTTATTATATTTTATTTACTTAGCGGTCCCCCGACTCCTTTAAGTGAGTAAACGAAAATTATTTTTGACTTTTTAAGGGTCGGGGGTTTTTTAAATTTGTAATTTAACTTTTATTTAAAGCTTTTTTAAAAAAACCGCATGAAAATCGGTCCACTTTTTAACATAATTAATTTTTTTATTACTTAATTACTTGATTACTTGATTACAAACATAGCTAAGAACCATCCCGATTAAACAAGCTTCCTAATAAAAAAAACCGCATCCAAATCGGTCCGTCCGTTTGGGAGCTACGATGCCACAGACAGACACACACACACACACACACACACACACACACACACGTCAAACTTATAACACCCCTCCGTTTTTTTCGTCGGGGGTTAAAAATACAATCTCACAGTCGAGCCTCATATCGCAGACTGACTGCGAACGAGATGCAACATACAAAAGTTGTGCGAGGACGCTAGGATGATCTCTCAGACTAGAAGGACGTAAGTGCCGGACCAATAAATCATTACTTGAACGTGTAATATTTAATGTAAGTACTGAAACTCTTTTTAACCCCGACGAAAAAAACGGAGGGGTGTTATAAGTTTGACGTGTGTGTGTGTGTGTGTGTGTGTGTGTGTGTGTGTGTCTGTCTGTGGCATCGTAGCTCCCAAACGGATGGACCGATTTGGATGCGGTTTTTTTTATTAGGAAGCTTGTTTAATCGGGATGGTTCTTAGCTATGTTTTTAATCAAGTAATAAAGTAATTAAGTAATAAAAAAAATAATTATCTTAAAAAGTGGACCGATTTGCATGCGGTTTTTTTAAAAAAGCTTCAAATAAAAGTTAAATTACAAATTTAAAAAACCCCCGACTCTTAAAAAGTCAAAAATAATTTCCGTTTACTTACTTAAAGGAGTCGGGGGACCGCTAAGTAAATTAAATATAAAGACTCAAAAGTTGCGCGGGAATTCACTTAGCGGTCTACCGACTCCTTTAAGTAAGTAAACGGAAATTATTTTTGACTTTTTAAGAGTCGGGGGTTTTTTAAATTTGTAATTTAATTTATAGAATAGAGTAGGTAGTGTATTTATAACTAATTTGTAGGTAAAAGTTACATAACCCAACATGCCTAACGGCGGCAGTTCAGAATTGAACTTTCGAATTTTCCAGAATCGCGGAATTTTTTATTGTTTTCTATCGGGCGAAAATAAATAGCGTAGTGTATTACCATACGAATGATGAACAAAGAATAAAGAATCAGACTGTCAATATTGCCGCCCCTTAACGAGTGATGCTAATGTACTGAATAATGAAATTATACGTAATATAACTGTACGCACATATGTACGTTCATATATGTATGTATATACTGTTTATTGAACACAAATTAACCCCGACGAAAAAAACGGAGGGGTGTTATAAGTTTGACGTGTGTGTGTGTGTGTGTGTGTGTGTGTGTGTGTGTCTGTCTGTGGCATCGTAGCTCCCAAACGGATGGACCGATTTGGATGCGGTTTTTTTTATTAGGAAGCTTGTTTAATCGGGATGGTTCTTAGCTATGTTTTTAATCAAGTAATAAAGTAATTAAGTAATAAAAAAAATAATTATCTTAAAAAGTGGACCGATTTGCATGCGGTTTTTTTAAAAAAGCTTCAAATAAAAGTTAAATTACAAATTTAAAAAACCCCCGACTCTTAAAAAGTCAAAAATAATTTCCGTTTACTTACTTAAAGGAGTCGGGGGACCGCTAAGTAAATTAAATATAAAGACTCAAAAGTTGCGCGGGAATTCACTTAGCGGTCTACCGACTCCTTTAAGTAAGTAAACGGAAATTATTTTTGACTTTTTAAGAGTCGGGGGTTTTTTAAATTTGTAATTTAATTTATAGAATAGAGTAGGTAGTGTATTTATAACTAATTTGTAGGTAAAAGTTACATAACCCAACATGCCTAACGGCGGCAGTTCAGAATTGAACTTTCGAATTTTCCAGAATCGCGGAATTTTTTATTGTTTTCTATCGGGCGAAAATAAATAGCGTAGTGTATTACCATACGAATGATGAACAAAGAATAAAGAATCAGACTGTCAATATTGCCGCCCCTTAACGAGTGATGCTAATGTACTGAATAATGAAATTATACGTAATATAACTGTACGCACATATGTACGTTCATATATGTATGTATATACTGTTTATTGAACACAAATTCATACAAATTAGGTACAATAGGTGAGGGTAATGTCGTGAGCCATTGTATTCAAACACACATCAAATACGCGCTATGTCTCCACAATCGAACAATCGGGGTAAGTAGAGTAATCGGTGTTGTACTGCAAGAACTCAGGTTTTAAAGCGCAAACACGTTTAGCAAAGCTTCAGGATAACTATCAAGCAGGAAGTAAGGCACTAAGACTTACCTACACTGCAGGACCCTGTGGAAGGATCGGGTCAAGGGGAAAGGCGGCTAGCCGGTTTGTCGCCCTTTAGCACGACGTCATGTACTTATATACCTTAGACGCTTTTATGACATGCACGATTTGGTATGCAGTGGGACAAATATTTTTTTAAGTACCCGACGATAATCTCAAATATTTAAATATTTAAATGTTTTTTGCATTTTTAGCACGAACTACGTTTCGTGCTGAGGAAGTATATGGCTTACAATTTATGAAAAAAAAAATTCCACATAGAATTAAGTTTATGGAAAATGACACCTACAACATCCGTGATGATTGATGATCCCTTGAGATTGTCTTCCCTTTGGTCGTGGCCGGCCACACTGAACTGGACGGAAAACACGAACTATTTACATAAACGCTTCAACCGACCTTCCATCTAGTGCGGTGGTATCAGCCCGGGCGAGTTAAACCTAGAGATAAGAAGGGAAGGGACCTACAGTTTCACGTGGGATCCGAACCGCGGTCAGCCTCCAACGGTCGAACGGTTGCCCATCCAATTTCTCACCGCGCCCAGGTGTGCTTAAGATCACGAACGGCATTCGATCGATTGCATTCATCTTCGATCGACTTTGCTATCTAGGCTGGCTAAGTAGGTACTCAGTGAAAAAGACGGGGTTGTGTCAGTAGTAGGTAACATTTGACAAAAAAAAAATATCATCTGTCAGGCCGGCATTCGTAATCCCCGCGTACGACCGAATGTTCATGGGCATCGTTAGACGCCTTATGGGACGAGCGTCACATGTTGCGTTTTCTACGCGCAGTACGAGATCAGATCACCAAGTTCGGATCATCACCAGTTATCATTTTTTTTATGGATAGCGCGACATGTGGCATCGTTTCACCTACAAGTAGGTGTCTAACGATGCCCATGGGCATTCTGTGATGCCCGGGGATTACGAATGCTATGCCGGCCTCACAGTTTTTTTTTTATGAAAACTGACTCTACTACACCCGTGATGTCAGCCAATAACACCTTGGTGAACTAGGTGCCATGCCAGTGCTTCCATTCGGTATTTTTTCAATTTTGTTTTATAGTAAGCGCGACATGTGGCGCCGAGCCACCCATAAGGTGTCTAGCGACGCCCATGGACATTCGATCGCATGCGGGGGCTGCGAATGCCATGCCAGCCTGACAGGTGCCCATTCACGCCTCTCTTGAAGGGCCCGAGACTGTACTTGGGGGGGGGGGGTAGGGGGGGGATTATGCGGGCAGGTAGAGCGTTCCACAGTTTACCGGTTCTGTGGAGGTAGGGTCTGCAGAACCGATTGGTACTCAATTAATCATCGTCATTCATCTCCTGCTGTTGCTGTTCTCAGGATCCACCAGCTGCCGCCGATGGTGTTCGACAACCTGAATTCGCTGGAGACCCTCAACTTGCAAAACAACAAACTGTCCCACATCCCGGAGGAGATCGTCGAGTCCTTGCTGGACACACTCCGCGTCGTCGACATTATGGGTGAGATTCCGATATCGGCGTTCGATCCTCGACGGTAGTCCCGCGTCCTACACTGGCCGCCCGTGGACAGGAAAAGCCCGAATGTTTTTTTTTTTTATAGAAATTGCGACATGTGTCGCAATGCCACCCAATATGTGTCTAACGACGCCCATGTACATTCGGTCGTAGGCGGGAGTTGCACATGCCGTGCCGGCCTGACAATTCACGCCTCTATGATCTATTGAAAACCTCGTCGAAAACACATATTGAGAGCAAGATTAACAATTTTGCTGAGAGTTCTGACTACAAAGACTTATTAATGAAGTATATCAGGTGCGTAAAGAGCCTTTGTTAAACTTTCTTACGTAATTTGTATCAACATTATTTTGAGTAGGTAGTATGTTTATTAATATTATTAATAAACATACTATAATTTGTCAAAAATATGAAAGAAAGAAAGAAAGAAAGGAAGAATTTTTATTTTCTCTTAATCTTAATCATGTACCACATAATGTATGTAATAATAATCATTATTACATTACACCACAAAAAAAAAACATTGAAAAAAAAACATGCGAGATCGCTGTGGGCTGAAAGAAGATATAGTTACAAGGATTGAGAAAGGGATGCTTCGGTGGTTCGGTCATGTTGGAAGAATGGATGATAGGAGACTAACGAATGAAATTTATGAAGCAAATGTGAGTGGAAGAGTCGGGAAGGGTCGCCCTAGACGCACTTACCTGGACCAGATCGGGCATTTGCTCAAAAAGTGGCAAGTGCGTAGTACCCGTAACCGACGAGCATGCATGAAGAACATTATGGGAGTGGAAGAGGCGGCAGAGGTGTGTCAGGTTCGTGGCACGTGGAGATCCGTTGTCTCTGCCTACCCCACCGGGAAACAGGCCTGACGCTATGTATGTATGTATGTGAAAAAAAACATGTTTCTTGTACGGGAACGCCCCTAATTTTTTTACTTTTTCAATTTTTCAACGGGCTACCTATTACGGTTCAAGAGATACAGCCCTCGGACAGACAGTCGGACGGACGGACGGACAGACAGACGGACGGACAGACAGACAGACAGACGGCGTAGGCTTAGTAATAGGCCTCCTTACGGGATACGGAAACCTAAAAAGAAAAAGATAAAAAAATCTGTCAAGTGCGAGTTTTACTCGCGCACGGAGGTTTCCGTATCTATCCGCTATCAATAATACCCGCCTATCCGCTCAGGTGGCATGGTCTTCGAATTTTAATTTCGAAGATACGATCTCGGACAATCCGAGAGAAGCCGATAGCAATTGAAGTCGATAGCAATTGACGGCGGGAAAATGACAGCACCTCTATGAGGTCGTTGGCAATTGAGCGGCTATCTTTTGTCTTTCAACAATGCAATGTATAAAAGCCTGTGGCGCCATCTATTATTCAGTAGCGTGACAAATTGATTTTTCGCACGTTTGTTGTATGGGAGCCCCCCTTAATTTTTAACATTTTCTTTTTTTTTATTATTTGTTGTTATATCCGCCATAGTAACACATATTCTGTGATGATTACGGTTCAAGAGATACAGCCCTCGGACAGACAGACGGACGGACGGACGGACGGCGGAGGATTAGTAATAGGCTTCCGTACGGGATACGGAAACCTAAAAATGGACAGCCGCAGCCTTTACCGCTACACATCCACTCGTCTCCGAGCTGGGAGTGTGCGGCGCTGAATTTAAGCCTGCCCAACAGAGCATCAAATGCGCGCGTCCCTCCTAGAGGCGCCCTAAGCGCGATTTCTCTACAACGCCGTTGAAGCCTGTGGGCGTGGCCTATGACTTACATATGTGTGTTGTGCGTGTGCATTTCTTTTGTGCGTGTGCCTAACTTGCTCCTCTTTGTGTGTAGTGTCGATACTAGCACACACACACACATACGAAGCGCTAGCAGCACTGCGTGTAGTTTTTGGGTTTCAAATATTATCGCTTAGGGCGTCTCTAGTAGGGGGCGCGCGCGGTAGGTATTTGATGCTCTGTGGACTGCCCCAATGCAGACCATAGTTTCTCTTCCGTTCAGTGGCGGGGCAAGACCTAAATTTGATGTGGGCACTGGGCAAGATATATTTTGCGAGGCCCTCTCTGGTGACACTAGGACTAGAAGATGGATTTTATGGATTTTCACTGTCGAAATGGATTTCCGCTGCATGAACTTTCGAGTCGCGAGGCCACTTGGGCCGCGAGGCCGTGGGCGGTCGCCCACGTCGCCCACGCCTTGCTCCCCGCCGCGCCGCGCCGCCGCCTCTGCTTCCGTTTCTCCTTTCCTGTTTCCAAAATGAACGAAGACTCTTTCTCCAACAGACAATCCGCTGGTCTGCGACTGCGAGCTGGCGTGGTACGGCGGCTGGCTGGCCGGTCTACGCGACCGGGACGACGAGATGATGCAGAAGAAACGCACCGTCTGCACCATGGCCAGCGAGCACAGGGAGTACTACGTCGCGAAACTGCCGTTAGAGAAGATGGCGTGCAAGCGCAAGCCGCCCTACGGGCCCAACTCCGCTAGCGCCCTCTCGCGGACGTACTGCAGAAACGCGGCAGCGCCGCTGCTGCTACTCGCCGCTAGATGGCTGTAAGATCGCGAACGCGCTCGCCGCGTGTGTCGTGTTCGAAATGTACGGAAGCAAAGTTGAGAATTTGAGAACCAAAATCGCATTGTAATAAAATCCGTGTAAACACTACAATGTACAGGGGGATAGGTATGTTATTTTTAAAGTAAGGAAGTTTATCGAGGATTTGTTTTAACGAACTTTCAGGTATTGTTTTAATGTTTTATTGAAATGGTTTTAAAATTTCCTACTGAAACATCGCCCTGAAGCGATAATAATTGTGAGAAGTTTCCGGGATCCGAGCTAGCTGTGGCCGGGTAGCTCGGCGTTGTCGCAAACTTCTCTTTTATAACTGTATGCCATAAATAGCGCGTTGTATAAACGTTAAAAATGAATTTACCCATGTGAAATAAATATAATCAAAACATATCAAATTGGCTGAAATCGTGTACGTGCATTGTTGATAGGTCGTGAAACGGCCGCGAAGACATATCCCCGTTTTAAAATTGAAATTTTTTGATGTTGTGAACTTCTTTAGGAAAGTAGGGTATTTTTTGTAGAGCCCCGACTTTCTGTTCGCCGCGGTATTAAGAAGCAGATCGAACGGCATCAGAACCTGGTCACACTCACCTTGTCAAAATCTGTCAAACTACGGTCAAACGAGATGTGTTTCACGACGACGACGTAGTGTTGTCTCGCTCTACACGGACGTGAAGGGCGAGAGAGGTCTATGACGTTACATACAACGTCAGTTTACTTTAGACTGACGTTAGTTTATTTGACAGCTTGTGAGTGTGACAGGCAAGTGAGTGTGTCCAGGTTCTGTTGCCACGTGATCTGCAGCTTATATACGTCCGTGTCCGAACGGCAAGCGGTCAACATACCAACATACCTATAATGTACGGAATTAGACTTTTGTTAGTTTTAATATCTATATGAATGTATTTTTTTAACCTTTACCCTTGCCTCTAGCGTTCTATCTACATACATCTATAATATATTAATTAAGCTTTCGTGCATTTATAGCTAATACAATTAGGCTAAGTCATGCGAACGGAGGGAGAGCTACGGATGTATGTAAAATGTTCCGGTTATTAAATTATTAAGATTATTGAAAATATAAACTTTATAACAATATAAACCTCGAATTTAGTTTTATCGACATGTAGGTATTTATTGTTTCTTGATATTAATTTAATTTATTAAGTATTTAAAATATTTCACAAGATAATTTAATATTTACATTTTTATAGTATGACTCTTTGTTACATTACATTAGTTACCTACGTTTGCTTTATTGGGTTTACTTAGATAAATATTATGTAATATTGTCTAAATTAAATTTTATCAACCAAGTATATGTTTTTTATAATAAAAATAATTTTACTTTAGACATTCCTAATTAGGAAATTATTGATTATTTTAATAGAGGAGCAGTTTAATTGTTTTCACTATGCCTATAAACTATCGTCAAGTAAAGTGTATTCTAATATTATATCGTAGTTAATGGAAAAGTGATTCCGATCGTCAACAATTTTCTCGAAATTTATATCCACAAAAAAAGGAATAATATCAAAAATAAGGGATTCAATCATTCAGAGATTATGTGCCCGTTTATTATGGGGTGGATGAGGGGTGATAATCCATATCTACACCTTTTATATTTCCATGAATCCCGGTATGGGTCAAAGGGGCCAAAGCACATGATCCGACCAGCCAATATCACCTCCGAGAATTTATTATACCTGAGACTTCCCTTTGGATTGCTAACTATACTGGACTAGAGTAGACAACAGCCGAGGCTTCAATACGACCGCCTTTCATCCAGTACGATGGTAACAACCCAGTCGGCTACAATTTGAATCTTAAGACCATTTAGTCCTACAGAAGTCGTTCTGTCATCCCAATGGTTTTCAGCTTCAATCTCTAAAGAGCGGGGTCAAAAAGGTGCTCCCATTTTCCACGATAAGAAATATTCTTTACCATCCAAACGAAAAAAAAAATCATTCAAAGAGGCATGAATGAGGCATTCAAGCAGAATGATCCACTGATCCGAGGCAAACGAAAACCTGGAAGACGCCGTATATACGGCAGATATATTTCTGGAAAAACCTGCGCCAGTGGTACAACTGCAGCACTTGGTCTCTTTTCCGCGAATTTGGAGATCTCCCTAATGATACCCAGCCTTCTTTAGGAAAAGGCGCTGTAAGAAGAAGAAGTTACAATTTCGTGTAATGTGGCAGCCGGAGAAAAACAATTTTATCCCTCAGCAAATTTTAAGGTTGAATAATTTTTCTGTTGGATAACAATGCGACCCTGTTTGCAATAATGCATACGCGATTCATTTTCCCATTTTAATAAAAACAAAATATTTGGCACATCTTACTACACCACACACTTTGGCACACTTTAAATTTCGTCATAACTATAAGTTTAAAGTTTGGAGTGAATGTTAATGATCGGAGTAATTTCGTCACCAAAATAAGATTTAGTAGTAACGTTATAATTACGTGTTGGCAGTGGTAACCTTGTTGAAGTATATTGGATAGTTATCATCGTCTACTACAAAATACATATAAATGTGACTATGATCTCTATTTTATCACTTACTTACTCTTTAAATTATTTATATCAGTTTTAGTTTTCTCTTTCATAACTATCTTTGTTTTCTTCTTCTGATTAAAACTTATGTTTCCTTATTCTTAGTAGAACTTCTGTCTCCTTATCGTCTAATTCCTTAGGATCTATTGAAATATCAACTTCTTCTTTAAAAAAAAAATCCAAGAAAGAAAGTATATATTCTAAATTACAAATTCTATGATAAGTATGATAATCAGTGATATAAAAACCAAAAACATATCTATCGATGGGTCTGACCGTTGAACTAATTATAATTTTGTTATTGTTATGGCGACGGTGGATGCTAATTTGAAAATAATCTATTAAGATTGAATCAAGCTTGTAATGTGATATTAAAATTCGCTTGTAGATGTTATTAGCGGGCTTATAAACTTTATGTTTATAGGCAGAACTTCTATCTACTATCGAATGTCGACCTACATACATCATTAAATTGATGTGAGCAGTTTACGTGAAGGAAGGAACAGAAGTTGCATATTCAAAAGAGCATCGATCAATTGTTAAATACTACAATTCTGAAAATTTTAATTGACATATAGCGACGCGAGAAATTTAAGATCAGAAAAAAATTATATGATTCTTCATATTTTCAGAATAGGTTATTTAAAATGTATACATAATATAACGCATCGTATATACCTAATATATATTCTGAAGTAATACCTAAATGAAGAATTTGGGATAGTTATTTCGTAAAGTTTAAGAATGTTTGAAATATTGACGTGTTTTTAGTTGTCACTAATTTTAAATTTGCTCTCCGACTAACTACAGCACTTTCTAAGCTCTAGATGTTGTATTACTCTCACTGCTCTATACGGTAATATTAAATCAAATAATAATTAATTAATGTCGGAGTCAGATGACCTGAGTAAATTATAGGCTGTCTTAAATGTACTCGTATAATTATTAATTTATCGCAGTCATCAATTCTGGTCATTTCTAAAACTTTGCAATAACGTTGTTCTAAAGTATCACAATCTTTGCAGAGCATTGAGCAATAAAAATTGCTATAATACAGATATTGTTTTTTTTTTAGAAAGCAAATATTATTTACTAAGTAGATAAGTTCTTCTAAATTAACATAATCCTTGCAGAACATTGAGCAATCATAATTGCTATTTCATCGTCTACTACAATGCTTTTAATAATTAAATAAATGTTATTACATACTTAGAATAAATATTATTTACTATTTGAAATAGCAAGACCATCAGGACATGTTTCAAACACCAGGACATTTAAACATTTTGCCGAATTTTGTAGACATTAAAAATATAATATTCGAAGTAGCTTAACCTTTGTCTTTTCTTTCAGTATATTAATCATGCATTTTTAAAATTTTCAACTTTTTAACAACTGACGCATGTGTTGAAAAGTATTTTACTGTAAGAAATGTATTGTTAATTCGATATTCGATGTTGACTGTGAAGGTTTTCAGCCAGTTTGGCTTCAACTGTCTGGCGGTGTCAGTACCTAGTATAGTTCTCTAAAATAATAAAATGTTTGACTCCTTCTGCATTTTGGCAATAGGTACCTTATTTTTTTACAGAACACTTTAGAACTGTTTCCGGTTATTTTTGGTTTTGAAAATATACCTATACAAACACTAGTAGTCATTTTCATGATAGTGAAGCCCCACTCACAGAAAGAAAAAAAAATAAGAAACCTTTTTAGAGAAGATTTAAGAAAGAGATAACATATACATATATCTGAATTATACAATTGAACACATAAATAAATTTAACAAAAAGGCAGACAGACGGACGCACAGAAATATATTGTAGCGAAACTAATATGGCTCCTGCTTTTACTACGAAACCCCAAAATTAACCTACGTTTGATAAGGACGGATTTTCTGACACTATTGCATTACACTGAAAACCTTACGAATGAAAATACAATATATTTTATTCATAGGAAATAAATACCCTTTACACTTCATGTAAATTCACGAAATTTGTTTTTTCTATCTTTTCTGCAACGATCGTTTTGACAATTTCGATATTTGTAGATTCACTCGTATTTTCGATGTATTTGTATCTCATAGAAATTAATCTGTAAGGAATAACCACATCAGTAGTGGATTCGATTACAGTAAGTAAATGTTATTTTTAATGTGAAGGATTGAGGACTTTGAAGTAGTTCTGTATGACGTCAATAAGTCGAGTCGAAATCATAAGGTTTTTTTTTGTCAGATCCTTAGAGTTAGAAGAAAGGGTGTTGCTATTACATGCATGTGTACAACATCCTTAGATTGTCAGCATGTAACCTACAATTCCACCTTCTTGAATTCGGCTGTTCATTTTCAGAAGGCTTGAAAACTGTGGAAGCACTGGATGCAAGCATTTAGTGAGAAAATTGCATTTAATTTTTAAGTCCTCGCGAAGGTTGGATACTGGCAAGATCTTACTTCTGGTGTACTATGTGAAATAGAAATTGATTATATAAAAAACTGTAAAGGAATATTGAAAATCGCTCATTACGAATGTAGCATGTTGGTCTAGCTGAATTTTAAGATTTCAACTGTCAGCCAATGGTATTCCAGAGTACAATTATTTAAAAAACTAAGCGTTCGGAAATTCGTATTCTTGAATAGTATCAATAGGCGTATAGTAAGTAGCTTAATTAAATCGCATCTTTTGTTATTCCTTTTACTTCTTTATAATAAATTAATCTATGTTTTTTCATATAAGACGAACTTGCTCGACCCATAAGTACCACTAAACGACACTAAAATGGGTACATAATGAATACAGTCCTTTGTTATCAAAGTGAAACTCAGAGGTGATTTTAGATAGTACTGAACATTCAATGCAACCTAATAAATTACATACTTACTTACTTTTACATACGTATAGTTCAATTACGGCATAATCTGAAATTTCGTCTTACGATTTCGACTCGCATGGATTTTTGTATTGTATTGAGGATAATTTGGATCGGCTTGAAATTCGTAACGTAAATTAATAAGTACCTATATTTAAGTACGTATTGCATTTTACTAGCGTCATATCTTTGGAGTAAACGTTGTAAATTATTAAATTGTCTCAAAAGAACCAGTATAGCACATATCTATGGTGGGAGCGACTGCGATATTACAGGGAAGTTTGTCGCTTGCCACCGCTCGTAAACTGACATATCATTAATATTACAGGAACCTAATATGTATAGGCACTATTAGGCACCTTATATAATTACGGGCCTGGGAGCATGAGTAAGGGATTATACGGAGGAAAAGTTATGTATTTTTAAGATTCAGTAAGAAGTTTAAATTATATAAGAAACATTTCCTTATATACATGTGTGTTGTATATTGTGGAACGGTTTATTTGGTACACGTTACAAATTAAAAACAGCAATACCTAATACTAAGTACCGTAGTGTATAGCGCCAATTCATTAATCCAAACAAGAAAGCTAATTTTGGTGAAATACAATACTTATAGAAAATCATTTTTATTTAAGTAATAGTATAAAGTTATTCGGTTGACTAATTTATTGTTTATGCACGTTATATACAGTAATATAAGAATTGATTAATCATAATAAGTAATAATGCAATATCCCAATCATTATTATATATGTACGTATATTACAACAGAACTATCTTTACATGTGACAGTTACAGTCATTGCTGGTAGCGGATCAGAATGAACCAGAACTTGGAAACACTCACTTTACAACTGTCAAACTAACGTGAAACTGGGTGTGACGACGTAGCCCTCTCTCGCTTTGAATTCCTTGGAGAGCGAGACAGCACTGCGTCATCGCCGTGAAACACATTTTCGCGTTAGTTTGACAAGTTGAGAAGTGAGTGTGCCAATGTTCTGGTGCCTTCTGCTTTGCCTCAATTATTATCGTTATGAACGCTTTTTGGATTCTGTAGTTGTTTCTGGATGTTTCCGTCTCTCAGTGTTTCGGTGTGGTGTGATTTAGCTTTCTTTAGCTGCTTGCGCACTAGACGATACACGGCAACGGCAACTTCACGGTCACGGCACGGCAGCAATGAGAGAAAAATATGAAAAAGTATGAAATGTTTTTTTCACCCGGCACGAGTGGCTGTGCCCAATTATTGGGCACAGCTATTATAGTTCAATGGAAGATCAGAACCAATAACACCATTCCTCGCGAAACCACGCGAGAGAGAGACGCCACGCCAGCTATGAGGCGGATAAAATGGTCATCGTCTAATTTATTGACATGCCTTTTAAAGATCCCCAGGTAGTAGAGAACATTCCATATTTTTTGCCGTTCCGCCGTAGTTACCGTCGAGTGCAAAAGCTGTTCCTACATTGTAAATTTTCATACATTTTTGTCTTCACTGCTGCCGCGGCGACGTGGTCGTGACGTTGGCGTCGAACGTGCCGTTATCGTCTAGTGTGTAAGCAGACATTCTCGAAATAAATGTAAAAGTGAGTTTAGAGTCACATTTATGATGTAATTTTATGTAAGCATTTAAGCATTACATTGTATAAGCGTGTATTTATTTTCTTTTGTTCAATGAGTATAATAAAGATCTTAAAACAAATGCTATTGAGTTTGATTTGCGTTCACTATCACAGGACATAGAAAAATCGGCCAAGTGCGAGTCGTACTAGCAGCGCACAGAGGATTCCGTATAACAAAAAAATCCTTGAAATTTAAAAATGGAACGTAAATGTTTTTTATTATTTTTTGCTATATCCGCAAAAAATAGCACATAGGTACTCTGTGAAAATTTCAAACGGCTAGCTATTACGGTTCCAAAGATAGGACGCCATCGGACGGACGGACGGACGGACAGACAAACAGACGTTGTAGGCTTAGTAATAGTAATAATAAACCTAAAAAACTACCTTTGTATTATCCATGCATATACAAAAAGCTAAGTAAAAGCACATATAACAAAATAAAAGATCTTTATGATAATGAATAATATTTATGAAATTGGCTTACAGGTTTTGTCGACTTATTTATTATGATAATACAAAAATAAGATCAGTCACAGCCAATCAATAATGGTCCTTCCACCGAGTCATGTAACAGGTCCTAATACATTGCTAAATGTGGTGGTCGGTGTTGTGCTGTAACTTATCAGAGTACTTGCAGAGCAACACCGATTACTCTGCTTACCCCGATTGTCGGTATACAGCGTACGGTATGTATGTATGTGATATAAAAGTATGCATGTACAAAATAGGAGCCTAAAAGCCACCCTGTTGTACACCCTACACCTACGCCTATCAAATGCCTCATACACTTTTTTATGGAACATGATATGGTTGGCTACATTTCAGTAAGAAAAGTAAAAAGAAATAACTAATAACAATTATTATTGTACGTAAATTCTTCAAAAAATCTAAAAACTCATTGCTAACCCAGGATTCTATAACTTACTTAACATATGAGAGCCCGGTGCCTTAACCACTAGCTAGACTAAAAATTTAAGCAAAATAATATGGTTGTTAAAATAACAGCTGACCATATATCCCGGCAGTTTTGACCTAGACCTTGATAAGCACGTGGCGACCAGCTAGCCTTTTTCGCCAGTATCGCGGATTTTCGCCAGAACTACAAAATACGTAGACATTTTTGTGTTACGTGTTAAGTAAGCTTCGACGAACCACGCACGCAGCTATTATCTCGTGTTTGGTGAAGCAAAGATAGTGGTTGTGATTGAGCTGATCACAGTGTTATGGTCCGTGATGGCCACTCGAATCTACTTAACTATAGATAACGCCTACATTAAACGTTGAACATTGGATTGTGTGACGTTACATACATACATACCTCACGCTGGTTCCCGCCAGTCGGGGTAAATAGAGTAATCGATATTGTGCTGCAAGAATTTTGGTAAATTACACCAATCATTTTGTCCCTACTCGAGACAGCGCGCCATGTTCCATCGAGTGTTGAAGCCATCCAGCCGCAATGGAATTAGTCTATCGCGATCCACCGACGTCGATACACGCGCAGTCTGCGCACTACCCGCCTTAAACTTTGCTTCCTCTCTCCCACTCGTTTCCCGCGACGGCAGTCCCTCTACCATCAGCAACAAGAGTGTGCTGAGTTTCTCTACGACGACAGATGATACGGAGATAAGACGAATGGAAGAGAATAAGGGATGCTAGTTCCCCAGAGAAGCGCTCATAGGTACTATACCTAAAAAACAGACTGAGGAACCTCACAAAACACCTGTGACTCAGCGACTCTAGACCATCTGTAAGTTTCGGGTCACCGACGAGACGGATGGCTCGGTGCTGCATCAAACAAATCCAAGGACGCGAGCAGCCTTTTATTCACAGAATCGGGAAAATGTGGAACGCACTCCCGGCCCATCTATTTCTTCCCAAGTACAGCCTGGGGTTTTTCAGAAGGGGCGTGAGAAGGCTTCTGTCAGGCTGGCATGGCAATCGTAATCCCCGTGCATCTTCTCATCTTTGTTTTGCACAAAAGGAATAGTTGTGCCGGTGAGAAGAACCGCCCGCCTATTACAGAAACATACTCGTATTCTATTTATTTTTTTGGCTGCGGTGGGAAGCCTTGGAATTGATTAATTAGCAAAAACATACGTCTTTGGAAATGGTGGTGCACAGAAGGTCCAGGTCAGCCTGACAGTTTCAGACAGTTACGACGCTGCGTTGGGGACTTTTTTTATGTAATCCGGTATGGGTGGCTGAGTCAAAGGGGCCAAAGCACATGCTCCGACGAGCCCATATCACCTCCGAGAAGGTAGGTGCCATACCAGAGACTTTCCTGGATTACTGGCTATACTGGACTAGAGGAGAACACAACCGAGGCTGCTATGCGGCCATCTTACATCCAGTACTACACCAACCCAGTCGGCTACAATTTGAGCCTGCCACCTAGTAAGGGGCAAGGGAAGGCACCTACAGTGTTACACCGGTTCCGAACGGTGAAGCACCAGGTGTAGTGTGTGCACGTAGTTTTTTTTGTCAGAAAAAACTCATTGGTACACGCCGACCGGATTCGAACCTCAGACCTCTCGCATGAGAAGCCGATGCCCAAACCACTCGGCCACCCGCCGCTTAATGTATTAACTGATTTGGAAAGGCAAGGGCTCGACTTTAGCACAATACGTGACGTGCAGCACAGTATCTTGCTAACGTTGCAGGCAACAATGTTCTCCTGAACCCATAATGGCTACTTTTCCGAGAACGTTATCGACCTTAAAAGGACGAGATATCCTCGACCATGACATTGTCATCATACTGCGGCATTATTCGGTTATCAGAGTACGCCGGTATGATACTCCAATCAATAAAGCATTTCCACTCGACGTAATTCCTCTGTCGCTGAATCTTTGCAGTGTGATAAAGTAGGGTTTAAAATACACGTTTGACAAATTATCTAGGATTTTTTATGTTTGGAAGTTAGGTATTTATACCTAAAGATGAAAATCGCTTATAACTGCTGGTGAAAAATTGCTCCGTCCGAAGTTCCTTCCGTATATGATATTATATATTAATAAGAGTATATATATAACATTATCTATGAAAATTTCGATTTCGAATAGGCAGAAATTTGAAAATACCTATTTTGTATCACAACTTCTTCAGAAAAATTGCTCTGTCAATTTTTATTTTATTATATGTCTTAATTTATTTATATATATCGCTTTAGACAAGTATCTAGGAAATTTTCCTTATCGATCACACCTTTACAGATTTTCGGCAATAATTCGCTGTGAAAAATTGCTCTGTCCAAAATTCTTTCGGAATATGATATTATATATTAATAAGAATATATATATAACATTATCTAGGAAAATTTCGATTTCGAACAGGCAGAAATTTGAAAATACCTATAAAAATTACTCTGTCAATTTTTATTTTTTTTCATCTCCTAATTTCTTTAAATATATCGCTTTTCATAATTATCTAGGAAATTTTCCTTATCGATCACACCTTTACATATTTTTGGCAATAACCCAAGCACTGTGAAAAATTGCTTCGTCTGTTTTTATTAACTTATTAGACACAGAACATCAAAATATAATATAATTGTATATTATCCAATAAAATTTCTCCATTAAACATGAACTTTCGAGTAGTTTCGAGTATCGCAATATAATAAAACAACGTTTAAAAAGCGCGCGCTCGCACTACACTGAACTCGGTGTGCGGGAGGGCTGCGGGGAGTGGGGAAGAATAAGCCCGCCCGCCCGCGCGCCAGCAGCTCATCGTCCCGCACCGCGACCGACGAGACGACACGCGAGCGTCGTCGATGCTCGCGGCTCGCTATTCCGCCCGCCACCTCTGTCGTCCCACTACAACGCCGCTCCGCCGCGCCGTCCTGCCGCCTATGGAACGAAATTGTAGGGCCTATCTATATAGTATTAGGAACTTTTAAAATTTAACTTTCGTTCTGTAATTTAATTTGTATGACAGTATGTCGAAACAACTTATTAAACATATTTCATGCACGTACAGTCTGTATGTAAATAAAGTGTATACATTTTTGTAAAAAAACGATTTAAAAAATTAAAAACCGCCTTCAAAAATGTATGAAATAAAAAAAAATCGAACCCTAGAGTTGAAGGCGGTCGGTTATTTTTGCTTGCACCGCCTTCAACTCTAGGGTTAGATTTTTTTTATTTCATACATTTTTGAAGGCGGTTTTTATATTTTTTTTAATAGTTTTTTATTTCAGTTTTTTTAGTAATTTTTTGCTATTAATGTACTCGGCGGAATCGCTCGGCTTTTGGCTTCGCGAATCCGCCTCGCTTTCCAATCCGATCTTGATGAAATTGAAATGGGACCACGCGGAAAGCACCAGGTTTCAAATAAAAAAAGAATCATCACAATCGGTTCACTTGGGGACGGAGTCGCGTGTGTCCGCCTGTAAGTATCTACAGGTCGCACTCAGACGACGCGGGGACAGCTCGATTGTTCGAGCACTTGAGTAGAGCGGCAGATGAAGTGCATGTAGTTTCCCTATATATATATATATATATCCGCGGATATGGTTCTGCTTGGGGATTTTAATGCCCATCACGAGGAGTGGCTGGGCTCCGGGAGAACTGACTTCGAGGGGAGAGCCGCCTACGACTTCGCCCTGACGCATGACTTGCCTCAACTGATAGACCAACCTACCAAAGTGCCAGACATGGACGGTCATGCACCCTCTCTGCTGGATCTTCTGCTGACGACGAACCCTGCTGGATACAAAGTCACAGTGAGCACTCCTCTTGGCTTCTCTGACCACTGTTTAGTGGGGTCCACGGTGCCATTTTTGCCTCCTTAGTCTCGTACTGGAGGAATGCGTCCAATTTGGCACTACGTGTCAGCGGATTGGGACGGGATTCGAGAATACATCACATCCTACCCATGGAGAGAGCTATGCTTCAGTTCGGATGATCTACACCTTGGCTACGGCATTTGCGCATTCCGGCAGAATGCGCCAATGCCGTAGCCGAGGTGGTTCTGGGGGGAATGGAGATGTTCATTCCCAGCGCCCTCGTGCGCCTCGGTGGTAAAAGCCAGGCCTGGTACAGCCGCGACTGTGGTGAAGCTGTCGCAGCTAATGGCGCAGCTTATCGTGCATGGTCGTGCGCTCGTACCAGACGCGAGCCTAATGTATCCGAACTGAAGAAAGAATACAACCGCCTCTCCAGATCCTGCAAGAGGGCTATCGTCAGGGCCAAATTCGAGCATATCGGCAGAGTTGGTGATAGGCTGAACCAGCACCC
Source organism: Nematopogon swammerdamellus (assembly GCA_946902875.1). Taxonomy (NCBI): domain Eukaryota; kingdom Metazoa; phylum Arthropoda; class Insecta; order Lepidoptera; family Adelidae; genus Nematopogon; species Nematopogon swammerdamellus. The sequence continues at coordinate 28,981,806 of OX336335.1, forward strand.
AACTGGGAGCCGTGAGTTTTGGTCTCTCGCCAAATCTGTCGTATCGATTTTCTACCGCTCCTCCCTTCCACCTCTACAGTGTCCTGGGGGCTCACTTGCCCACTCCGCAAATGTAAATGCTCTCTTTGCGTAGAACTCCACCCTGGACGATGGGGTGCCATCCACCCATCCATAACTAGGTGTGAGAACTCCATGCCGGAAGTACAGTTCCGACAACGAACTGTGCGGGCGGAGCTTATCTCCCTAGACACCAGGAAGGCGAGTGGGCCGGATATGATTCCTGCATTGGTGCTGAAACGGTGTGAATTGGTCTCGATATTGCCAAGGCATTCGAATGGGTTTGGCACAAATCGCTTCTGGGCTAGCTTCCGTCGTACGGACTTCCTTCTGGCCTCTGCGACTGGGTCGCCGACTTCCTACATGGGCGTAGCATTCAGGTCCTAGTGGACGGTTGCTCTTCGGACGCCCTGTCAGTGAATGCCGGCGTACCGCAGGGATCTGTGTTGTCTTGTCACCAACACTGTTTCTTCTGCATATCAATGACATGCTGCCACTCGGCAACATAAATTGTTATGCGGATGACAGTACAGCACATGGATCCTATACCAGTGACCCTTCAGTCAGACGGGATGTTGTGGATGAAGAGGCGAAGACTTGTGTCTGATCTCAAACAAACGCTTCGGTCTATTTCCGAATGGGGCCGCTGTACGCAACAGTCGTTCTCACCCCGTGGTGTTAGTGGGTGGACTGTAGTTGGGTGGGGGTGCGACTGTGCACATGCAATATCACGCCGTCACCGCAGCGGTACTCATATTCTGGGTTTGATAGTTTCATAAGGGGTGAAATAGGGTAAATAAGAGACGATTGGGACTTTTACAAGTTTCCCCGAGGCTGGTTTACGCGGCGGCGACGGGTGTTGTCTACTGTTATCTATCAGTCAGTTCAGATCTTATTTTACGCTTCGTGATAGGATTAGTTTGGCGTAGCGTCTGGATCCGTCTGGCTGACTTCGGAAATTCGCTTAGGTGTCGGGCTCCGTCTGGATGGCGTCGGGGAACGCAGGGCAGTATCGGGCTCCATCGGGATGGCGTCGGGGGACGTTGGGCAGTGTCGGGCTCCTTCCGAGCTGCGTCGGGATTCGTCGGACTGGCTTCGAGGCTCGCTTAGATGTCAGACCGCGTCTGGATGGCGTCGGGGGAACGCAAGGGCAGTGTCGGACTCCTTCTGAGCCGCGTCGGGATTCGTCGGGCTGGTTTCGGAGCTCGCTTAGATGTCGGACTGACTGCGTCTGGATGGCGTCGGGGGAACGCAGGGCAGTGTCGGACTCCTTCTGAGCAGCGTCGGGATTCGTCGGACTGGTTTCAGAGCTCGCTTAGATGTCGGACTGCGTCTGGATGGCGTCGGGGGAACGCAGGGCAGTGTCGGACTCCTTCTGAGCAGCGTCGGGATTCGTCGGGCTGGTTTCGGAGCTCGCTTAGATGTCGGACTGCGTCTGGATGGCGTCGGGGGAACGCAGGGCAGTGTCGGACTCCTTCTGAGCAGCGTCGGGATTCGTCGGACTGGTTTCAGAGCTCGCTTAGATGTCGGACTGCGTCTGGGTGACGTCGGGGGAACGCAGGGCAGTGTCGGACTCCTTCTGAGCAGCGTCGGGATTCGTCGGACTAGCTTTGAGGCTTACTTGGATGTCGGGCTCCGTCTGTATTGTGTCGGGGAACCCCAGGGCAGTGTCGGGCTCTTTCTTAGCAGCGTCGGGATTCGTCGGACTAGCTTCCGAGCTCACTTAGATGTCGGACTCCGTCTGAATGGCGTCGTGGGAACGCAGGGCAATGTTGGACTCCTTCTGAGCAGCTTCGGGATTCGTCGGACTAGCTTCCGAGCTCACGTAGATGTCGGACTGCGTCTGGATGGCGTCGGGGGAACACAGGGAAATGTTGGACTCCTTCTGAGCAGCGTCGGGATTCGTCGGACTAGCTTCGAGGTGTAGCGCAAAGTGTGTGGTGGTGTGGTACCTCCTACCTGGATGTTGATGTCTCCGCCCGCAGCCGCACCTTCGATAGCTCGGTCCTTCAGGTGGTGGTCGTCGATCGGCACGGAAACGTCCCGGTGTCCGAGGATCTGCTGGGCCCAGCTACGCACACACTTCGGAAATTACACTCACTATACTTATGCCGTATTAGGTCGCAACAAGCCCTGAGAGCCCGCGCCGCGCTCGATCAGGGTGGATTTTATCTTTTCCAGAGCAAAATGTTTGAACAAAACCGCCCGCTCCCGCTTGTATTTTCGGACGTGTCAGATCACAACAGTCCGTCGCCTAGGCAACCGGACTCTTCTCCTTTCCGCCAGGAGGCGCTGTGTGCTTCTTGCATGAAGACCGCTGCAGGTAGAGTCTTGAGGCGAAGAGAATGGAGGAACGTTTTTTTTTTATTTTTTTTTATTGAAAGCGCGACTTATGGCGCCGAGCCACCCATAAGGTGTCTAACGACGCCCATGGACATTCGGTCGTATGCGGGGGTTGCGAATGCCATGCCGGCCTGACAGGTGCCCATTCACGCCCCTCTTTAAGGACCCGAGACTGTACTTGGGGGGAAATATATGAGCAGGGAGAGCATTCCAGAGTTTACCGGTTCTGTAGAGGAATGATCTGCAGAATCGATTAGTACGCATCCGCGGTAAGTCCAGCGTATAGGGATGCAATCCCTGCCCAGTTCATGTGGTGCGGAGATGGAAAGGGGACAGCGGGATTGCGTTAAACAGCTCCTCCGAGTACTCCCCATGGAATAAGCGATAGAACACACTTAGGGAGCCGACATCCCTACGGTGTTGCAGTGGTTTTAGATCGCGGGACACTGCGGGGTCACCCACTAGTCGCACGGCTCGACGCTGGATCGAGTCCAGAGGCGCAAGCTGGTATTTGGCAGAGCCATCCCACAGGTGCGAGCAGTACTCCAAGCAGGACCTGATCTGCGATTTATACAAAAGCAGCCTTTGGTCCGGCGTGAAGTACCGTCGCACCTTATTGAGTACGCCCAGCTTTTTAGAAGCCAGCTTGGCCTTCCCCTCGATATGGCGACGAAAGTTCAAGTCGTGCGACAGTTCGACTCCGAGGACCCCGAGGTGTTCGCTTAATTTAAGCGACGTGCCTTGGAATGAAGAAGCCGGTGTGAACGCCGCTCTCTTCGCACTTAACGCGCAAACTTGTGTCTTGGAAGCGTTGAACTCGACCAAATTGCTACGGCCCCATTCGGAAATAGAGCCGAGTGTGTGTTCGAGCTCAGACACAAGTCTTCGCCTCTTCTCATCCACAATATCCCGACTGGCTGAAGGGTGACTGGTGTAGGATCCGTGTGCCGTACTGTCATCCGCATAACAATGTATGTTGCCCAGAGACAGCATATCATTGATATGCAGAAGAAACAGCGTGGGTGACAACACAGATCCTTGTGGTACGCCGGCGTTCACTGACATGGCGTCCGACGAGCAACCGTCCACTAGTACCTGAATGCTACGCCCATGTAGGAAGTCGGCGACCCAGTCACAGAGGCCAGAAGGAAGTCCGTAAGCCGGCAATTTGCCCAAGAGCGACTTGTGCCAAAGCCGATCAAATGCCTTGGCAATATCAAGGCCAATTGCCAAGTATTTTTCATTTCATTTTTCATTTATTCATTTCCATCTTAGGTACCATCGGTACACTTGAGTTCGTCACATTTTAGTTTACCAAATTTACAATTGAAACTGTCTGGGTCTAGCCATGGTAAGGGACTAATAATTAGCAATAATATAGATACATAACTAAAAATTATAAGAATACAGAGAAAAAAAAACTGTTTTGTGCATGAAAGGCAATTAAAACTAGAGCTAAATTAAAATACTTCGTCAATAGAATTGTTAAAGGTTAAAAATTCAATTATGTCAATATAAAAAAATATAAAATTAAAATAAAATTAAAATAAATTAAAATAAATTAAAATAAATTAAAATTCAAAATTAAAATAGGTAGCATCAATTCACCATGACCGTCAAGCGATTCCCCCCAAAGGTGAGTGACGTACGCTAGGAGATCACCAGCAGATCGTTTTGGCCGGAAGCCGTATTGCCGATCGCTGATGAGGTCATTCGTCTCCAGGTACTTCATGAGCTGCGTATTGATAATGCGCTCCATCACCTTACAGAAAAGGGAGGTAATCGCTATAGGTCGGTAGTTTGACGGGTTTGAGCGGTCACCCTTTTTAGGGACCGCTTGCAAAAACGCAGATTTCCAGGCCGCCGGCACACGGCAATTGGAGTAGGAGAGACAGAATAGGCGCGTCAGCACTGGGGCCAGCTCGGGAGCACACCTTTTTAACACCAATGCAGGAATCCTATCCGGCCCACTCGCCTTCCTGACGTCTAGGGAGAGAAGTTCCGCCCGTACAGTCCGTTGTCGAAACTGCACTTCCGACATGGAGTTCTCACACCTAGGTATGGATGGGGGAGTGGCACCCCCATCGTCCAGGTTGGATTTCCCCGCAAAGAGAGATACCAGTAAGTCGGCTTTCTTCTTTGCGAAGTGAGCCTCCAGGACACTGCAGAGGTGGAAGAGAGGAGCGGCAGAAATTTGACTCGACATATTTAGCGAGAGACCAGAACTCACGGCTCCCAGTTGGGTGCTGGTTCAGTCTATCGCCGATTCTGCCGATGTGGTCAAATTTGGCCCTGGCAATAACCTTTTTGCAGGATCTGGAGAGGCGGTTGTATTCCTTCTTCAGTTAGGATGCGTTCGGATCACGTCCGGCACGAGCGCGCGACCATGCCCGATAAGCTGCGCATTTAGCTGCGACAGCATCAGCACAGTCGCGGCTGTACCATGGTTGGCTTTTACCACCGAGGTAGACAGAGGCGCTGCGAATAAACATTTCCATTGCCCCCAGAACCACCTCGGCAACGGTATTAGCGCATTGCGACGGATCGCCCGAACTGAAGCAGATCTCTCTCCAAGGGTAGGATGCGAAGTGTTCTCGCATCCCATCCCAATCTGCTGACGCGTAGTGCCAAATTCGACGCGTTCCTCCAGTACGGGACTGAGGAGGCGAAGATGGCACCGTGGACCACACTAAACAATGATCAGAGGAACCCAGCGGGGCTCTCACTGCGACCTTATATCCAGTGGGGTTCGTTGTCAGCAGAAGATCCAGCAGAGAGGGTTCATGACCGTCTATATCTGGCAGCCTGGTGGGCTGGTCTACCAGTTGAGACAGGTCATGCGTCAGGGCGAAGTCGTAGGCGGCTCTCCCCGCAAAGTCAGTTCTCCTGGAGCCTAGCCATGCCTCGTGATGGGCATCGAAGTCTCCAAGAAGAACCAAATCCGCGGTAGGGAACCGCTCTTGGACTTTGTCTGCCGCTCCACTCAGGTACTCAAATAACCGAGCTGTCTCTGCATCACCAGAGTGCGACCTGTACAGACAGGCGTACACCCGCGAGACCGTTCCCAGATCCTCGTGAACCCAAAGTACTGATAGCTCGGAGTCCTCAAGGCAGCGCAGGCGACGACAGCAAATATCTGCCCTGACAAACAAGCAAACCCCGGCTCGCGACCGGAAGGCTTCTTCCAGGGTGTAGCCGGGGTAGTGCAGGTCGATATATTTGTGATTCCGTCAGGAAAAGCAAGGCCGGCTTCTTCGTCTCCAGGTGGTGATGGACGGCATTCAAATTGGTATGCAACCCCCGCACGTTGGTCGAGTCAACGCTAAATAGTGGTGTAAGGGTGTGCACCGCTGATTGAACCTTTTTTTCCTTTTTTTTCGCTGCCATGATTTTTGTAAGAGGGAGGGAAAGAGCATGAAAGGGTGGCTGTGGTGATTCACGGGCAAAGCGTGGACCCTAGCTTCATCGCTTACTACTCAGGTTAGTGTTGCGCCGACACGGAAGACGGAAAGGCCCCCGGTCCCCCCCGGAAGTGGCCGCCGGAACCCCTACTCCGGTCACCAACCGGCACGACGGACCACTCCGGGATTATGCGCCGGTTGACCGGGGCAGCCTCTCGCGTTGGTTAGACGCGATTGGGCTCCTGTACTACCCGGCGGGCGGCCAGCGGAATAACCGTTTAACCGGGTCTCCCTGTCAACCGTGTCGATGCGTCACCTCTGAACAGCGAATCCGCGTCGGGATCACTGGCCTACTCCTCACCACAGCCAACCCCACCTGCTACTGGGTCCCCGGGAAGTACACCGGAACACAGCGAACTGTTATGCCGGTGTAATTGTTTCTCCCGGGGTGTGGTGGCGAACCCAGCCGATCCGAAGATCTCCCACACGCTGATTGCTGTTCATTTGGCACCACCCAGGAGGCACGTGTGACTTTTATATCGGATTTCTATTATTAATAATTTTAATTTTAATAGGATTCATTTATTATGTTTCATATTATTTTATTTTCTAAATAGAAAAATTTTAAAATGTGTGAATATTAGTTTGTGACTTGTATATGTTATACAAATAAATATTCTATTCTATTCTATTCTATCTTCAATGGTTACGTTAGGCGGCGCGGCGTAGGCACCTGCTTGGACGACGACGTCGAACTACACTCTGACGATATGTCGCGATCACTACGTAGTAGGTACATTGAGCCACGTCGAAAACAGCAATTTACTTTACTTCGCGGTCGTGAACTGACACATTCGTCGCGGTAGTGAACTGAACTGAACTTATTTATTATTAGGCGTTCTGTTTCATAGAACGTAGACATGTTTGATTTTATTTTTAGAAAAAGAACTCTTATTTCCAATGAAATAAGACTCACTATAGGTCCCCAAAGGCAAACCAACCACATAAATTGATTCCATTTTTGCAATATACCGTTTGTTTTTATTATAAATGCCAAAAAGAACCACATAAATTGGTTCCACTTTGCGATATACAGTTTGTTTTTATTATATAATGCCAAAAAGAACCAGATATCTTGGCTCTGTTTTGATAAATACTTTTAGCGTACTTCATTAAAAACAAAAAAGTCCATCTCGCTTGGATCTTTTACGCAAAAAAAAAAATCTGACCAGTTAGCTAGTACCAAGTAGCATAATTCTTTTCTGCTGTTGCGATATACCTCAATTGGGCGGACGAATGTGTAGAAACCTATTAGTATATACCAAGTAGCCTGCCTGGGTCTTTTCTGCCAAAAATAGAGGGTTGATTAGCTCTCGATTGGTATATTTAACTCATTTTTAACCAATTTGTGGGTTGGTGCCTTTTGGCATTTATATGGTCAATTTTCTGAAGAAGTTGTGATACAAAATAGGTATTTTCAAATTTCTGCCTATTCGAAATCGAAATTTTCCTAGATAATATTGTATGTATACTCTTATTAATATATAATATCATATTCCGAAGGAATTTCGGACGGAGCAATTTTTCACAGCGAATTATTGCCGAAAATCTGTTAAGGTGTGATCGATATGGAAAATTTCCTAGATAATTGTCAAAAGCGATATATTTAAATAAATTAAGACATATAAAAAAATTAAAATTGACAGAGCAATTTTTCTGAAGAAGTTGTGATACAAAATAGATATTTTCAAATTTCTGCCTATTCGAAATCGAAATTTTCCTAGATAATGTTAATATATACTCTTATTAATATATAATATCATATACCGAAGGAATTTCGGACGGAGCAATTTTTCATCAGCAGTTATAAGCGATTTTCATTTTTAGGCATTCATTCATTTTAATACCTAACTTCCAAACATCAAAAATCCTAGATAATTTGTCAAACGTATATTTTAAACACTACTCTATCACACTGCAAAGTTTCAGCGACAGAGGAATTAGTCCGAAGAGCCCATACAAGGAATTTCCTCGTTTCCTGGACTATGAGCATATTAAAGGGTGTTGCCGCAGTCACTACATTACCTTCGGGAGCAAATTAAATGGGAAGTCTCCGGTATGGCACCTTTTATTTATTTTTTATTCTTTTATGGAAACTGACTCGGTTGGCTACATCCGTGATGTCAGCTCATAACACCAGGTGAGCTAGGTGCCATGTCAGTGCTTCCCTTCATTTCATGTCGGCTACACTGAACTGGACGGAAGTATTCTCCTTGGGACGGAAACACGAACTATTTGCATAGCCGTTTCGACCGACGACGTTTCATTCAGTGCGGTTGTACCATCCCGCGCGGGATAATCCCTACCAACTAGTAAGGCAAAAAGGGAAGGGACCTACAGTTTTACGTGGAATCCGAACCACGGTCAGCCTCCAACGGACAAGCGGTCACCATTGTAAGTATTGACCGCGCTCAGGGTTGCTTAACAACAATCGACCGACCGCACCACTGAGCTACCAAGGCTAACCTACCTTCTCGGAGGTGACATTAGCTGAATCAGCCTCCCATGCACAAAAAACACGATTCTTGTATTGGGACTTGGGATGGGACCCTCATTAATTGTTCACTTTTAATTTTTTTTATTATTTGTTCCAAAATAACACATATTCTGTGAAAAATTCAACCGGCTTGCTATGACGGTTCCATTACGGTTACTTGTACGGTTAAAGATACAGCCATCGGACGGACGGAGGGACGGACAGACAGACGTTGTAGACTTAGTAAAGCTTCCGTACGAATACGGAAATCTTAAAAAATATTGTGGGATCAACAGGGACAATAAACCGGCCAAGTTCGAGTCAAAGTCGCGCACCGAGGGTTCCGTATCGCCATGTCATGGTCAGCACTGCTTCATACTGTTTTCGGTAGATGGCGCGCATACACTTTTTAGTTTCTTGTATAGGGACCCCCGTGAACTTTTTACTTTTTGTTATTTTTATATATATATATATATATAATATAGACAGACAGACAGACATACGTAGGCTTAGTAATAGGGTCCCGTAGTCCCGTACGACGGATACGGAACCCTAAAAAGTATACGACCTGAATCCAGCCTGAATAAAGAAATACTTACAGTTTTTAATAACGAATTTAATGTTAAAACAATGCTTTGCTCTAATGCGATCTGACAGTTTCGTCGGTGCCCTGGAGTACGCGGGCGGGTCGCAACGACCAAAGTCAAGTAAGGTCACGATGTCTGGGTGATATCTAGTTTTACATTAGACGAAATCGTAAATGTCCAAATTTATATCTCAGAAACTAGATACTTTAGAGGTATAAACTGTGGGTATAAATGATATCAAATAATTATTGATTATCAGGCACATGCAATAATATAATAAAATTGCAATCAACAAAATTTGCACACTATGCCTAACATACAAGTTCAGCCAACTAATTTAATAATAATCAATTAAACTATATTTATAAAAAAAAATTATAATCATAATATTATTGAAAAACATTGTCAAGTTGGTAAAATTTATATAAAATAAAGCAAAACTAATAAACTAGAAAGAATTGAATTGTGATAAAGTCAATTTAAAAAACAGTACATTGCGTCAATTTAAAAGTGAACTTCAATACAACTAAACAATAGAAAGTGTAAGGGAGTAAGGCAATACAGACGAAAACCTAGTGCCTATCTCCGATCACATGGTAACAAATCAAAATCAAATCAAATCAAAAAAGTGTTTATTAGTCAGGCACATGTAAATAGGTTACAGTTATACATAGTATAAACAATGCATGAAGATGGTACGAATACTGTGCCCGCGAGATCGTGTATTTGATAAACACTATCGCCTAAACTGGCTCTAAGGCTGTTTCATAGGCGACATTGCTTGGTCAAACCACTTTTGATTACATTCGGGTATCTAATCTACTTATTGATGTATGATATTATTTAGATCTAATAAACTAATTTATAATAGAAAACTTATTCTAGTTTGTGCGCCGTGTGTGAATGAGAGAGGGTGAGGATGTGTGGGGTGTATGCGTGTGTTGTGTACTTGTATTGTGTACATGTATGTCTGCATGTGATGTGTATGTAGGCTGTGTGAGGGTGTTTTTATGATGAGAGAGTGTGCGTGATAGTATAAATAAAAATAATATAAATAAAAGAGAAATTATGTAATAAATACCTATAGTGGAATAGATAGATACATGGGAATTGATAAACTAAAATGTCAATGAAATTAATTTTAATCTATATTATAATGCGGAACAGATTCTCAGTCTCCTCGTAGTCTTTGGAACCTAGCCATTCTACTATGTTCTTCTTAAGAGCGGCCTTGCGGACAACCCTAATGTCGCATTCATCTACAACTTTGTTGTACAGGAAGGGTCCGAGAAATGTTCTGAATCTTTGTCCAAAAGTAGTTTTAGTCTCAGGTACTGCTACCCGGCCTGATTGTCGTGTGTTGTGTGTTCGAGGAACAGTAGCAGCTGCCGTATGCGGTATTGCATGCGCCCATTTAAGGAGCTTCGCTATGTACAGCTGCCTTACACTCAAAAGACGATTTTCTTCTAACAAATCTCGTGTATGGTACCGATATGGCTTTTTAAACAGAACCCTTAGTGCAGCTCTTTGTGACCTTTCAGCCATTAGCATGTGAGTCTTGGCAGCACCTCCCCATGCCGCTATGCAGTAGGTCAGAATGGACTCACCGAGTGCCTGGTAGATGGTTCGTAGCAATTGTTTGCTTGCAACATTTCTTAGGTCTTTAAAGACAAACATGAGCTTCCTTACACGTTTAGAAAGGTGTTCAAGGTGTTTGTTCCAGTTAAGCTTGTTGTCTAATATTACTCCAAGATATGTTGTACTTTAGACCACGCTAACCACCTGACAGTCACAGTCTGAGCGGCATGGTGCAGCTGCGCTAGTCACTTTGTGCATTTTAATGACTTTCTATTTTCGGCTGTCCAGCTTCTGTTATACTGTAGCACATATAATTGGATTTTGAAATATTTAAGGTTAACAGATTGCTGTCGAGCCATTGTTTGATTGTACTTAAGCCAAACTCCGAGCGGTCGTATGCTTGCTGCCAAGTGGTTCCCGAGAAGACCAACGCCGTGTCGTCAGCATAGACAATAATTTTGCAGCCCTCAAGTTCGAGTTTGCACAGTTCGTTTAAGTAAATAATAAACAATACTGGGCCCAGAACACTGCCCTGGGGGACTCCATACTCTACTATTGATGGACCGCTAGTATACTGACCTATTCTGACGCTTTGGGTGCGACTAGTCAGGTAACTTTCTCAAGTTGGCCGGATATTGTGTCGGTCAATAGGCACACTGCATCCTCTGTTGACTTTCCTGCCCTGAAGCCAAATTGATTTTCTGCAATGAGTGTATTATTCTCAAGGTAACTAATTAGACGGGTTTTCATCAGCCTCTCTAGTATTTTTGACATTGATGTCAACAACGAGATGGGCCGGTAGTTGGCAACTTCTTTTTTGTCACCTTTTTTTAAAGTTGGCACGACAATGCTCTTCTTGAAGGCCGAACAACAACATATACAGAACATGAACAATACATATACAACTTTCATATTACTATCTAGCTCAATGAAAGTAACTAAGGGCGATGCCGAAGGCCGAGCTGCGTTAAGGTAAACGATAAACCTTCTCAAATAAAGTAAGTAACTAAGCTGCGTTCAGGAAGACAATAAACCTTCTTGAAGACAGTAAGTAACTGAGGGCGAGGCCGAAGACCGGGCTGCGTTCGGGAAGACTATAAACCTTCTCGAAGAAAGTAAGTAACAAAGGGCGAGGCCGTAAGCCGAGCTGCGTTCAGGAAGATGATAAACCTTCTTGAAGACAGCAAGTAACTGAGGGCGAGGCAGAAGGCCGAGCTGCGTTCCGGAAGACTATAAACCTTCTGGAAGAAAGTACAAGGGTCGGCATTGCTTTGGCCGCAAAATATAATCATTTTTGAACACGAAAGCACACAGGGAACGTTAATCGAATTCACGAAACCAAACCAACCCGGCGGTAGTAGCTCGCCTATCACCTTTTTTATTTATAGAAACCTCAGCGAATTCCCTTTTGAAGCTAAATTTGTGACTGCTGAAACACCCTATAGTGACGCATCCACTCTGGAACGGTCCCATAATATTGCCAGATAACGCCTAATTCGAAGGTACAACGATTGTCCATCAGTCGCTCGGGCGAGTCAGGTCGTTCGCTGATAGCGCTATTAGAGAAAACGCTGTATTGGATAGAACAAACCAGAGATAATAGTAATCTGTGTTTGCAATATTGCCTGTATTACTTTAATTGCACGCGGAGGAACAGTAAGTGTTGTATTGATTATTTTTTATTTTTATTTTTTTTTATTTTAAAAATTCAATGTTCATTTTCTATAGGAGTTGATGATGTCATAAAATGGCCATAAAAATATGAAAGTTTATTCGAATAATGGCAATACGATAACATTTCCAGTAAAAGGCGACTAAGGGATAAGGACAACATGCCGTGTATAAGGGCGACAGGCTAGCCACCTCTCACCTTGGCACGGTGTTTCCACCGCGTCATGCAGCAGCCTTCATGCCTTACTTGCTGCTTGATCTGAGTTATCTTGTCCGAATACTTTGCTAAACGTGGTGGTCGGTGTCGTGCTGTAATTTACCAGAATACTTGTAGCACAACACCGATTACTCTGCTTACCCCGATTGTCGGGATATGGCGTTGTTGTGTACCTATTTCCAGTAAACATTATTATTAAATTATACATATTTTTTTTATTTTATGGTAACTGGCACGGTTGGCTACATCACCTACCTACAACATCAGCGATGTCAGCCCATGACACCTTGGTGAACTTAGTCTGCCGGGGACATAAGTCTTGCCCGCTACACTTAAGTAATCCGGAGCACGGTCGGCCTCCAACGGTCGAGCACCCATTCTGCACTGACCGCACTCAGGTGTGCATAAGATCACGACCGACAGTCGACCGACCGCACCACTGAGCTACCGAGGCTGACAAATATCCCGAATACCTATTAGGTTGAAACCTAAAAAGGTATTCGGGAGTAGACGGATGAGAAGATCGGAAGACGGCGTCCGGTGGCGTGCCTTGGGACAGGCCTATGCCCAGCAGTGGGCCGGTACAGACATTGTCAGCCTCGGTAGTACAGTGGCGCGGTCGGTCGACTGTTATTAAGCAACCCAGAGCGCGGTCGATACTTGGATGGGTGACCGCTGGACCGTTAGAGGCTGACCGTGATTCGGATTCCACGTTAAACTGTTAGGTCCCTTTCCTTCTTACCTTACTAGGTGTAGGGTTTGCTACCACAACACTAAACGAAACGTCGGTCGAAACGACTATCTAATTCGTGTTTTGCGTCCTCAGTGTAGCCGACATGAAATTAAGGGAAGCACTGACATGTCACCTAGTTCACCTGTGTTATATTCTGAAATCACGGATGTTGTAGGTGATGAGGTTAACCGAGTCAGGTTCCATAAAAAAAATGATAATGGTGAATCATCGTGATCATTAAACACTCCTTGTTTGTTCTAGGAACTGTTACAAATTCGTCTATGAGCACACTCTGGTTCATGATTCTGGTTCTTTTGCAGAACAGCATGGGAATAAAAAAACTTAAAGTGTTTCAGTTCATCGCAAAGATGTGATCATTGTGCACTGCGACGACTCCAGAAGAAAAGTTCAACGTTATGGAAAACCCTAACAATATTATGCACAAAACGAACAGAGTCGTCAACAAAGCCATCAAGTTAGTAGAAACCCTCTTCTTAATTACTCTCGCCTTCTGTACCGTGTGGGTACCGGTACTTAATCATGCTGTACTTAAAGCACGACACGGTTTTTTTTTTTATGGAAACTGACACGGTTGGCTACATCACCTACAACATCCGTGATGTCAGCCCATAACACCGGGTGAACATGTCAGTGCTTCCCTTCATTTTATGTCGGCTGCACCGAATTGGACGGAAAACAGGGACTATTTACATAGCCGTTTCGACTGACGTTTCATTTAATGCTGTGGCACCAATGGGCCGGGCCGGGATAAACCCTTCCACCTAGTAAGGTAATGGCAGGGTCCCATTGACTCCGCGCCTCGGCGCGTCGAGCCGCGCCACGCCGCGCCCCGCCGCGCCCCGGCCAGTAGGAACAGGAGGCGCGGAGCGGCGCGGCGTGGCGCGGCCTGATCCGTCGAGAGCCGGTAACTTCAAAGGCGCGGCACAGCGTCTCGCTCGTACGCGCGCACGCAGCCGTGTGCTCCGTGTCACTTGTACAGGCACGGCACGGGGCGCGCCGGGCAGTGGGAACAGCTCGGCGCGGGACACGCAGACGCCGCGCGGCGCGGCGTGGCACGGCGAGGCGCGAGGCGCGGCACTCAATGGGACCGCACCATAAGAAGGGAAGGGACCTACAGTTTTACGTGGAATCCGAACCACCGTCAGCCTCTAACGATCGAGCGGTCGCCCATCCAGGTACTGATCGCGCTCAGGGTTGCTTAACAACAGTCGACCGACCGCATCACTGAGCTACCGAAGCTGACCAGGTTGCAACCTCTCACCTTGGTATTGCCTATCCACTGGTTTTCTTGATAGTTATCTTGTCTTAATGCTTTCTTGTGGGTACTCCAACGGTCGTCGTTTACTAACGGGGCCTACACTGGCGGTTGTGGACCAGGAAAACGGAGTGGGGAATAGTACCCGCCATTACGACGACGACATCAAATCCGTCGGAGAAAAGCATTGGTCTGTACTGCTGAAAGCCGCAAGGACTGGAGAAACATTTAGGAGGCGTGTGTGGGCGCATAAAACCGGACCGTCTGACTCGCATGGTAGTACGGCGGCTGGCCGAGTGGTTTGGGCATCGGCTTCTCATGCGAGAGGTCCGCGGTTCGAATCCGATCGGCGTGTACCAATGAGTTTTTTCTGACGAAAAAAATTACGTGCATACCTACAGCTGCTGCTTCACCGTTCGGAACCTTTGTAAAACTATAGGTCCCTTCCCTTGCCCCTTACTAGGTGGTAGGTTCAAATTGTAGCCGACTGGGTTGGTACCACCGTACTTTTTTTTTTTTTTATGGAAACTGGCACGGTTGGCTACATCACCTACAACGTCCGTGATGTCAGCCCATAACACCGGGTGAGCTTGGTGCCATGTCAGTGCTTCCCCCTTTGATCTTGCCGGCTACACTGAACTGGTCGGAAAACACAAACCATTTACATAGCCGTTTGGACCGACGTTTCATTCAGTGCGGTGGTGGTACCAACCCGGGCGGGTTAAACCCTATCAGCAAGTAAGATTAGGAGGGAAGGGACCTACAGTTTTACGAGGAATCCGAACCTCGGTCAGCCTCCAACGGTCAGCGGTCACCCATCCAAGTACTGACCGCACCCAGCGTTGCTTAACATTCAATAGCGACAGTTGACTGTCTGCACCACTGAGCTATCGAGGCGTACTGGATGTAAGATGGAAGCATTGCAGCCCCGGTTGTGTTCTCCTCTAGTCCAGTATAGCCAGCAATCCAGGGAAGTCTCCGGTATGGCACCTACCTTCTCGGAGGTGATATTGGCTGGTCGAAGCATGCGCTTTGGCCCCTCCGACTCAGCCACCCATACCGGATTACATAAAAAAAAGTACATTCGAGCTTATCAACTGGGATAAATAAACATATCTCCGCAGAAACACATCCTGCAGCCACGGTTGGCTGAAGCAGTTCACCCAGATCTTGTTCGGCGTTGTCACATTCGTCGTCTTCGTGCTGCTGATGATGGTGGTGCTGATGGAAGCCATCTCCAACAACCAGGAGGACGAGTGCGAGCGGTGCGAACGCTGCTTCGTAACAGAGTGCCACGTCGTCTGCACCAACACCGGCCTCTTGGGCACCGTTCACGAAGATATTGGGATTCAGATCAAGGTAAAACATTCTACTAAGTACCCGCTGTTCTGATGTTTTTTTTTATGTAATCCTGTATGGGTGGCTGAGTCGGAGGGGGCAAAGCACATGCAAAGCCAATATCACCTTAGAGAAGGTAGGTACCATACCGGAGACTTCCCTGGCTTGCTGGCTATACTGAACTAGAGGAGAACACAACGGAGGCTGCTATGCGGCCATCTTACGTTCAGTACGGTGGTAACAACCCAGTTGGCTACAATTCGTGCCTACCACCTAGTAAGGGGCAAGGTAAGGGACCTACAGTTTTACACCGGTTCCGAACGGTGAAGCAACAGGTGTAGTAGTAGCCCAAACCACTCGGCCACCCGCCGCTATGAGATATATCCTATAGCCATCTTTAGATGTGACATAGAACGTCGTCAGTGGTAACCCGAGGTTGATTGATTGAGTAGTTCTCGACTTATAAGCGAACGTAAAATCGACAAAGGGGGAATAGCAACCGATTTGCCGAAATGCGTTCGTTGTTTAATAGTCTTTAGTAAAACTATTTGCAAGCAGGTCTTTAGTAAAACTAATTTTCAACATAGTCAAGAAATCAATATTTTTGAATCACTGAGCTAGGCAATGATGCAGTTCGATGAGAACGTAACTTTCATTGACAAGCTAACTTTACAATCAAGGTAGAGGTGAATCTGTTACAAGAACGAATTCCTTTGGCTTACAATGTTTGTATGATTCGGCTTATAACATATTCAATTAGTCGAATTATGAATTAACTTCACATAATAATCATAACATCGTGTGTTTCAGAATGCTGATATGGATTGCAGGGGCAGGGGAATATCAATATCGCTCAATAATCCCCAGTTCCGCGAAGGTCGCATCCCCTTCGGCTGGCTTTCCGGATACAACATTAACATGAGCTCTTTAGAAATCATCGGAGGAAATCTGGAACACATTCCTACTGCCTCTTTCATAAGCAGTTCATTTGTTAACTTAAGAATTCTCACCCTCACCGCCATTACTATTACACGACTTCAATCAGAATCCTTTTTCGGTCTCGCTCGCCTCAATGAACTTAACATTAGAAGTTCCATTATGGGAACCATCGATAAAGGTGCTCTTACACCGGTGGCCGATACTTTAGAAAGGCTACAGATAAAAGAAAGCAATAGCTGGAATCCGAGAAACTTGACAGGGGGGCAGATTCTGAGAAAGATCGATCTAGTTCATCTGGTGTTCAACAATTTCGGTAATAAACTCAATAGACGAAGTTTCAGGGGTTTGAAGTTCTGCACTCGGCTTTACCTCAGTTCCTCGGGAATAACTTCGATCGGTGAAGGAGCTTTTGACTACTTTGACAACATAATGCAGATCCATTTGGATGATAATTTTCTAACAACACTACCTACGCGGATTTTTGATCGCGTCGTCGCGCTTACTCCGAACTTCGACTTGAGAATAGAACTTCAAAACAACCCCTGGCATTGTGACTGCCACCTGGAGACTGTGAGATTATTGCACAAGAAAAATTACCTCATACCGGTTCCCTCGTGCGCTTCGCCTACTGAATTTGAAAACCGGTTGTTTTCTGACGTAAAACCAGTATGTGATTTCGAAATGAAAAATGTCACAGAATCTGAGTCAATAGCAGAATCGGTAGAGTTTTCGAACCCCTTTCCTGATTATACTTCGCCGACTTCAGTAACCTCTTTCGAAGAGTCTACGGAGAAGATCATACGGCCTAATCGTTTATATTACATCAACACACTCTGTGACGATCCGGAAGCTAACAATACCGTGATAGTGTCGTGTGAAGAAGATCCGACTGCATTTGAGGATTGGTTCCGGAGTCTAATCGTTGAGAACCCAACTGAAGACGAAAGCTCTACAATCTTACGAAATGCCGCTATCGTGCTGTGGAACGGGTTGCAAAGACGAATGACGACAACGGGTAGCGTTAGTTTCGGTCTTATCTGGTTCAACTCTTTGTGTCCTACGGAGGTTTTCTGTATTAGAAGAAATTTCCTGAACAAATTCGAGATTATGAACGAACAAGCGTACGTATATTGCCTGGTAGACCAAACGTCGAAGATAATAAAAGAGGAAAACTGCGTTACATACGTCGCATCTTCAGTTCAAGTTCTCAGGAGTAAACGAAATATTCTAACGACTGCTTCGTTGTCTGCTATATTTGCGGTGTCGGTCGTCGGTTGTACCGTGGCGAGCGCTTGTGTCGTGTTTGTTACAGTAAGAAAGAATCCGACTCTGCTGAAGGGGAGCAAGAGGGTGCTGTTGGTACAACACAGAGTAGCCGATGCGCTCGTTCTTCCTCCAAAATTTACCGGAAGGTCAACCAAGGCGATGAGAAGGAACTCCGCAATAAGCATCGTCAGCGGGTCACCCAGCTATATCTCCGCGCTCCAACCGACAGAAGATCAGCTCGAGTTGTGGCGCCTGAGCCAACACCAAGACTCGAGTATGCCCTTAACGTCTATTGTGTGTCCGGAAGACTCGAAATATTCATTGGAATCCGTCAAAAGCGAAATATTCAACGATGGAGAGAAAACAGAGGGTTTCAATTGTGGCAGCCATATTTGAAGTTATTTTATTACCATGTAATTTTATGTTCACTTACTTCGAGACATAGGGCAGCTTAATCACTATAAATGACCACATAAAGGCGATGATGCAAATTTTCTGCTATTGGAGGATAGTAATGTTTGATTGAATTAAGGCTATGCCGGACCAGACTGTCGAGTGAGCTCAAATTACTCAGGACCTTATCTATTTTAATAGACGACAAAGTAGCTAACAATATTTCAAAGAAACTTTTATGGAGCATTTCATTTAAAATCATTATGTGAACCTACAACAGAAATTAAATATTTATAAACTTATTTATTTTTATTTTATTAAATTTATATAAAAACTAAAATAATGTAATTAAATAATATATTTACAGTTTAATGAAATACGAGTAGTATATACATAAATCAGTTTACTTTACATAATTTTTTGATATACAATTTTATACATCATGCTGACAGAAAGAAAACAAATTTGTTGTTTGTCATTTTACCAACACTCATGCTATATAGGCTGAACGTGACGTTCGGAAAAAAATGTCACAAAAAATATATTATGTAGGTATATGTACATGAAGAGCTGACTACTTTATACATTTAAGTCAAGCCATGCATTTAGGCCGAACGATTCCAGGTCGTGGAGCATAAGCGTGGGCGAAGTACTTTTCTGAAAGATGCCTCGAAGGCTGACGCTTCAAGCGGTGGAGAGGTGCTGGCGGAGTGAAGGAACTGGTTGGATGGGATGCGTAGAGCGAGGCGATCTTGCTGGTCGAGCTGCGAAGCGACAGGTTTAGTCTTTGTCCCAGTTCCGATGTGGGAAGGTTCTCTGGATGAGCCACGTACAAGTGGGAGTAGTTAGTGGCCGAGCTGAGCAGGCGACGCGCCGAGCTAATCCCTGTGGATGTCGCCAACAGGTCGTCGTCTTCGTCAACATTTGCTCTAGTTTGGTAGCTTCGATCGTTTAGCCTAGAAGTTTTTAATTTCAAATCTGTACCTGGAAGAGGTCGCAAGCCAAACGCATAATTAAGCGATTTCGGTGGATTAGTTGGATACAAGTGGTCATAGTTATTGGTGACCCTACGAGGAGATGGAAGAGGCTTAAGGATACATTTATTACTTGCTGAGATCGTAGGTGGTCTAGCAGTTGGAGCCGTGAATGATGTAGAAGTGGTCATTTTGGAACTATTTTGATGTAGACGGGTATGCTGAAAAGACGTCGCGGTCGTAGTTCTGGTTGCGGTCGATAAATTTGATGTTTCCCTATCAGAGGACCTTTGGGACATCATACTGTTTTTACTAATTGGCTGAGGAGACAGCAAAAGAGCATCCTTTCTGGGATAAAGGTGAGCCATACCGCTTGACGACATCCGCAGAGACAAGCGAAGTCTAAGTCCTATGTCAGATGAGACGGGCAGCGCTTCTGATCTCGTCGCACAGCGACGGCGGTAGCAGCTACTGCTCATGCTGGTTTGCTTTCCAAGGTCCGTACAAGTACTGAGCTGGGGTTTGTAGAGAGAGGCCAGCTCCGTATCGCGCACACGAAGCGAAGTTTGAGGTAATCCGATATACTTCGTAGTTACAACGTCATCCAGACGAGAGCGGAAGCGTGGGCTGGTTCTTCCAGGTCCTATGGGAGAATTCGGCAGGAATGGTTTCGACCAACGACCGACTCGAGTGGGAAGTGTTTTAGGCGGTCCGACTGGGGATACGTAGGCGGTCGTCTGACGAATAGATGGGCAATAGCTTCTCGTGAATTTGGTCAAAGTTTGCGTGTCACGACATCCGGAAAATTGGGCTCGACTGTGTAGGCCAACTTGCTTGCAGGTGTCTAATTCTAACGTTTTGTTGGCGTAAATATTGTAGAGGCGCTCGGCAAGCCGTGTAGATGTCTTCGGCGTTACGACATCCTCGTCACACAGAATTGGGAAGGCGTAGGTTGAAGTATGTGCCAGCAGGCGGCTTTTCAATCCTAGCGCTGAGTTAGTTGTCGATTTTCCAGACCTGGTGTCGTACAGGTAGGAGAAATCTTTGGTGACGCTCCGCAGTGGCAGTTGACTTCCCTGGTAACGCCGTGGAGGTGTCGGCGTGACTATCGCCCTCGGTAGGCTGGGACGTGTAAATTCACGAGAAGATATTTGCAGAAGTGTGCGACTTTGACGAGATAGTCGATTGATCTTTCTAAGCTGTGTGCATAAGGGCAAACTCAGAGGCTTGCCTGATGGTACGATTCGATCAGTGCCAAATGTTCGTACTGGAGCACGTAAATGGTTGACGTAGCGAGGGTTCTTTGGCCAAGTCCTCAGTCTGTCTCGAAGAGCAGGAGAGAGATTTAGCCTCGAAACGGGTTGACGAAATTGCTTGTACCTGAGGGTCGCTGGTAAGAATGCTTTCGCACTTTGAAATCGCTCGTGTAATACTTCTGTACTGCGTATCGCCTCTCGAACTCTGCGGTGCATTTTCCGGAATGAAAAACTCTGGATTGTGACTGCAGACCTACTGTAATTATCCATGTTGTTGCGTGTGGTATATACTCGTATTTACAAACACGCAATCAGAAAATAGAAAATTCTAGTAAGTGTGTTAGGCTACAAACAATAATATACAATTTATATACAAATATTTATGTGGACTATGTACAGTCGATCCTTGGGCAGCAAGCTTTCACCCATTAGCTCTGCGATTGAAGGCACTCCATTCTTGTCTTTCCAATTGTAGTTGATATCTGCAACAGAAATTCGTTTGAATAAGTAAAAGTAATCTTATTATCTAAGCCATTTACAAAGAACTTTTCCTGAGTTGGCTGCTGTGAAAAAATTTAAAAAAATTAAATTGTTTCGACAAAAAAAATTAAATTAATTCTGTATCACATAGTTCGTTTGAATAAGTAAAAACACATAAATAAATTATTATCTAAGAAATTTTTCTTAGTTGGGTAGAGTGGAAAAATAAAAAAAAAATCTTTCAAACAAAAAACCAATATTATCTAAGAACTTTTTCTTAGATGGGTAGAGTGGAAAAATAAAAAAAAAATCTTTCAAACAAAAAACCAACAAAAAAAATCTTTATCATTTAAAATGTTTCAAATAAAAAAAAATTGCTGCGAGCGTGTCAGCTTCCAGTAGTTGCAGAATCGTACAAACAAGGACACGTAGGTATTTTTTTCAAAACATCCGGCATTGATGGCTGTGTCCAAAAGTTCAATGGAAAATCAGACACAGCCAATAACACCACTACTCTCGAAAACACGATCAGAGAGGCGCGATGCCAGCTTTAAAGCATCAGCCACTAATAGACAGGACAATCAAATTAATTTGCTACCCTAGTGTGTGTTTCCATCCTCTAACTAAATCGTTCGAGCAACCATTCATCTATTTATTATAAGAATTCTCATGGTGCAAGAATTGTTACTTGACCCAATTACATCAAAGAACCAAGTAGCATGTTCGAACGTATTTATAGGGTGCATAATTAACTATTTATAACCCCTGAATCGCGTCGTTATAACTAATGATTGCAATAATGTGGCTTGGCTTACAAATTCAGCATAGGAAATTCATGCCAATCCTAACACACATTCTCACTCCACACATTAGTCAAGTATGGAAAACATTCTAGTCTTTACTCGCTCTAACTAAGCAATATAAGGGAGATGAGACTAAGTTGTTTGCCTTGCCAAGCCAATGCGTGAAGCTGGCTTTCGAAATCTTCACTCGTGCCTGTAATGTAAATCCTGCACAATACATTATAGCAAAAAAAAAACAACAACAAAAAAAACATTTCGCTTCGCGCAGTCGGATAAAAAGAGGCAATTATTTTTGTTTTATCTTCCTCTACCCCCTAAACCTTATGCGATTTTTACAATTCTTTTTTTGTTGTAATAAGGACAGTCGAATCTACGTTTTTTTTTTATGGAAACTGACACGGGTGGCTACATCACCTACAACATCCGTGATGTCAGCCCATAACACCGGATGAACTTGGTGCCACGTCAGCGCTTCCCTTCGGTCGTGCCGGCTACACTGAACTGGACGGAAAACACAAACTATTTACATAGCCGTTTCGACCGACCTTTCATTCAGTGCGGTGGTACCAACCCGGGCGGGTTAAACCCTACCCCCTAGTAATATAAGAAGGGAGTCATATCCCTTAGTCCCCTTTTACGACATACACGGGAAGAGATGCAGTGGGGCTATTCTTTTAAAGTACCGGCCCCACACGGTACACACACGGTTCCTGTATTTTTATTTTTTGAATATCTAAAGTGACGACTCAATAAAGCTTAAGAGCGTTCCGTGCAAAATGACAGGCGACGGTGCTGCCACTCAAGTAAATAGAAATAACTGGAAATACAACACATGAAACTGTAATTGATTTTGATTATGATATTCTAAGATACTGGAAACAGTTTTGTATTGCTCAGTTTATGCACAATCATTATAACGGATTACGGTGGCCACCGTAATCCGTTATAATGATTGTGCATAAACTGAGCAATACAAAACGGTTTCTTATGCACAATCATTATAACGGATTACGGTGGCCACGGTAATCCGTTATAATGATTGTGCATAAACTGAGCAATACAAAACTGTTTCTTATGCACAATCATTATAACGGATTACGGTGGCCACGGTAATCCGTTATAATGATTGTGCATAAACTGAGCATTACAAAACTGTTTCTTATGCACAATCATTATAACGGATTACGGTGGCCACGGTAATCCGTTATAATGATTGTGCATAAACCGAGCAATACAAAACGGTTTCCAGTATCTTAGAATATCATAATCAAAATCAACTACAGTTTCATGTGTTGTTTTTTGCAGTTATGGCTTTGTTTAAGAGATATATATTATTTACTTCAGTGGCAGCACCGTCGCCTGTCATTTTGTACGACACGCTCTTAATGAATTGAAAAAAAAATTCTAATGTTTTCGGTCGAAATAATTTTTTTTAGCTCCGGTGTTGTAGGTATATTTCATCTAAACAAAAAAATTACAGGAACATAGATTGAACTAACAAACATTAAAAATGGGATAAGGTTTGGGGTTAGAAAACATAAATGCCAAAAGACGATTTTGTGTGGAGAAAGTTAACTTTCTTAACTTAAGTTGTTCCCCTTACTCGCGGTCAATGCGTCGAGCTGGTTTTAGAAATCTCCACGCGCGTCTGTAAAGTCTTCACAACACATTAGCCGAAAAAGGCAAACATTTTAGTTTTATCCAGCAAGCAATTAAAAAGATATGAAATTATGTGGTTTGCCTTACTCGGCCGATGTGTGGAGGGAGACGGCTCTAGAAATAACGTACAATTACCCACAGAACATATTAACGATCAGAAGTAGCGTGAGGACTTATTAATTAGAACTAGAAGGAGTGGTTAATTTAATACGTCACGCAATTTTCGCCCATACAGAACCCCCTGTGTGCCCCTGTTATAAAAAAGCTGTTATAAAAAAAGTTCCGTCGTCAAATGGCAAAAACGGAACCTTTATAATTTCGTCCTGTCCGTCTGTCTGTCCGTCCGTATGTCACAGCCATTTTACTCGGAGACAATATAAATGAAATTTAGAAGAAATATGTGTTAATTCTATGAACCGCTATACACTGAAATGGTGAAATTAAGAAAAAAAAATTAAGAGTGCATCCCATACATGTAACTGAGGGATGAAAAAAAAATTATATGCACAATTATATTCTTATATCCTGACTTTTTCCGTGGCAGTAATGAAAAGAAAGGCACCTGATACAGGCCGAGATGAAGTGCGCGGAGATACGCTTACTTATGCTACGCACTAGCCATCGCCCTACCTCTACCTCTTTTCACGTTACGTATTTGCCAATGACAAAAAACAGGCCAAGTGCGAGTCGAACTCGCGCACCGAGGGTTCCGTATCGCCAAGTCATGGTGAGCGCCACTCACGCCATCTATGGCGTGTTTATGAAATGCTTCATATTAGTTCAAATTCATTATTAGGTAAAATGCTTCAAACCCTTTTCATATACACATAATACTCCTTTTAGTTTCTTAAGGAAACCCCCGTGAATTTTTAACTTTTTATTATTTGTTGTTAATCGTATATCGTCCATATTCTGTGAAAATTACACATATTATGTGAAAATTTAAATGGGCTACCTATTACGGTTCAAAAGATACAGCCTTCGGACAGACAGACAGACAGAGAGACAGACAGACGGAGTAGGCTTAGTAAAGGGTCCCGTACCGGATATGGAACCCTAAAAACCTGTTAAGTCGTAAATATTTAAAAAAAAACTTAATCACTTGAGATGGGCCGCCGCGCGCCGATGTCAACTTGCGTTACAAGAAGCTTAAAGTGTGGTCGATGAAGGGTGTATGATGTATTTAAACAATATTTTATTACAACCACTTCCGTAGCCGCGCGCCCGAATGATATTAATTAATTTCATGTCACGATAAAGGAGGACAGGATGGGCAATAGGTTTTAATTGAAAATGGTTTATTCTATATATATAGCTATTATTCTATGCTGCTATAAGGAAAAGGAAAGCGTTATTTTTAGGGTTCCGTTCCGTACGGAACCCTATTTCTAAGCCTACGTCGTCTTTCCGTTCGTTCGTCTGTCCATCATGTATACAATTCAAAGCAACATTTAAATAAAATTAAACGGTCTTTAATTAATGAATTATTAAAAAAAGGACATTTAAATAATAAGTTATAAATTTAAAAAACCGGCCAAGTGCGAGCCGAACTCGCGCACCGAGGGTTCCGTATCGCCATGTTATGGCTAGCGCCACTCACGCCATCTATGGCGTGTTTTGAAATGCTTCATAGTAGTTACATGTCGTGATTAGTTAAAATGCTTCATAATCTATTCGGTAGATGGCGCGCGCGCATACCATTTTTGGTTTCTTCTATGGGAACCCCGTGAATTTTTTACTTTTTATTATTTTTATTATTTGTTTTTATTTCGGCCATAATAACACATATTCTGTGAAAATTTTAACGGGATACCTATTACGGTTCAAGAGATACAGCCCTCGGACAGACAGACAGACGGACGGACGGACGGACGGACGGACGGACGGATGGACGGACGGACGGACGGACGGACGGACAGACAGACAGACAGAGTTTGACGCTTGTATGTACTCTGTATAACTTTGTGTAACTCTATCTATACGACGAAACAAAAAACTGAGATCCAATCACCTGCCAATCCTATTTCTTTATAATCACAGGCAATTGCTATATCGGGATGTGGACTGAATCGTTTCATAGCCGATTGTAGCGGGCGTAGGGTGTGCGGGGAGGTGCATGACGGTAGGGGGAGGGGGTGGGGGGGGGGGGGGGGGACGAGGCGGCCATTGTCTTGATTGGTCAGCGCGAAATGTTCCAATTACGAAATTTTTAATCAGCTGTACCTGAACAGGTGAGAGAATAGTATGGATATTCGGGGGAATGAAATGGAATACACGATAATTTTTTTTATGAACGAGCAGGCGGATCTTATGTTTTCACTGGTGGTTTGTTTTATTTTTATTATTTTGTCATTTTGAATTCCATGTATAGTTTACTGAGACATTTTAATAATAATCTAACATAAATTTCTAGAATAATATGAACAGTTCATAAAAGTTAAATTGTCGTTATTATTATTGCATTTCCATAAATGTATGAGCACGGTTGGTAGAATAGGTTTCCTGTATTCATCATTTATTATTATACACTAAAGTGAACTTAGTCGAACTTTAGAGATGTGTTAAAACTAAATAAAATAAAAATGTATAAATAATACACCTAGCACATATTGTTTTTATATATTTCATGGATTAAATCGCGAGTACAATGAAATTAAATGAAATGAAAATAATATACACCATTATATAAAGGGGTTACAAAAGGCGAGCTAATGATTTGCGGAATTCTTTACGAATTAACCTTTGGGATGTGGAAAACAATGCATTACTCAAGAGTGGGCAATAGTATGAAATATAAATACACACATAGACAAATTGTACAAAGTTACATACAATCAATATATATCCTTAAACATAATAATATATACACATACAATAAGAAAAATAAATATTGTAATATACCTACATCAACTCTTGTAATTTACAGTACTGTACAGTACAGTACAGTACAGTACAGTACAGTACAGTACAGTACAGTACAGTACAGTAATTATAAGAGTTTATGTAGGTATATTACAATATTTATTTTTTTCAACTGGATTTTTTTTATGTTATCCGGTATGAGTGGCTGAGTCAGAGGGGCCAAAGCACATGCTCCGATCAGCCAATATCACCTCCGAGAAGGTAAGTGCCATACCGGAGACTTCCCTGTGCTGGCTATACTGGACTAGGGAGAACACAACCAAGGCTGCTATGCGGCCATCTTACATCCAGTACGGTGGTACCATCCCAGTCGGCTACAATTTGAGCCTACCACGTCGTAAGGGAAGGGACCTACAGTTTTACACCGGTTCCGAACTATTCATTGGTACACGCCGACCAGATGCGAACCTCGGACCTCTCGCATGAAAAGCCGATGCCAAAACCACTCGGGCCTCCGCCGCTATTGAAGATGCAATTTATATTGATTCAATTTATGCAATATTTATTTATATAATTTATTATTTTCTCTAAAAAATCATATTTCGCGAAACAACAAAGATAACATATAAGTCATGTCCGGAAGACCGCCCGCCAGGTGGGACGACGACATCAAGTACGTCGGCGGAAACCAGTGGTCTCTTACCGCGTTGGAGAGGCGTATGTCCAGCAGTGGACGCATATACGTCGACTGACTGACTGACACATCCATCTTACTGTTACCCGAACATGAATATTTCAGATCCATAGATACATAGATACAGTCGCTTGCCAATCGAGTGTTGTTATGCAGAAAAGTACCAACCAACAATAATACCACATTGAGATATGGAAAAAATTAAGTATATTTATTGTTGGCAGTGCATACAGAGTAGATAAGAAATATAAAACTTAGATTTAACACTTTTAACATGCTTTAACTAAAACTAAGTAATAAAAACTAAATTACACAATTAAAAGACACGTTGGGTAAAAATTTTATTTAAAAATTTGTACAGAATAAAAGTTAATTTGAGTAATTAAACTAAAAAAAACTGTATCTTGCCTAACAAAGGTCTGGCTGGACGCAGCTTATGTATGACTTCCGTCGCTCATTTTACGTCCAGTCTGATTTTGAGGTGGTTTTTTCGGTTCTTAAAACACCAAATATGATCTTAAATATAATAAAAAAATTATTTAAAATTTGTTTTGGTCATTTTCTGCATAACTCGTCTCATATTACACCAACAGTGAGCTGAAAGTTAAATGGAAACATCTGTTCTATAACGAAAATATTATAGTCATTTTTTGTCTCTAAATATATATAAATATACTATAGGTGATTGATAAACGACTGTAATATACTCTTCTAAATTACAGCACAACACCGACCGCCACGTTTTGCAATCTATTCGGACAAGGTTACTATCAAGCAGCAAGTAATAAGGCTGCATGACTCGGTGAAAAGATCGTGCTAAGGTGAGAGGTGGCTATCCTGTCGTCCTTTAAGCACGTCACCTTGTCCTTATCCCTTAGTCGCCTTTGAAGAGATGCACGGGTAGATATGCAGTTGGGCTATTATTTTTAAGTACCGACCACTCACGGTACATCAAAGCATCTACCACGTAAAACTGTAGGTCCCTTACCTACCTTACTACGATTTAACCCATCCGGGTTAGTACCACCGCCCGGAATGAAAGGTCGGTCGAAACGGCTATGCAAGCAGTTCGTGTTTTCCGTCCAGTTCAGTGTAGCCGGCACGATCAAAGGGAAGAAAATAAAAACTCAGAGCTGCACGGGTATTTACTTAGCGGTCCCCCGACTCCTTTAGGTAAGTAGACATAAATTATGTTTGGCTTTTTAAGGGTTTTATATAGATATACTGTATTGCTCCAAAAAAACATTTTACAGAAACAAACGATAAGTAATTTACGTGAGGAGCAAAGGCGGACTTATCCCTTACAGGGATTTCTCCCAGCCGACCTTTGGATGTTTGAGAGTCGTATGTTGTGAGATATAAGTAGGTAGTAGCAAAAGACTTGAGTGTGGGAATGAAAAATAAATATATATAAGGGATATAGTGACAGGGATTGAGAAAGGGATGCTTCGGTGGTTCGGTCATGTTGGAAGAATGGATGATAGGAGACTAACGAAAGAAATTTATGAAGCAAATGTGAGAGGAAGAGTCGGAAAGGGTCGCCCTAGACACACGTACCTGGACCAGATCGGGCATGTGCTCAAAAAGGGTCAAGTGCGTAGTACCCGTAACCGACGAGCATGCATGAAGAACATTATGGGAGTGGAAGAGGCGGCAGAGGTGTGTCAGGATCGAGGCATGTGGAGATCGGTTGCCTCTGCTTACCCCCAACGGGAAACAGGCGTGTCGCTATGTATGTATGTATGTATGTATGAATATATGTAACTATGATAAACTATAATATACACTACATATAAGTACGTACTAGTTAATTAAAAGGGTCGGGAGGGTTTTTTATTCAACCTTAAAAGATAGTTAATCACAACAATGATAGCACTTAAATAAATCCAATGCCTTGACGATTGGTGTCAGTAGTACCAATGCCAATGCCGACACACTTGTCGATGCCAATGCTTGCTCCGAAACCAACTGCATAATTTTGTTCCTGGCTCTAAATATAGATTTTTTTTTAAACTGACACGGTTTGCTACATCATGAATCCAACATCCGTGATATCAGCCCATAATACCTTGGTGAACTAGGTGCCATGTCGGTGGCTTCCGTTCGGTCGTGCCGGCTACACTGAACAGGACGGAAAACACGAACTATTTACAAAGCCGTTTCAACCGACCTTTTATTCAGTGCGGTGGCGCGGGCGGGTTACAACGCGGGCGGGTTAAACCCTACTACCTATGCAGTAAGGTAAGAACGAAAGGGACCTACAGTTTTACGTGGAATCCGAACCACGGTCAGCCTCCAACCATCGACCTGTCACCCATCCAAGTACTGACCGCGTCCAGGTGTGCTTATGATCACGCCCGACAGTCGACCGGCTGCACCACAGTTAGTTACCGAGGCTGACAAAATTATTTATACTTAATTCAGTCAGATTATAATCTGTTTTAGGTTTAGGTTTTAGCCCCACTCGATGGGTTTTGAAGAGAAACAAAGTTTAAAGTTTGATATTAAGGCGCCTAGCGACCGCCATTTTCAACCGACTTCCAAAAAGGAGGTTCTCAAATTCGTATGTATGTTTTTTTTTGTTTTTTTTTTATGTAATCTAATAGGTGGCTGAGTCGGAGGGGCCAAAGCGCATGCTCCGACCAGCCAATATCACCACCGAGAAGGTAGGTGCCATACCGGAGACTTCCCCGGATTGCTGGCTATAATGGACTAGAGGAGAACACAACCTTGGCTGCTATGCCGCCATCTTACATCCAGCACGGTGGTACCAACCCAGTCGGCTACAATTTGAGCCTACCACCTAGTAAGGGGCAAGGGAAGGGACCTACAGTTTTACACCGGTTCCGAACGGTGAAGCAGCAGGTGTAGGTATGCACGTAATTTTTTTCGTCAGAAAAAACTCATTGGTACACGCCGACCGGATTCGAACCTCGGATCTCTCGCATGAGAAGCCGATGCCCAAACCACTCGGCCACCTGCGCCGTTAATTGTGACTTTTTGCCTACTTCATACATATCACACACGCTGAATCCCGACAATCGGGGTAAGCAGAGTAATCGGTGTTGTGCTGCAAGAACTCTGGTAAATTACAGCACAACACCGACCACCACGTTTCGCAAATTATTCGAACAAGATTCAATCGATCAAGCAGCAAGTAAGGCACGAAGACCCATCTGCTGCATGACTCGGTGGAAGTACCGTGCCAAGGTGAGAGGTGGCGAGCCTGTCGCCCTTTAGCACGGCATCTTGTCCTTATCCCTTAGTCGCCTTTTACGACATGCACGGGGAGAGATGCAGTGGGGCTATTCTTTTTAAGTACCGGCCCCACACGGTACCTACTTCACTCGCGGCCCTATTGATGAATTGCCGGACACCTCATGTGTTAAAATCCATTCAGCCGTTTTGAAGTTACGTGGTAATAACTAATTCGATTATGTGAAAGAAAGAATATGTATATTTTCCACGGTAAACATTGACAGTCAGCGTGTATGCGTCCGCTGCTGAACATACGCCTCTCCAATTTTCCTCCAGTCCTCCCGACCTTCGGCGGTGCGGAACCAGCTTTCCGCTGACGTCCTTGATTTCGTCGTCCCACCTGGCCGGTGGTCTTCCCACATTCCGTTTTGCTGTCCAAGGCCGCCAGTGTAGGACACGGTTACTGCAACGGTCGTCGTCTCTTCGGCTAACGTGCCCAGCCCACTGCCATTTGAGCTTAGCCACCCGGTGTTCAATATCGAAAAAAAATTGCATACACAATAACAGAATAACAACTCAATTTTGACAATAATTTTGTGAAGAAAATTTTGAAAATGATATTATTGGAAAATATTTGTGAAGATTCGAACGAACGGGAAATACGACCTGAATTTCCCGTTCGTGTTTGGTTTGCAGACCTCGTTAAAAATGACAACAAAAAGAGCGTTAAAGCAACGGACGCGTGTTCTATTTTTGAAACTGCAAAAAAATATCGCATGTCAACAGAACGCGGCTGAACGTGAACAGCCGTCATATTGGAAAACGGAATACGAAACCCTTTTGGCTGCAATTTTGTTTCAACGGCGGACCGTTCTATTTTTGAATATTTTATAGTGTTTGGGATTCTACAAATAATATTGTGGCCTATTTATACTGATATTTTTAAAGCGGTTGCAATGTTGAATACCCCTACTTCCGACCACACTGCTCAGCTCACATGAATAATGGCGTGATGCTATATAACGCCGCGCCGACGACGGCCGAACACGGCCGCACAGTGTGGGAGAAAGCTGAATTATAGGAAATATGAATTAAAGGTTCATAAAAAAAATATGATTTAAGAAATCATTTTTTTTATAAATGGTTTGTAATAGCTATACGTCATATAATTTATTATAATAGTTAAGAGAAAGGTTTTAACAGGAAATGCAAATAAAACAATGACAATGACATTTTTGTCAAAATGAAATATATATTTTTAAATATTATAAAATAAAAGTGTTTAAAAAAATCTACAACCTATATTAAAAAAAGTTCGGATCCAAACATTTTATAATATGTTTTTTTTTTTACAATAATAAACATAATTT
The DNA here is from genome assembly GCA_946902875.1 of Nematopogon swammerdamellus. Taxonomy (NCBI): domain Eukaryota; kingdom Metazoa; phylum Arthropoda; class Insecta; order Lepidoptera; family Adelidae; genus Nematopogon; species Nematopogon swammerdamellus. The sequence goes on from OX336335.1 coordinate 29,013,437, forward strand.
TAATACTACATACTGAACCACTTGCAGGTTGCTGTACAGTTCTTGCTATAATTAAAACCACTTTTGGACGATGGCTGGAAGGAAAAATGTATTCCAAGACCGAAATAAACGCACAACATTAAACAATTTTAGAAGTTCCAGCCCAAAACAAAACCGTTTCTATCAACCACCATGACAGGACGAACGACGGTCGCATTCAAAACACTCGACGATTACCTTTCAAAAATCAAATATCATAGACATAGACTCTATGATAAAAGTATAAAATCTTGCAATGGTCAATTAGGTACCTGTGCAATACGTAATAGAATAACCTTTTCTCCCACTGTGCGGGGGCGGCGCGGCCCGGCGGCGGCGAGCGGGCGCGTCGGCGTCATAAAACATGGTTCACCATGCCGCGCGATCGATGTTCTCGTCACAAATGTCTAACCTGGATATGGTTTTTCAGCATTTTCAGCATTTTTTAAATCAGTACGTTAGCAGCGTTCACCCGACATCAATATTATTTCTTACTTCCATCCATTTTGCGACTATAAATAAAAGTGAAATCTTGACCATTTAGAAATCTAGCTTTTTCTCAAAATCTTTTTTTTTATGTAAACTGACACGATTGGCTACATCACCTACAACGTCCGTGATGTCAGCCCGGTGATAACACCGGGTGAACTAGGTGCCATGTCAGTGCTTCCCCCTTTGATCGTGCCGGCTACACTGAATTGGTCGGAAAACACAAACTATTTACATAGCCGTTTAGACCGACGTTTCATTCAGTGCGGTGGTACCAACCCGGGCGGGTTAAACCCTACCAATCACCTATCTATCACTTTTGAACAAAATGAATTTTTTTAGCACACCTACCTACATAAGTGTACCTATATCGTAATTTTTTTTATAGTTCGTTGACAAAACTGCAACTTTTTTGCAACTTGCATCTGCAAATATTTGTTAAATCAAACTTAGTAATTGAAGTCATGTTTAATATTTTTAAGTGTGTGTGACATTGTAATTCCAAAGGGATGGAACATGGACCGATTTGGATGCGGGTTTTTTTATTAGAAAGCTGGTTTAAGCGGGATGGTTCTTACTTAGCTATCTTTGTATCAAGTAAGTAATCAAAAAATTACGTCTCTTAAAAAGCTTGAACTATGGACCGATTTGGATGCGTGGTTTTAATTTAATATTTTATAATTAGTGCAATAAATTTATCTACATTCAAATGACGATAAAAGGTCCAGCTGATTGGTCTACATCAACAGCGGCCCGACCAAGTAGTCTAGATAGAAACCTTCTAAATACTGCTTCTAAATCTTATTGAGGTTAGGTACCAATAGGGACTCATGCTTCACATTCGTACATACATACATACCACAATTATCAGAGTAATTGTTTTTGTGCTAGAAGCATTCTGGTAAATTACAGCACAACACCGATCACCACGTTTCACAAAATATTCGGGCAAGACAACTATCGAGCAGCAAGTGAGGCACGAAGACCCACCTCCTGCACTACTCGATGGAAGGACCGTGCCAAGGTGAGAGGTGGCTAACCTATAGCTCTTTAGCACGGCATGTTGTCCTTATCCTTTGGTCGCCTTTTACGATCTCCACGGGGAGAGAGATGCAGTGGGGCTATTCTTTTTACCCAACTACGCGAAGCAAAGAGGAGGGTAGGTAAAGTTTTTCGAGTGTATGTATGTATTTTGAAGTGAAAACTTCTTTAGCGGCGCTTGGCACTTTTTTAGGTGGGTAAAAAATGTATAACTCGCGACATCGCGACAATGTCGCGTCCGCGTCATTTTTAAAATGAAACCTTAAATCATTGCATTAAGGGTTAAGTTAGAGTGGCACGGGATCTGCCGGCACTCCCGGAGTGCAACTGTTAAGTAGGGTTCGGTAACACGTTTATGTCTGTCCATTCTACTAAGTTCTGCAAAATGAATGTAGGGTTCCGTAACAAATGCATGTCTGTCCGTTCTACTAAATTTAACATTTTTTTAAGCAATGTTACCCGTGTTGTTTTCACTTCTGCCGGCACTCCCGGAGTGCAACTGTGGCTTTTTTTTATGTAAACCAGCATGGGTGGCTGTGCCGAAAGACCAATGGTGCAGTCGACATAGGCCAAAATCGCCTCTCCTCGCGAAACCACGCTCAGTTAGGTGCCATGCCAGCAGATTTGCGGACTAAAAAATCTAAAATTATAGCGTAGAATAATTATTTACAGAATATTAGGTAGTATAAAAGTGGCGAGGGTGGGGTGGGGGAAGTGAGGAAGGGGGAGGGGGATTATGTGGTAAGGGGGAGGGGGTAGGTAGGTAACCTACGCTTGGACTTGTCGAAAACTCCGCCAGTTCTAAAGTCAGTGCGAACCCGCTGTAGCCTAAACAGCTTGATGGATTTTAACATTATGATGTGTCGTTAGATTCGTCTTAATTCTGGACATGCTATAAAAAGTGTCAAAATTCAAAATGGCGGCCTTCAGGCGCCATCTTGTTAAACTTTGAAAATAGTTTTTCTTCAAACCCCCTCAAGTTGGGTTTCATTGTCAAAAGCTCAAAAAGGCGATTGAAAAAAATCACAATTTATAAAACCCGACAGCTAAAAACATCACTCTTCTTTTTGCTTCGCGCAGTCGGGTAAAAATGAAGAAAACTAGGAAAGATCAGTAGAAAATGCTGTAGTCGGGCGTGTGCTGGATTGGAACAGACAGATAGCCCGACTGCAGCACTTTCTATTGATCTTTCCTTCGTAACAATCGTACAAAATCTGCGAAGCACTCTCAACTCTCCCGGGAATACCTGAGCCGCCGCGCCTCACACTTGGCACGGCGGCGTATCGGCTTGGCGACCGCTCGCGAAAATACTATAAACGTGACAAATATGTTCTGTCTCGAGCCCCCCTCCGCGCGACCGCCCCGCGAGGAGGGAACTTCATTATTACTGCTATTTACATTCTGCAAGGTACACGCGTTAGATTCGACTATAATGTTTGGGAATTCGAATTTTAAAATTCGATCGTTGCACGAATATTCCGGTCTCTTTGCCACTAGTCTATCCTTCGAGAAAAAAAAATCGAGGGAGTCTGCATGTGCACATGCAGCCGTCAAACTTAGTTCGTGAATTTTATGTTGCGCAGTTTGAAACAATTTTTTCGTAAGAAAAATTTTCAACTTTGGTAGCCCATATTGCCCCACCTAGGCTTCATACAAGGTTTTGTTTGAAGTATCGAATAAAGTTAAAACCTTTGTCTGTTCGTTAGTTGTCTCGATTATGCAGCTTTAACGACTAAAGCGCGAGAGGTGTTTGAAGTTTGCGTGTTTTCGCATTTTTAAAAACATGCCACCTTGAAGGGCTGATTTAGGCCAGAATGGATGGAATGAGAAAATAAAAATGTACTGCGTATTTGAAGCCGTCAGATGGATCTTTTATCCGACATATTTAGAATTGTTGTACGTAGTCTCGTTGCTGAGTACTAAGCGTCGCAATGTACAAGAAAAGTCTTAATTTTTTTTAGTCGCACTCCCTTACCCGACCCCAAAGATGTTTCATCAAATTCACGTCAAAAATAAATACACGCGCGGGTTTTCACACAAAAAAATACACAGAACTGGTGAACTTTGGAACGCTCTCCCTGCCCACATATTTACCCCCAAGTACAGTCTCGGGTGCTTTAATATTGTTTATTGTATAATTTTATCCATAGATAGGTAACCTACGCTTGGACATGTCGAAAATTTCTCCAGTTCTAAATTCAAAGCGAAGAAGAACTGACAAACCAACTTCGCAATACAATATTCGCAATAGAGGCGTGAATAGGCACCTGTCAAGCCGACATGGCATTCGCACGTCATTTATGGGTGACTCGGCATCACATTTAGGTATCCACATGTGTGAAAACCTAAATGAAAATTCTAATTCTTAAAGTTCTCACAGAAAAGGAATGGCACGGAGTCTGCGCGAGTTAGAGTTATACTTGAATGCTTTTTAGGTTTTTTTATAATTGCGTCTAAAATATTACAACACTTAAAAAAAATCTACAGATCTCACACTACGCGCAACTATCAAAGGCATTGAAAATGTAATTTAGAAATAAAGCACTTTACAAATCTGACGATATAGGAGCGCAGACTGACTGACCTCGCGCTTAAGGGACCCGCTACCGCCTACAGTTTTTGTCCGCCCGCCTCCTAAGACGGCTCAAACTGTAGCTCAATTCAATCCCGAGATTCAAGTTTTTCCGTTTCTTGAATAGCGAGCTCGCAAAAAAGTTATTGAGAAATTCTCGATCCAAGTCGGCGAAAATATTTTGAATTTTTGACAAATCTTGAAAAATCTCAAAAAGTTACCGACCAATTTTGGGAATTCAAATTACACTTTGAAGCCCTCCGGCAGACGCATATTTTGACCATCGAATTGGAAAGGTTTGACATATGGCCCATCCGCGTCACCACATAAACATTTTCAATGTTAAAAAACGCAAACTAAAAGCGCCCACGAAACCAGACACGAAGATTGGCCATCATCCAGTGCAGACTCAAACAGGCTGGATTACAAAACACGACAGTTGGAGAACGCTAAATCCATTTATAACTTACTATGTCTCTGTGCGCTAATCCTTTGATCCATCGTTTTAAGACTTCAAACCGCTTGAAACTTTTCTCGTTCGGCTGTCCAAGAGTTTGTTGTATTATATGCCTGGCGCTATTGAATATATGGTTGCCTCGGTAGCTCAGTGGTGCGGTCGGTCGACTGTTAAGCACACCTGAGTGCGGCCAGTACTTGGATGGGTGACCGCTAGACCGTTGGAGGCAGACCGTGGTTCGGATTCCACGTAAAACTCTAGGTCCCTTCCCTTCTTACCTTACTAGGTGGTAGGGTTTATCCCGCACGGATTGTTACCACCGCACTGAATGAAACGTCGCGTCGGTCGAAACGAAATGTAAATAGCCGTTTCGACCGAGTGTGAAGTGAAGGTAAGCACTGACATGGCACCTAGTTCACCCGGTGTTATGGGCTGACATCACGGCTGTTGTAGGTGATGTAGCTAACCGTGTCATTTTCCATAAAAAAAAAATTATGGGTCGATGGTTCAGGCCTTTCATACACTTTGTTAGCGCAATAAACGATTGACAGAAAACTGAATTCGTGACAGATTTTACACTTACGGCAGGCCTTCGTCACTCGCTCAAGGTCGCGAGTTAAATGCCTACCGCTTGGCGTAGCGGCTAATCTACAATTAACAGTGGGCTGCCGCTATCCAGCCAGACCGGGCGCGTGGCGCTTTCGAATTTAGAAAATGTCGAAATCACGTAAATATTGTGCAGTGGACGGGTGCAAAAGTCAACAGACAAATGAAAACTTGTCTTTTTTTTCATTGCCGAGAGACGAAGAAAGGTAAGTGTTTTGTTTAGTAGCATTTTGATTTATTTCTAGTAATTTATTTATTCATATAGTAGGAGGTCATTGATTTAAAATGATATTATTATATTGCCAATAACATTAGTTAGATAACGCCGAACAGCGTGGTGTGTATGGCCTAATTCGTATAAGGATAATAGGTACATTGTAGATGATCATTGATCATTAAATTTATTGATCAAACAAAACTATCACTGGAAGGTTGCACGCAATGCACGCTTCGATGTGAGAAACTAATTGTGACGCTAACGCATGCATGAATTTGTTCGCATGAATTTGCCGTAGCTAAATATCATATCGTTGGTAGCTAGAACGATAAAAGTTGGTAGGTATCATCTTCATTTTATTCCTCACAATAAGACAGCACAAAGATACAGCCCTTAACGCGCTGAACGACGCGCTTTCGAGATAGAGTTACACGACAGAAAGAGAAGCGAAATATAGGCGGTTATCGTGGTTAGGCATGCAGCTCTGTGCGAGTCAATTTGTACTTTATCGCGTCGTCGCAGAGTAGCTATTTCTTTGTGAGTGTTTGTACAGAGCAGCTTCTGTACGGAGTACTTTTTTCTATTCTGTGCTTACGGTTTTACGCTGTTGCGGACATTTTTATGGTTCCGTATCCGTCGTACGGGACCCTATTCGTAAGCCTACGCCGTCTGTCTGTCTATCTGTCCGTCCGCCGAGGGCTCAGAGGTATCTCTTGAAATGTAATAGGTAGGCCGTTGAAATTTTCACAGAATATGACATATTCTGTGTTATTTTTGTTATTATGGTCGATATAACAACAAATAGGAAAAATAGGAAAAAGTAAAAAATTCACGGGGGTTCCCAGAAAAGAGTGTGAAGCATTTTAACCAATAAGATTAAATTAATGTTAATTGAAAAGAGTTATTACACTTTTATGGATGCATTAACTGACCGTAATTTTATCTAAGAGTTTGACTACTATTTTTTCCACTAACAAACTTTGACAATTTGACATTTGGATACACTTTGTATCATTAGATTTTTTTTATATGACTTACTAGCTATTTCCCGCGGCTTCGCTCGCGTGAAATTCGTATTTCAAAGGAAGAAAGTAAGTAACTAAGGCCGATCTGCGTTAAGGTAAACGATAAACCTTCTCAACTAAAGTAAGTAACTGAGGGCGAGGCCGAAGGCCGAGCTGCGTTCAGGAAGACGATAAACCTACTCAAAGAAATTAAGTATTTGAGGGCGAGGCCGAAGGCCGAGCTGCGTACAGGAAGACTATAAACCTTCTTGAAGAAAGTAAGTAACTGAGGGCGAGGCCGAAGGCCGAGCTGCGTTCAGGAAGACGATGACCTTTTCGAAGAAAGTAAGTAACAGAGGGCGAGGCCGAAGGCCGAGCTGCGTTCAGGAAGACCATAAACCTTCTCGATGAAAGTAAGTAACTAAGGGTGAGGCCGAAGGCCGAGCTGCGTTCAGGAAGACTTTAAACCTTTTCGAAGAAATTAAGTAATTGAGGGCGAGGCCGAAGGCCGAGCTGCGTTCAGGAAGACTATAAACCTTCTTGATGAAAGTACGTAACTGAGGGCGAGGCCGAAGGCCAAGCTGCGTTCAGGAAGAAGATGACCTTTTCGGAGAAAGTAAGTAACAGAGGGCGAGGCCGAAGGCCGAGCTGCGTTCAGGAAGACCATAAACCTTTTCGATGAAAGTAAGTAACTAACGGCGAGGCCGAAGGCCGAGCCGCGTTCAGGAAGACTATAAACCTTTTCGAAGAAATTAAGTAATTGAGGGCGAGGCCGAAGGCCGAGCTGCGTTCAGGAAGACTATAAACCGTCTTGAAGAAAGTAAGTAACTATCGCCCATATTTACCTACTGTCATCGAGAAAGTTTAGCGTCTTCCAGGATACAGCTCGGCCTTCGGCCACGCCTCAGTTACTTACTTTCTTCTTTTGAAATACGAATTTCTTCTCCCTCTCCCTCTCCCTCTCCCTCTCCCTTTCCCTCTCCCTCTCCCTCTCCCTTTTTTTATTTTTATGGAAACTGACACGGTTGGCTACATCACCTACAACATCCGTGATGTCAGCCCATAACACCTATGAACTTGGTGCCACGTCAGTGCTTCCCTTCGGTCGTGCCGGCTACACTAAACTGGACGGAAAACACAAACTATTTACATAGCCGTTTCGGCCGACCTTTCATTCAGTGCGGTGGCACCAACCCGGGCGGGTTAAACCCTACCACCTAGTGATATAAGAAGGGATTCGTATCCCTTAGTCGCCTTTTACGACATACACGGGGAGAGATGCAGTGGGGCTATTCTTTTAAAGTACCGGCCCCACACGGTCCCTCACCTTCTCCCTCTCCCTCTCCCTCTCCCTCTCCCTCTCCCTCTCCCTCTCCCTCTCCCTCTCCCTCCCCCTTCCCATCCCCCTTCCCCCCTCCCCCCTCCCCTCCCACGCCCCCTTTACTGTAATATACACTTAATTTACAGGAAAACGTAAACGAAAATCCCAATTCTTCTAGTTCTCACAGAAAATGCGATGGTACGGAACCCTCTTTACGCGAGTTCGACACGAACTTGACCACTTTTAAAAAAATATTGTTACCATGGGATATACACTTAATTTACAGGAAAACGTAAACGATAATCCCAATCCTTCTAGTTCTCACAGAAAATGCGATGGTACGGAACCCTCTTTACGCGAGTTCGACTCGAACTTGACCACTTTTAAAAAAAAAATGTTACCATGGGATATACACTTAATTTACAGGAAAAAGTAAACGAAGATCCCAATCCTTCTAGTTCTCACAGAAAACGCTATGGTACGGAACCCTCTGTACGCGAGCTCGGCTCGAACTTGACCACTTTTAAAAAAAAATTGTTACCATGGGATATACACTTAATTTACAGGAAAACGTAAACGAAAATCCCAATCCTTCTAGTTCTCACAGAAAATGCGATGGTACGGAACCCTCTTTACGCGAGTTCGACTCGAACTTGACCACTTTTAAAAAAAAATTATTACCATGGGATATACACTTAATTTACAGGAAAACGTAAACGAAAATCCCAATCCTTATAGTTCTCACAGAAAACGCGATGGTACGGAACCCTCTGTACGCGAGTTCGACTCGAACTTGACGACTTTAAAAAAAAAAAATTTACCATGGGATATACACTTAATTTACAGGAAAACGTAAACGAAAATCCCAATCCTTCTAGTTCTCACAGAAAACGCTATGGTACGGAACCCTCTGTACGCGAGCTCGGCTCGAACTTGACCACTTTTTTTAAAAATTATGTTACTCCGGGATATTCACTACCCATATACGAAGTTTCGTCCAAATCCGTCCAGCCGTTCAGGCGTGAAAGAGGAACAAACAAACAAACAAACAAACAAACAAACAAACAAACAAACATACTTTCACATTTATGATATTAGTGAGATGAGATAGTGAGATTACATCTCTTTGTAATAAATGTAAATTAATTTTTATTTATTTTTTGACTTGATATAATATGAAGTATTATAATATAATACCAGATATAGGTAATTTAAATAGGCAGTGTGGTCAGATTCTTCAGTATTCATGTTTATGCTGTAAATATTGATGCTCTTGTGAGCGGTAGTATGGGTTAATTATTTGTAATTTACTATAATATAATACTTATAAGGTACTAACAAAACATTGTGACTTGCGAAGTTTGTTTGTCAGTTCTTCTTCGCATTGAATTTAGAACTGGCGGAATTTTCGACATGTCCAAGCGTAGGTTACCTACCTGTGGATGAAATTATACAATAAACAATACATAGATGGCGTGAGTTGCGTTGACCATGACAGCGATACGGAACCCTCGATGCGCGAGTTTGACTCGCACTTGGCCAGTTTTTTTTAGGGAAACTGACACGGTTGGCTTCATCACCTACTACCTACATCCGTGATGTTAGGTGCCTATCAGTTCTTCACTGAACTGGACGGAAAACACGAACTTTTTACCAAAGAGTTTGTATTACGTCGCGCAGCGACGTAATACAAACTCTTTGCTATTTACATAGCCGCTTCGACCGACTTTCACTCAGTGCGATGGTATCAACCCGAGCGGGTTAAACCCTAGCAAGTAAAAACCTAGTAAGGTAAAAAGGGAAGAGGCGTACATTTTTACATGGAATCTGAGCCACGGTCAGCCTTCAACAGTCGAACGGTGACCCATCCAAGTTCTGACCGCGCCCAGGCAGGTGTGCTTAAGATCACGAACTACAGTCGACCAATCACACCACTGAGCTACCGACCCTAAAAAAATTTGTTGACATATTGTGTTATATTTTACGAAAAAAAAATAACCATAATTTTTAAATCTTAGTTTTAAGTCAGTTTTTGTTATTTTGTTGTTCATTTATTCTTTCTATTAAATTAGTCAACGACCTCTTTGTCCGCCTTTTAGCTGGAATGGCGCCTCTCTGAGCGTGTTTTCGCGTGGTGTGGTGTTATTGGCCGTGTCTGATCTTCTGTTGAACTTTTCGGCACAGCCACCCGTGCCGGTTGTCTATGAAAAAATCCTTACAGAATAAAATACTATGAATAATTGAAATTGCATCATACATCGTTTGCATTGTTTCTTTAGTATTCGTTTTGTCCATTCTGAAGTTTTTGTTTATATTTGATTTAATAAAAAAAAAGTGCATTTAACATTTTTCTTATTCATATTTATTGTTAGGCATTCAGTACAACTCAGCAGTACTCGTACTCTCTTCAAAATCTGAGCCGTAAATTGGACTACTTAATGAAATTATCGCAAATTAATTATATTAGGCTAATTAACGACCGCACGGGGACCCCCGGAAGCGGGGGATGCTCACTTCCGGAGTCGTAAAAAAATACATTTGTCACGGGCACGGTCCACGAGGTCTTCCAATGGAAAAACAGAGAGGGGGGGGGGGGGGGGGGGAAGGGGGGGGGGGGTGATAGGGAGAAAATGGGGTCGGTGATATAGTGCTGGGAGGAGAGATGAAAATAAATGTGGAATGAACCTACTTTCTCATACCTCACTCACTTTTGTACCGTGTGGGGTCGGTACTTAAAAAGAATAGCCCCACTGCATCTCTCCCCGTCGCATGTCGTAAAAGTCGACTAAGGGATAAGAAAATTCGTCAGCCTCGGTAGCTCAGTGGCGCGGTTGGTTAGTCAACTGTTATTAAGCAACGCTGAGCGCGGTCAGTTTTTGGATGGGTGACCGCTCGACCGTTGGAGGCTGACCGTGGTTCGGATTCCACGTTAAACTGTAGGTCCCTTCCCTTCTTACCTTACTAGGTGGTAGGGTTTATCCCGGCCGGGTTGGTACCACCGCACTGAACGAAACGTCGGTCGAAACGGCTATGTAAATAGTTCGTGTTTTCCGTCCAGTTTAGTGTAGCCGACATGAAATGAAGGGAAGCACTGACATGGCACCTAGTTCACCCTGTGTTATGGGCTGACATCACGGATGTTGTAGGTGATGTAGCCAACCGTGTCAGGTTCCATAAAAAAAAAAAAAAAAAAACTCCCGAAAACATATTTAAGCAAAATACTATTGCTTCCTATCTTCCTTCTTCCTACACGGGATTCGCTGCAGCCAGCTCTCGAGAAAAAAATTTTTGTACTTAGTTTATAAATTCATCTTGTGTAAACTTGAAAAATTGTGTAAATGTGTATTGTTGTTAATTTTGTATAAAGTTCTTTAGATTTAATTTAATTTTGTATTAATATAGGCTAGGCTTAAAAACAGCGGCCCTTGAGACACTCGAGTGGCCATATGCTGCGCCTACGCCCTTTTTTTTGTATTAGGTAGCTCCATCTGTGTTAATGTGTTAATGTAATATTGTATTGTATTGTACTGTTTATTGATCATTCGTATGGCAGTTAGACTGCTCTCGAACTTGTCACAATTTGTTCTATCCGGTTCGATTACACCCACGAAGAAGAACCGACAAGAAACTTCGCAGGGTATTTTTTAAACATATTTTTACAAGAATTTAGTGACTAGCCACATAATAACACCGCAATATAATGTATTTATGTGGACAACTGTATAAAATTCTATTCTATTCTATTGCGGTTTACTAACGGGCAGCCCCCCCCCCCCCCCCCCCCCCCCCCGGCCCGTGGGGGCGCCCCCATTCCGCTGAGCGCATGACGTCACTATGAATGGAAAAGGCTTTTAAATACCTTACTTACTGTACTTACCCAATTCTTGAAATGATGGAGTATGTCCGTGAGATGTTGCGAAAATTGTATATTCTCGAAATTTACGCCGCGCAATAGTCGCCGAATTATTATTGCTATATAACCGAAGTATAAAACTCGTACACAAAAACCGCGATCCGCACAGGTGAAAAGCTCCGTGGCGACTAAATTCCGCACGTCATATGTTTTTAATTCGAAATTCAAATTTCTATGGACTTATCGGCCATTCTGTTTTTAAAATTCGAACAGGCGCACCAACGTAACGCATATCCGCGGCTTGCCCAGCCCATCGAGTGCGGCCGCGACCTTAGCCCCTAGCAGTTAAATAAAAGGTCTCCCCAGCCAACCGTCCTATAGTTACAACGGGCGGGAGTCGATCCCGGGCCATCCTGGACGGAGTTCGAGGCAAATTGGCGTCAGTCGCACACACCATTCAGCTGCGCGGGATCGTCTTCCTGATCGCTTGGTTTTACATTTCCTATTCTATACTTCAGTACCTGTGAGGAGACGCACAATGGTGAGTGTCTGTGTTGCTAAGATTGTGCGGGAATAGAAATATTGTTTTTTTTTTATTGTGATTTTTTTATTTAGTTTAATTTTTTAATGCTAATGAGCTTAAACTAACTTTCGTACCTATTTCATATAATTAAATATTTTTTTAGTTTTTATGATAAATATATATATTTTTTTTAAATAAATTTATCAATTATTAATAATTTTTCTCCCTTTTATTTATTTTTTAAATTTGGAACCTAAGCAATCCTGTACTTTTTAATTAAGTTTCGTTGAAAATAAAATTGGTTCAAAAATATATGTTCTTAAAAAACTACAAAATAAAATTATTATTACAATAGTACAAATTGTTATTCTAATAAACTGCAAATGGAAATATCAGGGAATTCAAACCACGGTCGGCCCCAACGGTCTAACGGTTACCCATCCAAGTTCTGACCATGCCCGAGTGTGTGCATTGTATACACTATTCAAGTGCAAGCGTAATTGCGTTGATAATTTGTCAGAATAATTTTTAGAATAAATATTATACACTATAGCAGCTTTAAGCTGTTGCGTGTAATACAATCCTTAGAGGTCGCATCGTTTATGCGGTGGCGTGCCTTGAGAGAGTCATATGTCCAGCAGTGGACCATGCGGAATGTTTACTTTAAATAAAAATCGTCAGCCTCGATAGCTCAGTGGTGCAGACAGTCAGCTGTCGCTATTGAATGTTAAAAGCAACGCTGGGTGCGGTCAGTAGTTGGATGGGTGACCGCTGACCGTTGGAGGCTGACCGAGGTTCGGATTCCTCGTAAAACTGTAGGTCCCTTCCCTCCTAATCTTACTTGGTGGTAGGGTTTAACCCGCCCGGGTTAATACCACCGCACTGAATGAAACGTCGTCGGTCGAAACGGCTATGGAAATAGTTTGTGTTTTCCGACCAGTTCAGTGTAGCCGGCACGCTCAAAGGGGGAAGCACTGACATGGCACCTAGTTCACCCGGTGTTATGGGCTGACATCACGGACGTTGTAGGTGATGTAGCCAACCTTGTCAGTTTCCATAAAAAAAGTACGTTCCAAATAGCGAGCTCCCAGCGAAACTCATTTGCCTAGAACCTAATAAATTTGCGTGCAGTGACCGGTTCTTGCGATCATGAAGGAAGGCTTACATGATTCGTTACGCTTCCGCTTCCTGAGCGGTCGGGAGTGCGGATTTCATTGTGTGAGTGTAGTTGCACCAGTGAGTGAGATAAAAATGAGTGATACTGACGTTTCGGAAATTAAAAAAATATTCCGATTACGAACTAAGTAAAAAAGTTAACAAATTTTAAAAATTTCCGACCCTTAAAAAGTCGAAAATAATTCCGTTTACTTACTTAAAGGAGCCGGGGAACCTTTTTTGACTTTTTAAGGGTCGGGTTTTTTTTAAATTTGTAATTTAACTTTAATTTATAGCTTTAAAAAAATCACATCCAAATCTGTCCATCCGTGAGACGTAATTTTTTTTATTACTTCATAATTACTTTATTACTTGATTACTAACATAGCCAAGAAACATTCCGGTTAAAGCAGCTTTCTATTAAAAAAAACCGCATCCAAATCGGTCTATCCGTTTAGGAGCTACGATGCCACAGACATACACACAGACAGACGGAGACTACATCTACATTTGTAACACCCCTACTTTTGCTTCGGGGCTTAAAAACAAGCACATCATTCCTCAATTAACCCTGACTATAAATGAGGAGAGTCTGTTCAAAAGGAACTATAAATGAGGAGAGTCTGTTCAAAAGGAACTATATCCGTTGTAACAGAATTTTCAGTAGAGCCAAAAAACTGATGGCTAATTAAACTTACGATATTGAAAATAGACCTTTTTGACCAAAATTTTTGTTTTTCAATCGTAATTTTCTATCGGAAATAGTTCGTTTTGACCATTCAAATTTTACAGGGAGATTTGAATACAAAGACTGAGAATCCGTCAAAAACGCGCAACTCGTCGAAACGGAAATAGTTCCTTTTGAACAGACTCTCCTCAAATGTCTACGTATATTTTGTTAAAATACCGAAGGCATATAGATATCATGTCTACCTACAGCGTGCATCATGAAGTACCTACCTAGTTAGTGCGAGCGCACCAACATTTTTTTTATGGAAAGTGACACGGTTGGCTACATCACCTACAACATCCGCAATGTTAGTCCATAACACCGGGTGAACTAAGTACCATGTCAGAGCTTCCCTTCGGTAGTGCCGGCCACACTGAACTGGACGGAAAACACGAACTATTCACATAGCCGTTTCGACAGACCTTTCATTCAGTGCGGTGGTATCAATCCCGGCGGGTTGAACCCTACCACCTAGTAAGGTAAGAAGGGAAGTAAGCCTACCTTTAAAACGGTTTGGATTAATCTTATCTCAGCGCGTGACGAATGAGCGCTCAAAATTATGTCTCTTGCTGCGAGCTCGAAATCTCTAGTCCAAACTTTTATTCAGTTCTAAAAATTCTAATGACGGCGTGCGCAGCGTAGACTCAAAGACGAGTGTTGGCGAGGTGGCCTGCGCAGTGGTTTTGAAGAATAATTTTATGCGCCCTCTAATCCAGCTTAATTAGGATTTGCATATCATTTATATTTATATTTTCACAACTTTTTAATATATATTTGACATTTTATTATGCCGCACGTAACTGGTTATTTTAGCCCCCGACGCAAAAGGAAGGGTGTTATAACTTTGACGCATCCGTCTGTCTGTCTGTCTGTGGCATCGTAGCTCCCAAACGGATGGACCGATTTGGATGCGGTTTTTTTATTAAATAGCTGGTTTAACCGGGATGGTTCTAAGCTATGTTAGTAATAAAATAATTGGAAGTGGAAGGGAAGTGTCCGGTATGGCACCTACTTTCTCGGAGGTGATATTGGCTGGTCGGAACACGTGCTTTGGCCTCTCCGACTCAGCCACTCATAGCGGATTACATAAAAAGAAATTTAAAAAATTATGACGTAATAAAAAAATTACGTCTCACAGATGGACGGATTGATTTGGATATGATTTTTGTTAAAAAGTTTGAAATAATAGTTAAATTACAAATTAATAAACCGCCGAACTTTAAATAGCCAAATATACTTTCCATTTACTTATTTAAAGCAGTCGAGGGACCGCTAATTAAATTAAATAAAATATAAAAACTCAGAGCTCCGCGGGCATTAACATAGCGGTCCCCCGACTTCTCTAAATGATTGTAAACAGAAATGATTATTGAGTTTTTAAGAGTCGGGATTTAAAAAAAAAATTAATTTGACATTTTTTAAATTTATATTAACGAATATGTTATATATATGTTACAGGAGGAGCTCGGCAAGGACCAGATTAACAGTAAGTATTTATTTATTTTGTTTTGAATGAAAGTAATGTGTTCTATAAATTCCCAAAAAGCTGCCAAGTGCGAGTCGGACTCGCGTACCGAGGGTTCCGTACCACCAGGTAATTGGTAGGTTATTATTATTTGTTGTTTTACTTCAGAGTTTGCACTATAACCACACCAAGTTTGACGCTTGTATGTTATACTGTTGCTACTACCATATTGAACATTGAAAAACATTACACGCCTCTTGTATGGGGAGCCCCCTTAATTTTTTACATTTTCTTTTTCTTTTTTATTTGTTAGGATATCCGCTATAATAACACTTTTTTTTTTAATTTCATCCGCCTACCCTAAAAGATACAACCCTTCAAAGGTAGGACGGACAGCTTAAGCAACCGAACACTAAAAACAAAAACTTAAGAAAGGAAAAACGCAAATTATTCTAAAGAAATAATACAAGCTTATGATTAAAAAAATATCAATTTATATTATTATTATACAACACATTCAAGCGCCATACTTGGTGTGATTATAGTGCAAACTCTCAAAGTAAAAAAACAAAAAAACAAAAACAAGAACCGGCCAAATGTGAGTGGGGCTCGCGCTAACGATCTATTTAAGTTTACAAGTATAACAAAATTGTCTGTCTGCTTGCAGTCCTGAAGAAGGCTTTCGAGGCGTTCGACCAGGAGAAGAAGGGATGCATCGGCACGGTGATGGTGGGCACAATCCTGGGGATGCTGGGGCACCAGGTCTCCGACGAGGCCCTGAAGGAGATTATCAATGAGGTCGACGAGGATGGTAATTAATTGTTTATTTATGTTTTGGCAAACTCCGTCAGCCTAGGTAGCTAGGTGGTGCTATGCGTGGTGTTCGAATCGTCTAGGTTAAGCACGGCGGTCGGACTTTGGTTGGATGCATGACCGTCAGACTTTTTGAAGCTGGTCTTGGATAGAACTCCATGTAAGACTGTTTAGTTTTAAGGGTTACGTAGTCAGCGGCGCTGGCAGGGACCATTCTCAAATTTGTCAGGTGTCTGTCCGTCTGTCTGTCTCGCTATGCGCGGAAGAAGAAAAACTCCAACCCTTAAAAAGTCAAAAATAATTTTCATTTACTTACTTAAAGAAGTCGGGGAACACTAAGTAAATACGTACCTGAGAAGCAGCTCTGAGTTTTTTATATTTTATTTACTTAGCGGTCCCCCGACTACTTCTAAGTAAACGGGAATTATTTTCGACGTTTTAAGGGTCGGGTTTTTTTACATTTATAATTAAACTTTTATTTCAAGCTTTTTTTAAAAAAAACCGCATGCAAATCGGTCCACCATTTAAGCTAATAATTTTTTTGTTTACTTAATTACTTGATTACAAACATGGCTTAGAACCATCCCGACTAAACCAGTTTTCTAATAAAAAAAACCGCATCAAATTCGGTCCATCCGTTTGTGAGCTATATACGATGCCACAGACAGACACACACATACACACATATTTTTGTCACCCTCCGTTTGCGTCGGGGGTTCAAAATAGCTACGGAACCCTCTGCGTGTGAACAATGTTCGCACTTAAGAGGATTCATATGGCAAAACAAAAATGCAATTTCGGCGTACTGAACAATCGAGCGCAGTGCGCGCGTTTATGATATGTGTGAATTTTGTAGTTTTTGTTTGTTTAAAAATTATGAGGATTTGTTTTTTTTTTCAAATAATGCTACTTTAGTGTCTAGAAAATTTAATTCCCTGCACAATGACGTAAATTCTATTCCAAAATAATTATCCAGTATGAAGCTAACTCGAAATAAGGAATTAAAATAGAGTCACATTCAGAATTTTGTTTCACCATTAAAAAATACTCTAAATTTAAAAGGCCTGCTTCAGTGTTTAGTACATATATACATTATATATGTTTATTAAAGTATTTATGTAGTATTCGTATGTAGTTTATAATACATATTTATTTACAGTCTTAACACATTGCCACAAACTATTCTTGTTCGCCTGCATGTACTTCTCCCACATCCCAAAGGTTAGTTAGAATAGAATGCCTCGCGGCATTAAGCTCGCCTGTTGTACCTAATTTTTATAAATTGGTGTTCAATAAAGAATATATACATACATACATACATATTATCTAGTTTAAAAAAAAATTGTTTTATATTATGTACTTCATAGAACAAAATTTTTGTTGAAGTTTTAAAAAATATAACAATTTTTGTTTAATGTCCTATAGAATCCTCTTAACAAATTCTTTTCTATGGAACTGGGACTTACAACCCGAAATATTTTCATTCACTTAGTGTGGGGGTATACAGTAAGGAAAGATACATAGTAAACTCTACAGTTTTACGTGGAATCCGAACAACGGCCAGCGTCAATATCCGTACCTACCATTACAATTCACATTTAGTACTGGTGACGGCGGCGGTGTGGGACAGAAACAATATTATCACAATATTGTCAATCTAAAAGCAACTTTAACCAGTCGCAATACGGTCGTTTTTAGCGTATAACAAATAACATTCTGTCAATTTAAACTAAAAGCGCTATTTCAATGTAATTTAACTGCACTCTCCATTAGCAGTTCGCCGCGAAGTTCGCCAAAGTATTTCCTTGCATTTTGTCATACTATAAATAGAGTCAGATCTGAGCCAATACTAACACAACTATTCACTTAACATAATGCAGCAGGCAGGAATTTATATGGAATGCTCACAGATCATAGAAGTAAAGGCTGGATGGGCCACTGTGAGCGCTCTGTGGTACGGTAACACGTGTTTTTTGACGTGATGACGTCACGTCTTATAAATTGATGAACACCGGCTGCACATACGAAAAAGTGTCACGTTCCATCTGAGCCTGTGTGTGCAAGCGAGAGCGCGTAACAAGCGATAGAGAGGCACAATCGGTATAGTCAAAGTTACCATGGAAACGTCTTAAGAAGTAAAACTGTCACAAGATGATTAATCTTTCTACTGGAAATGGAATTACTGATCTTTGCTCTATGTACTACGATTATTCCACGTCATCACGTAAAACTATCGTCCGTAAACCGATTTTACAGACAACCAATTGTTTTTTTTATGTAATCCGGTATGGGTGGCTGAGTCGAAAGGGCCAAAGCAATTGCTCAGACCAGCCTATATCACCTCCGAGAAGATAGGTGAAATACCGGAGATTTGCCTGGATTGCTGGCTATACTGGTCTAGAGGAGAACACAACCGAGCGGCCATCTTACATCCAGTATGGTGGTACTACCTTTAATTTGAGCCTACCACCTAGTAAGGGGCAAGGGAAGGGACCTAAGTCTTACAACGGTTCCGGTAATTTTTTTTTATAGTTAGATTTATTCTTATAGTTAGTTAATTAAGTATTAATTGTTTTATCTCCATCGGTCGGTGTTGTCCAAAGGTTGAAAGTTGCCCAGCGAGCAATGGAGCGAACCATGCTGGAAGTATCGCTACGTGATATGGTACGTAACGAGGAAATCCGCCGACGCACCAAAGTAGTCGATATTAGACACCGGGTGGCTAAGCTCAAGTGGCAGTGGGCTGGATACGTAAGCCGAAGAGACGACGACCGTTGGAGCAACCGTGTCCTAAACTGGCGGCCGTGGACAGGAAAACAGAGTGTGGGAAGACCACCCGCAAGGTGGGACGATGACTTCAATTTTATTACGTCGGCGGAAAGCAGTGCAGTGGTTCCGTACCGCTGAAGGTCGGGAGGACTGGATGAACATTGAAGAGGCGTATGTCCAGCAGTGGACGCTTACACGCTGACTGACTGACTGACTGACTTATCTCCATTGTTCCATTAATATTAATGTATTATGAATATGTTTGCAGGTTCCGGTGAGCTTGAATTCGAGGAGTTCGTGACGCTGGCGTCGCGGTTCATGGTGGAGGAGGACGCGGAGGCGATGCAGCAGGAACTGAAAGAAGCATTCCGGTTGTACGACAAAGAAGGTAATCAACTAAATTATCTAAAAGTTAGATTCTAACTCATATACTAAATGGGGTGTATACTGTGTAGCTAGCTAGCCACAATGCATTGTGATCGAAGACGTCAAACAACCGTCCAAGTGTAAGTCGAACTCGCGTACCGAGGGTTCCTTATCGCCATGCCATGGCTAGCGCCACTCAAGCCATCTAGATGGCGTGTTATGAAATGCTTCATATTAGTTAAATGTCATGATTAGTTAAAATGCTTCACACTCTATTCGGTAGATGGCGCGCGCGCATACACTTTTTGGTTTCTTCTATGGGAACCACCGTGAATTTTTTTACTTTTTCTTATTTTTGTTATTTGTTGTTATATCGGCCATAATAACACATACGAATATTCTGTGATTTCAACGGGCTATCTATTACGGTTCAAGAGATACAGCCCTCGGGCAGACAGACGGACGGACAGACAGATAGACGGCGTATGCTTAGTAATAGGCTTCCGTACGGGATACGGAAACCTAAAAACTAAACAGTACAAATGCAAGCTTAGTGTGGATGATGGATGAATTTAAAGAATAAAGAAATTTTTTTTAATCAAGCTTATCACTGAAAAATGTGTATTGAGATCATAATACACCTTTTTCAGGATTCCGTATTCGTACGGAAGCCTATTACTAAGCCTACGTCGTCTGCCTGTCTGTCTGTCCGTTCGAGGGCTGTGTCTTTTGAACCGTAATAGGTAGCCGGTTGAAATGTTCCCTGAATAATAAATGTGTATTATGGCAGATGGATATGCCAACAAATAATAAAACAGAATTTTACAGCTAATAATTGTTATTGAAAAAAAAAAATTAATCATAAAAATATGTTTTTATAAAAAAGTTAATTGAATTTATTCTATCTTGTGTATCAGAGTTGAGGCGAGTTCCCTTTGGTCGCGAGTATACCTTTATCATTTAAAACTCCAGGCAATGGCTACATCACGACGGCAGTACTGCGAGAGATCCTGAAGGAACTGGACGATAAGATCAGCGCAGAAGACTTGGACATGATGATTGAGGAGATTGACTCCGACGGATCCGGCACTGTTGATTTCGATGGTACGTTTCTGACGACTGATTTTGTTTTTATACTTTTTAGGGTTCCGTATTCGGTACGGGACCCTATTACTAATCCTACGCCGTCTGTCTTGGATGTGATATGTGCTGATCGGAGCATGTGTAGCACAACACCTGCTTACTCTGCTTACCCCGATTGCCGGAAAACAGCGTAATGGTGTAGCATTATTTTCTAACCTAACCTAACCTAACTAAATGAACGAATTTTCTATTCATTCGGTTGCTATGGCAATGTAAATATAAAATTAATTGAAAAGTTCGCGCCAACTACGAAATTGCTCCACATTTTCGCCAATTTGTTCGGTGCTCTGGCATTCGCCCAACACACTCGTTCGTCCACAGGAACAATTAAATTCATTCGTTTTATTAGTTTCCACTTAAGGTGACCTAATTGAGCTGAGCGCTCCTAATAATAATAAATATATTTTAGATTTGGTAATCTTACTTTGTAACACATTTTAATGGATATCTCAGGTATCCTTACCTTTAATAAAATCCAACGTCTGCTTTCCGTCTGTCTGTCTGTCTGTCCGCTTATAACCCGAGAACTACAGAACCGATTTTAATAAAAAAAAAATTGTACGGATAGCTTTACTATCATGCTAAATGGCTTATGAGGTTAGCAGAGAAGTCAAATATGAGAGCGGGCGGAGCCGCGGGCACAGCTAGTCTATTATAATTATAAAACACTGATTTAGCGTGTGGGGTTGATACTTAGAAAGAATAGCCTCACTGCATTTCTCCCCGTGCATGTCTTAAAATGCGACTAAGGAATAAGGACAAGATGCCGTGGTAAAGGGCGACAGGATAGCCACCTCTCACCTTATCCATCGAGTCGTGCAGCAGGTGGATCTTCGTGCCTTACTTGCTGCTTGATAACTATTAGGCGGAAGATATCTTGATTATCTTGTCCTAAATCTTGTCAGAAAAGATTTCTAAACATAGTCAATTTAGTTTTAGTATCATACATAGTCTACAAACTCAGTATATTTTCATAAACCAAAGTAACTTCCTCCATGACCATCCCTTACAGATTTATTATTAGTATTGATGTCCTTTTCGCTCAGTATTTCAGGGTAGATGGTAGAATGAGACAGTAAGAGAGCTATTCTAATGCGGGCGAAGAGAATTCTCTTCGTCCGCATTTCGTCTTAAAAATTATCTTAAGTGGTTTTTTTTTATTTTTGTTTCAGAATTCATGGAGGTGATGACCGGCGGAGATGATTGATCGCTTCTGTCGCCATTCCTGAAAGCTGATCTGCGATATTAAACTTTAACATGTGCACAATAAGGCACATAATTCGTTGCAGTCTCCTTTTATATATGCTCTGCTAATAAATCCAAGGTGCAAGGAGAATTAAGACATTTTTATTTTTATTTGTAAAAAGAACATTTAAGACACTCGTATTAATTATCGTATTCGTATTTATAAAATAAGCCCATTATGGCTGCGAGGCTATAATAATTTAGTTCATGTATTTATTTTATATAAATTGTATATTTTATTAATTAAAATTAAATACGTTAAGAATAACAAATAAAATATACCTACAAGTACATGTTTCCTTGTTAACTGATTTTATTTTAAGATAATATAGTTTCTAAGATTTTTTTTTTATTTTTTTTTTTATGGAAGCTGACACGGTTGGCTACATCACCTACAACTCCCGTGATGTCAGCCCATAACAACGGGTGATCTTGGTGCCACGTCAGCCTTCCCTTCGGTCGTGCCGGCTACACTGAACTGGACGGAAAACACAAACTATTTACATAGCCGTTTCGACCGACCTTTCATTCAGTGCGGTGGTACCAACCCGGGCGGGTTAAACCCTACCACCTAGTAATATAAGAAGGGAGTCATAAGATAATTCCCAGTTTGATTTAATATAATATTATCTATTGGGAAGAGTGAAATAAAAAAAAGGCAAGTGCGAGTCGGACTCGCGCACCAATAAAATTCTTAGCACTGTGCCATACCAGTGCTTCCCTTTGTCTGAGCTGGAAAGAACACGCGAACTATTTAAAAAGCCTTTTCGACTGATCTTTCACTCAGTGCGGTGGTACCAACCCTGGATTGTTAAACCCTAGTAAGGTATGAATCGATCAGACTCGATTACTAAATTAATTACTGTATATGAAATGAAGGGAAGCACTGACATGGCACCTAGTTCACCCGGTGTTATGGGCTGACATTACCGGTGTTGTAGGTGATGTAGACAACTGAGACAGTTTCCATAAAAAAATCAAAGTTTTAGGTTTTCAATGCACAGAGTTTATTAAGTTTGTTACTTGTGAATAATGAAAACACAAATTAAACTTGAACTAATATAAACTAAAACTGAAATAAGATAAATCAAGTGACGTACCGTGATATGGTGCGTCAATGAATGACGCAATCCAATATTGGACATCGGGTCGCAGTGGGCTGGGTGCGTTAGCCGAAGAAACGACAACCGTCCTACAATAGCGGCCGTGGACAGGAAAACGGATTATGGGAAGATCGACCGCCAGGTGGGACGATGACATCAAGTGCGTCGGAGGAAAGCAGTGGTTCCGTACCGCTGAAGGCCGGGAGGACTGGAGGAAAATTGGAGAGACGCATGCCCAGCAGTGGACGCTTACACGCTGACTGACAGAAGTAGCGTACCTAAGTACTTAGAAACGCAAGCCACGGAGTCATTTTAACGCAACAAACCGATTAGTCCGTATATAACATGCGACCAAGTAGAGCGAGTAAGAGCGACCAACTAGTCCGTATATAACATGCGTTAAAACAAGCTCTCAAGTTTACAAAGCTTACTAACTTACCCAACAACTTGACCACGCCTTGAAGTACCACTTGTATGAGCCGTTTGCTTGTACAAGCTACTCTATTATAGGAGAAACATTGGTCTGTCTGTAATGGAGGCACTTGAAAAAGGTTGAAATTTACATGTAGTATGCATGCAATATATTTTTTCATGTGTATGTATATCTCAATGGCATAAAATTAGCTATGTATTGTCCATACATTTGGAGGATATCGTTAGTCTCAAAATGTACGCAGAACAGAAAAAAAAAGTCTTTCAAATAGAAACCGGCTAAGTGCGAATCAGCCTCATGCACCGAAGGTTCCGTACTCCCACAAACATATTTGTGATAATTATGTATTAAAAAATAGTGTTTTATTCCCTTCAGTTCGCGTTCTTTAGCTATAGTTCAACTGAATCACACCAAGCATGACGAGGGTCCCGTAAGGAATCCTAAAAAGTCAAATTTACCCGGTTTACACAATCACTTATAAACGCGAAAGTTTGTGAGGATGGATGGATGTATGGATCTTTGTTCCTCTTTCACGCAAAAACTACTGAACGGATTTTGATTAGACTTTACAGTACTATAGCTTATACATCAGAATAACATATAGGCTATATACCATCATGCTAAATAGCCTTAGGGCTCATCAGTGTATAGTATGGACGGGAGAGAGAGAATATAAAAGACAAGAAAAACAAAAGCCTATCAACGTCGCATTTGACGTCACACACCGTCACACGCTTTTGAGAACCCATCGGTTCTCAAAATCGTTTCTTTGTCGCACCGCTAGGGTGTGGAACTGTCTCCCGGCGAGTGTGTTTCCCGAATCCTTAAATCTGGGTGTCTTCAAACGTCGTATCAACGGGCTTGACAGCCTAGCAACAGTCCGCAAATCTGCTGGCATGGCGCCTCACGTGAGTTTAATGTCTTTGCGCCTCACTGGGCGTGGTTTCGCGAGGAGGGGGTTTTTTGGCTCTGTCGACTGTACCATTGGTCTCTCGCTCTACACAGCCAGCTGTGTTGGCTTACATAAAAAAAAATTAAATAAAAAAAACATACTTAACATAAAAACGTCAATTTCGAATTCTGTTCTTTTTTTTTAAATCCACGCGGACGAAGTCGCGGGCAATAGCTAGTCTTTCAATATTCCAGACCCTGCGGACACCTGTATGATATAACATGGTACTACGCAAGTGTTTTTTGTGCCAACTGTACTACGGCGGCGCGGAGTCGCTGAAACTCGCCGGAGAGCTTTAGTACTATTCAAGTACACATTAGTTTTGTAAGTACTAAGTCAGACTGAAGAGTGCTTCAGCAGGAACACTCCAACTGGGGCTAGCATTCAAATGAGGTGACATTATAGAAGTAAATTGAAATTTACCGTGTGGGGCCGGTACTTAAAAAGAATAGCCCACTGCATCTCTCCCCGTGCATGTCGTAAGAGGCGACTAAGGGTTAAGGACAAGATACTGCGCTAAAGGGCGGCAGGCTAGCCACTTCTCACCTTGGCGCAGTTCTTCCACCTGTCATCCAGCATGTGGGTTCTTCGTGCCTTACTTGCTGCTTGATAGTTGTATTGTCCGTATACTGTGCTAAACGTGGTGGTCGGTGTTGTGCTGTAATTTACTAGTCCTTATATCACAACACCGATTACACTGCTTACCCTGATTGTCGGGATACAGCGTGTGTTATGTATGTATGTATGTAGACTAAGTAATTTTAATTAATAAATCGAATACTAAAAATAAATCTAGATCTAATAACATCTATTTGTATCTTCAAAACGCATCGTACAAAATACTCCAGTAATGTTTTGCGACATAACATACTCGTAGATTTATCATCTAAAGTGTCGCGTGCCCATCCAACGAACCATGCAAACCGTAGCGTCGCGTCTGTGGTGCAACATTAGCTAAGTTCTTTCAAGCGCTACTAACAAGCTTTTAAACTACCCACGTGTTTCTTAATAGCTTGCTGTTTGGCATGTTGATAAGGAAAATTCAATAAATGGCTACCCTTCACAAAATTAAATCACCTACATTTGCATACCACACGCTATATTTCGACTATCGGTGTGAGAAGAGTAACCGGTGCTGTGCTACAAGAACTCCGGACAGCACAACACCGACCACCACGTCCAGCAGAGCATTCGGATATGATGACTATCAAGCAGCAAGTAAGGCACGATGACTCCCCTACTGGGTTCAAAACATGACCATCCTTTGGAAGGATTGACCAGATAGTTTTTTTTCTTTTATGAATCGTACAAGTATATTTGCGTACAAGTATTATTTTTATGGAAACTGACACGGTTGGCTATATCACCTACGACATCCGTGATGTCAGGCCGGCCACACCGGGTGAACTAGGTCCCATGTCAGTGCTTCCCTTCTTCAAGCATATTTGCGTACAAGTATATTTGTGTACAAGTATATTTGCGTACAAGTATATTTGCGTACAAGTATATTTGCGTACAAGTATATTTGTGTACAAGTATATTTGCGTACAAGTATATTTGCGTACAAGTATATTTGTGTACAAGTATATTTGCGTACAAGTATATTTGCGTACAATTATATTTGCATAGGTACAAGTATATTTGTGTACAAGTATATTTGCGTACAAGTATATTTGCGTACAAGTATATTTGCGTACAAGTTTATTTCTGTACAAGCATATTTGCGTACAAGTATATTTGCGTACAAGTATATTTGTGTACAAGTATATTTGCGTACAAGTATATTTGCGTACAATTATATTTGCGTAGGTACAAGTATATTTGTGTACAAGTATATTTGCGTACAAGTATATTTGCGTACAATTATATTTGCGTAGGTACAAGTATATTTGCGTACACGTATAATATTTGCGTACAAGTATATTTGCGGACTATACCATTCCGCTTAAAGGCTCCTGTTGGCTGAAAGTACCGGGAAACACTCGCCGGTAGCCAATTCCACACCCTAGAGGTGCGACAGAGTAACGATTTTGAGATGAAATGATGGGTCCTCAAGTCCCTATGTCAACAACAGAAGGATGTTCAGTTTCTCTGCGACGGGTGCTGCGGAGATAGGTTTTTTTCTTATTGAAATCGCTACTGTATATGGCGCCGAACCACCCATAAGGGTTTTAGCCACACCCATGGACATTCGGTCGTTTGCGGGAGTTGCGAATGCCATGCCGGCCTGACAGGTGCCCATTCACGCCCCTCTTGAAGGAACCGAGACTGTACATACTTGGGGAAAATATATGGGCAGGGACAGCGTTCCAGAGTTTACCGGTTCTGTAGAGGAAAGATCTGCAGAACCGATATGTACGCATCCGTGGTAAGTCCAGCGTGTAGAGATGCAATCCCTGCCCAGTGCGCGTTGTGCGCAGGTCTGAATTGGCGGGATCGCGTTGAGCAGCTCCTCCGAGCCCTCCCCATGGAATAAGCGACAGATAACACTTAGGCTGCCGCCGCCCTTACGGAGTTGCAGTGGTTGGATGGCAAGGAATAAGGGATGCAAGTTCATCCGAGCAGCGTCCATGACCCTACAAATCGTCTAAGGCCCACAGTATCTTTATAATAATAAATTAATTAATTCTTGTTCTTTGGGTGCCACCTTCTAACAAAAGTTGGTTACCATTAGGGCGATTACCATCTTCGAAATAACAGCCCGGAAAAGAGACCATGCGCTGCGGTTGTACCACTGGCGCAGTTTTTCAGCCAAGATATGCAACGTCATCCAGGTCTTCGTTTACAAGCGGCGGGTGGCCGAGTGGTTTGGGCATCGGCTTCTCATGCGAGAGGTCCGAGGTTCGAATCCGGTCGGCGTGTACCAATGAGTTTTTACTGACGAAAAAATTTACGTGACTACCTACACCTGCTGCTTCACCGTTCGGAACTGGTGTAAAACTCTAGGTCCCTTCCCTTGCCCCTTACTAGGTGGTAGGCTAAAATTGTAGCCGACTGGGTTGGTACCACCGTACTGGATGTAAGATGGCCGCATAGCGGCCTGGGTTGTGTTCTCCTCTAGACCAGTATAGCCAGCAATCCAGGGAAGTCTCCGGCATGGCACCTACCTTCTCGGAGGTGATATTGGCTGGTCGGAGCGTGTGCTTTGGCCCCTCCGACTCAGCCACTCATACCGGATTAAAAAAAAAATTGATCTTCCCTGATCCCTGGATAAAACTGGGGAAATTAGATATTTGCTGCTTGATAGTTATCTTGTCCTGAGGGGCCAAAGCAGATGCTCTGACTCCGAATATCAGCTCCGAAAAGGTAGGTGCCATACAGGAGACTTCCCTTTGGATTACTGGCTATACTGGACTAGAGGCGAACCCAGCCGAGGCTGCTATGCGGCCATCTTACATCCAGTACGGTAGTGGTAGCAACCAAGTCGGTTACAATTTGAGCCTAGCACCTAGTAAGGGGCAAGGACCAGTGCCGGACTTGTACTGTTCTTAAGTATAAGCCACTTGATTTTCGCCGCCCGCGCAAAACATGAATAGCATAGAATAGGAGTATTACTAAGTAGCAATGAGGACTTAAAACCTTTACCCAAATGATATTTAGCATTTAATAGATCTTGCCTAGCTTGAGTATTGCGTTCAGAAATCGCGCAAGAATTTGACGGCTTACACTATACCAAAACTCAAGTATTACTTGTAATATTCTATAGCGCCTTTGGAAATCTGCCGCCCCCTGAAGTCTGCCGCCCCTAGGCCGCGGCCTATACGGCCTAATGGGAAATCCAGGACTGGCAAGGAGTCTTGCAGCAAAACACCGATTGCTCTGCTTTCTCCGATCTTCCGGAAAGCACGTGCGTACGTCATAATTTAGAATAAATACTCGGCTTTCCAACCGCTTTCGCCTTTATCGACTAGAATACTTATAAATAGCGCACTCGCTTAGTAATGAAGTGGGTTGCTATCTATAAATATCGCGTGTTGTCGCGTCGTCTGTACGGCGTGTCTGTCTGTATGTCGGGCGGGAGGCGAGGTCAGATGAATGATTGGCGCATCGGCATTGCGCAGATTGATACCTCGGACGGATTTGGGTGAACAGATTTTGAGCTGGTGATCGGAAATATTATTAATTTCGGCTGTGAATAGCTTATTGCACATGAGATGCAAAGGCGGACTTATCCCTTGCAGAGATTTCTTCCAGTAAAATTTTGGTTGTTTGAGAGTCGTTTAATATATTCTTTTACTTAAGATTAAAATATTATACTTTTTAGGGTTTGGAGTCGGTTCAATGTTTTTCCTACATATTTTTTTTATTTTTATTTTTTTATTGAAACTGACACGGTTGGCTACATCACCTACAACATCAGTGATGTCAGCCCATAACACCGGGTGAACTAGGTGCCATGTCAGTGCCCTTCATTTCATGTACGTAACTCTAAATTGGCAAGCTTTGTAAAGTCTCGCTGAATACGAGTAAATCTTTTATATATAGGCAGTGAAACAGGCCTCAGTATCCCCGGAAGATCTAGATTTATCCGCGATTTTGTTCACAACTTTTCGCCATTTTTCACGACCGTACTGGCATAATGTGAGCTGTAAAACTTGTGTGATAAAATTCGTTTTAACGACTTTGAAATCATCTCAAAAGGCTTGTGGGCTGAAATATAGAGAAAACGAGACGACATTCGTGCCATCTCTGTTACTCATCATATATTTTGTCTTCGTCAGTCAATGAGTGTGACTCGACATTTGAAAAAGAATAGCCCCACTGCATCTCTCTCCGCGCATGTCGTAAAAGCGGTGCCGTGCTAAAGGGCGACAGGATAGCCACCTCTCACCTTCACCGAGTTGTGCAGCAGGTGGGTCTTCGTGCATTACTCGCTGCTTGATAGTTATCTTGTCCTAATACATTTGCTAAACGTGGTGGTCGGTGTTGTGCTGTAATTTACAAGAGTACCTGCAGCAACTGCGATTACTGTCAGGCAAGATACAGCGTGTGGTGTGTATGTATACATGCATAAAGTTAACTTTCTCCATACAAATTCGTCTTTCGGCATTTATATTTTCTAGCCTTAAGAGGCCTTATCCTATGTCCCATCTACGTTCGTGCCATTTTTTTGTTTAGATGTAATATACCTACATCACCGGAGCTAAAAATTTGTATTTCGAACGAAAAAATTGGAATTTTTTATTTTTTTATGTCGTGAAGTTCATTAAGTTTTATTGAGTCATCATCAATCACTTTAGATAGTCAAAAAATAAAAAGTCAGAAACGTAGATTCGACCTTTTAAAGGAGAATTGTAAAAATCTGATAAGGTTTAGGGTGCTACAAAACATAAATGCCGAAAGGCGATTTTGTATGGAGAAAGTTAACTTCCGTCTCGTCTTAAAGAAAAGAGTGCAGCAAATTCTAAGATCATATGCTTCTATTCTCTGCTAAGGTCGACCCCTTCCCTTTCCTTGCAAGTTTCCAAGGCAGTGTCGTTCCTGTCTCGGAGAACCTAGACCTACTGGGGTGCAACATTTCCAAGGACGTGGGCTTTAGGCCGTTTATTGAGTCCAAGGCCAAAACCGCATAAAAAAACTGGGGATCCTATACCGAAATAGGAGGTTCTTCTCACCGGCACAACTACTCATGTTGTACAAATCACAGATTAGGCCGGTGATGGAATACTGTAGCCACATTTGGGAAGGCAGCCCCCAGTATCTGTTGGCGTCCTTGGATTCAATACAGCGCCGAGCCGTCCGTCTGGTGGGAGACCCGAAACTGACTGATGATCTGGAGTCTCTCAGTCACAGACGATTTGTAGGGTCACTTAGTTTGTTCTACAGGTTCTATCATGGACGCTGCTCGGAGGAACTTGCTTCCCTTATTCCTTGCCATCCGACCTATCTACGCAGCACTCGTCGCAGAGAAACTGAGCACCCTTTTGTTGTTCACATTGGGCTGTTGAGAACCCATCGGTTCTCAAAATCGTTTCTTTGTCGCACCGCTAGGGTGTGAAACTGTCTCCCGGCGAGTGTGTTTCCCGAATCCTTTAACCTGGGTGTCTTCAAACGTCGAATCAACGGGCTAGACAGCCTAGAAACAGTCCGCAAATCTGCTGGCATGGCGCCTCACTGAGCGTGGTTTCGCGAGGAGAGGGGTTTTTGGCTCTGTCGACTGTACCATTGCATTGGTCTCTCGCTCGACACAGCCACCCATGTTGGTTTACATAAAAAAAAATATGGAGTAAAATCAGTTCAGAGATTGCTCTGTAAACGTACCTATAAATTATGTAGATATCTTTGCAATCAGATTGAAATAGAAGCTCCATTCCACTTTGCAAATACATATCGAAGTTACGGCTTGTATAAAATTGAACTTTAGTGCAATTAGATAGAGTGTAATTTTATTTGGCACGCGTATTTGCCAGAATTCGCATCCAGTACATATTGCTATTTAGGTACCTAATTATTTATGTATGTTGTAATGAGCTCGACAATTTCTGGAAATACTTGTATATACAATGGATAGGTTGGTATACAGTTTATGAATATTTAATTACAGAAGGAAGGTGTGGATCTAAGCTTGCGATGGCTTCACCGAACATATCCGGGCCCATCGGCAGTAGAGGAGGGTATTAATCGAGGCCGGGACTAGCGAGTGGCCACTCTAAATTTCCCGCGCATGCTTCACGTTTCGGCTCGCTTCAAGCCCTCGTCAGCTAGTCTGCGTTGACTAGGACGCGGGGAAACCACCAGTCCCGCTCTCGACCTCCCTCTCTCTACCTATCCATATTCTGTAGGATGCTTCCAGTGACGTTTTCGAAGCTCTCTCCATATATGAGCTTAGCGTCGATCTTGGGAGCCCTAGATTCTTGAAGAGACTGTAGAGCGACTTCGCTGGTAGTCCTCTTGCTCCGACTTCCACAGCGAAGAGATCAGTCTTGTAATTCATTGTAATTAAAAGATCCGTATATATGGTTGAAAGTTGCCCAGCGAGCAATGGAGCGAGCCGTGCTGGGAATATTGCTCAGTGGTATGGTGCGTAACGAGGCAATCCGCCGACGCACCAAAGTAGTCGATATTGAACAGCGGGTGGCGAAGCAGGTGGCAGTGGGCTGGGCACGTCAGCTGAAAAGACGACGACCGTTGGACTAACCGTGTCCTCTACTGGCGGCCGTTGACAGACAAACAGAGCTGAAGCGCAGCAAACTCACCTTGTAGTTGTCACTGCTTGCCCCACAGTAATAATAACTCATCGGTCTGAAGAATTTGTTTCAAGTTGACACTCATATAATATCTGAGAAAGAGCTGCCAGCGCGATCATAATTCGCAAATGAAGATAGAACGCATTGCTGGGGCTTAATTCCAAGTGCATTCTTTGTTGCAGTATGCCTTGAACAGTAAACTCAAATAGAACCGTTTTTTATGGAAACTGACATGTTTGGCTACATCACCTACAATATCCGTGATGTTAGCTCATAGCACCGGGTGAACTAGGTGCCATGTCAGTGATTTCCTTCATTTCATGTCGGCTACACTGAACTGCATGGAAAACACGAACTATTTACATAGCCGTTTCGACCAAATTTCATTCAGTGCGGTAGTACCAACCAGGCGGGATAAACCCTAACACCAAAGGTACGAAGAGAAGGGACCTACAGTTTTAAGTGGAATTCGAACCACGGTCAGTCTCCAACGGTCAAGCGGTCACCCATCCAAGTACTGACCACTTAACAACAGTCGACCGCTCGCACCACTGAGCTACCGAGGCTGACAACTGTTGATGCTACTATGTTTTTAGATTCCGCAACTGACAACATCTAATGTGAGTGTCAACATCTAGTGTGAGTCACTCATGCATCCGTATGTCTGTCCGTCTGTCACTGTCTCATAGCTTCGTTGAAATTTGGCACGAAATTACAGTATATTATTTTGCATACATTGTTAGAGAAATTTTCAAATCTTATTAAAATTACGCCCAAACGGTCGACTAGGACATTAAAATAATACATAAACCTACTAATAATATTAAAAGCTTCAATAGATTTTTCTGTATGTAACTCTAGTAAAATAAAATCAAATTAAGTCGCAAATCAACAAAATAGATTTGTCAATAATTTAAAACAATAAATTTAAGTACGAGCATCAACAGAATTGTCATAATATCACAATAGTATATTCAAAATAGGTATATATTCGTCTATATATATTCCACAATTTAATTTTAATCGTAAAATCTTCGTAATACATACAAAATTTTATGTTCCCTCTCTATCTTCGAAAGTGAACAATGACCAATTCTGAAAAAAAAAACTAATAACCTGGATAGCTGTTTCAAAATTCCTTTGTTTTTGACTGTATTTATTGTATATAGAATTAGTGTGTTTAAGTGATAAATAAGTGGCAATCTTTGGATCCGGATCGCATTGTAGATTTCTTTAAAATATTTTAACTAGTTTTAAAGTATTGCATATAACACCATACTTGGAATGAAGCCACAAAATATATTACAGTCCTCTAGGACAGGCAGGACAAACAAGCAAGACTGTATTCAGTCGTAGGCAATGTCTCGACTTTAAACCTTATAATATAGGACATAATCCTGAAAAGGCCGCATTGCTTCTTTTCTCCTACATTCTCGTAACACGATAAATTAATATATTTTTTTTTGCGAAACGAATTTTTTGGATGAAAAAATACCTTGACAACATGATTTAGGAGGTTAATTTCGTATTCGTTGCCCGTGTCGAATGAACAATATCTAAAAAAAGCCAGTTAAGTGCGACCCTTGTTAACACATAGAGGGTTCCGTGGCCATTCCATTCTTGGATGGATAGTGCGTGCGCGCAGCTATCACGCGATACCACCGCCGCCGCCGTTGCGCCGCAGTCCACTATAAAAATATAGAATTATATTATATAATTTTATTTTCTCAATAACCGTTTAAAATATTATAAACTTCAAAATAGTTTTCATGCCGTGAGGACTAAATTACTACTTTTGTCAGCCTCGGGGTCAGTACTTGGATGGGTGACCGCTCGACCATTGGAGGCTGACCGTCGGATTCCACGTTAAACTGTAGGTCCCTTCCCTTCTTACCTTACTAGGTGGTAGGGTTTATCCCGGCCGGGTTGGTACCACCGTACTGAGCGAAACGTCGTGGTTTGAAACGGCTATGTAAATAGTTCGTATTTTCCGTCCAGTTCAGTGTAGCCGACATGAAATGAAGAGAAGCACTGACATGGCACCTAGTTCACCCGGTGTTATGGGCTGACATCACGGATGATGCCAACTGTGTCAGTTTCCATAAAAAAAACTTTATAATATTTTTTTTTTGATTTAATTGATCTTCGGGATCCGGAGTAATCGCCTCAGACAACGCGTTTGGCAAAACGGACGGACGGACGGACGGACAGACACCTGACTGATTTCACATAAGGATCCCTGCCCAGCTTCCCTGGCTGTGGAGTCCTAAAATGTGAGGGGACAACAAGATAATGTGTGTGTTTGTGCTTTTGTTTACTTCATACCTAAGTGAAATAAATTTCTTATAATTAAGTTGTTTATGGACAAAACAATTTACCCTAACTAAAGCTGCAATAATCCAATATTAAATTTGTCTAATCGTTGAGGGGGTGAATACCTTAGTCTAAAGCCAGAAATTAGACCACGTTCGGCTATAAGTATTACGTCGACCGCCATTTTGAATTTAAGGGTTAAAAGTAGGTATTGCTTTTGTTAGATAACTCACTTTTTTTTTTTCATGGAAAGCGTGACATGTTTCATCGTTTCACTTACGAGTAGGTGTCTAACGATGCCCATAGATATTCTGTGATGCATGGGGATTGCGAATGCCATGCCGGCCTGACAGGAGCCTTTTCACGCCCCTTTTGAACAACCCCAGGCTGTACTTGGGAGGAAATATATGAGCAGGAGGGAAGTGCGTTCCACAATTTCCCGGTTCTGTGAATAAAAGACTTACAGAACCGGTTGGTGCGCATCCTCGGTAGGCCGATTGTATAGGGGTGCATCCCCTGCCCAGTACGCATAGTGCGGAGGTGGAATGGGGACGACGGAATGAAACAGCTCCTCCGAACACACCCCGTGAAATATACGATAGAATATACTTAGGGAGCCGACGTCCCTACGGAGTTGCAGCGGTTCTAAGTCGCGGGACACCACAGGGTCATCCACAAGTCGCACGGCACGTCGCTGGATGAGTCTAGCGGCGCAAGCTGATATTTAGCTGAGCCATCCCACAGGTGCGAGCAGTACTCCAAGCAAGACCTAACCTGCGTTTTATACAACCCATTATTCAATTTATAAAACTTTCACTAAAAATTATGATAGGAACCTACACTTATAGGAAATGTAATTCTCGCTAGAACTCAAAATTGTACCTTTGTGCAACTCAAAGGTATACTTAAGTTTGCTTTAAGTACATACTTTTTCTACGATCGTAATTTTTCAATTTAAGGTGACGTGAGGCTGCGTCTGACTCGAATTTCAAGAAGTGTACCGCCAGTATTACTTACCTGACAGATTCAGTTTTAATATATGTAAAACTTCATCTATCAGCGCAGATCGATAGCTTTTTGAAGACACGTGAACATGCCTCTGAATTTAGTTATAAAAACGTATTTAAGGCAACGTGACCAATTCAAGGCTTTGGAAAAAAATATATTTTATTTGTTGAATATATATCTAAATCCGTAGCTTTTAATTTTTTTTGTTTTAGTTTAGTTTGTAGTTTTGGAATAAAAAAATAAAAACCTAATTTTTTATTGACATTGATTGTGTTGCTTCCTACTCCAACCGGCGAAAGCGGCGCCTTGAAAGAGGAGTACGGGTGAATACGAGTTGACAGGGCCTTAAACCCAAAAAATAAACGTAAAAACAAAATTGTATATACAAGGTTTTATGTGAATAAAAATTAACTAAAAAGTTAAAAATTTATTTGTTCCGATTGGAAAGAAGCCATTTTTTACAGTTTTCAAATAAAATCGTGTTACACCCCCTTTTTCTCCCCTTCTGTCAAATATATCTAACATACTTTTATTATAAAACTGCAAAAAAACGAGAAAATTGCTTGTTTCCAATCGGAATAAATTTATTTTTTACCTTTTTAGTTCATTTTCATCAATATAAAAGGTTGTTTAAAAAATAATTTTCATTTATTTATTTATAACTTTTTAGTATTGTACGATGGCATAAACCTTATCTAGGACCAGACAGAGTACTTGTGAAGACAAATCAAACGAGCCCAAACTGGATGGTTACGTCGTCGTTTCAGAGTTCCTGTGGCTACCTTCCGGCTTCATCATCAGACCATCTGTGACATCACTATATTGCAGTGTCATCCGATTTACATACGTATGCAAAATTTCAGCTCAATCGAACACCGGGAAGTGGGTCAAATTTAACTTGTAAGATTGGATTGCCCACAGACGCCGGGACATGTGAAACTAAATAAAGGGTTGTAAAAAAAAATGTCGACCTTTCATTATTGTGATCAAATGTACATCCCGACTGCACTAATTTTACATTGTAGGGCAGGGCAAAAATATTTTTAGTCAGTCAGTCAGTCAGCGTGTAAGCGTCCACTGCTGGACATACGCCTCTTAAATTTTCCTCCAGTCCTCCCGGCCTTCAGTGGTACGGAACCACTGCTTTCCGCCACGTACTTGATGTCGTCGTCCCACCTGGCGGATGGTGTTCCTACACTCCGTTTTCCTGTCCACGGCCGCCAGTGTAGGACACGGTTACTCCAACGGTCGTCGTCTCTAATAAAAATATTTTTTAGTGTATGCACTTAATGCAGAATCCGGTCCTGTTGTGTCGCTTGCAGTGCGGTAGCGGGCGGTGCGCGGGCTTAGGATTCCAGAGAGTGCAATCTGCCCACAGACAGGTGCAACAAACCTTTTCTGAAAGTATACATTTTCAAAACCTAAAAAATATTTTCAATTCATTTTTAACTAAGACGTGCGAGTGTTTGAGGTAGGTAATATTTTAGTTTCATATGAAATTAAATTGTAATTCATGTGCGGCAAGATGGAACTGTCAATGGACACATGTCCGTTGACAGTTCTATGTGACCAATCCGTGTCAGTTTCGGAACCCGTTCAAAGCTAATCTTATAGAATATACCTAAGAGAAACTCTTTGTTGCACACAATTGAAAGAAACATATATTTTATTTATTTATTTATTTGTGTTTATTTATTTTAAATCTAAGAAACATTCTTATACATATTGTTTAATGCTAATGTTTAATGCTGTTTAAAATAAATCAAGATCATCTTATAATCAATAAAACAAGAAAAGACAGGAGTGCACAAAAGCTACCACAAGTGATTTCTTCCAGTCAACCTTTGGGCGATGAGGAATTACTAAGCATACCACAAATTAGTTCATTCCTCCTGCTTTGTGATTGGCTAGAGGTGATCACATCCGAGGCCATCTTTCGTAACCGACTTCAAAAAACTTGTCTAAGCCTACGCCGCTTCTCTGTCTGTATGTCCGTAATTGGTCTGTATCGTTTGAACCGTAAAAGGTAGCCGGTTGATATGTTCACATTGTGTGATTAAGGCGGACGTGCCAACAAATAATAATAAAAAAAAAACAAAAAAGTAAAAAATTAAGGGAAGTTCCCATACAAAAAACGTGCTAAGAATCGATTAGTACATATTATGTGTATCATATGTATCATATTATATATCACTTCTGAATAATATATGGTGCCACAGATATTTATAGAAAGACAAAATATAGACGAATATGGTTTTTTTGACAGGTATATCATAGCGTATCCACGGAACCCTCCGAGCACGAGTAAAACTCGCACTTGACAGATGTTTTAATTTTTTTTATGGAAACTGACGCGGTTGGCTACATCACCTACAACATCCGAGATGTCAGCCCTTAACACCGGGTGATCTAGGTGGCATGTCAGTGCTTCCCTTAATTTCACTCCGGCTACACTGAACTGGACGGAAAACACGAACTATTTACATAGCCGTTTCGATCGACGTTTCGCTTAGTGCGCTGGTACCAACCCGGCCGGGATAAACCCTACCACCTAGTAAGGTAAAAAGGGAAGGGACCTACAGTTTAACGTGGAATCCGAACCACGGTCAGCCTCGAACGGTCGAGCGGGCACCCATCCCAGTACTGACCGCGCTCAGCGTTGCTGAACAACAATCGACTGACCGCACCACTGAGCTACCGAGGCTAACGAATTTTCTTATCCCTTAGTCGACTTTTACGAAATGCGACGGGGAGAGATGCAGTGGGGCTATTCTTTTTAAGTACCGACCCCACACAATCCCGGAAGATATTATCCCGGAAGTAAAAACATTAAACCTTAAAAGGTTGAGCGCTCCTGGCGAACGTCAAAGCCGCGACGTGTAGATATAAGGCAAGTTCACGAAATTGGAGCAAAGTCGCTCGGAGTCTCAGTGTGTGACAGACAGACTAGCTGATATATCTACGACATTCTAAACTTGACGAAATGGTGCGTTCAGTAATTTTTTTTGTGTAATTTTGAAAATTGTAATTGACAAATTTATGAAGCTTTAGGCGAAAGCACATTGGATTTATGGATTGAAAAAAAAAAGTGTTTTTTACGTATTTTTTTTTATTGTTGAAGTGATTTAGAATTTGTGAACCATTTAATTTGAATTCAATTTTCATTGTTTTTTATTTATTAAGCATTCTTATGGCAGAAAGACTGCATCTGAACTCGTCACAATTTGTTCTATAATGCTAACAGCTTTCGGTCAGTAATAAAGTCAGATAAACTCATTGGTGCAAGCCGAGCGGAACCGAACCTCGGACCTCTCGCGAGAGAAGCCGACGCCCAGGGGCTACCCGCCGCTCATCATCAAACTTAATATATGCATCACATACACGAGGAAACAGACGTCATAATATTCCATATACGACCATAGAAAATATATGTATAAGGTCTTTCAAAATTAGTAAATAGTACGCTAAGGGGGGGTTCTGTATCGGAAATAGATCACTTTTGAAGAACAAAGATTTTTTTTTTCAAAAAAAAATTTTTTAATGTCAAAAATTTTCTTATTCTTTTCAGTTTCATGCCAGGAACAAAAAAGTCTTCCAACACATAGATCTCTTTCTTTCAGAAATTGTGAAAAACCACAATAGTAGTTTTATTAGTATGAAATAGAAAGAATTTGATTTTTATACCAACTTACACGTGTTACATCATAATGGTAATGAAGACTTTTTTGTTACTCTTATGAAACTGAATCGATTAGGCTATAAAAATCAACCACCTATTTTGACATGGCGATACGGAACCCTCGGTGCGCGAGTTCGACTCGCACTTGGGCGGTTTTTTTTATTCCTGAAATATTTCGTTGTACATAAAAAGTGGTTATTGATGTGAAAAGGGTACGGAGATGTGCGGTTTGTTAGGAGTTAGTGGGTGTGTAGTAACAATAGTGTTGTTTGTTTCTTCCATGTCCTGCCTGCAGGACGATCTCGACAAAACCCAAATTCAACGTGAGTAATATTTTATTTTATTTTATAACACGTGGTATAATTTTTTTGTTTTTTTTTTATTTGTTAAAACATTGATTTGGTACAAGGTTGACGAAAGGTATTATACATTCTGCATTAAGTCCGCCCCAGAAAAGTGGGTTTGTCCATACAAACGAATTTCTCCCGTTTATCCCCGGAATAAAGAGCTATATTCAGCGGTATTTGGGGATTTAAAATTTGCAATTATCTCTCAAATAATATAAAAAACTAAATTAGAATCAACAATATTTTCAAATCAACTTTTTTTAAACTTATTTTCTTATTAACTAAATCTATAAATTAATAAACAATACCTTGCTATCTATAGAAAGGATCCTTCGAGACAGACTAGCATCTAGTGTCGGAGCCACAGAACAACTTCCATTATCTTTGGTCGGAGCCAATGTTTGACATTGTGTGTTTAAAATTTTTTTTTTATGTACCTAAACTAACACGGTTGGCTACATCACCTACAACATCCGTGATGTCAGCCCATAACACCGGGTGAGCTAGGTGCCATGTCAGTGCTTCCCTCCATTTAGTCATACCGCCCGAAAATTCTTGAAATGTAACGTCAACAAACTGCAGACGTCGATTAACCAATTTTATGAATGAAGGTCGAGAAAAATTCTACAACGCCATATATTTTCTTCTATGAGAAAAATCTTAAAAATAGGTCCAGTTTTGGAGGAAGAATATTACAGGGGAATATTAAACCCCGATTTTGTCGATTTTATTTATAAGATATAATTGGGGACGGTACTCACAGCCCCACTGCATCTCTCCCCATGGATGTAGTAAAAGGCGACTAAGGGATAAGGACAAGATGCCGTGCTAAAGGGCGACAGGCTCGCCACCTCTCACCTTGGCACGGTACTTCCACCGAGTCATGCTGTCATGCATGCAGCAGGGTGGGTCTTCGTGCCTTACTTGCTGCTTGATCGATTGAATCTTGTTCGAATACTTTGCGAAACGTGGCGGTCGGTGTTGTGCTGTAATTTACCAGTGTTCTTGCAGCACAACACCGATTACTCTGCTTACCACAATTGTCGGGATTCAGCGTGTGTGATATGTATGTATGTATGTATGATTTATATTTTTTTTTTATTATGTACCTACAATGCAGAAACAGAATTATTGTTAATAAATTCTCTTCATACGTGCAGTGCTGAAGAACGCGTTCGACGCGTTCGACCACGAGAAGAAGGGCGTCATATGCACGGACATGATTGGAACAATCCTCGAGATGCTGGGACAGGACATCGACGAGGCAACACTCAAGGAGATCATTTCAGAGGTCGACGAAGACGGTATGTTAGCACCAGCGCCGAGCAGTTCTTATATTGTTTATCAGCACCATCTAGCGGCCAGTAGAGGTACTATGTAGTCAAGCAACATATGTCAGTACCATCTAGTGGCAAGTAGAAGAATTATTATAAACGCAAGTTGTCAGCACCATCTAGCGGTCAATATTGGCACTTTAATGTAGCTAAATAAAATATAATGTAATGTAGCTAACTAAAGTGTTATCAACGCCATCTAGCTATAAGTAGTGGCATTAAATTGTAGGTATGTATGCGCAATCAAAATCATTCAAACTAGCGATGGACGGAAGTCGGGACAAAGCGAACAAAATCTAAATCGAATACTTACCTAGATAACAAGTCGCTCTATTGTGAATTGTGATACGCCCGCATTTGAGGTCACATTCGTGTGCTGAAACCTACTTATTTTAATATTTGTTTTTGCTATTCAACGCTAGATGGCGTCATTGGCGAAGGAAAATGTTCTCAATCCATATTATTTAAATATTTAAATATCTTTGGCAAATCCTAATGTCAGAAAACATGATTAATAAATAAAATGCATCGAATTATTTGAAATAAGTACCCATAAAATATTAAATATAATCAAAATTGCTTACAGATACATAAATAATTTAAGCGCACCATTTAAACTAA
The DNA here is from genome assembly GCA_946902875.1 of Nematopogon swammerdamellus. Lineage (NCBI taxonomy): Eukaryota > Metazoa > Arthropoda > Insecta > Lepidoptera > Adelidae > Nematopogon > Nematopogon swammerdamellus. Next base: position 29,054,201 of record OX336335.1, read on the forward strand.
TTCAACATTTTATAATACAATTACATAATATATAAATACTATTATAAGTAAAAGCAAAATAAATAAAAACAAACGTAAAATAAAAAAAAAATATGTCCCATCCGTGCCAATGCTTTCGCATTGCCGTGACCAGGATTCGAACCTGGGTTACTACGGCCACAACGTAGGGTCCTAACCACTAGACGATCACGGCTAGCGGGACGATGTGAGCTGCCACGAAATAAACACATTGTATTAACTTATACACACATTGTATTAACAATATAATATAGTTGGTTTAGCGTTGGCTTATTTCTGTTCTAACTAATAAATAAGGTGAGACATGTTAAAAAAGTCATTCTTAGCAAATTGAGTTTAAAGGTCACCCAGGTACTTAATTATAATATTTTACAATGTCTCAAAACGGAACATAATTTAACTATTTGTAAAAAAGACATGCTAAGTTGTCTCCTTATGCCATTATTAAATATGATAATTTTTCATTTTGCATGGGATGTTTTAAAATGACCTCTTTTAGAAGAATAAGTAATTATTTTATTTTATTGCAAAATATCTCAATACAACATTCACGTAGATGGTACTCAGTGCGTTTTTAAGATATCCGACTATAGCACTGAAAAGAGCGCGAAAAAACAAACAATTCTGTATACTTATCTCAAAAATGACTTTTTTTAAGAATCAAATATATATTTAGGTATTTTAATATATGTATCTATACATATAATAAAATCGTAGAGGTAAGAAAGTCTGTACATTGAATGTATTCGGAAAAAAACTAACCAGGGTGGCTTAAAATGAGATACTGAACATGTTAGAACAGTTTTTAAAATTTTTGTTTGTTTGTTTGTTTGTCTGTACGCGCATCACGCAAAAACCACTGAACGGAATTAGACGAAACATTGTATAGTGGCAGTTTATATGCCGGGTTAACATAATACGTAAAAAAAAATAACAAAAATAAAAAAAAATTACAATTATAAACATTATTGCGCGTTTAAAATCACGTAGTCCAAAGTACATAATTATATCTTGAGAACTGGCAGCAAATACAATTTGAATACAATATTCATTCGAAATTTAAAAATAAGTAGATACAACGAAAATGACAGTTCTTCTTTTTTATAACTTGAACACAATAGTATATACATATTTATTCTTTCTATACATATAATAAAATCGTAAATGCAAAAATGTCTATTTGTACGCGCATCTCGCAAAAACCACTGAACGGAATTTGACGAAACTTTTTATAGTGACAGTGTATATCCCGGATGAACATAATAATTAAAAAATATAATAAAAATCACGTAATCCAAAGTAAACGTAAAAAACAATTTTAAATGTCATGTTGACAACAGAGAACTGTCATCTCGACGTGAGCTGGCCGGTGACAAATTGTTTGATAAATAAAAATAATAATTGAAAGTCGAAGTTATGTCGCTGTCATTGGTGCAATAAAATTTATATATCTGTTGCCCGCGGCTTCGCTCGCGTGAAATTCGTATTTCAAAAAAAGAAAGTAATGAACTAAAGGCGGGCCCGAAGGCGGATCTGCGCTCACGTAAACGATATTCTTTCTCGATGAAAGTAACTAAGGGCGAGGCGGAAGGCCCAGCTACGTTCTGATAATTTAAAACCATCTCGAAGAAAGCAAGTAACTAATTGTGAGGCCGAAGGCAGAGCTGCGTTCAGGAAGAAGCTAAACCATCTTGAAGAAAGTAAGTAACTAAGGCGAGGCCGAAGGCCGAGCTACGTTCTGATAATTGAAAAACCATCTCGAAGAAAGCAAATAACTAAGGGCGAGGCCGAAGGCCGAGCTGCGTTCAGGAAGAAGCTAAACCATCTTGAAGAAAGTAAGTATCTAAAGGCGAGGCCGAAGGCCGTGCTCTATTCGGGAAGACCATAAACAATCTCGAAGAAAGCAAGTAACTAAGGGCGAGTCCGTAGGCCGAGCTGCGTATAGGAAGAAGGTAAACATTTTTGAAGAAAGTAAGTAACTAAGGCGAGGCCGAAGGCCGAGCTACGTTCTGACAAATGATAAACCATCTCGAAGAAATCAAGTAACTAAGGGCGAGGCCGAAGGCCGAGCTGCGTTCAGGAAGAAGCTAAACCATCTCGAATAAAGTTAATTAATATTAAGATTGAGTTAATTTAATTTAAATTTTATTATAAAGTCCACGCTTCTAACGGCAAATATACCGTGCATCCTAGAACCTCGCGGTTATTCCCGGCTGGATGGCAAGAGGCCCGATGCTATCACCTTAGTGCCATGGACTAAAGGTAGTTCTTTGATGTGGGAAGCCACTTTTGTTCTCACATTGGCTCCAAGTCACGTTAGGACATCTTCAAGAGCGGCTGGCGCGGCCGAGGCTGGGGCGGAGAGCCTCAAACGCAGCAAATATAGAAATATAATTCAAGATTTCGAATTTGTTGCGTTTGCGGTTGAAACCCTCGGTCCGTGGAGCAGTGAAGCCAAAAGAGGCTTGAGCCTCTGCTGGTTGACGCAACTGGTGTCCCGCCATCAAGCGCTTATGTACTTCATTCAAAGGGTAAGCCTTGCCATCCAGCGGGGTAATGCCGCAAGTGCTCTAAGAACATTTGAAAATGCCCGTTTTGATAGTTATTTTAATGTTTGTTAGGTAGGTTTAATTCTTTAGTTATTAATATTACTTTTTTATTTTTATGAAATAAATAGATTGAGTAAACGATATTATATTCTATCGAAGAAAGTAAGTCTTTAAGGGCGAGGCCCGAAGGCGGAAGAGGGTTTTTGGTTTACCTGAACGCAGCTCGGCCTTCGGCCTCGCACTTAGTTCCTTCCCTTTTTCCAGAAGGTTTATCGTCTTCCTGAACGCAGCTCGGCCTTCGGCCTCGCCCTTAGTTACTTACATTCTTCTTTGGAATACGAATTTCACGCGAGCGGAGCCGCGGGCTCAGCTAGTATATAATATACAGGAACAAGTACTATGTATACTTATATATTAAATATTGTAATCATGTATGTATGTTTATTCATACCTATTTATTTAGTTACTATTCTCTCACATTATCTGTGCGCCTACTTATACACATTTACCACATCCCAAAGGTTTGCTCTAACATAATACAGATCTGCATTCAGCCGACCTTTTTGTACCTTATTTTATCGAAAAATGGTGTACAATAAAAAATAAATACAAATACAAATACTTTTTTTAAGATGTCTCACCTTAGAACTAAGCCAACGATAAGTACCTGCTTCGTGTTTCGTTAATAAATAATGTAATAAATACGAAGCAGCGCGCAGCCACCAAGTCCAGCCGGCGCGCCACCAGAGCACCTCGTCGTGCAGTACCGCACCCTCTTCCTCTACACCGGCGACGATACCGCCACCTGCACCTTCTTCCACTCCTGCAAGCCCACCATCCACGTCCAGCTCGCCTTCAAAAGAGGACGGCGGACCGTCGACACTGCCCTAGCCACAACATCCACGACGTGGACGGTGTCCGTCACCGGCCGGCTTGGGACCGTCGGGGTCCCGTACCCCACTTACAGCCCCCGCTGCCGGTGACAGTGCAACACCCTCGCGGCGCGCGCACGATGATGGTTCATCAACTTAAAGTGCTGTGTGTCGTCGCTCCGCAGTAAGTGGATACGGAGCTCTCCGAGATGGTGGTGGTGGTGGCCTACGTGTCCTGTACCACCACCTACCGCTCGAAGCTAGTCTCGCGTCGTCCCGGACAGCTCCGTAGCCACGGCCTGCACCCGCCGGCGCGCTTGGGGCTTGTCTCCCGCCGTCGCTCGTCGGCGGAACTTTACCGTTTTTTTTGTCTATATTAATTTTGTATGTATTTTTTTAATTGTATAGAATTAATATAAATATGTAAATAAAATAGGAAAACGTGAAAATAAAGAAATTAATAAATAATATTACGGTTATGGAATTTATTTGCACAATACCTATTACTTTTGTAAGATAGGTACAATAGTTGCTTGCATTCATTATTTCCGAGATGTTTCTGTCATCGTTTTTAATATGTATAGGATCAGGTACGGTGTGGGGCCGGTACTCGAAAGAATAGCCCCACTGCATCTCTCCCCGCCTATGTCCGGTCCGTCCATAAAAAAAATAAAAATATGTCGTAAAAGGTGACATAAGGATAAGGACAAGATGCCGTGCTAAAAGGCGACAGACTATCCACCTCTCACCTTGGCGCGGTCTTTCCACTGAGTCATGCAGCAGGAGGGCCTTCGTGTCTTACTTGCTGCCTGATAGGTTATCTTGTCCGAATACTTTGCTAAACGTGGTGGTCGGTGTTATGCTGTAATTTACCAAAGTACTTGCCGCACAACACCGATTACTCTGCATACCCCGATTGTCGGGATACAGCGTGTGGTGTGTAGGATCAGATTGTTTAGATGATTTTTTTTCACAGAATGTCCATGGGCATCGTTAGACACCTACTTGTAGGTGAAACGATGCCACATGTCGCGCTATCCATAAAAAAAAAAGGCTTTGGCTGGATTGGGGCGTAGGTCAGGTAATTTGTCAGCCTCGGTATAGCTCAGTGGTGCGGTCGGTCGACTGTTTATTAAGCACACCTGGGCGCGGTCAGTACGCGAATGGGTGACCGCTCGACCGTTGAAGGCAGACCGTGGTTCGGATTCCACGTAAAACTGTAGGTCCCTTCCCTTCCTACCTTACTAGGTGGTAGGGTTTATCCCGCCCGGGTTGGTACCACCGCAAGTGTAACGTACTGTGCTGTGAGTAAGTGTGACCATAGAACAGCGATCGGCGGCCGTCCCCTCTCCGTCCGGAGGCGCGCCGCGCGCCGCTGTTTCTCGCTCCTGTGCACAGAGTACACGCGTCTGACAAAGTTCCTAGAGAAAGACGTAGGTATCAAGATTTTATGACACTATAGTTACCCATACCCACAATAGATGGCGCGCTTAACTGTTTTGTACAATATGCAGGGTCCGGCGAGCTGGAGTTCCCGGAGTTCTGTCAGCTGGCAGCTAAGTTCTTGGTGGAAGAGGAAGTAGACGACGAGGCCATGATAAAGGAGCTGAGGGAGGCCTTCCGACTCTACGACAAGGAAGGTGAGCTGCATTTGAAATATTATGGAGCGCCATTTCTGAACATTTCGCTATTGTGAGCCTAAAGAGAAATTGACATCATCATTAACATTTGAAATCTTCATGCGCCGTCTAGTGGTCGAATATTTTATCATAAATCTGCCAAATTCAGGAAGATAATAATATTTTTGAACGCCAAATTCTGGGAACAAGTTTTCTTTTTTAATTCCACTTAACAGACCTTCGAAGCGTTCGAAATTTAATTGGTGTTATTGATAGGGAAAAAATAATAATTATGTGTCGCCATCTAACGACGTAAAGTAGTATCTACTACGCTGAAACGAAACTACATAGGTAAAAGAAAAACGTAATTCTCTATGTACGGATAGATGGCGCTGCATTATCTTCAGCCACTTTTCAGATAACCTACCAAAGTTTTAAAAAATTTACCTAATCAAGATAATCACGCAACGTCACATTGGGCGTCCGAAGGTGGCCCAAAATCGGTCACTGGACATTTTTTTATGTCGACCAACATGGGTGGCTGTGCCGAGAGACCAATGGTGCAGTCGACAGAGCCAAAATCATCTCTCCTCGCAAAACCACGCTCAGTTAGGTAGCATGCCAGGAGATTTGGGGGACTGTTGCTAGGCTGTCTAGCCTGTTAATACGACGTTTGAAGACACCCAAAGAATTTGAGAAACGCTCGCAGGAAGACAGTTCCACACCCTAGGGGTGCGACAAAGAAACGATTTAGAGAACGATGGGTTCTCAAAAACCCAATGTCAACAACAAAAGGGTGCCGAGTCTCTCTGCGACTAAGTAGTCATGCGGAGATAGGACGGGTGGCAGGGAATATGGGATGCTAGTGTTCCCACGCGTATACCAGACGGCATAATATAACTTGGGCCAATGCTGTAGGCGATTTTAGGGTATCTTTGGTGGAGGGCGCGGGATGCGACGGCGTAGAGGGCGCCTGCGGACCGCGTGATTGTTTGGCCAGTAACCCGCCGCCCTCCGCACCGTTCGCTCCCGAATACACTTCCGTACTTGCGCAAACTGGTATATACTGTACATTGTTCACTATACACATTTTTTTTATGGAAACTGATACGGTTGGCTACATCACCTACAACATCCGTGATGTCAGCCCATAACACCGCGTGAAATTGATGCCACGTCAGTGCTTCCCTTCGGTCGTACCGGCTACACTGAACTGGATGGAAAACACAAACTATTTACATAGCCGTTTCGACCGACCTTTCATTCAGTTCGGTGGTACCAACCCGGGCAGGTTAAACCCTACCACCCAGTAATATAAGAAGGGAGTCATATCCCTTAGTCGCCTTACATCCATAACAGACGTGGCTGCTCGTTTTCCAGGTAACGGCTACATAACAACAGACGTGCTGATGGAGATCTTCAAAGAGCTGGACAACACAATCACAGCTGACGACCTGGAGACCATGATCGACGAGATTGACTCTGACGGCTCCGGAACCGTCGATTTTGAAGGTCGACAATATTTTAAGTTGACTTAGACATTTTAATTAGACACAGTTGACCTTGATCACCTCCGTCTCTCTCCTAGCTAAACGTCGTAACTGACATTTTATAAAAAAAATGTAATTCCGTATGGGTGTCTGAGTCAGAGAGGCCAAAGCACATGCTCCGACAAGCCAATTTCACCTGCGAGAAGGTAGATGCCATACCGGAGACTTTCCTTTGGATTGTTGGCTGTACTGGACTATACAAGAACACAGCCTATGTCACCTATGTGGCCATCTTACATCCAGTACGGTGTTACCAATCCAGTAAGCTACAATTTGAACCTACCACCTAGTAACAAATTAACAAATTCCGAACGGTGAAGCAGCGGTATGCACGTACATTTTTCCATCAGAAAAAACTCATTGGTACTCGCCGACCGGATTCGAACCTCGGACCTCTCGCAAGAGAAGCCGAAGCCCAGACCATTCGACCAGCCGCCACTTGAATTTTTCGGCCGAAGTGAGCTTTTGTAGTGGTCTAAAACATTTTGGAAATTTTCTCTGTAGTGTGTGGCCTGGTACTTGAAAAGGATAGCCCCACTACATCTCTCCCCGTGCATGTCGCAAAAGGCGACTAAAGGATAAGGACAAGATGCCGTACTAAAGGAAAACAGGCTAGCCACCTCTCCCATTGGCACGGTCCTTCCACATGCAATAAGTAACCGTCTTCGTGCCTTACTTGCTGCTTGATAGTTTGTCTTGTCCTAATATTTTTCTAAGCGTGGTGGTCTCTGTTGTGTCGTAATTTATCGGAGTTTTTGCAGCACAACACCGATTACACTGCTTACCCTGCTCGTTATGGTATTCATATATTTTCGCATCGATTACTATATTATGTACTTCAGTTGATTCTATCAAGTCTATCTAAATTATTGTTAGTACTTGGCATGACACCTTGTTTCGACCGGATGCGAATCTTGTTCTTAATGCATAATTTTATTTCTGCTTACAGAATTCCTTGAGGTCATGACCGGCGAATAAGCTACTCAACCAGACTTCTAATTAAATATTTAATGTATTTTTAATTCCGACCAAGGACTTACGCTCTTTTTCGTCTGTGACGTGCCAGGAGGAGGGAACTTGAAGATCTGTGCGAATAATATATTGTAGTAATAAAAATAGAAATAAATGTGATATACAATTATATTTTAATTAAGTAACTATAGCGGAAAATTCCATTGTACAATGGAATTATTAATATTTTATTAATAAATGTAATTACTGATAAGAAATATTTGTTTCATTCAGGCCATATACTTTCAGTGGTTTATTTCGAATTATAATATACCTAATCAAATCAAATATAAAAATTAAAATCAAAGTATACATTATTGTTCACCAGTTTAAAAAAAACGGTCACAAGGGGCGAGTTTAATGATGCCTTTCCGCATTTTCTTTATAAAGTAGGTAACCTTTGGAACGTGGGCGAGATGTATTGGAGGGCGGACAATGCTCTTGCGAGAGGTCCCAGGTTCGAATCCGGTCGGCATGTACCATTGAGATTTTCTGACAAAAAATTTACGTGCATACCTACACCTGCTGCTTCACCGTTCGGAACCGGTGTAAAACTGTAGGTCCCTTCCCTTGCCCCTTACTAGGTGGTAGGCTCAAATTGTAGCCGACTGGGTTGGTACCACCGTACTGGATGTAATATGGCCGCATAGTAGGCTCGGTTGTGTTCTCCTCTAGTTCAGTATAGCCAGCAATTGAGGGAAGTCTCCGGTATGGCACCTACCTTCTCGGAGGTGATATTGGCTGGTCGGAGCATGCGCTTTGGCCCCTCCGACTCAGCCGCCCATACCGGATTACATAAAAAAAAGACGTACGGTCACCCATCCAAAATTCGACCGCGCCCGTGTGATTTTAACTTCGAAGGTCGAACGGCGTATAATCTTACACTTGGTAAGAAGGCAAAATTCTGTCATACATATTTTTTTACGGAAACTGATACACTTGGCTACATCACCTACACCATCCGTGATGTCAACCCATAACGCCGGGTGAGCTAGGTGCCATGTCAGTGCTTCCCTTCACTTCATGTCGGCTACACTGAACTGGACGGAAAACACGAACTATTGACATAGCCGTTTCGACCGATGTTTCATTCAGTGCGGTGGTGGCAACCCAGGCGGGATAAACCCACCTAGTAAGGTAAGAAGGGAAGGGACCTACTGTTTTGCCACATCTCAAAGTTAATATGGTTTTTTTAATTCGGTTGAAAATTAATTGATATCAAAGATCGAAACCACGTCTACCGCCTTACCGATAATTATGATGAAAATTAACAAAATGCTTTTACCCGCCTTATGAAGGAAATAGACAGCATAGTCCAAATAATTTATTATCCAACAATCTTACCCAATTTACCGGTCAAGCGAAATACTTACTGCAATTCATTTTCACAACATTCGACGACTCCGTAACGTTTTATAATTTTTGTTAACTAATAACAAAGGTATATTATTGTCTGTCGCACGTTTCAATAGATGTGGAGCAGCGGTTTCCAACCTGGGTGATTGATTACACATTTATAGCTTCCAACCAGGGGGTAATTACTCCTTTATAGCTCCCAACCTTGGGTAATTAATTACCCATTTATAGCTTCCAACCCGGGGGCAATTACTCCTTTAAAGCTCCCAACCTTGGGTAATTACCGATTTATAGCTTCAAACCAGGGGGTAATTACTCCTTTATAGCTCCCAAGCTTGGGTAATTACCCATTTATAGCTTCCAACCAGGGGGTAATAACTCCTTTATAGCTCCCAACCTCCAGGGGGTAAATAACTCCTTTACAGCTCCAAACCTGGGGTAATTACCAATTTATAGCTTCCAACCACGGGGTAATTACTCCTTCATTGCTCACAACCTGGGGGTAATCACAGATTTATAGTTCCCAACCTGGGGATAGCCCATTTATGGCTTTCAAACAGGGGGTAATTACGTCTTAACTTTTTTATGTAAACTAACATGGCTGGCTGAGCCCATTGACCAAAGGTACAGTCGACAGAGCCAAAATCACCTTTCCTCACGAAACCACGCTCAGTTCGAAGCCAGGCTAGCAGATTTGTAGACTGTTGCTAGGCTTTCTAGCCTGTTAATCAGACGTTTGAAGACACCAAGGTTAAAGGATTCGGAAACACACTCATCGGAAGACAGTTGCATACTTTAGCGGTGGGACAAGGTAACGATTAAGAGAACCGATCAGACAGGTGGTCCTCTCTTGAAGGACCCGAGACTGTACTTGGGAGAGAGCATGGGCACGGAGAGGATTGCAGGGCTTACCGACTTTGTAGGTAATGTTTTTTGTTTTTATATTTTATTGTATCGTAATAGCGACGTGATTTTTACTCAAAATTGCTGCACGATTTGACTGCAGTGCAGTGAGTAGACCCGGTGATCGAGAAAGATATTTTACTTGCGGTATGCTTGCGGATAGTAAAAATAAAAGTGGAAACATTGCGGTTTAGACTGCGCACCTGCCGACTTCTTCAAATATTTTCGTCTAGTCGAGACAGAAGAGGAGGGAAAGGGTAGATAACAAATTTCGCGTTGCCTTAATTTAAAATATAATAATAAATATACAGGGATGGTTAATATTTGGAACGAAGTTCCTTATCGCACGTTACACTTGGCTAATGAGAGGTACGCCGAAAAAAGTGTAAGACTTCCATCGTCACGACAATTGTACAGTATGTGTGTTTGTAACTGTAAGTAGTATCTGAAACTGTACTTCCTGCCTTCGGGTGTTCGACAGGCCTTTCGTTCACCGTGTATACCGGGTGTTTGATGACTATAGGTCACTCCTGAGCCTATATGGAGCAAAAAAGTTAGTTAAAAGTTAGTTAGTTAGTTCTACGGTGAACTTTTATTTTTCCATACTAAACTAAACACAATTTATTTAGTTTAGTATGGAAAAATAAATGTATTTAGTTTAGTATGGAAAAAAAATATTTCACCATAACAAAATGTCATCTAACTTTTTTGCTCCAAATAGGCTCAGGAGTACCTGGTTTGCTTTATGACCTATTAGTCATAAAACACCCTGTATATAGATATATCTATAACATCCATCACACATGTATTCCCTTCTTCCGAGATGAACTCGAGACTGAAATGTATTTATTTATTTATTTATATGAGTTTATATGTGTAATTGATAATTTGCTTATAATATCAAGAATTATTGTAACCAACTGGCGACCACTCTGCCAGTTCAGAGTGCACACAACTTAACTCGTCACCTCTTAGTTTTCTTCTCTCGTCGGCGCTGAGCGAGTGGCCCAGTTGAATAATGTGCCAACTCGAATTGCGAGAAAATAATAAATAGTAACTTCTACGGCGGCGCGGCGGTCCATCCAATCTCACCGGAACTAATCCAATTTGCCGTGTCGCGCCGTGTCGGCCGAAGCGTTTGCGTTTGGGCAACGGTGAAAACAATGTGAATTTTTAGGGTTCCGTGTCCGGTGCGGGACCCTATTACTAAGCTTATGCCGTCTATCTGTCTGTCTGTCTGTCTGTCCGAGGGCTGTATCTCTTGAGCCGTAATAGGTAGCCCGTTGAAATGTTCACATAATATGTGTTATTTATTAAGTTATTATGGCCCGTACTGTACCGTACTATACTGTACTATACCGTACCGTGTGGGGCCGGTACTTAAAAAGAATAGCCCCACTGCATCTCTCCCCGTGCATGTCGTAAAAGGCGACTAAGGGATAAGGACAAGATGCCGTGCTAAAGGGCGACGGGATCGCCAACTCTCACCTTGACATGGTACTTCCACCGAGTCATGCAGCAGGTGGGTCTTCGTGCCTTCCTTGCTGCTTGATCGATTGAATCTTGTTCGAGTACTTTGCGAAACGTGGTGGTCGGTGTTGTGCTGTAATTTACCAGAGTTCTTGCAGCACAACACCGATTACTCTGCTTACCCCGATTGTCGGGATTCAGCGTGTGTGATATGTATGTATGTATTATTATGGCCGATATAACAACAAATAATAAAAATTAGAAAAAGTAAAAAATTCACGGGGGTTCCCATAGAAGAAACTAAAAACTGTATGCCCGCCATCTACCGAAAAGAGTATGAAGCATTTTAATTATTAATGAATTTTAACTAATACGAAACATTTCATAAACACGCCATAAATGGCGTGAGTGGCGCTGACCATGACCTGGCGATGCGGAACCCTCGGTGCGCGATTTTGACTCGCACTTGGCCGGTTTTTGTTTTTGGTGCTCCACTCACGCTGAAACTGACGAGGTAGGGCGAATTACACTGTCACTATACAAAGTTTCGTCCAATACAGTTCAGTGGTTTTTGCGTGATGCGCGTACTTTTTTGCATTTACGATTTTATTATATGTATTTTTTTTTTTTAAACTGACACGGTTGTGTGGACTTGGTGCCACGTCAGTGCTTCCCTTCATTTCATTCAGACTAGACGAAAGCCGACCTTTAATGACACTATAAGTCAAGAACGACTCAACATATTTAATTATGATTTGAACCAATGTAATACATTTATCCGCAATTGGCCAATGTTATAGACGCCATTATTTATACGAGCTAAGCAGTGGGGCAGAAATCGATTAAAATGATCCCGACTCCCGCGAGCAGGATGTCAAGGCGGACTTTAACCGTCCACCAAATCTCGATGAAACAATTTTCACCAAAAACTAATATTAAATGACCGAGTCTGGGAAAACGTTTCAGAGCTTTTCGTCTTCAAATATAGACTCCTTTCGAACCCTGAAGTTACGAAGCCCTATCCCGAAACATCCTGTATACAATACAATGCCATGTTGTAACAAGTTACCTTCCTTTGCCCCTTACTATAGGTGGAAGGCTCAAATTGTAGCCGACTGGGCTGGTACCACCGTACTGGCAGTAAGATGGCCGCATAGCAGCCACGGTTGTGCTGTATTCTCCTCTAGTCCAGTATAGCCGGCAATCCAGGGAAGTCTCCGGTATGGCACCTACCTTCTCGGAGGTAATATTGGCAGGTCGGAGCATGTGCTTTGGCACCTGCGACACAGCCACCCATACCGGATTACATAAAAATATGCAATGACGTTTCTGGGCTATTTATTCCTATGGCCGGCTTTGTTTTCGATCTTGAGAATGAATACTATGGGAAGGTCAGCCTAGTTACCTCAAAGAGGTATTATCTAGTAGCGTACTAGAGAACTCACTCGGCCAACTAACATGTTCCAACGAGTTGCGGTTCACGGTCCTCAAGTCTCTTATAGTCGAGCGCGAGAGGCCGCAGCGCGCAGTCGTCGCCTGCCGGCTGCGATCGCGCCTCGCCTACTTTAAACTAATACCTTTACACATATTCGTCCGTGCGCTCACGCAAACGTTAATGATATGTAGCTACTAGCTAGTCGAAGGTTCTATGGCGAATCTGGAGATGAAGTGTTAGAATGAAAAGACAATATGCACACCTACGTACGAGTGCGATCGTTCTCCCTACCCCTTGCCTCTCTCCCGCACGCTTCCCGCCCCGCGCGAGCCCCCCATACCGGCCGCCACACCGCCTCCCACACGCTTCCCGCCCCGCGCGCGCTCCCCTCTTCCGCTCGACTCTGAGCTCCGCCTCCCCGCTACCTTACCCCATACCTCAGCGGCTGGGACATCCCTTCTCTGTATATTTCTTCGGAGCGATAACTCTAGTACAATACCTCTTTGAGTTACCTATGTACTTTATCTAACTACATAGACAAAACAAAACAACTTGACGCTTGAGTATTGCCCAATTGTGACCCGAGCACCTATGCAAAAAGTGTACGGTAGCATCTGGCGAAGGTGCGTTTACATTGGCCGGTTGCGTACTTTATTCTTTATTCTGCCTGCACTCGGATTCGTCATATTTTAACATTTAACATGTAGCATTTTTCCTGTTCGATTATCACAGCGAAGAAGAACTGGCAAGAAACTTCGCTGGATACTTTTTTTTACTTCCCCTTAGTCTACATTTACAAAGATCAAAGAAGTGTTTTTTATCGCTTATTCCATGGGGAGTGCTCGGAGGAGCTGTTTTTTTATGGAAACTGACACCGTTGGCTACAACACCTATAACATCCGTGATGTCAGCCCTTGCCACCGGGTGAACTAGGTGCCATGTCAGTGCTTCCCTTCGGTCGTGCCGGCTATACTGAAGTGGACGGAAAACACGAACTATTGACATAGTCGTTTCGACCGACGTTTAATTCAGTACGGCGGTAGCAACCCGGGCGGGATAAACCCTACCACCTAGTAAGGACTCCGCCTGGACGGAAAAGACTCGTTTAACGCGATCCCGTCGTCCCCTTTCCACCTCCGCAACACGTGCACTGGGCAGGGATTGCATCCCTACACGCTGGACTTACCGCGGATGCGTACCAATCGATTCTGCAGATCTTTCCTCCACAGAATCGGTAAACTATGTAACGCTCTTCCTGCTCATATATTTCCCCCCAAGTACAGTATCGGGTCCTTAAAGAGGGGCGTGACCTGTCAGGCCGGCATGGCATTCGCAAACCCCGCATACGACCGAATGTCCATGGGCGTCGTTAGGCATCTTATGGGTGTCTGGACGCCATATATCGCGCTTTCAACTTTAACTATATATGCTATCATATAAATATTTAAGAGGAAATAGTTTTTTGTATCTCCTCTAAAATTTACCTGAAGTGACTTATGTTGTTTCTCAATATAACGATTCAATTAAACTTGATTCAGATTCAGATATTTATTTCACCATAAAGAACACACAACAATAACAATATTTCATTGAGACATAATTTGCATTTTCAGTATGGTTCGTCATCATTCTTTTTGTCATGTCCCGTTCAGTAGTGCAATCTATAAGGAAGAACCGGGTAAGAAACCTTACAGAGCTTTTTTTTAAATACAACTTACATACTAAGTTTTCATTATGTTAAATATAACATACTATATTTAAGCAAAAAATTTAAAATATTAGGTCAAGATATACCCATTAAAAAGATTTTTATAAAACAAAGAACATAAGGTTCAGTCATCTTGCTAGCTTTCCAGTCAGCTGCTATCGTACTTTGCCTCTTCGAGAGTATTTAGTTCGGTGCAATCTATATTATGATTGGTCTGCATAGCGCCGATGTGAACGCGCCTGCGCGATACCATCACGCCCCTCTGGCCGATCGTGATCGTGACCGTCGTGCCACCGGCCATCTGGGTCGAAAGATGAAGTGTCGCAACTGCAGTCGAGACCTTACTTAGTCGCGGGCCACTACTTGACTGTCGTTAAATCTATCGCGATTATTTGAAGTTTTAGGCGCGTTATGAAAATATAATATTATGAAAATGGGGAGTAAACTCAGGAAAAACGTCATCGTCATCGTCACCGTCACCGTCATCATCACCGTCACCGCGTAGACATGATTTGTATTATTTTTATTAGTCACGCCAAAGAAGTTCTACTTCTAATGCGCGTACATAAGTACGAGCAAGATTTATTTTTTATTTTATTTGGCGATCATCATCATGGTCACCTGACCATGAATCCTTACTAAACATGACGATATTAAAATATCTGTAAAAAAATCGCTAAATTAATTAAAAAACTAATAAAAAAGCCTTTTGCCCCGTAGTGGACTTTGGAAATATGCTGCCAGGTAGTTTGCTCCGTGGTCGGAAAGTACCAAATTTTTTTTTTTTATTTATGGAAACTGACACGGTTCGCTACATCACCTACAACATCCGTGATGTCAGCCCATAACACCGGGTGAACTTGGTGCCACGTCAGTGCTTCCCTTCGGTCGTGCCGGCTACACTGAACTGGACGGAAAACACAAACTATTTACATAGCCGTTTCGACCGACCTTTCATTCAGTGCGGTGGTACCAACCCGGGCGGGTTGAACCCTACCACCTAGTGATATAAGAAGGGAGTCATATCCCTTAGTCGCCTTTTACGACATACACGGGGAGAGATGCAGTGGGGCTATTCTTTTAAAGTACCGGCCCCACACAGTACAAAATTGTGTATTTTAAAACTAAATCTTGATCCAGAGCAATTAAAATTTATTTTTCAGTGTCAATATTTACCTATAACCTATTTGGAACAATATCCATGGCTAACTTCGGCCGTTTCCGTCTGTCAGACGGAGTCTTCCCACTTTCACAAGTGCATGTCGTCAGTTCTCTAAAAGTTGTGTTTCCTGTCTCCGTACTGTAGAATTGAGTATGCCTCTACGACAAGTTAGATGATTTCAATTAATAAGAGCGATTCACGGTGGGTGGCTTTTTAAGGTATCTGTAACGTGGTAACACCCATCGAGATAAAATATGTACTCCTTAATAGAGCGTGCACTCGGCCAACGCGCCGTGTTCAACCGAGTTGAAGCCATGGAGCCGCAACTGAGTTGTTAGTCGATCGCGATCCGCCGACGACCGACGACGTCGCTACACGCACGTGCCGCGCAGCCCTAGCGCACCAAATGCCTCAGACTCGGCTCCTAGCTCTATCCCCCTTTAGCTGTGACAGATAGATGGACGAACGGACGTACAGATAGAGGATTAGAAATCGATTTTATAAGGAGAAAATAATTTTATACGGGAAGCAAGCGAGAGAGTGTTCTGTCGCTCGCTTCCCGCGCCAACACCCCTTCTACCGCTCATCTCTCCGCGCCGCGCCACTCCGCTTCCCTCAATTGTATAGTATTGTATTGTTTATTGATCATTCATATGCCTTGTTCGGCAGTTAGACTGCACTCGAAGTTGTCACAATTTGTTCTATCCGGTTCGATTAAACCCACAAAGAAGAACCGGCAAGAAACTTCGCAGTGTATGAATATTTTTTATACATTTATTCACACATTTTTTTTAACTTATTTTGTATACATTAGAATATAGAAACATATACAAATTAAATATAAAACTAAATTGATTTTCCACCACCGGCGGCGGCGGCGCACTAAGGGGTATTTGATCGATCTAGGTGGCCAATATTATTTATGCAGTTAAACTATTACAGACTGTGTTTTTCAATTATGGGCTGGTGTTAAAATAATTATAAAAATAATTGGTAAAGAAAATAATATGAAATATAAGACAAAGAAAATAGGCATTGGTAAAATATTCTTACAAACAATATAATTATTCGAAATATACCTGTGTATGTGTGTAGTATATGTATGTAGGGTGTCACAGCTCTTCACCAGAGTGGCCTTGATCCGAAGACTGTTTTGATTCATCTGAGGACCTTTCCGCTTCATCAAGGTGTTGTAGGATGTGCGAATTTTCATTTGCTAATTTTGATTCCCTGACTTTTGTTTTTAGCTGCGGATTCACAATCCGCACGAATCCGCAGCGGTTTCTTGCAACATCCTTAAGTATAAACCGCCATCTTTATTTTCTAGTATAAAATGTTGCCGGGACGAACCCTGAAGTACAACAAATACCTTCAAGTTTGTATAAATTGGCTTTAAAATCTAACTCAAATACACACTCTGCAAAAATATTTAACTAAAATAGAAAATATAACAGTTACAAAGCATAACATTGAAAACAAATCGACAATTACCCGCTTCAACACAATCCATAGCGATTCACTTTCAGCAATGACTGCTAAATTAAATTTAAGCACTCGAAAGTACGTAAGCGTGAAAATCATCGAGTAACAATATTTGCGCGCACGGCGATCATCAAGTTCGGGCTGATCGGATACAGGCGGGCGACGGCGGAGGGGCAAGGTAAGGGTAGGCGAGTGTCGGCTGTCTACTCAACTTTCCTAGGCAGCTATTTTTTTCTATGTCGAGTTAGTTTTACAAAATCGACTTATGGCCGGCTAGATTGATCAAATACCAGTCCGTGCGGCGGGGCGAGCCCAGGCTACCGATGGTCGGGTCCCAAAGAGAGAAACCTCCGGACTATGCGCGCAGTCGAGCAGGGCTGCCTTCTGGATCTGGCCCTTGATCCAACCACTCAGCGAGAGCGGTCGTCGCGGCTCTTCGCTATCAGCCCATGCGCCGAAACGACCGTCGCACAACGATCGTCGAGTGGACGGGCCACATTTTGCTTACCTCGTGCTGCAGGTCCAGATACTTTAACATCTTCTCTGCTTCCTTACTGACGAGGTTACCATCATGCGGCACAGGGATATCGACGAGCGTTGCGCGCCTTGCCTCCCGGTCCACTATCACAATATCAGGCCTGTTCGCGAGAATAGTCCTGTCTGTGAGATAATGGACCGGTCCCAATAGAGTGTGACGTGACCGTTCTCGAGAACTGGCGGTGGATTGTAGGTACTTATAGTAAGGCACCTCGGTACCCACAAGGTTGAACTTTAAAGCAAGTTGCTAGTGGATAATCCTGGCTACTAGGTTGTGTCTATGCAGATACTCAGTGTTGGCAAGCAGCGAACAACCGGAAATCACATGTCTGAGGGACTCGCCAGGTTGTTTTATACATATTATTACAAGTATTTAGTGACTAGCCACATAATAACATCGCTTACAGTCTGTCGAAAATACAGATTGAGAGCAAGATTAAAAATTTTGCTGGGAGTACAAAATTATTGCGACTCGATTTCTTTAAATCGTTCTTCGTATCGCATTCTCTAGTAATGCGGTAATATCATATTTCTATGAGTGTATTTTTGTCGTACTCCAATCCAACCACGAAGATGGATTCAAAGCTTCATTAAATATTTTAATAGACTGTAAGAGATTTCATAAGCGATTGAGTCATTAATGTGGGAGATTGATTGGACATTGAAGACCTAGTTACTATTCGTAACTAGTTCGATGTCCAAATCAATTGTTATGTCAACTAAGAGTATGTATTTGTTTCTTTATGTAATCCTGTATGGGTGGCTGAGTCAGAGGGGCCAGTCGGAACATTTTTTTTTTATAGTAAGCGCGACATGTGGCCCCGAGGCACCCATGAGGTGTCTAACGGCGCCCATGGACATTCGGTCGTATTCGGAGGTTGCGAATGCCATGCCGGCCTGACAGGTGCCCGTTCACGCCCCTCTTGAAGGACCCGAGACTGTACTTGGGGGAAATATATGAGCAGGGAGAGCGTTCCAGAGTTTACCGGTTCTGTAAAGGAAAGATCTGATTTAGGTTTGATATAATTTAATTTAATTTTACTAGCCGATCTATTGTTTGTCTGTTGCTAAAATTTTGACTTTGTTATTCTTTTGGTTAAGGTTTATTTATCTATTTTCTTCTATTTCCATTTATGTTATGTTTCCTAACCCGTAATGAATGTAATTCCTTATGGAAATCTTTAATAGGCCATCGTAAACTAAATTAAGTAAAGTGTAGTTAAAGTAATTAATTAAAGTTAATTAAAGTGTTCATTCTATCTGTATAATATGTAAAACTCATGCTCATGAAAAAAAAAACACAAAAAAAGAAGAGCAAATTGATGAGAATTCTATGCGGCCTTCTTTCAGCCCAATTGGTCAAGAAAGATGCGTAGCCGCAGGAAAGAAAACAACTAGGTACCTATTTTAAAGATAGGCTTACATGTTGAAGAGAACGTTCTGCTTAAGCCACTTTTTTTTCTGTGTAATCCGGTGTAGGTGGCTGGGTCGGAGGGGCGGAAGCACATACTCCGACCAGCCAATATCAACTCCGAGAAGGTAGGTGCCATACCGGAGACTTCCCTGGATTGCTGGCTATACTGGACTAGAGGAGAACACAACCGAGTCTGCTATGCGGCCATCTTACATCCAGTACGGTGGTAGCAACCCAGTCGGCTACAATTTGAGCCTAGCACATATTAAGGGGCGAGGTGAAGGAACTTACGCCGTTCGTATTCTGTGCAAGAATTGTGTGCGTTCAAGAAAGGAAGTCTTGAAGTTCGCACACTTCAAGACTTCCTTCATGAACGCACGGGTCTGTGCATGCTAATTAGGGTCGGACGTCTTGCTTGACCAATGAGCGCACTCGAACCGTTTTCCCCTAGTAGGTCTCGTACGAAGAATAGCACATCGATAAAAGCTAGTCCGTCTATAGGAAGATCCTTTACCACGAATGTTCTCACAAATGGTAAAGGGGCATTCTCATTCAGCCATGACTGCTAAAATATTATTTTTTTGTGGCGGTATATTTGAAGAATATATTAATATAGGAATATTTATTTCTTGTTACAAATTCCGAAATTGTTTCCTTTGAGCTCCAAAATATCTATTAGGAAGCCTCTTTACCACGCATGTTCTCACAAATTGTAAAGGACATTCTCATTCAGCCATGACTGTGATTTTTTTTACGGTATATTTATGTTTTATTTTTATTACTCTGGGTCTGGACCCATCTGAAAAACAGCGCTATAGGTCGCCTTGTGCACCTATAGCACATGCTGAGATGGGTCCATATTGTCATTACTTCTGTTATTTATTAATTTAGGTTTTACGTGTATAACTTCATGTTTTTGTAATGTTTTCTTTTCTTTGTGTATATATATGTATAATGACAATAATTAGACTTTCTTTCAAAAATATATTATACAATTTTTTTTGTTACGGTTTATTTCAAAAATACATTATAAGAAAAAAAATTTGTTACAAGTTCCAAAATTGTTTCTTTTAAGATTCAGAATATCTATCAGACATCACCTTTACCACACATGTTCTTATAAATTGTAAAGGGGCATTGTCATTCAGCCATGACAGATATTTTTTTGTTACGCTATATTCCATTTTTTTTTCTTATAAGCTCCAGAATATCTATTTGGAAGCCCCTTTACCACGCATGTTCTCAGAAATTGTAAAGGGGCCTTCTCATTCAGCCATGACCATGACTGTGATTTTTTTTTTGTGGCGGTATCTTTGAGGAATAATTAATAAGAATTTTTTTTTTTGTTACAAATTCCTTGAGTTTCTTTTTAGCACCAGAATAATCACTTATTGTGTTCACACATGGTAGTTATTGCTGAATCAACCTATGTAAGCCCCATCTTTCCTAAGAAGCAAGCGTCAAACTGGTTGTTACTACTCTTGAACTGCTGGTTACCTCAATACTATGCTTTTCAAAGTAATTAATGTTGCGAGTTGAGTTATTAGATGCGTATGCGCGCATAAGCCGTTTCTCATATTGTTTCCCATCGTAAAGAGACAAATTGTCTTCGGAGCAAGAGTTCGGAGGTCAATTCACTAGGAGAGAGTCGAAAATCGAAAATGAAATTACGAATAAAATAAATAGATAAACTGCGATTCCGTAGCAACATTTACATCGACAAACATCACCGCGTAGTAAGAAGTTTATTTAATTTATTTTTATTTTCGACCATATCGCAAAAACAAAACAAACAAGTGACTATCTCTTTTACGTTTTCTGTTACTACGTCGTAAGTAAAGTAGTGAGAATGCGTATAATATTCTTGTCGGCGACGACGCTTTATAAAAAAATAATTTAATCTTTAATCTGTGTATTTTTATGTCAAATTGTCTGCAATAAAAAATGGTGGAATTTGGTTCGATATTTTTCCTTTCCTCGTTAATATTTGGTTCCTTCGAGCAGGGTTTATACTTTGCTAGTGCATATTTGTACAACGAGTAATGGAAACGAGATCTCGAACGAAAAGTGCCGCCGTAGCCGCCTCGGCGGCGGATTCTCACATGCGCCCTGCATCGCATTCGGGTGCACCCGACGCGGAGTGTGCACGACCTCGTGTGAGTTCATCTTCAAAATCGGAGGTGAGCTCGGTCGTACATCCAGCTCCTCGAGCGTCGGGTGCTCATCATGCCCTGATTCGCGATGTAGGACGCGCGAATCCGTCGTCTCAAATTGTGCCGGCTGCAGACCATTCTGTTTCAGGAGGACACTGCCTCAATAGCTGCAGCTCAGCGCGCACCTCAAGGTCAATTGCCACGGTCATCGCGCGCAAGCTAGCTGCAGAGGCCCTCCACGCGCGCCGCCTCCTTGAGCGCGAGCATGCCGTGGCCGATTTAGAACTTCGTGCTGAGCTCGCTGCTATTGACGCTGCTACCTCTGCAAATACGAACAGCGCCAGCGGGCGCACAACATTCAACGTGCAAACAGTGGACTGGGTTAACGGTTCCCATTCTAACTTAACACAGGTTTCAGATAACTTATTATCTTTAGAAAATAATATCTCTCAAGCACATAGAGATACAGTAATGTCGCCACTAGATATTACAGAAGGGCATATACTTGCAAAACACGGTGACGCATATCTTCATCGAGTCGGTGAGCGAGGTGGAGCGACGGTTAGCACTCGGCGAGCGCGACTGCAGCCCCCGCCGCTACCGCCGCTGCCGCCGCCACCGGTATCGGCACTACAGCTGTTACCATCTCCGCCGAGCTTGAGTGGAATTGGTAAAACTGTTCCAACTAATTCAGAAGCACCTCCCTCAGATATCGCTCAACTGGCATCTGCTATAGCAGCTCTCACCGATAAAACGAGCTTACGAACACAGAGCCGAGCTGCTAAGCCATGGTATATAGAACTGGTACCATATTCTGGGCATGCGACCGAGTGGCTCGGTTTTAAACGCACATTTGATGACACTAGAGCGTCATACACATCGACTGAAAACTTAGCGCGGCTGCGGCACGCCCTGCGCGGAGAGGCGCGCGAGGCGGTCGCCTCGCTGCTTGTGTCGGCAAGTGAGCCAGACGACGTAATGCGAGCTCTCGAACTTCGGTTCGCTCGTCCTGAGCAAATTGTCATGCAAGAGCTCGCAGCCATGCGCGCACTTCCTAAGTTAAATGAAAACAAAGATCTGCACGTATTTGTTTGTAAATTTCGTAACTGTGTATCAACTATCAAATTATTAAATAAAGATGAATACTTGCATTCCCCAGAATTATTTGATGCCTTACTAGCTAAGCTGTCTCCGTGGATGCGGTCCAAGTGGATAGACTTCGCAGCAGATCACCCAACTAAGGTAAAGCTAGAGCTTCTGACTGACTTTCTCACTCGCGAAGCAGAACGTCAGATGCAATTTGGCGTAATCTCTCATCATGCTTCTCACACACAAGTCGAGTTTGAGAAAAAGCGAGAAAAAGTTCATGCTACATCTGCCTCACCTTCTGAAAGCGCACCGTGTGTTTATTGTAATGAAATACATAATATTCAAATTTGCAATAGATTTAAGATGCTATCAGTTGATGATCGGTGGAGCTGGATACGACAAGCAAAAGTTTGCTACAGATGCCTCAAAAATGTACCGCATCAATGGAAACTGTGTAGAGCGAGGCCCTGCACTCGCGATGGTTGTCGCATGCGCCATCATGCTCTACTTCATGGAGGGACGTATAGTCCTACCAAACCTGGATTCTCTATCAGGACCGCTCATACTTTAGATAGGCCAGGAGAGAACGTCCAAACTGCTCATACTTTAGATAGGCCAGGAGAGAACGTCCAAACTGACGAGTTATGCAATTCGAGTGAGAGTAATAGCAAGGGAAATATTGTTTTAAACAATACGTCGGTCATGCCCTCTACCGGTACCTCTTGTCAGCCACCACGTCGAGCTTTATTAAAAGTTATTCCTGTCATTGTAACTGGACCGGTCGCTAGTGTAGAGACGTATGCTTTACTTGACGATGGGTCAAGTGTAACATTGATCGACTCGGACGTGTCGAAACGAATTGGTGTAACGGGTCCCGAGGAGAAGATAGTAATGAATGGTGTTCAAGGGATGACTAGTGAAACTAAGGTCAGTTATGTTGATTTTTATATTCAAGGCCAACATAGTAGCGACATTCACATAATAAGAAATGCGCGCTCCATTCCAACGCTTGGACTGGCGCGACAGACAGTTAGACTCGAGGACGTAGTGCAGTACAATCACATTGTGGATCTAGCAGAAGAACTTGCATATGAGGATGCTACCCCAACGGTTCTTATAGGAAGTGCGGACTGCTTCCTGACTTATTCAAAATCCATTAGGAAGGGTTCGCGCTCCGAAGCAATAGCATGCCATACTCCGTTAGGCTGGGTCCTCCACGGTGCAGAGTGCAGTCGAAGTAAAATTGTCGAATATGTAAATCATAGTGTTGTCGAAAAGGAAAATGTCGATAATTATACAAGTTTGGAAAATATGATAAAAGAACAGTATAAATTGGACAGCATAGGAATAAATAAACGAGAGAGCCTTTGTGTAGAGAACAATCGAGCATTACAAATTCTTGACGCCACATCCCAACGTCTTCCTAGTGGTCGGTATGAAGTAGGTCTTCTCTGGCGGTCGGACACTCCCCAGTTTCCTGAAAGCTATTCACAGGCACAGCATAGGTTAGTGATGCTAGAAAAGAAGCTCGATAAAGATCCTCAAATGAAGGATTTATATAGAAAAAACATGAAAAGCATGATTGATAAAGGTTATGCCGAAGAATGCACAGGTGAACCGTCAAACGTGTTGTGGTATTTGCCACATTTCGGAGTATCACACCCAGCCAAACCAGGTAAGTTGAGGATCGTGCATGACGCGGCGGCGAAGTCTCAAGGTCTTAGTTTAAATTCTTTACTATTGCCAGGACCTGACATGTTGCAGTCATTACTCGGAATATTGTTTCGCTTTCGTGAAAGTCGAGTAGCCATAACTGCGGACATACAAGAGATGTTTCCACAAATAAAGATACGTGTGGAAGATAGAGATGCTCAGAGATTCCTGTGGCGAGATGGTGATAGAAACTCTGAAATTAAAGAATACAGAATGAGTTCAATGATATTTGGAGCAACGTCGAGTCCGTGTACAGCTCATTATATTAGAAATAAAAATGCAAAGGAATTTGAAAGTACGTATCCAGATGCAGTGCGAGCAATCCTGTGTGACCATTACATGGATGATTATATAAGCAGCGTTGAGAGTGCAGAATGTGCCATCAGGCTGGCTTCTGAAGTGATAGCCGTCCACCAAAAAGATGGTTTCATAATGAGAGCGTGGGTGTCTAATGACACATCAGTTTTGGATTCGATTCCACTTGAGCTTCGGCAGGAAGTGCCGACGAACGTCGAGCTGGGTACGAAAACGGTTCGAACGTTGGGGCTCATGTGGAATCCTTCTTGCGACACCCTAGCTTTTCAAACTGGTTTACAGGATGTATTATCCGAAACTTTGACGAGAAGAATAACACTATCTCATGTAATGCGTGTTTACGACCCACTAGGTTTGCTTGGTCCAGTTGTGATCCGTGGTCGTATTCTTTTCCAACAAACATGGAAAAGCGGTTTAGGATGGGATGAGGAGCTACCACTACCGGAATGTGAACTATGGCGTGAATGGTTTGTAGATCTACGTGCCATCAGCGACTTGCAGCTACCACGTTGGTACCTAGATATACAAGGTTATGTCGAGAGTGAGCTTCACGTGTTTGCGGATGCAAGCGAACTGGCGTATGCTTGTGTTGCATACTGGCGCTTTATTTATCCAGATGGTAAGGTGAAACTCTCTCTCGTCGGCAGTAAAGCTCGCGTCACACCGCTCAAGCCGATCACGATTCCAAGGCTTGAGCTACAAGGGGCTCTCATCGCAGCTCGACTGGCGAACACAATTCGCGACGAGCATAAGTTCAAACCTGACCGACTTTACTTCTGGACTGACTCAATGACCGTACTTGGATGGCTCCGGAGAGATGCTCGTCAGTTCAAGGCATTTGTAGCCCATCGAGTTGGCGAAATATCTGAAACCACGAGAGTATCGGAATGGAGGTGGGTTCCAAGTGCCCTGAACGTAGCTGACGACGCTACACGTGTGAATTCTGAGCGCCTCACGCCCGAAAGTCGTTGGTTCACAGGTCCTGAATTTTTGTTAGGACCCCAGGAGGCCTGGCCTACGGAACCATCCAATTTCAAATCCAACATTTGTGATGATGAAATAAAAACAAAACTGTTGAACATAAATTTAACAACTATAATCCAATCTTTATGTACACCAGTTTTGGTAGATCCAACTCGTTTTAGTAGCTGGTCACGCTTACTGCGTACAACTTCATACGTTAGAAAGTTTCTTCAGAAACTGAAAGACCGTGTTTTGTGCCAGACGAATAAATGCTATCGAAGCAAAAGTTCCACTCGCGAGGCAACTACAGTCACCATTTCCTTTGTGTCGTGAGGTTTTGTCTGTTCCAGATACATCGACACTTCAAGCTCCTATGCAAGGAGGGCCTTCCAAGATGTCCACTTCATTTAAGCCTGTAGAAGATGCAAGAGATCACCGTTATTTCAAAACCACCTGCATTCCACTAACAATTCCACTAACGGCTGAAGATTTAAATTCAGCCGAGATACAAATCCTACGCTGTAGTCAAGCAGATAGCTTTGGTGAAGAAATCGCCTGTGTTCGAAACGCTCAACCAGTCAGAAAGGGTCGACTGGCAAACCTGTCTCTCATGATAGATAATGACGGAATTCTCCGCTTGTCAGGGCGCATCAGAGCCGCAAGAGGTATAGACAATAACACGAAAAACCCTATGTTACTGGACGGCAAACATGCAGCGACTCGGCTATTAGTTAACCAAATGCACAAGGATTTCGCTCATGCGAACAACGAAACAGTGATAAATGAAATTCGACAAAGATTTTGGATCATTCGGCTTCGTGACACAGTTAAAACTGTGGCCAGAAACTGTCAGCTTTGTAAGATACGTCGAGCAGCTCCTCTAAATCCTCCAACTGGAGATCTTCCCATCGATCGTCTGGCGCATCATCGTCGAGTATTTACGTACACCGGCATTGACTACTTCGGCCCCGTTGAAGTCACGATGTTTCGAAGACGAGTGAAGAGATGGGTAGCGTTGTACACATGTATGACCACCAGAGCCATACACCTTGATGTGGTACACAGCTTATCTACTGACTCAGCAATAATGTGTCTACGACGCTTCATTGCGCGGAGAGGAACTCCCTCTAAGATGCTTTCGGACAATGCCACTTGTTTTGTTGGAGCGAAAAGACAGTTGGCGGAACTGTATGGTCAAGCGGTGACGGAATATGCCTCTAACAAGGGCATACAGTGGAGCTTCATTCCACCAGCAGCTCCCTTTATGGGAGGTTCGTGGGAAAGGCTTGTGCGGAGTGTGAAAACCGCATTACTGACGACGCTACATGAAAGAGCTCCTACAGAAGAAGTTTTGATCACTCTCTTGCTTGAAGCCGAAGCCATAGTGAACTCCAGGCCCTTGACACATGTGTCTGTTGACCCAGAAGATCCGCGAGCTTTAACTCCATTTCATTTTATTTTGGGTACCTCGTCCACAGCGGCCTTGCCGATACAACTTAACGACGGAGACCTGGCACGAAGATGTGATTATAAGAGAGCACTTCGCCTGGCCGATCATTTCTGGACCCGGTGGTTGAAGGAATATTTGCCAACTATTTTGCCGCGACGTAATACTGGCCAAGCAACACCGAATATTAACATCGGAGACATTGTGATCATAATGGACGGCCAGCTACCACGAGGAACGTGGCCACGGGGTCGAGTAACAGTGTTATTCCCGGGCAAGGATGGAGTCGTGAGAGTGGTCGATGTCGCCACAAGTAGAGGAATATTGCGCCGACCAGTAAAGAAGTTGTTTCGTCTTCCAGTCGACCCATGACCAGTGGATGTTGAATGCAGGTGTCGCCACCTCTCTCCATTACTGTGATGGATCACCAGGGGGGCGATGTCGGCGACGACGCTTTATAAAAAAATAATTTAATCTTTAATCTGTGTATTTTTATGTCAAATTGTCTGCAATAAAAAATGGTTGAATTTGGTTCGATATTTTTCCTTTCCTCGTTAATAATTCTAGTAAAAATGTATTATGTTATGAATTTTTTTACAAATAACTCTTTAGATTACCACATTAAACTTTATTTATAGTGTTTCTTTTTTTTTCTAAACTAATAATAACCTTGTTACTTCTCTGTTTCCGTTAATTGAAGAATTATTTATACGCATGACTTCTAAAACGTTCGAAGGACGAGTCAAGGAAATGGGGTCCAGTTATGTTAGTTAGTTAGTTAGGACATCTAGTCGGAATCTATTAGCCTACATGTAATTTTTTATATAAACCATGTCTTATCCAAATTATTTAAGAGTGTATACTTAAACTCCTTATACCAAATGTCATACTATGAGGTCACAGCATGATCGAGAACTAACGAATTTTATGATCGGTTTCGTGCTACCGGTTGTTTGATAGGTTATTTTGTCCTTATACGTTAAACTAATAAAGTTGATACAAATTACGTATCAAAGTTTTACAAAAGTCTCTTTACGCCTGATACACTTAATTAATAAGCCTTTGTAGTCAGAACATTCAGAAAAAATGTTAATCTCTTTTCTCAAGCTGTTTATGTGTTTATGTGTTTTCGATAGACTGTAGGCGATTTTATTATGTGGCTAGTCACTAAAATACTTGTAATATGTATGAAAAAAAAATACCCTGTGAAATTTCTTACCTGTTCTTCTTCTTGGGTGTAATCGAACCGAATAAAATTACTAATTGTGACAAATTCGAGTGCAGTCTAACTGCCATATGAATGATCAATAAACAATAACAAAAACGGCGGTAGGTGTTGTGCTCTAATTTACCAGAGTTATTGCAGCACAACAATGATTACTTTGTATTACTTTTGATTACCAATTGGTTTCCGTGGATAACAAAACCAAAAAATAAACTGCGAAGTGTCTTGTCGGTTCTACTTCGTGGGTGTAATCGATCAGGATAGATAAAACAAATTGTGATTAATTCGAGTGCAGGTTTACTGCCTTAAAATAATAAAGTATCAATAAAATAAATACAGTTTTAATACGGAGCTCTCCGGGATGGGGGTGGTGGTGGCCTACGTGTCTAGTACCACCACCTATCGCTCGTAGCTTGCCTCGCGTCGTCCCGGAGAGCTCCGTAGCCACGGCCTGCACCCGCCGGCGTGCTTGGAGGTTTGTCTCCCGCCGCCGGCGGTATTACCGTTTTTAATTTTTATATTAATTTTGTGTATTTTTATTACTCTTTTGTATAATATACGTAAAATTAATGTAAAATTTTAAGAATGTGAAATAAAGGAAATAAATAAATAATAATGAAATAATCAATAAACAGTTAACAGCGTGTATATTATTTATTTATTTATTTATTGGGTCTTCGACATGTAGGACATATTTACAATGCATCTTGACTTAGGTATACTTAAATAACTATAAGTCTACACAATAATGGAAGAACACTACTTTCTTAAAAATAAGTGGATGGATCGATCGTCTCCTTCGTCGTCGCATATCCGCAAGAGGGTGAATTGTACCAGGAGTCGAACGGCGGCGGCGCGGTGGCGCGGCGCGGAGGAGTCGCTGCTCCGCACAGTGGTCGTCCCCATACAAGAGGCCGGACACACGACAACACTATAAAAAAAAAACAAGTAAAAAACAAGTACGTTTATGAACGTAAGTTTATGAACGTATCGTATTCGATTATCGATGCTACTTCTAGTGAATTGCCCACGTTGGTGTGCAGGCTTCCTGCTGCGTAGATGCTCCCACGATTTCCATTTCTAATTCCTTCCATGTTATTATTTACGGTGTCTGGGTGACAAAGCTATTTTATGTTGGTCTCTATTATCTAAGATCACTGGGAGTAATCGGTGTTGTGCTGCAAAGACTCTAGTAAATTGCAGCACAACACTGACCACCACGTTTCGCAAAGTATTCGGACAAGATAACAGACCTTTCAAGCAGCAATTTAGGCACGAAAAACCACCGGTTGAATGACTCGGTGGAAAGACCGTGCTAAGGTGATAGGTGGCCAGCCTGCCGCCCTTTCGCGCGGCATTTTGTCCATACCGTTAGTCTCTTTTAACGACATGCACGGGGGGAGATGCAGTGGAGCTATTCTTTTAAAATGCCGGCCCCACATCACACCTTACCATATCACCAACCTTGATAAAATATTGATAAAATAGTTTGATAAAATATTGTGCATATAATTATTATTATAAATATGTAAATAGAAAAATAAAAATTTCATATATTATTCCTAATTAATATGGCTAAAATTATTCAACTTAAATGGTTAATTGAAGAGAAAGAAAGTAATTTTCGTAAAGAAGTTGGTTTAGTCCTCCGATAGCTCCTAATATTATTGATAAAATTGAAATTAACATTAAAAATTAAAAATTATAATAATAAGACAGTAAAATTAAAGGGGTAATTTGTCACGGTACTACATACGGTACTATGTCACGGTAATTGTAATTATAGAGAAATACCTACTTGTTCCCTTTTAATGTTTCCTGGCAACACTGCGGTTGCGTCAGATTTTCTGATGTTGCCATTATTATTTTATTATCACATTGTTATTTTCAAAACCAATAAAAACGCATTATTCACCTCTAAATACTTTCTAAATTCACGATCAATCCTCGTAAATCGCTAACAACGTGCGCGGGCGCACAATAAGGAACTATTAAAACGCTCGCATCAACCGCGTACATTTGAATGACACAGGCACAGCGATTGTGTCATTGCTGACACAAAATGTACATACGTCTATTTAATATGTTATTGCATTTCACGTTGATTCACCTGACAATTCAAGCAAACATAGATAAGTTTTTAGGGTTCCGTACCCGTCGTACGGGACCCTATTACTAGGCAGGCCTACGCCGCCTGTCTGTCTGTCCGTCTGTCCGAGGGCCGTATATCTTGAACCGTAATAGGTGCCCGTTGACATTTTCACCGAACATGTGTTAATAGGGCCGATATAACAACGAATAATAAAAATAAAAAGAAGTAAAAAAATCACGGGGGTTCCCATAGAAGAAACCAAAAAGTGTGTGCGCGCGCGCCATCTACCGAATAGAGTATAGCCTATATATAGTATAGTAAAAAGAATAGCCCCACTGCATCTCTCCCCGTCGCATGTCGTAAAAGTCGACTAAGGGATCGTCAGCCTCGGCAGTTTAATGGTGCGGTCAGCTATTGGATGGATGACCGCCCGACTGTTGGAGGCTGACCGTGGTTCGGATTCCACGTTAAACTGTAGGTCCCTTCCCTTCTTACCTTACTAGGTGGTAGGGTTTATCCCGGCCGGGTTGGTACCACCGCACGGAACGAAACTTCGGTCGAAACGGCTATGTAAATAGTTCGTGTTTTCCGTCCAGTTCAGTGTAGCCGGCGCGAAATGAAGGGAAGCACTGACATGGCACCTTAGTCACCCGGTGTTATGGGCTGACATCACGGATGTTGAAGGTGATGTAGCCAACCGTGTCAAGTTTTCATAAAAAAAAAATTAAGCATTTTAACTAATCATGACATTTAACTAATAGTTATGAAGCATTTCATAAAACGCCATAGATGGCGTGTGTGGCCCTAACCATGACATGGCAATAAGGAACCCTCAGTGCGCGAGTTCGACTCACACTTGGCCGGTTTTTTATTGCAACTGACACGGTTGGCTACATCACCTACTTAATCCGTGATGTCAGCCGATAGCACCTTGGTGATTTGGTGCGACGTCAGTGCTTCCCTTCGGTCGTGCCGGCTACACTGAACTGGACGGAAAACACGAACTATTTACATCGCCGTTTCAACCGGCTTTTCATTCAGTGCGGTGGTACCAACCCGGTCGGGTTAAACCCTACCACCTAAGGTAAGAAGGGAAGGGACCTACAGTTTTACTTGGAATCCGAACCACTATCAGCCTCCAACGGTCGAGCGTCCACCCATCCTCCACTGACCGTCGAATGGGCAACTGTCAGACCGGCATGGTATTTGCAACACCCGCATACGACCATGTCCATGGGTGTCATTAAACACCTTATGGGTGGCTCAGCGCAAAATGGGGCGCTTTCAATAAAAAAAAAATATTCCTGAGGAAACCTGCGATGCAGCGGGCAAAATTTCGACTCATGTAAGCCATAGGTATATTTATATACTCTACCTACATAACTCACTTTAATCTGCGACGATCAAAATTGATATAATGAGCAACAGTGTAAACTTAAAAGCAGGGCATTATGTGATCCCCAGATGAAAAAAAAAACATTGCACCGACTTCAAAAAACAACTAGAACTAGAGAAAAGTGTTAAATAATATTTTGTTTCATATTCGGGCCCTTGAGTTGAAGGCGGTACAAAAGCACAAAAGGAGTTTATCTATCAATTTTCAGGTGTGTTTTTATACCGCCTTCAACTCAAGGGTCTGAATATGAATAAAAATATTATAATATAACACTTTTAAGTTCTTTGGAGAATTGTTTAGTAGTTACGATGGGGCTGGCATAGTCGTTACGCAGTAATATTACGTATTTTTGTTATTAATATTTTTTTTATTTTCAATGGTCACATTTGAGTTTTCTGCTACTATACCTACTTACATTTCACTATATCAATCGGCTCTCAAACATCCAAAGGTTGCCTGGAAGAAATCTCTGTAAGGGATAAGTCCGCCTATGCACCTCATGAAATTTTTTATTTTCCTCATTTCTGTAAATTATGTAGTTTTGGCGCAATAAAATAGTTTCTATCTATTCCTATCAAATGAATCATTATATTGAGAAACAACATAAGACACAAAGGAAACATAACTTTTTCATTAAATTCTGTTGTTTTGATCCCCATTATAGAGAGGAACCACACAACCAAATCTACAAATGGCCAGACAAAGAAAGCGGGGAAAATGCTGAAAATTATAATTAGTTTATAATAACACTATACCGCGATCTAGAACCACTGCAACTTCGAAGGGATGTCGGCTCCCTAAGTGTGGTCTATCGCTTATTCCATGGGGAGTGCTCGGATGAGCTGTTTAACGCTATCCCGCCGTCCCCTTTCCACCTCCGCACTACGCGCACCGGGCAGGGTATGCATCCCTACACGCACTAACCGGTTCTGCAGATATTTCTTCTACAGAACCGGTAAACTCTGGAACGCTCTCCCTGCCCATATATTTCCCCCCAAGTACAGCCTCGGGTCCTTCAAGGCACCCTGTCAGGCCGGCATGGCATTCGCAATACGACCGAATGTCAATGGGCGTCGTTAGACACCTTATGGGTCTTTCGTAGACCCATAGACACATATCGCGCTTTCTATAAAAAAAAAACCAAAAAATTATCTATAGTTTATAAGTTTTTGTAATTTGAGACTGTTTGAAATTAAAATAATAGAATAAAAAAAATATTTCATTTATCAAATCTTTTATTATGCCCATTTTTTTGAGAAACAACATAAGTCAGCCGACTTTCACAATTAGTAAGACAAAACAAACAGACACCCTATTTATGTCTTTTCAGAATAAATGCATGCATATATAGTTTCTATATCTATCGAATAAAAAAATTTATAACTGTATATATATTTTACCTATAAATATTTAAGAGGAAACAGTTTTTTTTATCTCCTGTAAAATTTACCTCAAGTGACTCAATATAACGTTTCAAATATACCATTAGTTTTTGACCACCGGAGAAGACATCAAAACCAGTGAGAAGAGCAGTGAAAATCTAGAGGCGCCGTCTGATAAGAGAAGGCTAGTCGTGTAAGAGAAAAAAACCTTTTAACTGAGAAAGTTTTTCGGGCTCAGAGGGTTGCGTAGCCATATGCTTCTTGCACGTATAGCGAGCGATAGCAATTACGTTTTTTTATGTAAACTGACACAGTTGACTACATCACCTACAACATCCGTGATGTCAGCGCATAACACCGGGTGAACTTGGTGCCACGTCAGCCTTCCCTTCAGTCGTGCCGGCTACACTGAACTGGATGGAAAACACAAACTATTTACATAGCCGTTTCGACCGACCTTTCATTCAGTGCGGTGGTACCAACCCGGGCGGGTTGAACCCTACCACCTAGTAATATAAGAAGGGAGTCATATCCTTTAGTCGCCTTTTAAGACATACACGGGGAGAGATGCAGTGGGGCCATTCTTTTAAAGTACCGGCCCCACACGGTACTACTTATGTAGTCGAATAGCTCTTTAAAACTCGATTTATTATCCCTTTGAGTGCGACAATAAGTTTAGCTGTCAACCCATAAGTGCGACGCGCCATTTTGGGCAAAATCAATTTTGGTCAAAATCGGGTGCGCTCTGCGTTTTTGGCGATATTTCTAGACTTTTTTCTTTTAAACGTATATGAAAAGGTTTTATTTTCCAAATGTACATAAAATTTTCTATAATTTCATTGGTAATGTGTTTAATACTATCATTATTAAACTGGTTTAAAAAAATCAAGAATTTTCGGAACGGTTTTTGCCTAGGCTAGGGGGTTACCAAAATTACGATACTTTACGAATAAATCGTTCCTCAGCGCCGAGAAACTATTGTAATGCATTGTGATATTTTTTTTTGCCCAGGGTCATATACTTACAACCGTTTCTTTTGTTGCGCAGCCAATTGACAAACTCGCGAACCGCTGAACTGATTTTTTACCCAGTCTGAATTCTCTGCAATCGACTGCTCTGTGGAGCCAATAGTGGGCACGAACGTAATATGAAATTGGGCTCTCTCTGTCATGTGTGTCGCAAGGAGCCGTGAAGTGGGAATGAACACTCGGCAATACAAGTGAGTGAAGTGGTGAAACAACATTGGACACACTCGTGAACAATAATTGACAAGAAGTTATTCGATTCGATTTGGTTTCTGCTGTTAGTAAATAGTTTCACCTATTCGCTTTATTCATAGACGATAATCGATTTTTTTTGTTTTTCGTGGTTTTGATAGGGTTATAAAATTGTGTTGATGAAAGCGATACGCTATCTATAGTAATGTGTACCTAAGTCAATGGTTGATGATTGAATTTTAGTTTGTACATACATACATATCTCACACGCTGAATCCCGACAATCGGGTAAGCAGAGTTATCGGTGTTGTGCCGCAACAACTCTGTTAAATTACAGCACAACACCGGCCACCACGTTTCGCAAAGTATTCGAACAAGATTAAATCGATCAAGCAGCAAGTAAGGCACGAAGACCCACCTGCTGCATGACTCGGTGGAAGTACCGTGCCAAGGTGAGAGGTGGCGATCCTGTCGCCCTTTAGCATGGCATCTTGTTCTTATCCCTTAGTCGCCTTTTACGACATGCATGGGGAGAGATGCAGTGGGGTAATTCTTTTTAAGTACCGAACCCACACGGTACTTTTAGTTTGTGATAGCGTTATATACAAACAAACAATTATTATTATATACAAACTTGCATTTGTATATAATAATAATTGCCGATGGCTTCGTAACTTCATGTTTCAAAAGGGGTGCATATTTGAAGACGAAAAGCTATGAAACTTTTTCCCAGATTCGGTCATTCGGTAGTTTTTTGTGAAAATAGTTTCATCCAGATTTGGGGGACGGTTAACGTCCGCCTTTA
The DNA here is from genome assembly GCA_946902875.1 of Nematopogon swammerdamellus. NCBI lineage: Eukaryota > Metazoa > Arthropoda > Insecta > Lepidoptera > Adelidae > Nematopogon > Nematopogon swammerdamellus. The sequence goes on from OX336335.1 coordinate 29,089,084, forward strand.
TTAAATAGAAATAAAATTACTAACTTGCATGCTTTATTAGTAATTATTATATTTATTAGTAAAATAAGTTTTTAACTGCATTTAGGTAAATTCCAGACACTTAAAGTTGAATGACATCAAAAGAAAAAGTGGACTGGACTAAGGCATTGCACTCCCTAGATCTAGACAGCACTGTTGTTCAATCTCCCCAGAATCACTGTCCATAGAGTTTTTATTGCAATTTAAAAATTTTGTATGAAAAATAAAATACGAAATTTCGATTTAAGTAATAAGGATTTTTTTTCTTCTAATAATAAGTAGAATAGAATAGAAATGCTTTATTGCACACAAAAACACAGAGATACACAATACAGAAGATAACATACAGAAGAAGAATAGAAGCTAACAATAATTCACACAGAAACAAGAGAACAGTAGCGTGCAAAGGCGGGCTTATCACTTTAAGTGATTTCTTCCAGTCAACCTTTGGGTGATGAGAGTAAGTGAGAAAGAAATATGGCAAGGGTAGTGCAGATATTTGGACAGGTAATATAATACAATAATGAGTACTTTCTATTCCTGAAGTTTCTCAAGCCTACCCCGATTTTTTTTTTTTTTTTATGGAAACTGACACGGTTGGCTACATCACCAACAACGTCCGTGATGTCAGCCCATAACACCGGGTGAACTAGGCGCCATGTCAGTGCTTCCCCCTTTAATCGTGCCGGCTACACTGAACTGGTCGGAAAACACAAACTATTTACATAGCCGTTTCAACCGACGTTTCATTCAGTGCGGTGGTACCAACCCGGGCGGGTTAAACCCTACCACCAAGTAAGATTAGGAGGGAAGGGACCTACAGTTTTACGAGGAATCCGAACCTCGGTCAGCCTCCAACGGTCAGCGGTCACCCATCCAAGTACTGACCGCACCCAGCGTTGCTTAACATTCAATAGCGACAGTTGACTGTCTGCACCACTGAGCTATCGAGGCTGACCTGTAATAACCTGAAATAACCTGTATTGGTGATGTAAATAAGCAGAGTGGGCAGATTCTTAAACATTCCTTCATGCTGTAAATAATATTATGTTCTGTATGCGGTAGTATGGGTTAATTATTTGCAATTACATATGTATAATAATAATATACTTACACATACCACATGCTGTATCGCGACAATTGTGGTGAGCAGAGCAATCGGTGTTGTGCTGAAAGAACTCTGGTAAATTACCGCACAAAACCGACCATGACGTTTAGCAATGTATTAAGACAAGTTAATTCTCAAGCAGCAAGTAAGGCACGAAGACCCACCTACTGCCTGACTCGGTGGAAGGACCGTAACAAGGTGAGAGGTGGCTATCCTGTCGCCCTTTAGCACCGCGTCTCGTCCGTATCCCTTACTCGACTTTCACGACATGCATGTGGAGAGATGCAGTGGGATTATTCTTTTTAGGACCGTCCCCACACAGTAATTATAATACTTATATGGTACTAACAAAACATGTTTGTCAGTTCTTCTTCGCATTGAAATTAGAACTGGCGTGGCGGAATATTTCAAGAGTAGATTACCACCTATGGGTGAAATTATACAATGAACACTATATGTGAATAATAAACAATAATAAACAGTAATATATAATTTGAATAGAATAGGAACACTCTATTGTACACAATTTAACAGAAAAACATAGGTACAAGCTGGCTTCTAAAAAGCTGGGCGTCTCAATAAGGAGCGACGGTACTTCACGCCGGACCAAAAGCTGCTTCTGTACAAATCGCAGATCAGGTCCTGCTTGGAGTACTGCTCGCACCTGTGGGATGGCTCTGCCAAATACCAGCTTGCGCCTCTGGACTCAATCCAGCGTCTAGCCGTGCGACTAGTGGGTGACCCCGAAGTGTCCTGCGATCTAGAACCACTGCAACACCACCGTAGGGATGTCGGCTCCCTAAATGTGTTGAGGATCCCCTTTCCACCGCCGCACCACGCGCACTGGGCAGGGATTGCATCCCTACACGCTGGATTTACCGCGGATGCGTACCAATCGATTCTGTAAATCTTTCCTCTACAGAACCGGTAAACTCTTGAACGCTCTCCCTGCCCATATATCCCCCTCCCCCCAAGTACAGTCTCGGCTCCTTCAAGAGGGGCGTGAATGGGCACCTGTCAGGCCGGCATGGCATTCGCAACCCCCGCATACGACCGAATGTCAATGGACGTCGTTAGACACCTTATGGATGGCTCGGCGCCATATGTCGGGCTGTCAATAAAAAAATCCCTCCTAATCTTACTTTGTGGTAGGGTTTAACCCGCCCGGGTTGGTACCACCGCACCAAATGAAACGTCGGTCGAAACGGCTATGTAAATAGTTTGTGTTTTCCGACCAGTTCAGTATAGCCGGCACGATCAAAGGGGGAAGCACTGACATAGCACCTAGTTCGCCCGTTGTTATGGGCTGACATCACGGACGTTGTAGGTGATGTAGCCAAACGTGTCAGTTTCCATAAAAAAAACAAGGTATAAAAAAAATTCCCATCTAAGCATGTGACATGTTGTTTAGAGTTGGTATTGTAGCGTCTCGTGAGTAGAATACGGCTGTATTTTTATTAAATTTATGTTGGGTCCAATTGGCATATTGATTAAATGCCGACTTTGGGCCCAATTTGTCGCCAATTATTTTTGCTAATTATTTTTAAGGCTACAATAAATATAAGACAAACCGGCGATAGGCGCGCTCTACAGACATCTATACAGCTCTGATTCCACCTTGTTTGAACACGTAATTTGCATTAACGAGCTGCTATTTCAACATCAACATGTAAAAATATAATTAAACATAGATTATAATGTGTTCGTAATCAAATGTTTGTGTTAGTAAGTAATACGAGGAGGTGATCACGCATTTTTATCGGTTATATATAATATATGGCCTATGAACGAACAGTTCCGGATTAAACATATAAGAAATGTAGGCCCGTGAGAAAAATCAGTCAAAGTACTTTTATTTGATCAATACTAATAATACATAAGACTGTTTTTGAAGTGTTTGTACACTCTATGATACTAAAACTAAATTGACCATTTTTAGAATTAATCTTCTCTGTGTGTATGCATGTATGTATAATATGTTCCTCCATAACTCTTAAACCGATCATCCGAATTCGATTAAACTTAGTTCAAGCACATTTAACTATACGGTACACAGGATACTATGCTAAATAAAATTAAGTTCCGCTTACGCTTAAATGTGGCTCTCATACAGAGCTATTTTTTCCGTGCGCCGAAATAAAGTTACGGTAGCGGGCTTACTTACTTTCTTCTTTTTAAATACGAATTTCACGCGAGCGAAGCCGCGGGCAAATGCTAGTATAAAATAAATACATTGAATACGAGCAGGTACGTACAGTTATATGAATGCGGTCTAGAGGAAGAGATTCCTTAAAGATACATTTCTTGCTAACAACCTTTGAAAGTTAGCTATTTTCATTCTGCCTTTTTGTTGAGGTTATTTTAGTACACGTATAATTAAAAAGCCACAATAGAGTTCCGCTTTATAAAGAGTTTACCTCTTCGTTTTTCGGTTTTATTATTACTTTTAATTTGATGTTTTCGTTTTTATTTTACAAAGGTTGATTTTTTTATAGGACAAACAATTTCACAAAAACAATTTTACATTATTTACTTGTTTTAATAAACGTTGTTGTGGTTGTTGCTGTTTTGGCTTGGGGGTTGGCTCTAGGCCTGCAAACTAATCCCGCTTGGTTGGGGACCTTCGTGCAAAACCCCGCAGTCTCCAGCTACCCCAGCCAGCCTATGTCTTCCATGGAAGTCGACCGGGGTGTCTGCAGGCCGATTATCCCTTAGTCGCCTTTTACGACATGCACGGGGAGAGATGCAGTAGGACTATTCTTATTAAGTACCGACCCCACACAGTACTTTTTTTTTATATACACGTATAATTTGTGGCTTTTATAAATCATAATTATACACGTATAATTATGATTTATAAAAGCCACAATAGAGTTCCAATTTATAAAGAGTTTACCTCTTCGTTTTCCGGTTTTATTTTGTTGATTTTAATTTGAGGGGCGCCGAGACTTGCATTGCCTAGGGGCCTCTACGAGTATATGGCTTAATCCGGCCCTGCCTATGAAGACAGGCAAGTGCCGTATTTTATATAAAAAAAAATATGGTAGCTTAATTAACATGTAGCGGGTAATTTAGATGGATTTATAATTTGGAGAGTTTCTAACATAGTTTGGTTAAAAAATAGCGCACGTGTGAATAGGTATCGCGAGATGGCAGCAGCAGGTGTTGAGCGCTGATGTCAGAAAATTGTGTACAAGATGCGTGCCTACAAACAAGTGTGAGTCGGGACTTCGGGACTCACGTACCGAGGGTTCCGTATTATCGTATACCGTAGAGAATGTTTTTTTTTAATTAGTTTAAAACACATTTTATCCTCAGCGTGTGCAATCTATACTTTGAATATCAATAATTAGTTTGAAGATTTTAAAGGGCAATTCTGGGTAAGAATGTACACCATTCTAATTTTTTTTTTCGGAATAAAAAACTCCACTAACTTCACTCATTTTTGTAACAAGGGCCAAAGTTTCATTTGCATTCGAGAATAATATGGGAACCCTTTTTACTACTGAATCAGTAAGTACTGCAATACAATACATTCAGGTCAGCCTCGGCATCTCAGTGGTGCGATTGGTCGACTGACGTTCATGATCTTAAGCACACCAGCCCCCTGTCACAACTTGGATTGGCGACTGTTCGACCGTTTGAGGCTGACCGTGGTTCGGATTCCACGTAAAACTGTAGGTCTCTTCCCTTCTTACCTCGCTTCTTACCTTACTAGCTGGTACCACCACACAGATTGAAGGTCGGTCAAAGCGGCTAAATAGTTCTATAAATCGAAATAGTTTCTTGTTTTTCGTCCAGTTTAGTGTAGCCGGCACGACCGAAGGGAATCACTGACATGGCACCTAGTTCACCAAGGGTGTTAAGGGCTGATTTATTTGTGCTTATTTCTGACTTAAAACACCGCTAATCGAATTATACAAATTACCATAAATTCACACTAAAAGTATGAAACTCAATGATTAAGAAAAAATCATTAAGATAACTTATCGCAATGGATCATATTACTAAGCCTACGCCGTATGTCTGTCTGTCCGTCTTTCCGAGGGCTGTATCTCTTGAACCGTAATAGGTACCCCGTTGAAATTTTCGCAGAATATGTGTTATTATGGCCGATATAACAACAAATAATAAAAATAAAAAAAGTAAAAAATGCACGGGGTTCCCCATACAAGAAACTAAAAAATGTATGCACGCCATTTACCGAAAAAAATATGAAGCAGTTTAACTTTACTAATACATAGATGGCGTGACTGGCGCTGACCATGACATGGCGATACGGAACCCTTAGTGCGCGAGAATTCGACTCGCACTTGGCCGGTTTTTTAATGTCTACATGCCAGATGTGCGTCCGAAATGCATCGTTGGAATCATTATGTCATCACTCATTATTGATAATGTAATGTAATGAATAATTGACCACATAGCGGAGGTAAAAAATCGGTAAACCAGTTACAATACAGTGCGCTTACACCCAACGAGGTATTATGTTTTACTAGAACTATCGCTACGAAGCTAAAGAGAAAGATACAGATAAACGGCGTCCCAATAGCTGAGGTAGGTATGAGGTAAGGTGGCGGGGAGGCGTAGCGCAGAGCCGAGCGGTAGAGGGGAGCTCGCGCGGGGCGGGATGCGACCGGGATTGGGGATAGCGGGCGGTGAGAGGAGCTAGCGGGCGGTGAGAGGGGCTCGCGCGGGGCGGGAAGCGAGCGGGAGAGGGGCTAGCGGCCGGTAAGTGACAACGCCAGCCAAGGCCGACCCAACAGATCACAACATGCGCATTCGAATACAACTGGCATACAACCACCTCTCAGAGCAGAGAGAGAGAAACACGAAGATTGTGACGGTCGCCCGATGAAGGGTGAGCGATTTCATGTTTCTCTCTCGCTCCTGTCATCGGTAGGCAAGCGAGAGCGAGTAAGCGATAGCAACGTCGCAGTGGGGCTATGACGATGCAGCATGGCTTGTCTCCGTAGAGGAAGACAATGATAGTCGGCTATGGAACCGGGCATGCGCGATGCGCGCAGGCGGTGGCGCGTGCGACGAGTTCGGCCGCTCGCGATCGGCTAGTTTCGATGTGCCCCAATTCGTAAATTGTGCCTCAACTCGGCGGAGCAATGCCCGTTGCCCGAGTAAGAGCTCTAGTAAAACATAATACCTCGTTACTTACACCACCGTCCGTTTGCTTTGGGCGCTCATTGGTATCTGAACCAGTTGTTTACTTATGTAAAACATTATTTTAATGATGCAGGGTTTATTATTACTGTGTGTAATCGTAAACTTTATATTTTATGATGTTAATTGGAAAAAAAATAGCACACATTTATTTAAATTAATAACGAGTGCTCTTAAGACAAGAAGTTAACTTTCTCCATTCAAAATCGTCTTTCGGAATTTATGCTTTCTAGCCCCCGATCCGATTACATTATTACTTATCCGATTTTTACAATTTTCGGACATTGAAAATGTCTTTTCGATCGCTTCAGTATAGTCCCCGATGTCCAGCAAGTTTTAAGGCTACGTGAATATTTAGGGTGTCAAATGACGTGTATCGACGAGGCCTACAAAACGGTAAAAAAAACGTTTGAGAGTTTTTGAGAAAATCGCAAAAAAAAAACGCTTAAAATAGCCGTTTTTAGGAGGTTTAAAATGGACACTTTTTAATATATTTCTATATATATATTTTAAACTTGTATATTTTTATATTGTAGATTTTTTATTTTTTTATGTCATGAAGTTAGTTAAGCTTTATTGAGTCATCCATCACTTTAGATATTCAAAAAATTAAACGACAGGAACGTAGATTCAACCGTCGTAATCGGTAAAAATCTAAAAATGTTTAGGGGGTAAAAACATAAATGCCGAAAGACGATTTTGTATGGAGAAAGTTAACTTCCGTCTCGTCTTAAAGCTTTATAGTCTCCACCTATGAAAATATCTTTATACCTCCCTGAACTCCCATCCCATGCCATTTTCGCCGCGCGGAGACATTATAAATTTATAACGCACATAAACTCAATTATTTCGTAAAATAATGAAGTCAGATAAACAAACTTTATTCTCACTTATAATTTATAAACCAATGAAATCATCGACGAAAATATGTAAAACAAGTGAGCATTCACTTATTTAGAAGCGCAGACGGATTTTTTAACCACAGGAAAAACAAAACACAATTTTTTTTCGATTCTTTCCTAACCTAAAATTAACAATTCCCCTTTAGATATCATAGACCAAATTTGAGGTGAAGAACGCTGCCCGCAGGGTACGGAAATCTAAAAAAAATATAAAAACCGCGGTTTTTATATTTTTTTAAATGCTTTTTATTTCACAGATTTTTTTAAATAATTTTTTTGCTATTAATGTATTCGGCGGAATCGCGAGGCCGAAGGCCGAGCGATTCCGCCTCGCTTTCCAATCCGATCTTGACCAAATTGAAATGGGACCACACGGGAAGCTTTCAAATAAAAAAAGAATTTTCAAAATCGGTTCACCCAGTCGAAAGTTCTGAAGTAACAAACATAAAAACAAAAAAACAAAAAGTACAGTCGAATTGAGAACCTCCTCCTTTTTTTGCAGTCGGGTAAAAAGTAATCAAAGTAGATACGACGTCCACAACGATTGTAGCTGTGCACAATTAAAAGGCAATAAATAATGAATATAGAAATGTAACATAATGAAGCGGCGACCACGAATGGTAACTGGGCCATAGATTGGCTTCCGGGCATATTGTCACTGCGCTGGCGCAGTCACGAGGCGGTTAGTTACTCAACCGGCCACGCTGCGACCACGAGATACTGCGTGCTGTCGCAGTCGCAGGACTGAAACCACAGGAGTAAAGCTGAAACAGAGTTTAAATCTTAAAGATTGAGGCCGAAGGCCGATCTGTGTTTGTCCAGTTGGAGAATTTACTTTCTTACATAGCTTTTTTTTATCCGGTATGAGTGGCTGAATCGGAGGGGTCAAAGCACATACTCTGACCAAGCAATAACTAAAAAAAATTCAAAATATTAATTTAAACAGAGTACGAGTATCTTGTCCATATAGAATGGCATCGTTACCAAAAATGTTTTAAGTATTCCTCAGGCTAAATAAATCTCCAATTTAGCTGATGGCATAATAGACTTTTCGCCGGAAAGATTTTATTTAATAAAGGATAATCCTCTTATATTTCCTTCTCATTTTCTCTCACGAGTCTGTCTCCTTCTCTCTCGTGTGTGGATTGCATCACTCGCTGATAATGATGTTATGAGAGTTATTTATTACACGTTAACTCAATTAAAGTAATGATGTATTTTATGCTCTGTGCGTTTTCATTGCGCGTACACCGATCAACCGTGCAATGTAGATAGGGTACAGTGGCGTATTGGTTGGCCCACATAAAATGAGACGACTCGTCTCATATTCACTCAAAGTGTCGGTGAGTATTTATCTGTTGACGAAAGTAACATTTTTAATACAGTTAACATAAAAAGACATTTTTAGTTGAAGGTGGTAAAATACTTGTTACATTTCTTTGTATTTAAGTTTTACTAAATTGTTGTTGATTTGACTTGAGATACATATGTAAGGTATCAAAATTGACGATGGCACTATACACTAGATATATAGGTAATATAAATAGGTATAGTGGTCAGATTCTTAAGTACCTATTCATTTTGACGCTGTAAATATTAATGTTCTTGTGAGCGGTAGTATGGGCTAATTATTTGTAAGTTACTGTAATAAATAATATAAGGTACTAACAAAACATTGTGACTTGTGAAGTTTGTTTGTCAGTTCTTCTTCGCATTTAATTTAGAACCGGCGGAATTTTCGACATGTCCAAGCGTAGGTTACCTACCTATGGATGAAATTATATAGGTAATAAACAGTAAACAATATAATATATAATAATTTTATTTTCAAAAATTTAGTTTTCCGTCTCTTCTTAAGGTTCAGATACTGGCTAGACCGTTTCACTTCTGAAGAGCATGTGTCAAACATGTGTCTTTGTTTGTTTTGTAAATGTTATCTGACGAATAAATAATTGTACTTTCTTCCTTCTTTCTTTCTTCCTATAACATTATGTAGTTTTAGTATTTAATCACTACATTGTTTGGCTTAAAAGGGTTTAAGGGTAAGTAAATTTTTTGGGTAAGATTTTTTTAAATTATATTATGTGGCTTAAAACCAGCGACTCTATGTAGCTGGTTAGCTATATCGAGTCACATGCTGTGCCGCATCCTTTTCTTGTCATGGGACTGGGCACTGCACATATATTTGTATTTTCAAATTGTTATTCTAAGCGAAATTAGCCCAAGAATTTATTGGGCTTACATATCTAGTACAACTGTTGATCAGTGTGCGAGTACTCACAAACGTGGCGTGAGTTTACGAGACCGTTGTTGGAAGATTGGTAGGTATAAAATTATTGTTCTAATAGGTTGAAATTGAATTTAAAATACATCACTAATTGGTAGCCATTGGCGCTATGCATCGGTGTTCGATCGTCGAAGTTAAGCACATCGGGCGCGGTCGAGCTTTGGTATGTGACCGACCGTTCATTGATGTTAGTCGTAAACTTCCCATGCGAGTATTTTAAAAGTGTTTTAAAATATTTTACATTAATTTCACAGAAAAAAAAACGAATTCCGTACTAAATCGGGTATTGTCCTTTTTATTATGTAAATTTATTAATTTAAGTAATAATTTGTTTATTTATTTAAGTAACAATTTGTTTATTTATTTATTCATGTATTTATTTATTTATTTTTATTTATTCATCATCCATAGACAGTACACTGCACTCGGATTCATATTTTAACATTTAGCATTTAAAATGGAAGCACTGACATGACACCTAGTTCACCAAGCGGCAAAGTTTTTGGCAGCCACCTAAAATGTATGTATATATGTAATCGGTGTGATTTATCGCCATCGCACAACATCGAACACCACGTTTTGCAAAGTATTCGGACAAGATAACACCGAGCTCAGAAGGTCCTTCTGTGCTCGTTGCAAGATAATTATCAAATTCAAATTCAAATTCTAAATATAAATTTTAAACTTTTATTTGCAAACAAATAATACAGAAAACATAAAAGAAACAAAAATAATTAGATACTTCTAACAAAAAAGAACATTAAAGAGAAAAACAACACATATGTCATTGTTGGCAAACAGGATGCTTATCAAACAATAAGGCACGAATACCCACCTGCTGCATGACTCAGTGGAGGGTGAGAGGTGGATAGCATGTCGCCCTTTACCACGGCACCCTTCTCCTTATACCTTTTCTTTTTTTTTATGTAATCCGGTTTGGGTGGCTGAGTCGGAGGGGCCAAAGCACATGCTCCGACCAGCCAATATCACCTCCGAGAAGGTAGGTGGCATACCGGAGACTTCCCTGGATTGCTGGCTGTACTGGACTAGAGGAGAACACAACCGAGGCTGCTATGCGGCCATCTTACATGCAGTTACCTTAGTCGCCATTTACGATATCCACGGGGAGAGATGCAGTGGGGCTATTCAATTTAAGTATCTACCCCATACGGTACATATATTTTTTATTTTTGTGTATTCTAGGCTAAAATACGAAACTTAAAAAAATTTCTTAAACATGATTCAAGAAATCTCGCACAAGGTCTAATTTCCACTGGCTTCAACATTCAAAGTGGGCGTGTACTTCGTACCACACTCTATGATCAGGTTTATGCACCGAGCATACCTACGGGAGTGGCAACCGTCGAGCGCTAATATATAGGAAAATTAGCCGCGTGTTAGAGCATTTGCACTAATATATAGCGCTGCTGCGGGATCGACCGTCAGTGCGCTCGCGACTTGGGAACGAAGAACACGTATATGTGCACTACGCAAAATGGCGATTTGTGCAGTTCGTGCGTGTCGAAAGAGCTCAAGATCATCAGGAATGACAAAAGATGGCGTAACCTTTCATAATTAGGTCATTTTAATGATAATACAATGCTTAAAGCGTGTAAAATACAAAAATTCCGCGAGCTAGGAGCACGACTGCGCACCATACTGGGCGCGTACACATGATAGGCAAATTTGACAGACTGGAAAGAAATTTGAAATCAATTATTGTATATTCTAATTATGCTAATTCGTACGTGGAGTCGACAGCGCGTCGTGCTGCGTCCGCTGCTGAGTTGGCTGCCGTGAATAAACATAACAAATACAGGCAAATAAAAATTCAAAATTATATATTTACAGCTTTCGCAGTTGAAACAATGGGGCCCTGGTGTGCCGAGGCAAAAATTTTAGTGAGAGAATTGGGAGAACTTTTGCGGGAAATTTCAGGAGATAGCCGTGCCGGTTCCTACCTCACACAAAGAATCGGCCTTGCCATTGTGAGGGGGAACTCGGCCAGTGTCATGGGCACCTTTCCGACAGCGGCAGCGATGGACGAGATTTTTTTACTTTTAGTTGCTGTCGGCAAGGTGCTCGTGTAGCATCTTCGGGGATTTCCCGTTAAGGTTTTTATATATTTATTTATTATTATTTCTTTTATAGTTTTAGGTAATTTTAATTTAGGTAGTTTTAGTTTTTATGTTGTATGTTTTAAGTTTAGGTAATTTTAATTTAGGTAGTTTTAGTTTATATTTGTTATCTAATATTAATAATGTAATTGTCTAAATAAAGATATTATTATTGTATATGGGTGTTGTTAGTTTTTTTATGGCAATGACATGGATGAATTCAATTTATAATATGTATTGTTATTATTTCTTTAATATTACGTTTTCTATTTTTTATAATTATAAAACAAATATACCTATACAAAACTAATATATTGTATATTATGTATTATTATAATAAGTATTATTATTATCAGTGATAGGAATAGGTAGGACTTATTTACCTAAACTTCGAGGAACAGAGTAAAAAATTGGAGACTTCCTTACGACAATATTTTTTTCCGGTTTAATAATACCTATTCATGGTGTTATAATTTCGCGATTTAAAAAAAGTGGCCGCCATTTTGAACTTTTTAGTAACTGGATAGATTGCTTTCAAAATCGACATCTGGGTGTCAGTGAATACGAATCTGTAGTCAAATTTAAAAAAAGTAGCCGCCATTTTGAAATTTTTAGTTACTGGACCGATTGCTTTCAAAATCGATATCTGGGTGTGTGGGCTCTAAATACGAATCAGTAGTGAAAATAAAAAAAAGTGGCCGCCATTTTAAACTTTTTAGTTACTGGACCGATTGCTTTCAAAATCGATATCTGGGTGTATGTGTGGGCTCTGAATACGAATCTGTAATCAAAATTAAAAAAAAAAGTGGCCGCCATTTTGAACTTTTTAGTTACTGGACCGATTGCTTTCAAAATCGATATCTGGGTGTATGTGGGGGCTCTGAATACGAATCTGTAGTAAAAATTAAAAAAGTGGCCGCCATTTTGAACTTTTTAGTTACTGGACCGATGGCTTTCAAAATCGATATCTGGGTGTTTATGTAGGCTCTGAATACGAATCCGTTGTCAAAATTTAAAAAAGTGACCGCCATTTTGAACTTTTTAGTTACTGGACCGATTACTTTCAAAATCGATATCTGGATGTCTGTGTGGGCTCTGAATACGAATCTGTAATCAAAATTAAAAAAAGTGGCCGCCATTTTGAACTTTTTAGTTACTGGACCGATTGCTTTCAAAATCGATATCTGGGTGTATGTGGGGGCTCTGAATACGAATCTGTAATAAAAATTAAAAAAGTGGCCGCCATTTTGAACTTTTTAGTTACTGGACCGAGGGCTTTCAAAATCGATATCTGGGTGTCTGTGTGGGCTCTGAATACTAATCTGTAGTCAAAATTTAAAAAAAGTGGCCGCCATTTTGAACTTTTTAGTTACTGGACCGATTGCTTTCAAAATCGATATCTGGGTGTCTGTGTGGGCTCTAAATACGAAGCCGTTGTAAAAATTTAAAAAAAGTGGCCGCCATTTTGAACTTTTTAGTTACTGGACCGATTGCTTTCAAAATCGATATCATATTTTTTATGTTAACTACATATTGTTATTCAGAGCCCACACATACACCCAGATATCGATTTTGAAAGCAATCGGTCCAGTAACTAAAAAGTTCAAAATGGTGGCCACTTTTTTCAAATCGCGAAATTAAAACACCATGAATATTATTAAACCGGAAAAAAATATTGTCTTAAGGAAGTCTCCAATCTTTTACTCTGTTCCTCGAAATTTAGGTAAATAAGCCCTACTTATTCCTATCACTGATTATTAGCACAACTTTTCAAAAATATTAAAACAACAGTCTTGTTTAATTTTTCAATATTTTTTTTTAATTCAAACAATAATATTCGTTCAGTAAAAACTATTTGAAATAATATTACAAATAACAATTTCAAAATTCACAGATATACCGCACCATCATTGTCCGTCAGACTGGCATTCGTAGTGATCCCGTCAAGTTGCCGTCAAGCAAGGCTTCCGATTGGTCGGACGGTCGGCTCTTACTACCAGATACCCGAGCCAAGCCAGCGATAACAAACCTGTCGCTCGCCTTGCTCGCTCTGTCTCTCTCCATATCGCGGGGCGCGATATGGGTAACGGAGATAGACAAGTCACGTCATAAAAGATTAAATTGCGATTTCGATTTTCGTAGTAGTAGGAATTTTTGGCTAGCCGTGCTCCGATACAAACGCAGTAGCGTTGCGTCTCCCGTAGGTATTCTCCTTGGGTTTATGTGCTTGTCGTTGGCCGATTGTGAAGTTAGGCGCTTTTGAAAATGCCTGTGCAGAATACATACTCAAGGTGCTAAAGCGCAAACCCAATAATTCCTGCCTACCCTACACCTACCTACTCCCTACCCCTACCTAGACCTGCTGCTTCATCGTTCAGAACCAGTGTAAAACTGTAGGTTTTTTTTTTTATGGAAACTGACACGGTTGGCTACATCACCTACAACATCCGTGATGTCACCCCATAACACCGGATGAACTTGGTGCCACGTCTGTGCTTCCTTCGGTCGTTCCGGCTACACTGAACTGGACGGAAAACACAAACGATTTACATAGCCGTTTCGACCGACCTTTCCTTCTGTGTGGTGGTACCAACCCGGGCGGGTCAAACCCTACCACCTAGTAATATAAGAAGGGAGGCATATCCCTTAGTCGCCTTTTACGACATACACGGGGAGAGATGCAGTGGGGTTATTCTTTCAAACCGGCCCCACACGGTACAAAAGGTCCCTTCCCTTGCCCCTTACTAGGTGGTAGGCTCAAATTGTAGCCGACTGGGTTGGTACCACCGTACTGGATGTAAGATGGCCGCATAGCAGCCTCGGTTGTGTTCTCCACTAGTCCTGTATAGCCAGCAATCCAGGAAAGTCTTCGGTATGGCACTACCTTCTCGGAGGTGATATTGGCTGGTCGGAGCATGTGCTTTGGCCCCTATGACTCAACCAACCATACCGGAATACATAAAAAAAAATCAATTTCCTCCCATGTACAGCCTGGACATTTTCAAAGGGGGCGTGAAAAGGCTCTTGTCAGGCCGGCATAACATTCGCAATCCCCGTGCATCACAGAATGTCCATGGGCATCGTTAGACTCCTGCTTGTAGGTTAAACGATGCCACATGTCGCGCTATCCATAAAAAAACCGGCCAAGTGCGAGTCGAACTCGCGGACCGAGGGTTCCGTATCGCCATGTCATGGCTAGCGCCACTCACGCCTGTTATGAATGCTTCATAATGCTTCATAATCTATTCGGTAGATGGCGCGCGCGCATACACATTTTGGTTTCTTCTATGGGAACCCCCGTGAATTTTTTACTTTTTCTTATTTTTATTATTTGTTATTATATCGGCCATAATAACAAATACTCTATGAAAATTTAAACGGGCTACCTATTACGGTTCAAGGGATACAGCCCTCGGACAGACAGACAGACAGACGGCGTAGGCTTAGTAATAGGGTCCCGTACCGGATACGGAACCCTAAAAAAGCCACAAAACATTTGAGTTGGTCACCCCGGACCAAGAGTTGGCAGATATTCTTTTCCCCCCGGAAAAGAATATCTCCCAACTCTTCTGAAGTGGCACGTTTCACTGAATTAGCTTCATACCCAGTGCCGGACTTGCACTATTATTAAGTATAGGCCAATTGGCTTTCGCCGCCCGCGCAAAACATAAATAACAAAGGATAGGAGTATTACTTTTTGTACCGTGTGGGGCCGGTACTTTAAAAGAATAGCCCCACTGCATCTCTCCCCGTATATGTCGTAAAAGGCGACTAAAGGATATGACCCCTTTTTATATTACTAGGTGGTAGGGTTTAACCCGCCCGGGTTGGTACCACCGCACTGAATGAAAGGTCGGTCGAAACGGCTATGTAAATAGTTTGTGTTTTCCGTCCAGTTCAGTGTAGCCGGCACGACCGATGGGAATCACTGACGTGGCACCAAGTTCATCCGGTGTTATGGGCTGAAATCACGGATGTTGTAGGTGATGTAGCCAACCGTGTCAGTATCCATAAAAAAAAATAAAAAAAATTACTAAGTCGCAATGGGGAATTAAAACCTTAACCCAAATGATATTTAGCATTTAATAGATCGAAAACTCTATCCTCAAGTGACTTGCTTGAGTATTGCGTCAATAATCGCGCACAAACTTGACGGCTTACACTGTACCAAAGCGCAAGTGTTAGCTGTAATATTCTTTAGCGCCTTCGGAAATCTGCCGCCCCCTGAAGTTTGCGCCCCTAGGCCGCGGCCTATACGGCCTAATGGGAAATCGAGGACTGTTAATACCTAAAGTGCGGAGTGCGCCTGGCATGAGAAAAGCCTACATTTACAACCGGTCACCAACATGCATCTAGCCACAGAAACCACTGGCTTGTCAACTTAGCCAACATCCTGCCGCAAATGACCACTCCGGTGGCTGCAGAGCGGTTCACGACAAGTAAACGGTATTTATTTACCAAAGATATTGCCGATATGCTAATTAAGTCATATATCGATTGCCACAGCGCTGTTTTGAAGCATTCCCTTTAAGAAGCAATATTATAGCTGAGAGATCTGAAAATAGCCAGATGGGCAATTACGAACGCGCTGCATGGAGACACCGTGTCTCCAAAATTTCAACCAATCAACTTACAGCAACTCCACGCTGAGACGGACGATGAACCGCTACATCGGTCCATCAAAAACTCGGTCCGGACTTCCGGAGTAGCGGCAATACAAAACCGCGTGCGGAATTGTCCCGTCCGGTTCAACGGATCCGTAATTTTGACGGACGGACAGTATTAAATACTCAGGCGCGTATTAAATACCTGGCGGAACCAAATTTCGGTTCCGCCAGGATTGGATTTAGTGGACAAACGAGATCCGTCTACGTCAAAACGTCGGCATGCGTCATCTATCACCATCAGAGAAAAAAATCGGTTAAGCGCGAGTTTTATTCGAGTACGGAGAGTTCCGTAGATCCGCTGTATTCATAACTGTCAAGAAACCATTTCCGTCTATCTTTTGTATTTCTACAATGCAAAATATTAAAAAGTGTGGCGCCATCTATTATTCGGTAGCGTGACTAATCGATTCTTAGCTTGTTAGATAGATAGAAAATCCTTTATAATTGCTCCAGTAAACATTAAACAGTAACAAACACATTAAAAAATTTACATAAGGTGCAAAGGCGGACTTATCCCTTACAGAGATTTGTTTCTTGTACATAGATTCTTGTATGTATTCAATACTTTTTTTTACTAGGGTTCCGTATCCGGTACGGGACCCTATTACTAAGCCTACGGCGTCTGTCTGCTGTCTGTCCGTCCGTCCGTCCGTCCATCTGTCCGAGGGCTGTATCTCTTGAACCTGTCAGAATTTCGCCCATAGGGCAGAGCTGAAAAGACCATCTGTTATGTTTTGGACCACAAGTTATCCACAATGGCTATGATCAAACCCTGGTACCTACTTTGAACCTGACCTTAGTAACGCAAATAATCTACAATAATTTGACCATGACCATGGTTGACCCTCGGTTACGGTCAGAACTTTTATTACGCTTTCGCTTCGCCATTTCCATAATCCATGCTATTACACAAACTATTTTGTCATTTCTAAGAAACTGCTTGACAAATTATTTTTTTTTATAAGTATCAGAAATTAATTCTACCATATTGATTTATCCGCGAAATTGATACCAAACTTGACCTAGTAGCCAAAGGTGGACAGTTGTAATTTATAGACTGAAGCCCCCGCGGTGGGGAGGGGGCGGAGGGGTGAGAGGGCAGAAGTTATAACCGTGTCGATAACATTCAACACGAAATACGACACGGATAAAGTGTGTTGGGACTCAGCCCGGTGGACCGCGCTCTAGGCGAGCGTGTTACCGGGCTTTACCGGGCCCCCCGGCCTGACACGGAGCACCGGCCGACACGGAAAGTCCGCCGGTCTGTGTCCGCCGACAGAGGGGCGTATTTATGCAAGCAAGTACAATAAATAAAATTCAATTGCTGAAATCAATGAAAACAGGATTAGTGGCATAATAACATCCTAGCGGACCCCGCCGCCGTGCTCGCAACATAACACTCCGTGTTCTGTCTGGGCTAGGTCCGGTACCACCTCTGACGGGGGTCCCGTGGGCTACAGATCGTAATCGGCTAATTTTGAATCAAGGAACGACTGTGCCAAGTTTATTACTAATGTCTACAAAAATAACAATGGTACCTATTTGCTCTATGAAAATATACTACTTTATACCCTTTGTCAGCCTCGGTAGCTCAGTGGTGCGGTCGGTCGACTGTTGTTAAGCACACCTGGACACAGTACTTGGAAGGGTGAACGCTTGACCGTAGGAGGCTGACCGTGGTTCGGATTCCAAGTAAAACTGTAGGTCCCTTCCCTTCTTACCTTACTAGGTGGTAGGATTTGTCCCGTCCGGGTTGATACCACCGCAGTCTCGGTCGGAACGGTGATTTACCTAAATAGTTCGTGAAATGAAGGGAAGCACTGGCATGGCACCTGGATCACCCGGTGTTATGGGCTCACATCGCGGATGTTGTAGGTGATGTAGCCAACCGTGTCAGTTTCCATAAAAAACATATATACATTATAATATTTTATTTGTTACAATTATACTTTATTCAAGAGTTTATAGCTAGCTTAGCGTGCCAAAATGCATTTTAAACTATTTAGAAACCGCGTGGTTATTCGTGATTTAATTTCTTAGGTCTATTGGTATTTAAATGGCTTTTCAATCAGAGGTAAAGTAAAGGGATATTATGCTATGTAATTATAATCGCCTGGTACTTCAAGACTAGTCTATAATTAAATTATATTGTTTTTTGTGAATAATATTACTTAGGTACTTGAACGCCAATACGATGATTAAAAAAAAACCTGCCAAGTGCGAGTCGGACACGCGCACTTAGGTTTCCGCACCACAAAAAAAAGTTGAAAAACAGGTTTCTTGTATGGGGACCCTTAATTTTTTTTTCCTTTTCTATTTTGTATTAATTGTTGTTATATCCGCCATAATAACACATATTCTGTGAAAATTTCAATCGGCTAGCTATTAAGGTTCCAAAGATACATAGCAAGACAGACAGACAGACAGACAGACAGCTGCTTAGGCTTAGTAATAGGATCGGCTATCGAAACGGCTATGTAAATAGATCGTGTTTTCCGTCCAGTTCAGTGTGGCCGACATGAAGTGGAGGGAAGCACTGACATGGCACCTAGTTCACCCGGTGTTATGGGCTGAAATCACGGATGTTGCAGGTGATGAAGCCAACCGTGTCAGTTTGCATAAAAATAATTTCCGTACGGGGACGGAAACCTAAAAATTAAAATTAGACACACCATAATACCCTGCGAAGTGTCTTGGCGATTCTTCTTCGTGGGTGTAATCGAACCGGATTGTGACAAGTTCGAGTGCAGTTTAACTGCCATATTATCAATGATCGATAAACAATAAACAGCAAAGCAAAGAGTAAGTACATTATGTTTAAACTTTTAGCTCCTACCTTCTAGGAGGTGATATTGGCTGGTCGGAGCATGTGCTTTGGCCCCTCCGACTCAGCCACCCATACCGGATTACACAAAAAAAAAACACAAAACCAAACCAAAAGCAAGATTTTCACGGAAAAGCGGGAAAGCTTCTCGCGGAGAGGACTGGCGACCGCCGCCGCCGCGCCCGTTCCAAAGCTTAATTTTTTGTAGGTTTTACATACATACATATCACACACGCTGAATCCCGACAATCGGGGTAAGCAGAGTAATCGGTGTTGTGCTGCAAGAACTCTGGTAAATTACAGCACAACACCGACCACCACGTTTCGCAAAGTATTCGAACAAGATTCAATCGATCAAGCAGCAAATAAGGCACGAAGACCCACCTGCTGCATGACTCGGTGGAAGTACCGTGCCAAGGTGAGAGGTGGCGAGCCCGTCGCCCTTTAGCACGGCATCTTGTCCTTATCCCTTAGTCGCCTTTAACGACATGCACGGGGAGAGATGCAGTGGGGCTATTCTTTTTAAGTACCGGCCCCACACGGTACTTGTAGGTTTTCTATTAATTTTAGATTAGAATTACTTTTAGTTCAGTAGGTATAGTAGCAATGATTAGATTTTTATATCTATCTTCAAACTTTATGTTTCCTTAAGAAATACAAACATGTTTTTTTATGCATAGGTAGTTTAAAAGATATTAAACAAAAATACACAGTCGTATGTTATGTAATTGTGTTATGTAACGTAAATTCTACGTAAAGCTGTGTAATAAAATAAGGGATATGACTCCCTTCTTATATTACTAGGTGGTAGGGTTTAACCCGCCCGGGTTGGTACCACCGCACTGAATGAAAGGTCGGTCGAAACGGCTATGTAAATAGTTTGTGTTTTCCGTCCAGTTCAGTGTAGCCGGCACGACCGAAGGGAAGGCTGACGTGGCACCAAGTTCACCCGGTTTTATGGGCTGACATCACAGATGTTGTAGGTGATGTAGCCAACCGTGTCAGTTTACATAAAAAAAAAAGAAAAAACACACTACAACAAAAGTGTCGTGTCTAACACATGTTTCGGTCTAACTCTCAATCGCGAAGTGTCTATAGCAGCGGTTCTCAAACTTTTTTGGTGACGGAACCCTTTTGGAAAGCGAAATTTTTGACGGAGCCCTAATATTACTTACATAATATTATAATAAAAGAGAAAAACAATAATTCAATACCTATCTAATGGGAGGTATGAAACTGTTTCTTATTTTTCATCAATTGGTTGATATCAGGTTTGATAGAAGAGAGTTGAGTTGAGTTCGTCTGCGCGGCCGAGTTGAATCGAGCCAGAGAGGAGAAGTGTATTTTTGATTTTTTTTTCTCGTATTCTCGCGGAGCCCTCACAGAGCCTAGGGCTCCGCGGAGCACACTTTGAGTATGGCTGTTCTATAGTTTAAAGTGCTATGAGGAATTCGTTCCAAAATAGACTTGAACTCCGTGCGCCTAAGTCTAGTGCGAAATAGTGTGTAGTGTTCGTCTGTGAATTAGGTCATACATACCTATAGAAATAGACAATGGGAATAATCTTTCACAAAATGCAATCTTCATGATGTGTCATTGGAGTTTCAGCTCTACTAACCAATAACATTCTCAAGACAGCGCAATACATTCGTTTGGATAGTTTATCCATAGAGATAAAACGTGGAGGCGCTGCAAACAATTTTTGGAACGAAGTACTTTATCGCACGAGACGACACTTGGAGAACGAGAGCTAGGCCGAAAAAAGTGTTAGGCTTCGACCGTCACGAAACTTTTGTTGTAGTATAAAATTTATTTATTAAAACGTAATTACAATGACGGGCTTGACGGGCTGACGAACTTGCTTCCCTTATCCCTCCTCCTCCTGTTCGCCTTCGCCAAACCCGCCATACTCTCGCGGAACACCCGTTTGTAGTCGACAGAAGAGTTCTTCGAACTGCACGATTCTCTAAATCGTTCTTGTGCCGCACTGCAAAGGTGTGGAACGGGCTCCCAGGAAATATCTTCCCCCACTCCTACAATCCACAGATCTTCAAATCGCGGGTTAATAGCCTTTCCCCAGCAACATTAGTCCACCTCCAAGCCGGACTGGCACCTCCTCGGGGGTGAAATTGGCTGCGCCTGAGGTTGCGACTTCGGACAGAGCCACCCAGTTCGGTAGCAATAAAAAAAAAAAATAAACAATAATATTATTAAAACCATAAAAAAATAAAATAACTGAGTATAAGCCAACTAATAACTAAATTAAAATAAAGAGCTCTTCCATAGGGACTGTGGCCACAGATTACTTAATAGTTACTTCGTAACAGATAAATCGCTCCATAGAAAATGTTCCTACCTTCGGGCTTTAATAGCCTACTGTTACACGTCGCCAATCGCTGCGTGCGAAAATGTACCTTAACGATCGAGTGTAAAGTGGTTATTGCTTTGCAGCTGCGCGCAGTTGCGTGGGCGAGCGTCTATGTATACTTCGCGCAGCTGACGAATTTCCACTGAAATAGACCGCAAGTACATATAGTGCGTGAGGCCTGCTGTGGCTGCGTGTGATGTGTGTGTTGTGTATTTACAAGCGTATTTCTATGTATAGGTATATTACTGCAGTATAGACGTTATTTTTTTTTTCATTCAATTACTCTCAAACGTTGTTAATTTATTTCAATAGAGCGAAAGGGACTTTGTTACAACAAGGGTGTTCCAAGACACGTCCCTCTTTTTAAATGCCTTGATCGTTTTGATGATCTTCGTGGTAAAAATAAACAGAGGCGTGGTCTCATACAAAATCATTCATAAATTCTGAAGAACACACATTAGTGTTGGCTACATAGAAAACTAACATATGAAGCATGACAACTCCTATACTAATCGCAAAAATCAAATTGGAAAACGAAAAGGTAACCTTGTAACGTCGTGTGCAAACTGTTTTGATCAAGTGGCATTGCCTTTTCATAGAAAGAAGTACAAACGCGCAAGTACAAACTTTACTTCGAGACAAAATCAGCTCGGACGTCCAAAAGCGTCCGCGTGTTGTGATTTGCTCTTTTCGAATTCCTAAGCCCCGCGCGCACCTCCCCGCAACAACCCCCGCAGTTCACGCCGCATTTCTATACACACCACCCGCTCCCGCTGCCCTTACCTCTGACTCCCTCCTCCTATGTTTTTTTTTTGCGATTAGTAAAGAGAAGTCTCGAAATTCACTCCACACGACCAAAGAATCAGCCGTACTCGGCAACGGAAAGTATTCTTGTTGTTTCATACGTTGTACTTCCAAGAATACCTTAGAAAATATTGTTTTGAATCGAAACCGGACCAAGTTGTGTGACAAGATTACATAATATCTATGGGTTCGGATCAAAATTACCTCTATGGTCGAAACAATATCCTCTAGTTTAAAGCGATCTATGCAAATGGGCTATATCGCAAGCGAAGGAGGGTTTTAATTACGCATTGTCTGCTAAAACTAGTGGGAGATTATGAAATTTATTCAAATGATTCATCAGTAACAAGCAATTTGATCAATCTCTACCTCTTGTGTGGCATCACGTCATCAATTAATCTTCATTTAAATTTAGATAAAGTTTCACAGGATCATGTCTTTAAATATTTAAGTAAGTAGGTACTTTGTACTGATTGAAGGCCATTGTTTGTCTCCCAATCTACTATGTAACTACCTTACGTATTTTTAAATTTGCTCTAGAAAAATTCCTTGTTCGATATTTTTGTTTGAGGTCAACAAAACCAGGGCACTATGCCGTGCTAAAGGGCGATAGGTTAGCCACCTCGCACCTTTTCACGGTCCTTTCACCGAGTCATGCAGCAGGTGGGTCTTCGTGCCTGACTTGCTGCTTGATATAGTTATGTATCTCTTCCGAATACTTTGCTAAACGTGGTGGTCGGTGTTGTGCTGTAATTTACAATAGTACTTGCAGCACAACTCCAAATACTAATCGCAAAAAAATTATAGGAGCGGGGAGGCTGAGGTAAGGGCAGCGGGAGCGGGTGTGGTGCATAGGAATGCGGCGTGCGTGATAGAATCACAGCCGGCGGAAGGGGGTGGGGGGTGTTTTATGGGGCGGACCACAGATCATCGAATACCGCGCGCGCCCCCTCCTAGAGACGCACTGAGCGCGATTTCCCTACAACGCCGTTGAAGCCTGTGGGCGTGGCCTATGACTTACATATGTGTGTTGTGCGTGTGCATTTGTTTGTGCGTGTGCCTAACTTGCTCCTCTTTGTGTGTAGTATCGATACTAACACACACATACACACATACACAGAGCTAGCAGCTCTGCGTTCTTTTATTGGGTTTCAAATATTATTATTACTTTCGCCTCTAGGAGAGGCGCGCGCGGTATTCGATGCTCTGTGGGGCGGACCGTTCCCCCTCCCCCCGTAACAAGATCATTTTGAATGCATGACAATTATGTGATCGATCACCTAGAATTTTCTGTTTGTCACGGACTGCCAATCGACCTTCAATACAAATGTAGGTCCATAAACAAGCCCACAAGCGTGACAGTACCAATTCCACAGCATGATAAAATGATCGATTTCGACGCCAAATCGATAAATGTAATGATACTATCGCTAGTAGCGCGAATTTCGAACACATTTTATATCGCTATTAGACAGCACTATTGTACCTACCTGCCTTTAAAGTACGTAGGTAGGTATATAGTCATTTTTCAAATTAACTACATGCTCGCTTGCATGCCCTTCAAAACACAAGTTTTGAAAAAGTGTGAATATGACAAAGATGTTGAGGATTATCTCCAATTAAAAAAAAAATTTTACTAGCAGATGAATTTACGAGCTCTATCAAAGCTCCGCCGCCGCCAAAGAAATAAATATCCAGACACGGAATTAACGTACATTCATACATTTCAACTTGTTAGTAAGGTTTGGTGTGCATGCAGTTCATTTGTAGTATACATACAATTTTAATACGTGAAAAAAAGTGTTCTGTGGCATCGTAGCTCTGAAACGGATGGTCCCATTTGGATGCGGTTTTTCTTTACTATAAACCTGGTTTAACTGGGATTGTTCTTAGCTATGTTTGTAATAAAGCAATTAGAAACGATTTGCCCTCCAAACTTTAACTATTTCATTTCTATAGTGTGACAAATTAATTAATTAATTAAATAAGAATTTCAATAAAATTATTGCGTTCCTTAAATATTTCAGTAATTTGTTTCTATCGTCTAAGTTCAATTCTGTTTTTTATTGTTTTATATGTATGGCAACTTTTTAATTTTCTATTTGACAATATTTTAAATGGTTTTATTCGCTGTAATGAGTATTATGACTATTTAAATTGTACAAATTCTTGTATAGGTTATAAAGTCTTATAATTTGTTTTATTTCTAATTCGTATATAATGAGATGAATTTCCGTGTGAAATAAACAAATATATAAAAGCCCAATATTAACAACGAACTCCTCAACAGTGTGATGGCACTTCTAGGTGAATTCTTTTAACAGCGAGTACTTAGTATCAAAGTGCCTCCGCCTACCACGTGGTCCGCGGACCATTCATCATTCCTCAATACTTTCCTGCGGTATCAACCTTCGTGCGAGTATCGCTTTTGCGGCGGAATTCAGTTTTATCGTTTCATTGATGTAAATTATTGTAATAATATATATATTTGCATTGTGATCTTTTGCGCATCTCTACCCGTGCATGTCGTAAAAGGCGACTAAGAGATAAGGACAAGATGCCGTGCATAAGGGCGACAGGCGAGCCACCTCTCACCTTGGCGCGGTCCTTCCACCGAGTCATGCAGCTGGTGGGCCTTCGTGCCTTACTTGCTGCCTGATAGTTACCTTGTCCAAAACTTTGCTAAACGTGGCGGTCGGTGTGGTGCTGTAATTTACCAGAGTATTTGCAGCACAACAACGATTACTCTGCTTACCCTGATTTTCGGGATAGAGCGTGTGATGTGTATGTATGTATCTTTTGCGCGTGTTTAAACTAATTATTGAAATTGGTAGATATCTGACGATGTTATTGAATGGTACTAAAAGATAAAGTACGGCCGAGGAAACACTCACCAGAATTTCCGGCCGTAACTCACCGGGCGGCCGGCCGGAGCTTAATTTAGTATTTGCAGAATAGTATGTGCCGATTCATGCCCCCTACAATTTACCGCCGGCTGGGATGTCCGGCCTAAAGTCCGTCCGGAAATTCCGGAGAGTTAGGCTACTTTGTATTTTGAAACAACATTTGACTGAAATCACAATAAAAGAAACAACATTTAAATTATTAAGAAGCTAATATATCACAAGCAGCAATCTCACAGAAGCAGAATATCACAGAAAATACCCCTATCGATGCTTTAGTTCATTATAGCCGGCACGCACGACCAAAGGGAAGCACTGACACGGCACCTAGTTCACCACCCACACGGTGTCATAGGCTAAAAATTATTATATGAAAGAAACCGTTTGTACCGTGTGGGTGGGGCCAGTACTTTAAAAGAATAGCCCCCACTGGCGGCTGGTCTTAAAGTGCGCTCGTGCGCCGCACTACCATACCACGAGAAGTCTTTACTTCACTCAAAATAAATAATACCTTACAACATACTACATTAAAACCATAAAGATCGTACTCCAAATAAATACGAATGTGAATTCGACCTTATTTTATAGATCACAAGGCACGTTTTTCCGAGTAAACGCGCGCGCCGTGCGGAATATAAATCGCACGCGGGTCTCCCATAATGAATGTATGGCGATCGGCAAAACACCGCTGGCGCGTGAGACAGAAGATACTTCATAGAAACAGTATGGGCCGAAAGGAGTTCTGCGTGCGGCGCACGAGCGCCAAACAAGGACGCTATATCGTGAATACCCGCGCGTGCGACACGTCGCGTCGCGAGCGATTCGTTTTGCACAAGTCCGTCTTACAAACTCTTTGCCGTCTACCTAGAGTCAGCGCGCTGTCATGTGATATCTATCACATACCCGTTAGCGCGCGAATATTTAAAATGGGATATGGTTAGGTTTTGTGCTTTCTGTCTCGTGATACTGTGAATTAAGTGGTGCCGATATTTGCCTAAGCGTTGGTTAAAGGCAAGGCTTTTCAATCAGGTGATCCCGGGTTCAATTCCTACTTTTCAAATGCTTTTATTTTTATAATGTTTTTTTTTTAAGTATTTTTGGACTGTTTTCTTTTTGAAAGCTGCAGTCGTGTTGTGGTCTATGGGGTGTATTCATAAAGTTACTAAAAATAAGTTAAAAAACTTGTTTGGATTTTTTTTTTCTTGTTTTGCAACTCATTGAGTGTCTTGAGAATATTCATACTAGGTACTTACATAATAAAACGCAGGCGTTTAAAAAATTCGGAAGTCCCGATCTTAAAATAACATGACGGGAATGTGTTGGGAAATTTGGTATTTAAGTAGGTAGGTACTTAGCGCACTACCGGTCACTGAAGTCACCAGCCGCCACTGATAGCCCCACTACATCTCTTCCAGTGTATGTCGTAAAAGGCGACTAAGGGATATGACTGCTTTCTTAAATTACTAGGTGGTAGGGTTTAACCCGCCCGGGTTGGTACCACCGCACTGAATGAACGGTCGGTCGAAACGGCTATGTAAATAGTTTGTGTTTTCCGTCCAGTTCAATGTAGCCGGCATGACCGAAGGGAAGCACTCACATGGCACCTAGTTCACCCGGTGTTATGGGCTGACATCACGGATGTTGTAGGTTGTAGGTGATTGTAGCCAACGTAGTGTCAGTTTCCATGAAAAAAAAAGAAAGAAAAGAAACAGAATTAAGTCGCCGATAAACGAATATGAGTAGAGTGCGTGTGGGGGCGTATTCCGTGCCCGGTCGCGTGGCGCGCTCGTGTCGTGACCTTGAACAGAATAGGCTAATGGGGTCTCGTGAAGCGGCGACCTCCAAGCTGGAGCCCCTGGGCTGCATTCCACAATGCCCAGCCAGTGGGCATTTACCGAATATAATTGTGCGTTTGAATTTGTTGAGAAATTTTACAATTAATATAGCGATAAACGTTAAATATGACATTGAAACTAATAATTGAGGAATTAAATTTTAGTGCGAAGGTATGTAAGAAATAAATACATAGGTCGTTAGAAACACTTAACACTTGTTTATATAAAAAAATATTTCACAGAAAAAAACACAGTGTAAAATTTACATGAGGTGCAAAGGCGAACTTATACTTTACAGAGATTTCTACCAGTCAATCTTTGATATTTGAGAGTCGATTTAATATATGTAGACAAATGTAAGTAGGTAGCATGATAATATGTCATTGGTAGGTAGTAGCAAAAGGCGTGAGCGTGAGAATTGCAAATAAAATAATTTAATAATAGGAATACTTCAGTAAGAAAGCAGAGAAGATGTTAAAGTATCTGGATCTGCAGCACGAGGTTACCAAAATGTGGCCCGTCGACTCGACGATCGTTGTGCCCATAGTCGTATCGGCGCATGGGCTGATAGCGAAGAGCCTTGACGATCACCTTGAGAGGCTCTCGCTGAGTGGTTGGGTCAAGGGCCAGATCCAGAAGGCAGCCCTGCTCGACACTGCACGCATCGTCCGGAGGTTTCTCTCCCTGGGGCCCGACCATCGGTAGCTTGGGTTCGCCCCGCTGCCGGTGGCGGAAACTCCGTTTATTTTTATATTAATTTTAGATTTTAATTGTTAAAAAGAAGTAAAATTTATATAAAAAGGAACGTGTAATTATAGGAATACTTGTA
The DNA here is from genome assembly GCA_946902875.1 of Nematopogon swammerdamellus. Classification (NCBI taxonomy): domain Eukaryota; kingdom Metazoa; phylum Arthropoda; class Insecta; order Lepidoptera; family Adelidae; genus Nematopogon; species Nematopogon swammerdamellus. Next base: position 29,116,921 of record OX336335.1, read on the forward strand.
ATAAATAACTAACTGCTGTACACGGCTCCGCTCGGATATACAAATCGATGAATAGATTGCAAGAGAAATTTCCTAACGCTTGTGAAAACCACATAAAAATCGGCTCAGTGGTTCCGGTGTTTACCCCAAGGGAAGATTTTCAGGTAGCAGGGAACGCACACACCGGAAGGCCGTTCCACACTTTCGCCGTACGACACAGGAACGATTTCGAAAAGCGATGTGTTCTCAGATGTTTCGTGTCATCAACGTATGGACGTTCCGAGCGAGTACGGCGGGTGTGGCGGACACGGATGGGGGCAGGAGGGATGATGGAAGCCTTGGTGGAAGTGTTGTATGTAATACATATATGGTATATATTGGTTTCAAGTAGCCTTCTAGCTGCACAACAATAGTAGGCAGAACTATTGTCTTTAACAATTAGATTGATTGTATTGGCAATGAACGATGCTGTGATTAATCAAATATGTATGCACGTAGGTGAAACACTATTAAACATATTTCAACTGTTAGCTATAACAGCAGTTTCCAAAAGGTGTTCCACGGAACCCTGCGGTTCCGTGGAACATGAGCTGATGATGAAGTGCATAGTTACCATAAGTGATCAAATAAGGATGACATGATAATTTTGACTAATGACTAATGACTTACCTATTCAATATTTAAATTTAAATAATAAATCTGTAAGGGATGGTCACGGAGTAAGTTACTTTGTTTTATGAGATACTGAGTTTGTAGACTCTATGTATGATACTAAAATTAAATTGACGATTTTTAGAAATATTTTCCGTATGTATGTAGTATGTTTCTCGATAACTCTTAAACCGATGATCCGAATTCGATTAAACTTAGTAAAAGCACATTTTTAACTATACTTGACACAGAATAGGCTAGGCTATAAAATTCAGTTCCGGTTACGCTAAGATGTGGCTCTCGTACAAACCGATTTGTTCCGCGCGCCGAAATAAAGGTAACGCAAGGAACGCAGTTCGGCCTTCTTACTGACTTACTTACTTTCTTCTTTTAAAATACGAATTTCAGGCGAGCGAAGCCTCGGAAAAAATCTAAATGAGTACGTATGTACCATAGTGGGTAGATTAAAGGCTTCATCTTAAATCTTGGGCATCGGCTGATCTCTAAAATCCGATATTATTTAATTTAGTGAACGTACTGGCTTTTTACCTTTGACAAAATGTTGCTCATGCACAATACAAACGGCTTCAATCTCTCTGTTTACATATATTATTTACCAAAATTTCTTATCGATCAATTAATCTGTGCACAGCGCCTGACCCGACCTCACATGTCCAAATTAATTACGAAAGTAACAAGCAGCGCCCGACAACGAGCGGTCGGCTTGTGATATTTCCTTCGGGTCATTTCGGACAGCTACGGACAACATTAGTTAGACCCGTCATCCATTTGTCGCTATAGAAGTGACACATTATTAAAGATTTAACGCTACAGTATGTTCTCACTCTTCACTTTCGGAAAGAGCGCGACAGGACTACGTCTCGTCGCGAAGCACATCAATTTTGACACCACTTTTTATATAAATAAAAAATGTAAAACATTATATTTACAATTTATAACATTTAATGAGGTAAGGATGTGAAAATCAAAACGAATTGTATGTTACTGTATACTTTTTTAAATCTATTTGTACTTATATGAGAATCTATGTATGCAGTCTAAAACTGTTGATTATTTCAAAATTATTTTATTTTGCATTTGTGTGTTTTTATTTTTCAAGTACATATTCTAATAATGTTATTTATAACGTGCAGCGCCTTCAGTGGATACTGGCAGTAATAAGCGAATCTCAGTTGGTTGCCAAAAAAAAAAAAAAAAAAATTATAGCAGAGCATTAGAACATAAACTCTCGCGCTATAGGTGACAAGGTTTACCAACACTCTCAGACATAAAGCTGTCAATCTTGAATTTGTGTAGACACTTTAGTTCCTGCAGAGTATCCGGTAAGTACTTGCTCATAAACCTTCGAGGTTTATCTGCAGTACATATCTTTTAAAACACCTTTTGTCAACAATGTAAACTATTCGGCATACAACATAAACGTCTTATTACATCCTAGCTTTTGCCCGCGGCTTCGCTCGCGTGAAATTCTTATTTAAAAAGAAGAAAGTAAGTAAGCCCGCTACCGTACCTTTATTTCGGCGCGCAGAACATTTCGGTTTGTATGAGAGCCACATCAGTAGCAGCGTAACCGGAACTGAATTTTATTTAGTCTATCCTGTGTTAGTATAGCTAAATGTGCTTGTACAAAATTTCATAGAATTCGGATGATCGGTTTAAAAGTTATGAAGGAACACCCATACATATGTACAGAAAAGATTTCTAAAAATCATCAATTTAGTTTTAGTATCATACATAGAGTCTACAAACGCAATATCTCATAAAACAAATATCTTACTCCATGACCACCCCTTACAGATTTATTATTAGTATTGATATGTGCAGGCATGCGGCATGAGTAGCATGTAACATGCATACTTCACTGGCCCTGAGCACATTCAGCATGGTCACATTGTCATTTTGGCTGGTATTGCTTTCAGCAAAGATGAAAAGGAATGGACAAGGAAGCTTTTACGATTCCGTACCAATATTTTACAAAAATACTCTTACGATGACACTCCGTTGTCTGTCTGTCCGTCTGTGGTCTTTTCACGCGGCTTCAACTGCTAAAGCAAACATTTTTGAATACCTATTTATATTCGGAATACATGTATGTTTTTTTTCTTCCACAATTGGTGTCAATTTAACAAAAACAAATTATTTGTTGTCCCCTTGCCTTGGGGCCAAATCCTACTAATATTATAAACGGGAAAGTTTTCGAGGATGGATGGATGTATGGGTGTATGGATGTATGTATGGATGGATCTTTGTTCCTCTTTCATGCAAAAACTACTGAACGGATTTTGATGAGACTTTAGAGTACTTACTATAGCTTATTCATCAGAATAGCACATAGATATTGTGTAAATTTGCCAAAATATAACGATAAATGTCAAGTAAGTCGGAAAAAATCTCGCCATTATCTCTTCTCCCAAGAAAAACAAAAGCCTACACATCACATAAAAACTTCAATTTTGAATTCTGTTCTTTTTTTAATTTTCAGAAAAAAAATATGGCCGGTACGGAATGGCGCGGGGCGGTGCGCGACGGCGCGGCGCGGAGCGGCGCGGGACGGCGCGTTGCGGTGCGGGTCAGAGGAGGGCGTTGCGGTGCGGGTCAGAGGAGGGCGGCGCGGGACGGCGCGGAGCGGCGCGGGACGGAGCGGTGCGGCGCGGAGTGGCGCGGGCGGGACGGCGTGGAGCGGCGCAGAAAGGCGCGGAAAGGCGCGGAAAGGCGCGGGACGGCGCGGGACGGCGCGGGTCGGCGCGGGGCGGTACGGGACGGCGCGGGGCAGCGAGTGAAGCCGCGAGCAAAAGCTAGTAAATTAATAAATAGTATACAGAGTGTATTTATTATTTCGAGACTGTGTTGTAGAAACGTATTGCATCTGACGCTTTAGTCGTCAGCGCCATCTCGCGGTGTGATTGTGAATCTTTGTTTTGTCTCTTTGGCGCGTAGTTTTTTACATAAAAATGCTACTGAAATAAAAGCTCAATTGCCTATCTAACATATTCATATAAATAACTAGCTAGGAAGTTTTTAGACAAATCTGTTGAAAATACATATCTACCTAGTAGCGAGTATGAACTTGCTAAATAATAAATAGTAGTTATGTTGTCACGAAGTTTCCTGCTTGGCCCTCGTGATTGATAGGCGGACAGCGTAGATAGATTAATGTCTGCATGTGCTTCGAAATAATTTGTAAGCTCTAGACAGATCATTAGGAAATCCGGCTGAGAATTTTCTTATTAATCCTAGAGTTACGTTTGATGAAATTGATAGTGATAAGGGCTGGGGCTTATAAAGCTGCGGCACAGTTGTCAACTGGCTGATAGCCTAGTATAATATTTTGACTCTCTAGCAGCACTTAGGTGAAATATTTATTTGGGGAAATTACTCTTTCATTAATAATCAATTTATTCAATACTAGCTTTTGCCCGCGGGTTCGCTCGCGTGAAGTTCGTATTTAAAACGAAGAAATTAAGTAAGCCCGCTACCGTACCTTTATTTCGGCAACAATTCGGTTTGTATATGGGAGCCACATTGTAGTGTAACTAGAACTGACTTAGCCTATACTGTGTCCCGTATAATAAAATGTGCTTGTACTAAGTTTCATCGAATTCGGATGATCGGTTTAAGAGTTATTTAGGAACATACATACGTACAGAAAATATTTATAAAAATCCTCAATTTAGTTTTACTATCATACATACAGTTTACAAACGCAGTATCTCATAAAACAAAGTAACTTACTCCATGACCATCCCTTACAGATTTAGTATTAGTATTGATTCGAAAAACGTATTTCCACTCGCGATTGGAAATGCGCGTTGAACTGTGTTGCGAACTGTACAGTCGTGGACGCCGACGACACACCGGCCGACGACACACCGGCCGGCGCATCACGACAGCAGTGCAGCAGCAGCTATGCTCGCTACCCTGACATTGACCATTTGATGCGCGCGCGCATGACCAGGTCATCACGACTCGGAGAGTCTGCCGCCGCCGCAGTGCGTCATTCGTATACCTGCATCAGTCGGTTCGTAGTGCATTTATCTACAGAAATTGTAACTTTGGAATGCTCCCCCCGCCCCCAAGTACAGTCTCGGGTCGTACCTGTGAGGTCGGCATGGCATTCGCAACACCCGCAATCCACCGAATGTCGATGAGCGTCGTTAGTCACTTAAAGGTTTAAATGAGAGTGCCTACTTCTGTGCTTAAATATTTAAATCTAAAAATAAAGTTGTTCAAAATTAAATGACATTAGTTTTAAATACAAACTAAACTCATGATAACTGCTTGTGAGTGGAATATTTACATTGTATGGGTTATTTATTTATAAGTAGGTAAATATAATATTAAGGTACCAACAAAACATTTTGACTGACGATGTTTGTTTGTCAGTTCTTCTTCGCATTAAAATAGAACTGACGAAATTTACGCTCCAAGAGTTGTTTACGGATTACCTGTTTAAGGATGAAATTATACAATAAAAAATTAAATCATAACAAAATTTACTTTTGGTTTTCTTACATACAAAAACATAATTGAAAAATTATGCTAAGTATATTAGGCAATTGTTATTTCATTACCTATGTCCATACATCGTAATCGATAATAGTGAAATGGAATATTAATTACTTTCTCAAAACGCAACGTTAGAACAACTCAGCCCAATCCAAACCTCAGCTTACATCATCGCTTGTACGAGCCGAATATGAGTCGACCGAACCACGGACAAGAGAGGTGAGAGAAGTTATTGCTAGCTCTAATTTTTATGAAAAATTTAAATTTGTTATTTCAACTTTTATTTCACACTAAAAACCCGCACACAAATCGATATACTTTTTACGATAATTAATTTAAAAGATTATTTAATTACTTGATTTCTTGCTTACAAACATAGCTAAGAACCATCCGGATTAAACCAGCTTTCCAAATCGGTCCATCCGTTTGGTAGCTACGATGCCACAGACAGACACACCCTTAGACACATACACACACAGGTTAAACATAAAACAAGAGGTGTTTTGCGTTGTGGGTTAAAAACATGTGTCACCAGTGGTATATTCGGTGCCAGTGGTGATTATTATTATTTTTTTTTTTTTATGGAAACTGACACGGTTGGCTACGTCACCTACAACATCCGTGATGTCAGCCCATAACACCGGGTGAACTTGGTGCCACGTCAGTGCTTCCCTTCGGTCGTGCCGGCTACACTGAACTGGACGGAAAACACAAACTATATATGTAATACTTATCTTCTCTCTCCTCTTCTCTTATCTTATCTTCTCCTCTTTCTTTTTTAAACATGTTGTGACACTAACCTAGACTTAAGAAAATGAAATCGTTACTAACCTTCTCAACAATAAAAAAAATTGGAATTTGGAATACATAGCCGTTTCGACCGACCTTTCATTCAGTGCGGTGGTACCAACCCGGGCGGGTTAAACCCTACCACCTAGTAATATAAGAAGGGAGTCATATCCATTATATTAGCGGGGGCAGACACGACTCTGTAGTCTATGTCTGTAGTATTTCGTGTGCCATCGCACTAAAACATCGCTCACACAAGGCACCCTTTCGGAGGAAATTTGAGCATTCTCAATTCTATTCGTGGCGATTTTATTCGCTGCCGCGCTGCGAATGAATTTTATTCGCAGCGAATATGTAGCTATCACGGCGGCGGGCGGACGATTGTGGTCTGGGCGTCGGCTTCTCCTGCGAGAGGTCCGAGGTTCGAACTGCATCTGCTACTTCACCGTTCAGATCAGAACCGGTGTAAAACTGTAGATCCCTTGCCTCTTGCTGGTGGTAGGCTCAAATTGTAGCCGACTGGGTTGATACCACAGTACCGAATGTAAGGATGCCGCATAGCAGCCTCGGCTGTATTCTCTTCTAGCTCTGTATAGCCAGCAATCCAAAGGAAGGTCACCGGCATGGCACCCACCTTCTTTGAGGTGATAGTGGCTGGTCCTAACATGTGATTTGGCCCCTCTGACTCAGCCACCCATACCGGAGTACAAAAAAAGTAGAGGATGCGATTACATTGCTGCAAACTGATGCAACACCACACCCACATTGACGACCCCTGCTCCCACTTGGTGGCGAAGTGTCCGGTTTAGGTAAACGAACTCTCACCTCTCTTCTCCGTGGTCCGAACCAAGCAAATAAATACCTAGAAGAGCCAACTACTTTTCGAAAAAGAAGAAGAAACGTATTATTATAATATAATATAACATAAAATCTCTCCTCTTCTTGTTTCATCTGTTAATATAAAGCACAATGACTGTCTGTTTGTTGTCTGTCTGCAGCGAAATATCTTCTCTTCTTATCTGATACGTTTATACAAAGCACAATGTCTGTATGTTTGTCTGTATGTCTGTCTGTAAAAAACTAAAAAAACGTCTGAACCGATTTACACGCAGTTTTCACTGATAGGATATGGCATATCTCGGTCAAAGGTTATGACATCAACATATTTGGCTCATAAGATATCAGCCTCCAAAGGGCTGAGCGGTCAATCTTGCTCACCTTAAGCGCTGCGCGGATAGCGCCTACTCTTCGTTGGCTGGCTAATCTGTTTGAGATTTATGAAAATTAATTATTAATTAACTTTTGCAGTTAGTCAGTTGTATAAAAAAGTCCACCACGGCATACATAAATTATAAGCATAACCTTCTTAGACAGTATTTTATATTAAACGTAATTAAAACTTAGTAAGTCATAAAAAGCTCTATAAGGTTTCTCGCCCGGTTCTTCCTTATAGATTGCATTGCTCAACGGGACATGACAAGAAAAAATTATGACGAACTATACTGAATATGCATATGTCTCAATGAAATATTGTTAATGTTGTTTATTCTTTATGGCGAAATAAATATCTGAATCTGAATCTTCAATACCACGAGCGGAGCCGCGGGCAATAGCTAGCTACAAATATAAGAATTAATATGTCACATTTACTTACTCGCTGCATATCGCTTCGTACCGTGTGGGGTCGGTACTTAAAAAGAATAGCCCCACTGCATCTCTCCCCGTCGCATGTCGTAAAAGTCGACTAAGGGTTAAGAAAATTCGTCAGCCTCGGTAGCGCAGTGGCGCGGTTGGTTAGTCAACTGTTATTAAGCAACGCTGAGCGCGGTCAGTGATTGGATGGGTGACCGCTCGACCGTTGGAGGCTGACCGTGGTTCGGATTCCACGTTAAACTGTAGGTCCCTTCCCTTCTTTCCTTACTGGGTGGTAGGGTTTATCCCGGCCGGGCTGGTACCACCGCACTGAACGAAACGTCGGTCGAAACGGCTATGTAAATAGTTCGTGTTTTCCGTCCAGTTTAGTGTAGCCGACATGAAATGAAGGGAAGCACTGACATGGCACCTAGTTCGCCCTGTGTTATGGGCTGACATCACGGATGTTGTAGGTGATGTAGCCAACCGTGTCAGGTTCCATAAAAAAAAAAAAATATCATCTGTCTGCTTGAAATTGTCTGCATGCCGACCAATCTTGTGTATTGTGTATTGTGTATTGTGACAAGGCAAAGTTTACAATTAATGTACATATAAGATGTTTCGTTAGTCATGTCAAAAATTTCGGGAGGGTTACATACACACTGAAATAAACACGTTACGCAAAAAAATTATGTGTTTTTAGCATTACTTTTCGAGAAATTTAACAAAACATGTTTGCTACCTAAACATTAACCTGTGTGTAACAGTAGGTAACGTGCATTGTACGGGGTCAATGACCGTACTATGTTCAAACGCAAAACAGCTGTTTCTTGTAAGTAAGTCACAAGGTCACTATGATTGGTTTTTACAGCTATTTATTTGATTAAATTTTTTTGTTATGAGAAAAAATGCTCCTATAAACATATGTTTTTTTACGGAAAGTGTTTATTTGAGTGTGTATGTAACCCTCCCGAAATTTTTGACATGACTAACGAAACACCTTATATTACAATGCCTTTTCCGGGTATTTCATTTCAAGTTTCGAACGAAATTGTATATTGAGCATTATGAAACGATTGGTCGAAACTGTCGAATTGTTGCCAAAGTTAATAATGGTTTAATATAAGTGCCCGAGTAAATAATAATATAATTTTGATAATTATACGTGGGTTGAGGCGATGTTGTAAATGGTGCAGTTAAATGTGGGTTAATGTGCCCAAGGAAGTAATGAAACTTTTCAAATGTTTTGGAAACTGACACGGTTGGCTACCATCACCTACTACATCCGTGATGTCACCTTGGTGAACTAGGTGCCATGTCAGTGCTTCCCTTCGGTCGTGCCGGCTACACTGAACTGGACGGAAAACACGAACTATTTTAAATAGCCGTTTCAACCGACCTTTCATGCAGTGCGGTGGTAGCAACCCGGGCGGTAACCCCACGACCTAATAAGGTAAGAAGCCTGTTTCTCCGCCTTCAAACCGGATCAGCACCACCTCAGGAGTAAAATTGGCTGTGGGCGACGCTTCGAACTGTGCAGTCACCCAGATCGGAAGGGAAGCAGTTTTCAAGTTTTCAGAATTCAAATAACAGATGTACCGTGTGAGGCCGGTACTTCAAAAGAATAGCCCCACTGCATCTCTTCCCGTGTATGTCGTAAAAGGCGACTAAGGGATATGACTCCCTTCTTATATTACTAGGTGGTAGGGTTTAACCCGCCCGGGTTGGTACCAGCGCACTGAATGAAAGGTCGGTCGAAACGGCTATGTAAATAGTTTGTGTTTTCCGTCCAGTTCAGTGTAGCCGGCACGACCGAAGGGAAGCACTGACGTGGCACCAAGTTCATCCGGTGTTATGGGCTGACATCACGGATGTTGTAGGTGATGTAGCCAACCGTGTCAGTTTCCATAAAAAAAAAAAAAGATGAGGTTAAAAATTCCTTGTCGGTTCTTGTACTAATGGAGTTGAATTCACCTCACGCAGTGCTCAAACTCAACAGATGGTTTTGGAATATCGAACGATCTAGTTAGGTCCTAGAACTGATTCGATTTATATTATCATATCTTTATACAGAAATCTTTTAATTGATCTTGCAGCTTGCAGATACACTGCAGGTTGATCTGTGGTTACATAATGTGGTTTGAACAGGTGTAAAGAAATATATACTCGTATCAATCAAGACTGTTTATGTTGAAGTAAGCTGCGGATTTTCGGATGTTCGGTTTAAGAGTTATGGAGGAACATCCGTCGGCCAGCGGTAGCTCAGCGGTGCGGTCGGGCGCGGTCAGTATTTGGATGGGTGACCGCTCGACCGTTGGAGGCTGACCGTGGTTCGGATTCCACGTCAAACTGTAGGTGCCTTTCCTTCTTACCTTACTAGGTGGTAGGGTTTATCCCGCCCGGGTTGTTACCGCCGCCGCACCGAATGAAACGTGCGTCGGTCGAAACGGCTATGTAAGTAGTCCGTGTTTTCCGTCCAATTCAGTGTAGCCGACATGAAATGAAGGGAAGCACTGACATGGCACCTAGTTCACCCGGTGTTATGGGCTGACATCACGGATGTTGTATGTGATGTAGCCAACCGTGTCAGTTTTCATAAAAAAAAAAACATAGAAACAATTTGTAAATATCGTTAATTTAGTTTTAGTAGGTATCATACATAGAGTCTACAAACGCAGTATCTCATAAAACAAACTAAATTAACTTACTCCATGACCATCCCTTACAGATTTATTATTTAGTATTGATTTAAGAATTCAAAAAATAAAAAGAATATTAAATTTAAGAAATTTGACACACTACTATAGAAATATAATAGTTGATAAAATCTAGAAGGTCAAGGAAAAATGTAATAAATTATAAATAATAAAAAAGAAGATCGAAAAGAAGTTAATCTTGGCTGGTCGGATCATGTGTTCTGGCCTCACTGACTCAGCCACCCATACCGATAACATAAAAACATAAACCGGCCAAGTGCGAGTCGAACTCGCGCACCGAGGGTTCCGTATCGCCATGTCATGGTCAGCACCACTCGCGCCATCTATGGTGCGTTTTATGAAATGCTTCATATTAGTTTAAATTCATGATTAGTTAAAATGCTTCATACGGTTTTCGGTAGATGGCGCGCATACACTTTTTAGTTTCTTGTATGGACCCCCGTGAATTTTTTACGTTTTTTATTTGTATTAATGTTGGTAAACTGGCCATAATAACACATATTCTGTGAAAATTTCAACGGGCTACCTATTACGGTTCAAGAGATACAGCCCTCGAACAGACAGACAGACGGCGTTGGCTTAGTAATATGGTCCCGTACGACGGATACGGAACCCTAAAAACGAAAGCAGTGTACAGTTCCCTCAAAACTTAAATGCCGCTCAAACTACCTGCGCAGTCAACGAATTTTACGTTTTTTTTATTTTTTTTTATGGAAACTGACACGGTTGGCTACATCACCTACAACGTCCGTGATGTCAGCCCATAACACCGGGTGAACTAGGTGCCATGTCAGTGCTTCCCCCTTTGATCGTGCCGGCTACACTGAACTGGTCGGAAAACACAAACTAATTACATAGCCGTTTAGACCGACGTTTCATTCAGTGCGGTGGTACCAGCCCGGGCGGGTTAAACCCTACCACCAAGTAAGATTAGGGGAGGGAAGGGACCTACAGTTTTACGAGGAATCCGAACCTCGGTCAGCCTCCAGCAACGGTCAGCGGTCACCCATCCAAGTACTGACCGCACCCAGCGTTGCTTAACATTCAATAGCGACAGTTGACTGTCTGCACCACTGAGCTATCGAGGCTGACGTCATCGTGGCATTAAAGTTTTAAGAGAACTGTAATGTGAAAGAGTTAAAAATAGATATTAGAAGAGCTTGAAATTGACCTACCTGCCCGGAGGTGACAATAATATATCATTATGGAACATAATATAATTAATCTTTTGAACAGATCAGTACAAATCAAATGCAATATTATGCATTCTTGAGACATGCAGTAGCCAATAGCTATCATACATAACCTGTCCTTTGCGACACGGGCCTCAGTTACGAATTGCGAAGCCTTTGCGAAACCGTTTAGTAGTCAACAAAACTAGAGTATAACATAAGGAAAATTACTGTCTCTTATTTATCGTTAGCTAGGAGAAAATTATTTTTAAATTCACTTTACTGGCTTACTTCATCCAACGAGTTAGCCTTGCCATCCAGCGGCGAAATGCCGCAAGTGTGCTAAGTACTTTTACCTTAGATTCATTTGATAACTATTTTAATATTGTTTAGTTTAATAAACGCATTAATAAATACTTTTGCTGCACATAAAAGGTTAGCGGAGAATTTCAAATTAAATTTTCGAAGTGTTCTCCTTGTACTATCAAACTAAATTCGTATTTTAAACAGAGACCGTACCAAACTAGATAGACAGGGTGCTCGATAAGTATTTTCTCGACAATCATTGCAATACCGACAATCCTAGTAGAGCGAAGAAAGGCGACGAGAAAACTATTTGTCTCTTTTTAACACATTAGGGCTTTATGCATCGCTTTCCCTTACCGCTCGCTTGTGCGCGCTAGGCCAATCATATTCCTTTATAAGTTCATATTCCTTTTGGCGGAGCAAGTGCATAGCCTCAGCACCGCGTCTATCTACGCAATTTTCAAAATTCGAACTAGCGGTCGCTTAGTTTTATTTATGTCAGTGCGGACGCCAGACGCCATTATCGTCCAACTGTCAAAATCCGACTCATTAAAAACCCACCGAGAGGGTATCGTTGGGTAGAGATCGAAAAAGCAATTCCAAAAATATACGAAATTTTACGAAATGAAAATTTTATCAAATGTTTTTTATAAGTAAATCCCGTTTACGAAATACGAATAAAGCTATATAATACCTTTCATTCAGTGCGGTGGTATTAATCCGGTCGGGTTAAACCCTACCATCTATTAAGAATTTACACTACTACCACACAATTATTTTTAGGGTTCCATATCTGTCGTACGGGACCCTATTACTAAGCCTACGCCGTCTGTCTGTCTTTCTGTCCGTCTGCCCGAGGGCTGTACCTCTTGAACCGTAATAGTTAGCCCGTTGAAATTTTCATAGAATATGTGTTATTATGGCGGATACAACAACAAATAATAATTAAATTACAAATTTAAAAAACCCCCGACCCTTAAAAAGTCAAAAATAATTTCCGTTTACTTACTTAAAGGAGTCGGGAGACGGCTAAGTAAATTCCCGCGCAGCTCTGAGTTTTTATATTTTATTTACTTAGCGGTCCCCCGACTCCTTTAAGTAAGTAAACGGAAATTATTTTTGACTTTTTAAGGGTCGGGGGTTTTTTAAATTTGTAATTTAACTTTTATTTCAAGCTTTTTTAAAAAAACCGCATGAAAATCCGTCCACTTTTTAAGATAATTAATTGTTTTATTACTTAATTACTTGATTACTTGATTACAAACATAGCTAAGAACCATCCCGATTAAACAAGCTTCCTAATAAAAAAAACCGCATCCAAATCGGTCCATCCGTTTGGGAGCTACGATGCCACAGACAGACACACACACACACACACACACACACACACACACACACGTCAAACTTATAACACCCCTCCGTTTTTTTCGTCGGGGGTTAAAAATAAGAATAAGTAAAAAATTCACGGGGTCCCCATATAAGAAGCTAAAAAGTGTATGCGCGCCATCTACCGAAAAGAGTATATAATATTTTAACTAATCATGAATTTTAATTAATTTGAAGCATTTCGTAAAACACGCCATAGATGGCGTGAGTAGCGCTGACCATGACATGACGATACGGAACCCTCGGTGCGCGAGTTCGACTCGCACTTGGCCGGGATTCATTTTCCTGGCCTCCTTCGATTTTCATTCGGCTTTTTTGAAACCTCTTATGGACACAGCTAATGTTAGTTTTAGGTAAACTAAATGCCAATAGAATAATATAAATAATATAATAAATAAAATAATATAATAAAATAGTTGAACAAACGCGGTGATAACGGCTACCGTACTCGGCTAACAAACTTAAATTATCACACAATAGGATCTGAATCCACTGGGCTGTCGGCTCGCCTACGCGCTCGTACACTTACAATGCAACTCCGCATAGTTGCGCGTTGAAAACGGCGACAGCGTGGGACAGAACAAGCTGGACACTACGCCAATAAATCTAGAGCTGTGATCTTTATGTATATTGATTTAATGTACATAATCTCCGTCAGTATTTTTTTTTTTTATTGCTACCGAACTGGATGGCTCTTTCCGAGGTCGCAACCTCAGGCGCAGCCAATTTCACCCCCGAGGAGGTGCCAGTCCGGCTTGGAGGTGGACTAATGTTGCTGGGGAAAGGCTATTAATCCGCGATTTGAAGATCTGTGGATTGTAGGAGTGGGGGAATATATTTCCTGGGAGCCCGTTCCACACCTTTGCGGTGCGGCACAAGTATGAAGTCAAAAGCTAAAAAAATCTTTAATTCTGAAGGGACAAGTATGTATGTATATAGTTAGGTATTATGTATTAAATAAACAGTAATTCATATGTATTTAATTTAATAAATACTAATTTATATGTTTAATTAACTAGTAACGTACATATATGTAGTGTATATTATAGTTTATCAGAGTTATTTTCCTTATATTACCTATATTTTACATTCTACACTCAAGTCTTTTGCTACTGCCTACTTATAAAGTATGTCTATCTCGGGGCACGGCAGTGCCCCCGCCAAGTCTAGCAAACACGGCCGTACCACCCTTTTCTCGAAGCAACTCAGGGTACTTTTGGCCTCCTTGTATCTTTGTTGTGGATAGAGATAAACACCTGAAATTTTAGTTACCAAGAGTACTTATCCATCTATCTATCTATCTATCTACATACATACATACCACATGCTGTATCCCGACAATCGCGGTAAGCAGAGTAATCCGTGTTGTGCTGCAGGTACTCTTGTAAATTACAGCACAACACCGCCCACCACGTTTGGCAATGTATTAGGACAAGATCTATTAAGCAGCAAGTAAGGCACACGAAGATCCAGCTACTGCATGAATCTGTGGAAGGAACGTGCAAAGCTGAGAGGTGGCTAACCTATCGCCCTTTAGCACGGCACCTTGTCCTCGTCTCTCAGTCGCGTTTTACGACACGTACGGGGAGAGATGCATTGGGGCTGTTATTTTTAAGTACCGGCCCCGCACGGTACTAAGTTACAATAGTAACTAAGTTACCGTAGTAACTTGGATCTTTGTGTGTGTTCTATCGCATGTATTATTTATTTAATTATTTATTTTATTATTGTGGTAACACCCATAGGCATACAATATTACAATTAACAATACAAAATACAGTAATTGACAAGGAAAATAATAGAGCCATAGTACCACGGAGAGCGTTCCAAGGAGCTGCACGATGCGATCCCTTCATCCCCATTCTACCATCGTTCCACCCACACGCAACAGGTTGGGAATGCATCTACACACTGTCGATATCCCTCCACTTAGGACAAATCGAGCGTTGTCAACATGTGGAACGCACTCCCACCTGCATCCTTTCCTCTAATGTACAGTCTGGGATCCTGCAAACATACTGTGAAGGTGCAGCTAGCCGGCCGACATGGTATTCGCAGCCCCGTAAACATCCGAATGCCCGTGGGCGCCGTCGGACTACACCTCTGCGTTAGTCTGGCGCGCGCCATATGTCGTGCTTCCCATAAAAAAAAACTAAGTTACAGTGGTAACTAAGTTACTTAAAGTAGTAACTTGGTCACAGTAGTAACTTTATTACAGTAGTAACTAAGTTACAGTACGTATACAACATAGAGCTAGCAGGAAATGGGAGCTAGTTCACTTATTAACCACGGCAATTTAAAATCACATTTGCGCGTGTGGTTTGGTGAGGGGTAGTTTCATTAGCTGTTTCTTGATTGTTCGAAGGGCGCAGCACCGTGCCAGTTTTATTTATAAAAATACTTAATTAGTAGTTGCACAACCTTTAAAGGTTATCAAAGGCCTGCTCTTGAACATGAGTTGCATAAACCAATCATCGGAGCCTGATACGATACCTAATAGAAGTCGGCCAGTCGCTACTAAGTTACAGTTAGTAACTAAGTTACAGTAGTAACTAAGTTAGTTACAGTAGTGACTAAGTTAGTTACGGTAGTGACTAAGTTAGTTACAGTAGTAACTAAGTTACAGTTTCGTGAGGGGTGGTTTCATTAGCTGTGTCTTGATTGTTCAGTGGGCGCAGTACCGCGCCAGTTTTATTTATAAAAATACCTACTTAATTAGTGTTTGCACAACCTTTAAAGGTTCGCAAAATCCTGCTCTTGAACATGAGTTGCATAAACCAATCATCGGAGCCTGATACGACACCTAATAGAAGTCGGCCATTCGTTACATTCACTTTGTCGGCGCGCCCTTTTTGGCAATTTTGCTAAGATTAATTCGTTGATGTTAATTAACGACAGGCGATTAAGGATTTTCTGAATATCTTTAAAAGTTATGGCTGCAACATTGCGCCAATATTGCTCCAAATCCATATTGAGATTTAAAGTAAAATTTAAAATTTAAAGCCTTGATGTCGAAAACAATCTCACGCACATCTGGTTTCGAAACTTTGGAAAATATCCTTCTATGACAACAATGGCAATATTTTTTATTTTTTTCAAAGTTTTATTTTTTGGAAACTGACACGGTTGGTTGAATCGCCTATTACATCCGTGAGTGATGTCAGCCCATAACACCTTGGTGAACTAGGTGCCCAAGACCCACCCTGCTACAAGACTCGTTGGAAGGACCGTGCCAAGGCGAGAGGTGGCTGGACTGTCGCCCTTATGCGTCTAATCTAAAGTCTACCAAGTATAAACTAAACTCTCTACTAAACTAAAACTCGACTAAAACTAAACTCTTTCGACTCTCGAAGAACCGATTAATATAGTATTCTTTTAGGTTTCATATTGCGTGAGTTGTTATAATCAAATTAATCAATTTTATTATGTACATATTTTTGTCAATAATATCCCCAAACATTTCCCATTATCACCAAAAGTGCAATTAATGCTACGTCCTCTGAACAGACTAATAAAGTTACCTAACATCGGGTTCGAAGAATTTCTGAGAGAAATTATAAGAATTTAATTATTTCTTCAGCAAAAGTTACGAGTATGTTTTGATTTTATGTGTCGGACATTCGAAATATCAATGTGTTACCAATTCTTTATTAGTAATTCATCGCTTCTAGCATTTTCTCATGATCCTTCTAACTAGCTCCAACGGGCTACTCAGTGCATCTAGTGAGACCTACCGCTATTTCTGCGATAATCACTAATAGAGATTCGGCAGGCTGGCTCTGTAGCGCTTTCTCGGCGGAAATAAGGCTCAAACCGTGCTACCCGAGCACTGATGATTGAAACACGAACCGTATGCCGATGTAAATGGGTGCGAGATTCATTCTACTCGTGCGGTGGCTGATACGTCGCGCCGACGATGAACGTTTGCGCGAAAATCACACTATCCTTATCCTTATCCTTCCTTATCCTTACCTATAATAAAATCCAACGTCTGCTTTCTGTCTGTCTGTCTGTCCGCTTATAACTCGAGAACCACTGAACCGATTTTAATAAAAAAAAATTCTACGGATAGCTTGATTCTTCCCATCAACTATAGGCTACTTACCATCACGCTAAATGGCTTATGAGGTTAGCAGTGAAGTGAAATATGAGAGCGGGCGGAGCCGCGGGCACAGCTTGTATATTATATTTCACGTGTTGGAAAGATGGAAAAACATATGTTTTTAGCTACGATTGTAGGGAAAAATATAATCTATATTTCTATCAGGGTCTTGTATTGAAACAATTTATGCTTCTCAAGATAATTTAACTTGAAAGTACAATTTTCGTACTTTTCGTTATTTTTTGGAGATTTATTTAATACCTTTTCAAAGTAGTAAAATATTTTTTTTTCTCCACGTTTTTTTAATTAAACATCAATACATAACATATATTTTTTACAGATTTTTTATCTTTACCAATAGCTCAATAATTTCGTTTAAAGTTGATACCGTGTGGGGCCGGTATGTACCGTGTGGGGCCGGTACTTTAAAAGAATAGCCCCACTGCATCTCTCCCCGTGTATGTCGTAAAAGGCGATTAAGGGATATGACTCCCTTCTTATATTACTAGGTGGTAGGGTTTAACCCGCCCGGGTTGGTACCACCGCACTGAATGAAAGGTCGGTCGAAACGGCTATGTAAATAGTTTGTGTTTTCCGTCCAGTTCAGTGTAGCCGGCACGACCGAAGGGAAGCACTGACGTGGCACCAAGTTCATCCGGTGTTATGGGCTGACATCATGGATGTTGTAGGTGATGTAGCCAACCGTGTCAGTTTCAATAAAAAAAAAAAAAAAAAAGAAAAATCTTTTGAGTCTTATTTCCGCCTTAACTCCGAAACGTCAAGTGCGTTATAAAACAAATGAAGCCAATCACACAGAGATTAATCAAGTTTACTTTCAAAACTTGACCATAGATTTTTTGCTCTTCTTTAAAAATATCGGTGTGGTAGTCCCGCGCCATGGTTAGAGACAGGCGGCGGCGGCGGCGCGGAGCGGCGGACGAGAGGCCAATTCACTACAGATGATGTTTCGTAGACTTGCAGTATTTTAAGAGAACATTTTTTGTTCGTTTAGTTCTTTTAATTTTGCACTAGCTGTGTCTGCGACTTCGTTAGCGGTTAAGGCGGTAAAAACTCTATATAAGTCGGTTGATTAGTTTTTGAGAAAATCACACGAAATCTAACCGAATTGGTAGATTTTATCCGATTGCGTTTACTTTCGACCCAAGTATGGGCGTCGGACTGTCCTTCGAATACGATTGAATGTGCACCAATGAGTTTTTCTGATTGAAAAATATACGCGCATACCACCCGGTGTTATGGGCTGACATCACGGATGTTGTAGGTGATGTAGCCAACCGTGTCAGTTTCCAAAAAAAAAAATACCGGCTGCTGGTGGGACCTGGTGTAAAACTGTAGGTCCCTTCCCATGCCTCCCAGGTGAAAGGCACAAATTGTACGGTTGACACCAATGTACTGGACGAAAGATGGCTGTGTTCTACTCTAGTCCGACATAGCCAGGAATCCACAGCGATGTCTACGGTATGTTATATTGATTCTCGATTAAAATCTCAATCAATTGATTCTCAAACTCTTAATGAATTTATTCTCGATTAACTCTTAATGAATTGATTCTCGACTAAACTCTTAAATGAATTTATTCTCGATTAAACTCTTAATGAATTGATTCTCGATTAAACTCTTAATGAATTGACCTCCTCGTATAACTCGGACCTTGAACGCTTTGAAATTTGTCTCACTGTCGACTTGCGATCAAGCTCTTAATTAGAGTTTTTCAACCAATTGACACAGTTACACCGAGTTACATAACAACCTCTGTCACAGCTACTAGCCGGTATTATTATATCACTATGGTTGCACCTTCGAGAACGATTAATGACCCAGAAGGCCCATAAACAGAATTGAGAGCTGAAATAAATTTATATGGTACATAATAGGTCTTTAGCCACGGTAGCTGAGTGTTGCAGTCGGTCGAAGCACACCTGGGCGCGGTCAGTACTTGGATTGGTTACCGCTCGACTGTTGGAGGTTGACCGTGGTTCGGATTCCACGTAAAACTGTATAGGTCTCTTCGCTTCTTACCTTACTATGTGGCAGGGTTTATCCCGCCCGGGTTGGTACCACCGCACTGAATGAAACGTCGGTCGAAACGGCTATGTGAATAGTTCGTGTTTTCCGTCCAGTTCAGTGTAGCCGACATGAAATAAAGGGAAGCACTGACGTGGTACCTAGTTCACCCGGTGATAACATCACGGATGTTGTAGGTGGTGTAGCCAATCGTGTCAGTGTCTATAAAAAAAAATTGGTACAGTTCCAGTAGTACATTTGCCGCCGAGAACTGTACATAATTTGACTGCGTATGGGAATACAACACAATGTCTCATAAACGTCGTTCAAATGAAACAAATATTTTTTTGAACATGGAAATGGACTTTTTTATTAGGGTTCCGTATCCGGTACGGGACCGTCCGTCTGTCTGTCTGTCTGTCTTACTGTCCGAGGGATGTATCTCTTGAACCGTAATAGGTAGCCCGTTTTTTTCACAGAAAATGTGTTATTATGGCCGATACAACAACAAATAAGAAAAATAAGAAAAATTAAAAAAATCACGGGGTTCCCATAGAAGAAACCAAAAAGTGTATGCGCGCGCGCCATCTACCGAATAGATTATGAAGCATTTTAACTAATAATATGAAGCATTTCATAACACACCATCGAGATGGCGGCGTGAGTGGCGCTTGCCGTGACATGGCGATACGGAACCCTCGGTGCGCGAGTTCGACTCGCACTTGGCCGGTTTTTTTATCTGCTCATTTATTTCGATTCGTTGGAGAATTATAATGAGACAGAAAAAAAGTCGCAACGATTGACGTTTAATTAAAATCTCGTGTTTAATAGTTGATTAACGATGACATAATGATAAAACACACGCAAATTTATTGGTGTAGATTTATTGAAATTCCAATTAGTTTGGCAGATGTTATATTAAAAATGTTCTAAGGATTTTTTTTTTATTTTTTTTTTTATTGAAACTGACTCGGTTGGCTACATCACCTACAACATCCGTGATGTCAGCCCATAACACCGGGTGAACTTGGTGCCACGTCAGCGCTTCCCTTCGGTCGTGCCGGCTACACTGAACTGGACGGAAAACACAAACTATTTACATAGCCGTTTCGACCGACCTTTCATTCAGTGCGGTGGTACCAACCCGGGCGGGTTAAACCCTACCACCTAGTAATATAAGAAGGGAGTCATATCCCTTAGTCGCCTTTTACGACATACACGGGGAGAGATGCAGCGGGGCTATTCTTTTAAGGTACCGGCCCCACACGGTACAATGTTAGTATGTTAGGATGCAATTGGTAGGATGTTAGAAAGAATTTGTATTATACTATTTTTCATAATTCTTTTAAACAAAAAATATATATAAATTATATAAATATTATCTGGTTTTTAAATGAGACAAGAATCGATGAACCTATACGAACTTATCATTATTTATTAACAGTTTTTTTAGGGTTCCGTGCACTATTACTAAGCTTACGCCGTTCGTCCGTCCGATCTTTTGAACCGTAATAGGCAGCCGGTTGAAATTATCACAAAATATGGGTTTATATATCGGAGACCCTAACATATAACTAAACCATCCTAGCAAATAAGTAAACCCAGCCTTTGTCAGCCTCGATAGCTCAGTGGTGCAGACAGTCAACTGTCGCTATTGAATGTTAAGCAACGCTGGGTGCGGTCAGCCCGGGTTGGTACCACCGCACTGAATGAAGCGTCGGTCAAAACGGCTATGTAAATAGTTTGTGTTTTCCGACCAGTTCAGTGTAGCCGGCACGATCAAAGGGTGAAGCACTGACATGGCACCTAGTTCACCCGGTGTTATGGGCTGACATCACGGACGTTGTAGGTGATGTAGCCAACCGTGTCAGTTTCCATAAAAAAAAAAAAAACAAACAAAACCCGAGGGCTGTGCTGAGGGTCGACTGTGGCAGCTCTCACCGTGTGTTTATACAGGATGTTTCAGAATAGGCTTGAGAAACATCAGATATAGAAAGTACTCATTAGAATAAAAAATCCTTATCAAATTCAAATTCAAATTCAAAAATATTTTATTCAAAAACATAAGACGAAATAAAAGGTATAAATGTAAGAAATAAAATAAGGTAATAAAATAAAATTAAAATAAATTATACAACTTAAAGACTAACTTATGTTTAGTGAATGGGTATCAGGCACAGTTTACGTCTTCCCATAACTGGGAAGACACTGATTTTAAGCCTGACCCCTTAAGATAAATATACAATAATATTAATTGCGAACTGCATAGGTACTTACAGCTAAAACGAAATCAAAATATTTACAAAAACAAAATAAACAAAACATATTATAACTACAGACAAAACTTACCTATTATACATTATAAACAACTATCGTCACTAACTCTTATAAAAAAATAAATAAACTACTATACAGCCTAAACTGAACAGACTAAGCTAACCAAAATTAAACAAACAAAACAAAACAATTATGTAACTAATGCAAATGTACAAGGAACCCAAGAGAAGCTATAGCTGTCTCTGTTCAGACAGCAGGAACTGTTTGTACGCTCGTTTGAAGTTATTTTTATAGATGATGTCCTTTATAGGAGGAGGTATGTTATTCCAGCACTTTGATGCCGCATACTTGAATGACCCTTCAAATGCAGCACCATGGTGCTTTGGAATAATGAGTATCTTACCAACGCCTCGAGTCTTATGCGTGTGTGTAGAACCTGCCCACTCTAACTTGCTGAATAGAATCTCTGGAGTTTGCGTATATATGATTCTATGTGTTTGAGCTGCAAAATGTAGCATCCTACGGTTGCTCATGTTCAAAATATTGAGGGAGTTTAAGTGTGGTGTGATGCGTTCTCTCCTACCTATGGGTCGGCAGAACCGCATGCAGGCATTCTGGACACGTTGAATTTTCTTCTCAGTTTGTTTAAATAAACAGGGTCCATATACAGTGTCACAATAGTCAAAATGTGAGAGTACCAGTGCGTCAGTGAGTATATGTCTAACCTCGTGAGCTAGGTGTTCACGTACCCTATACAACGTTTTTAGTTTGTAAAATGACAGCTGGACCTTTCTATTTATGTGCTCTTCAAATTTCAAATTGGAATCCAAGTGTACACCGAGATTGCGTGTGCAATGAACCATGGGAATAGTTATGTTATTAATTTTAACTTGTGGTTTCAGATTCACAACTTTAGCAACCTGTTTCTTGTTGCCGACAACCATAAGTACTGTTTTAGTAGGGTTGAGTGCTAGACCGTTTTTAATGGACCACATCCATACGCGATCCAAGTCTTCATTTATCTGAGATACTGCTGTATCGACTTGGTCAAGATGGAAAGACAGAATCAATTGAGTGTCATCAGCATACATTTGACAAAGCATAAACTTGAGCACCGTCCATAGGTCAGCAGTGTGGATGGAGTACAGAAGAGGAGATAGTATAGATCCTTGTGGACAGCCCTGATTGACAGGCACGGTGTCAGAATAGGTGTATGCACCAGCTGAATTTTGACACCTAGTCGATTGAAATCTTTCGGATAAGAAACTTTTAAACAGATCAACAGCATCGTCTGATAGGCCATAATATTTTAGTTTAGACAGAAGAAGGGGTATATCCAGACAGTCAAATGCTCGAGAATAATCAAGTAGAACCAGTATGGAAACCTTGCCGTCGTCAGATGCTGCCAGTAGTTCATCAGTAACGTGCGACAATGCAGTACTAGTACTGTAGCCCTTGCGGAATCCGGCTTGGATCCGCGGAATTATGTCATGCTTTTCAATGTGGGACAATAACTGGTCCAGCATAACTCTCTCCAATAATTTTGAGCAGACTGGAAGAATGCTTATTGGCCTTAAATCGGTTATTTCTTTGACTGTAGTTTTTTTCGGAATCGGGTTGACGATAGCATTCTTCCAGTTAGATGGGAATTTACTTTTCTCAATGCATGTGTTCACAATAAATGTGATTGGACTGAGGCATGACGGGAGAAGCATTTTTAACATTTTAATAGAAATTCCATCCAGACCTATGGCTTCAGTTTTAATCTTCTGTATATACTTGAATATCACAATATCAGTGGCTGCTTTAAACGAAAAGCTTTGAGAAAACTGTTTGAATGTATTATTTCTGAAATATTCAAGTAAGCAGCTTGGTATGGGCGGAAGATTCGGAAGTTTAAGAAAGTGGGCATTTATTCTATTAGGATCACACAAATGTTGAGGAATTTGACTAGTTTTCTTAATATTAATAGTACTATTTAAACCTTTCCACAACGCTTGGGAGTCTTTTAAATTGGCGTTTACGAAATGTTTAAAGTACGCTTTCATTTCCCACCTAACCGTTGAGGTCACCAGGTTACGGAGATCTTTATAATATTGAATATGATGTGCTTTCTTAGTGCGTATTGCTTTGTTACCTGCTTTTATCCTGAGATTAATCATAAACTTTATGTTATCAGTAATCCATGGCTTTATAATGGGTTTAAACATTCGAGTCGCAATTGGAGCATGAGCATCAAATAATTGTAATGCAGTGGTGATAAAGTAATTTAACATATCTTCTACATCTGTCATGTGATATATCCTTTCCCAGGACACATTATCTAGATCTTGTTGGAACGATATCTCATCTATTTTGTTAAGCGGCCTTGCTGTAACTCGGATGGATTTCATTTCTGGTTTGGGTAGGGCAAATTTACCAATCAGCATACCGTGGTCACTAATTTCGTAGTTATGACATACCTCACATGAAGTCAGGTATTCAGTAGCATTTGAGCACAATAAGTCAATTAAAGTTGAAGAATGATCAGTAACCCTTGTAGGTTCAGTGATATGTTGCACCATTTTAAATTGATCAAAACTAAGAAGCAGAGCATGAGCATGCTTACTTTTTGAGTTTAAAAGATTAACATTCATATCTCCTACAAAAAAAGTAAAATCACTGAGCATTATCACCTCCGATAAAGATTCTGAAAGCATATCCAAAGCAGGTTCTTCTTTCAATGAGTGTCGCCGATAGGCGGTACCTATCACAATGGAACACTTAGGTAAATTTACTTGGATCCAGAGCTGCTCTAGTGAATTACACCCCACTTCCACCATCTTACAGGGCAAGGTTGCTCGAACATAGAAGGCCACTCCTCCTGCCCGTTTGGCACTCGGTACGTGTAGCAATGAGTAGCCCGGGATCTGGTACTGTCCCGCCTCCTCCATGTTCCGCAGCCAAGTTTCATTCACTCCAATTATGTCTAGTTTATTACGTGTAACCGTAAGATGAAACCTTATCACTCAATTCGAAATTCCGTCCTTTCTTTTTTATATAAAAATTGGAAATTGTGATAAAAACTCGATAAACAGTGAGTCTGAGGAGATTTGTCAACAGTGCTGTCTATGTCTAGGGAGTGCAATGACCTAGTCCAGACCCCTTTTTCTTTTGTTGTCATTGAACTTTCAGTCTTTGGAATTTATCTACATGCAGTTCAATTCCACTTGTTATGTATGCAACATACCCATTTCTATCCATGAGTTAATGATTTTATATGTATTTAATAAAGGCGAACGTTAGCCGTCCACCATATCTTGATGAAACGATTTTAACCAAAAAGTACAACCTATATAAAATGATCGAATGTGGGGAAAAGTTTCAAAGTTTTTCGTATTCAAATATGGACCCCTTTCGAACTCTGCAGTTACGAAACCCTATCCTGGAACGCTCTGTATAGCATAACTTGCCTAATTCAAGAAATACATCCTCTTCTAGTCTAGAAGTAATAACTTGGGGCAATTACCTCTTCTAAACTAATAATATGTACAAACTTCCTCCGCCGCCCCACCTGTCGAAATATGTTAACGATATTATAATGAGAGCTGTGAAGTCACGCGACTCGCTTTAAATCACTCTAGCTAGCTAGTGGATATTATTTATCTCTTGCGTTCATTCATTGGTTTTTGCGTGCACGTTTTTAGGGTTCCGTATACCTACGGAAGAGTCTGTTACTCAGATTCAGATAATTATTTCGCCATAAAGAAAACACAACATTAACAATATTTCATTGAGACATATGCATATTCAGTATGGTTCGTCATCATTTTTTTTTGTCATGTCCCTTTCAGCAATGCAATCGCATAAGGAAGAATCGGACCTTATAGAGATATATTTTTTTTAATATAACTTATATACTAAGTATTAATTCAGATTCAGATTCAGATGTTTATTTCGTCATAAAGAACACGCAAAATTAACAATATTTCATTGACATGCATATTCAATATGGTTCATCATTTTTTTTTTTTTTGTTGTCATGTTTCGTATTACTTAAAATATAACATACCGTAAAATGGGGCGACTTTCAAATCACGGGGCGTACTACCGCGTTTGAATCGTAATAGATATGTTAAATGGTTACAGAATAATTATGTGTTATTATGGTGGATATCCTAACAAATAATAAAAACAGTTAAAAATTAAGGGACCGGTCCCCACACAAGACTTTTTTTTTCAAGTTTTTGTTTTCTATTTTTGCTCTATTGTAAAAACTAATAC
This sequence comes from Nematopogon swammerdamellus, assembly GCA_946902875.1. NCBI lineage: Eukaryota > Metazoa > Arthropoda > Insecta > Lepidoptera > Adelidae > Nematopogon > Nematopogon swammerdamellus. The sequence continues at coordinate 29,142,747 of OX336335.1, forward strand.
ACACAAACGTAAAACTTGGTGTGATTATAGTGCAAACTCTTAAGTAAATATATTATATAATAAAATCCGACCAAATGTGAGTCGGACAAGCGGTAAGGATCGTGAACTGAATGAAATAAAATGTGTCTTTTTGTTAAATACATAAGTTATATATTTATCAAAAAATATTTGTGTTATGTAACATAAACATAACACAAATAAGTTGCGCGGTGGTACGGAACCCTTGGTGCGCGACTCTGATTCGCACGTGGTCATTTTTATGCATCCGTTCTTTCGTCAACGACCTCTGTAAATCGTCCGTACCACCGCCCACAGAGCCTGCAGACCAAACATATCAGATCGCCTCCAATCTAAGTCTCTCGCTCTCGCTGCCCTTACCTCAGCCTCCCCGCTCCTATTTTATTTGTGCGGCGATTGTAATTATTGTTATTAGGTATGCTGCCTACTTTTTTTAATAATTTTTTTATGTAAACCAGCATGGGTGGCTGTGCCGAGAGACCCATGGTGCAGTCGACAGAGCCACAATCACCTCTCCTCGCGAAACCACGCTCAGTTAGGTGCCATGCCAGCAGATTTGCGGACTGTTGCTAGGCTGTCTAAGCCGTTAATACGACGCTTGAAGACACCCAGGTTAAAGGATTCAGGAAATACACTCACCGGAAGACAGTTCCACCCACACTCTAGCAGTGCGACAAAGAAACGATTTAGAGAGCCAATGGGTTCTCAAAAGCCCAATGTCAACAACAAAAGGGTGCTGAGTCTCTCTGCGACGAGTCATGCGGAGATAGGACGGGTGGCAGGGAATAAGGGATGCCAGTTCCACAAAGCAGCGTCCGTGATAGTATCTGTAAAACAGACTAAGCGAACTTAAATCTGTAGACAGCAGGCAGACAAGGCTTGCCGTAATGCCCATGCTATCCGCTGAGCAAATGAAATGGCTTTTGCCCGCGGCAAAACTTAAATAGACAATTAACGAGTACATATATTGCAGACTTCAATCTGATATGTCATCAAGAGGTTCGAGCTATACAGATTCGTTTGTGAAAGTTTAATGATATAGCTCTATACAGGGTGTTTCATGATACGCTTGAGAAACTTCAGGGATAGAAAGTACTCATTATTAGAAGAAAAAAATCCTTATCACTCTAATCGAAATTCCATTTTTTTTTATACAAAAATTTTAAATTATAATAAAAACTCGATGGACAGTAAATATGTAACAGTACTGTTTAGGTCTAGGGAGTGCAATGACCTAGTCCAGTCCCCTTTTTCTTTATTTACCTACATGCAGTTCAATTATACTAGATATAGCATGTAAGTTAGGTAGTCATTTTATTTGTATTAAATGCTGACGTTAACTGTCCGCCAAATCTCGATGAAACGATTTTCACCAAAAAGTACTATAAAATGACCGAATCTGGGAAAAAGTTTTAGAGCTTTTCGTCTTCAAATATGGACCCCTTTTGAACCCTGAAGTTACGAAACCCTATCCTGAAACACCATGTACAGGTACACGGGGAATAAATACCCTGAACCGCATTGCCGAACATTGCGGAAACAGCTTGCTACCAAAAGGACATTGGTCAAAACTGTATGGAAGCGTGACCCAGGGCGTACACTAATGAAACTTTGTGACATTATAGAATCGAGCATGTAGTTTAAAATGGTAGTAGTCGCATCTCTGTGTGTAATGTATGTGAATCGGAAGAAAAACCACTATGAATGCACGAACAATAATTTTATAATTTTTTTTTTATGGAACCTGACACGGTTGGCTACATCACCTACAACATCCGTGATGTCAGCCCATAACACAGGGTGAACTAGGTGCCATGTCAGTGCTTCCCTTCATTTCATGTCGGCTACACTAAACTGGACGGAAAACACGAACTATTTACATAGCCGTTTCGACCGACGCGACGTTTCGTTCAGTGCGGTGGTACCAACCCGGCCGGGATAAACCCTACCACCTAGTAAGGTAAGAAGGGAAGGGACCTACAGTTTAACGTGGAATCCGAACCACGGTCAGCCTCCAACGGTCGAGCGGTCACCCATCCAATCACTGACCGCGCTCAGCGTTGCTTAATAACAGTTGACTAACCAACCGCGCCACTGAGCTACCGAGGCTGACGAATTTTCTTATCCCTTAGTCGACTTTTACGACATGCGACGGGGAGAGATGCAGTGGGGCTATTCTTTTTAAGTACCGACCCCACACGGTACAAAATGTATCTTGATTCCCTTGATAATGTCCCTTGATTCCGTCTCTCCTATTAATGCGCGGCTCAAATAAAACGTAAGTGTAGTATTGCATCCTACGTATGTGTCGTGATTGAATTCTACCCCTCAGTAGCACGAAACCTCAGACTAATTGTGGTTGACGGTACAGATCCAACACGTACAATCCGTTTCTTCTGGTGTGTTCATGGCAATAGCTCCTTGCTAACTTTAAGTGATAAGACCCCAGTGAAAATAAGATTATGTCCTCGTAGGTCAATATTGGGAAATTTATGATTGGGCAGGGCACATTATGATTGGCATCTATTCCCACGAATGCCGCTCTTTGCCTATTCAAACGGTTTTCGAGGACATAGTTAGCCAAGTCATTAATGAACTGCTCAACATATTGGCTGTCCTCATATGGAACTCTTGTTGCGATAATGATTGCTGCAGTTACTTTGAAATCTTCCATTAAATATGGAACCGTAATGTTGTGGGAAACGTCCCGAAACAATTCAAAATCTTTTTTGAACTATCCATTAACCAGAACTATCCAAAAACTTTCCAAAAAACAGCGTAGGTAGCTTTATTCTTCTGGCAGTTTTCTGGTTGTAACTTTTTTTCTAAAATTAATATTTTGTATAGTCAATGCTGACTCCAGAAATAACAGTGTAATACCGAAATTGTCACTGCACACAACTTTTTGAAAACTGGCTCAGATTTGACCAATGTCCTTTGATCGGCATGCACACAATTTCGCAGCAGACCGAATTTACGTGAGTAAAAAGGTGTTTTTATTGTTTATTGTATTATTTCATCCTTAGGTAGCTAACCTACTCTTGAAGACGTTTAAAATTCCGCCCGTTCTATTTCCGTGAGCATATCAACTGGCTAACAAACTTCGCAAGTCACTATGTTTTGTCAGTACTTTATAAGTTCTATAGTTACTTTAACCCATACTACCGCTCACAAGAACATTATTATTTACAGAATAACGTGAATAGTTAACAATCTCACCACTCTGCATAATATAATGGCCGCTATGCCTATTTACATTGCATATATACACATCTGGGTTTAGTACCATAGTAAATTTTGATACTGGTGGTACTTGATGGGACAAAGACAATAATCACTTCTCTACTATCATTCCTAACTCAGAAAGGGCAAAATCTATAAGCGGCGGGTGGCCGAGTGGTTTGGGCATCGGCTTCTCATGCGAGAAGTCCGAGGTTCAAATACGGTCGGCGTGTACCAATGAGTTTTTTCTAACGAAAAAAATTTACATGCATACCTACACCTGTAGCTTCCCCGTTCGGAACCGGTGTAAAACTGTGTAGTTCCCATCCCTTGCCCCATACTAAGTGGTAAGAAGGTGGTAGAAAGTGTTATGTGTTAACATAACGAATGTTGTAAGTGATGTAGCGAATGGTGTCAGTTTTCATACAAAAAAAAACAACTTTTCTTTCATCTCCTGGACAGTTAATGCTCCTTCTAAATATTTATTTATACTCATAGTTCTATACAAGACGTGGCCAGCCAGACGATAGAATTTTATGTTGATTTTAGTATCTATAGCTTTATAACGTAGTAGGTATTGTAATAAATAATAACATACGTAACTAGTATTAAGCTAAGCGCAAACTGGCGCGGTGGTGGCGGTCATAGCGGTGGCGGCCAATGTAGCGGTAGCGGTGGCGTTCAAAAGTCGCGCAGATCAGAGCGTTCAGATTCGACGGCTGTGGTGCCGCGGTGGTTGCGTAATTTGGTCATTTTCGTACTTCTAACTACAAAATTTAAGAAACTTTAATTTTTTTTTCTCTTAAACTTTACTTTTTTATTTTACTTTCGTTTTACTTTTTTAAATTTAACTTTTTTTTAATTCCGCGTCAACAGTATTGTATAGAATTGGGTGATTGTCGACCTCGTTTATAATTATTTCCTCCATCCTTTCTTCAATTCCTATGATTATCACGCGATCAGATGCTGCAGGCGCGATCTGATCGCCACCGCCGCCACCGCCGTGATCGGACCGCGCACTGACCGCACGCGTGCAGCGATCGACCGCGCCAGTGTGCGCTTGCACACACAATTGCATATAACCTATCTGATCGCCACCGCCACCGCCACCGCCGTGATCGCCTTGATCGCGTCAGTTTGCGCTTAGCTTTACACATTTTGATATCTTTGTAATCTAGATTCGAACATTACGATGGCTATTAAAACATTCAAATTGATGATTATTATGTGTTTATTTGTCATCCATTATGCATCTTATGTAACGTTTTCAACGCATAAAAAATATATGATGGGGATTATAATTGACTGGCTCAAATACCGTGTTGTCCCAATTTCCGTGGTGCGGATTCCACGTAAATCTGTAGGTCCCTTCCCTTCTTACCTTTCTAGGTGGTAGGGTTCCTCCCGCCCGGGTTGATACCACCGCAATGAATGGAATGAAACGTCGGTGGAAACGGCTATGTAAATAGTTTGTGTTTTCCGCCCAGTTCAGTGTAGCCGACATGAAATTAAATTCCGCCGTCCCCATTCCACCTCCGCACTACTCGTACTGGGCAGGGGATGCAGCCCTATTCAATCGATCGACCTACCACGGATGCCGGTTCTGTAGGTCTTCTATTTCCTACCAAGTACAGCCTGGGGTTTTTCAAAAGGGGCGGGAAAAGGCTCCTGTCAGGCCGACATGGCATTCGCAATCCCCATGCATCACAGAATGTCCATGGGCATCGTTAGACACCTACTTGTAGGTCAAACGGGGTCACATGTCGCGCTATGCATGAAGAAAAGTACACGTTGTAAAAATCTAAAGGCTGACTGGTAGGGATCTGTACAAGGGGTAATCTCGCCAAAGATCACGTCATCGATCCGGTGGTGGCGGAATTGGTAACGCGCTGGCGGCTATGTAAATAGTTTGAGTTTTCCGTCCATTTCAGTGTAGCCGGCACGACCGAAGGGAAGCACTGACGTGGCACCAAGTTCACCCGGTGTTAGGGGCTGACATCACGGATGATGTAGGTGATGTAGCCAACCGTGTCAGTTTCCATAAAAAAAAAAGAGTACACGCTTAGTACTGAAATATAAAAAAAAATATAATACCAATATATATATTCGTTTAGTGTACCGTGTGGGGCCGGTACTTAAAAAGAATAACCCCACTGCATCTCTCCCCGTGCATGTCGTAAAAGGCGACTAAGGGATAAGGACAAGATGCCGTGCTAAAGGGCGACAGGCTCGCCACCTCTCACCTTGGCACGATACTTCCACCGAGTCATGCAGCAGGTGGGTCTTCGTGCATTACTTGCTGCTTGGTCGACTGCATCTTGTCCAAATGCTTTGCGAAACGTGGTGGTCGGTGTTGTGCTGTAATTCACCAGAGTTCTTACAGCACAACATCGATTACTCTGCTTACCCCGATTGTCGGGATTCAGCGTGTGTGATATGTATGTATGTATGTATATTCGTTTAGGTTTTTAACGCTTTCGCACATTATAGTAAACATTTTCGGTTACGTTGTACAAAAGAACATTTTGTCGACGTTTCGTCTCCTGCTTCGGAGACCTCATCAGGACTCGCGGAACTGGGTAGCAAATTCATGGCTGACTGTAAGAATATGTTTAAAGACTTACATAAGTCGACGTTTCGCCCGCTACGTCACGGGCTTCATCAGGAACTGCGGGAGTTCCTGGAGCCGACGTCTGGTGTCCGTTGTACCAGACGTCAGACAGTTTGACGTCTGGTACAACGGACACCAGACGTCGGCTCCAGGAACTCCCGCAGTTCCTGATGAAGCCCGTGACGTAGCGGGCGAAACGTCGACTGATGTAAGTCTTTAAACATACTGTTAATCCGGAAACTTAAAAATGAATATAATTAATAACAGTGTAAACTTAAAAACATTAGTGACTGTAAGAAATTACATTCTGAAATAAGTCCACCTTCAGTGTGAAAGCAAAATATGAACCAACACAAAAATAAATAAGTTCTGCCAAAGAAAACAAATTTATAAGTGGTGCCATAGAGATATTTTCACTCAACAAGCCTGTGGCTACTTCAAATACTGCAGTAAGGCACTACTTGTCTGCGTAATTTAATATCACGTAAGAACGCATTATTTGCATAAATCACCCAGATTAACTCGCCCACTAAGCCAGTGGGGTCTAAAACTAGTTATACCGCGCGGTGTCGAATAGCTGGTCATTGCAATTAATTTAATTTTTATATTACACACACACCACTAATGCGACATGCCCTTGATAGAGAAACAAAGTGCGCGGAAAGTGCAACAAAAACTGGTCCCATTCGCGGTGTATGCAGATTGGGATAGGCCCGCAAAGTGTTTGGATGTCGATAGTTTTAACTTTGTCGTTGTACTTGGAGTTAATTCTTCTTTTTCTTCTTCTCCTTCATCGACCTGAGCCTGTCGATTCTTAGACATATGGCTCCCCAGACGATACCAGTTTCTTCTCTCGTCGACATCCCGAAATCAGTGAGAACCGCCATGCTGTTCCAGGTCATCTGATTATTATCTGACGGAGGACCTGCCACCGAAAATATCCGTTTACTTGTCGTCATCTCTGTGGTAGATATCCCCATTCGAAGCGATATCAAGTTTCTCGAAGGACTCCTCGGTGATGTGACCGATGTAGACTCAACTGCATCTCTCCCCGTGCGTGTCGTAAAAGTCGACTAAGGGATAAGGACAAAATGATGTACTAAAGAACGGCAGGCTAGCCGCCTCTCACCTTTGAAGGGTCCTTCTACCGAGTCATGCAGCAGGTGGGTCTTCGTGCCTTACTTGCTGCTTAAAGTTATCTTGCACGAATACTTTGTAAAACGTGGCAATCGGTGTTATGTTGTAATTTATTAGTCAATGCAGCACAACACCGACTACTTTACTTACCCCTATTGTTGGGATACAGCGTGTGGTATGTATGTATTTATGTCATTCGTAATTTCGAAATTATGCGTTATGGAACCTCACCCTCAAAATGTTGCATTCGATTGGACCTTATTTTCGTCGTAGTTGACAGGTCACTAATCTTTCTTTTTATAGAGAAGGCTAGTTCGATATTTTACATCTACACGTACTTCTGCCACATCCCAAAAGTTAGTTAAAATAGAATGCCTCAGGGCATTGAGATCTCCCATTGTACCTAATTTTAATGAATTTGTGTTCAATAAAGTATCATACATACATACATCTCGAGCTATCGATAAGTGAGCCCAATAGGTTGCCCTTCACGTACACGTAGGCTAGGAACATTTTACACTTAAAATGTTTATCGATATTTCCCCATTCCTAAAGTGTGCTCCGGTTAGTTCTCCGACGTGTCCCAATCGTAGCTCCTTGCGTAACTCCCTCCGAGAACAGAGCTACTTGTGGTTAGGTCGATGCTAGCTGCTCGTTAGCTACCAGTAAATTGTCTTCGACAGGTGTCACGATACCGGTGACATTGAATATGTGTTATCATAAGCTTAGGAATTTAAAGACCTCGGCTTGTCATACTAACGCTATCGAACTTTAAAGCTATTTGGCGGTAAAACGTTTACTTTTGATCGACTTTTCTACTCAAGATCTGTGATACAGAATAGGAACAATTTATAATATTATTTGAATTTTATAATATTATTTGAATTGTATAATATTATTTTACAAGTTAACTTATTTTGACAAATGTTCGAAGATATTTGAAAATTGATAAAGTTTTGAAGTTAAATAAAGAAAGAAATATATTTATTCGCCATCACTTCACACGAGGACAGTGAAACGGAAACCGCTCAGCTGAGACGCGGTTAGACTACGACCTGGTTTTCAGCTGATCCCGTTTTTATTATAAATAAATAAAATAAACAAAAAGAAATAATAATATTACAGTACTCTTTCATCAAGTATTTCATAAAAAAAGTACAAGTGTATAAATGTCACATTTTCAAACATTAAAAGCAATAATAAATTAAGGTTATTGGGGGAGGGGGAGACCACAGCATTCTCATAACCGATATTGCTTTGCATTTGACAGCATCGAAAATTAATGAATATCATTAGTATTTAGTAGACGTGACTGGACCCTGACGTGATTGGACCCAAATTGTACGAAAATGTTCCTGATACAATAAAATCAATAAATAGTGACAATGTGTTCCAGAGTCAGCTGAAAATATTTCTCACAATCCATTTTATAAGTTAAGTGATTTTTTTTCATACTGTAAATAAAAATTCTGCTGACTTTGATAATTCAAATTGTTTATATGCATAAACACAAATTTTATTAATAACTTGACTGAACCCTATGTTCTTTGTTTTGTATTTTATTATCTTTTTTAATGGGTATATTTTTGACTTAGTATTTTTAATTCTTTGCTTAGATATAGTATGTTATATTTAACTTATTGAAAACTTAGTATGTAAGTTATATTTAAAAAAAGCTCTGTAAGGTTTCTTACCCGGTTCTTCCTTATAGATTGCACTACTGAACGGGACATCATAAAAAATGATGACGAACCATACTGAATATGCATATGTCTCAATGAAATATTGTTATTGTTGTGTGTTCTTCATGGCGAAATTAATATCTGAATCTGAATCTGAATTTGAATCTGTAGTTTTCGGTTAATACACTCAAAGGCCTTGAAAGAGTCTTTGGACTCCATGTATCGGTAAAGTGGAGCAAAGTGGAAAATGATTCCTGTGCTATTATTTGTTACGATTTATTATTTGTATTATTTCGGTGATTTGGCAAATAAGATCATTTAAAAATAAATGTAGAAGGTTGGAAAAATTGAGAAAACCTTCCGAAGTATGAAGAAAACATTACTTTTATTACTAACTAATATTACCACTTTCAGAAAACGATAGTGTTCGTTTTTAACTTCAAGAGGTTAAAAACAAAAACGGATTTTTAATTTATATGGGTATCGGCTCAAAAAAAGGTGGAAAAAGTAAGAGAGAAAGATTGATTGGCCGCATGGATTTTGATACGATATTGTGAATCTCTAGAAAAGAGAAAACTACTCTTCATATCGCGGGATTTTCTCCAACATATTATTGTATTGGGTCGATTGTAGAAAGGACCGCAATGCGGCGATAGAACGTCACATTGTCTGTGTATTCGATTTGCCTTGGATTGTATCGATTGTTGAGGAGGTGTCCCTAGGACGGAATGTCCATTGACCCGGTTAAGGCGTTCTGTTGCGAAAACCAAACTATTTATTGCGAGCGATTGTATTTAAAACATGCTATTAGCCATCGCTGCAGTCTAAGGTACGTCGTTATGGTCTATGAATCTATTATTCCGCCTAGTACCTATGTATGTCTTTATCAAGCACTTGAAGTTTGCGTCTGTCTATGATCTTATCAATGCGTTTCTATAAATGCCAGGCTACGAGATTATCGCTCTGTTACAGCTGGCTATATTTCCAAGAATGTTAATCGGTACATTTTCCGCATTTTATCGCTTCATATATCACAGTTGATGCAATCTTTACTACGGAGACGTCAAAGTGTACCACTTGGATAATTTTGAATATTTTTAATGTTTTTATCGATCTAATTAAGTTCACGCACATCTACTAAAACGTTTTCTTGTCATTATGAACAGAAGTCTGCGATGTGTGGCAAACAGATTGACGAACACTGAAAATTACTACTTAAGGCCCTGTCAACCCGTATTCACCCGAACTCAAGGCGCCCCTTTCGTTGGTTGGAGTAGGATGCGACACAATCAATCAATCAAAAATTAGGTTTTTATTTTTTTATTTTATAACTACGGATCGAACCAAAAAAGTTAACAGCTACGGATTTAGATATATATTCAACAAATAAAATAATTTTTTTCCAAAGCCTTGATTTGTTCACGTTGCTTTAAATACGTTTTTATAACTAAATTCAGAGGCATGTTCATTATTTTGACGTGATGACGTCACGTCTTATAAATTGATGAGCACCGGCTGCACGTACGAAAGCGTGTCACGTTGATATTCAAAGTTACCATGGAAACGTCTTAAGAAATAAAACTGTCAAGATCAGACAACAGAAGTTTTGATGGCCAGTCACAAGATGATTAATCTTTCTACTGGAAATAGAAATTACTGATCTTTGATCTATGTACTACGATTATTCCACGTCATCACGTAAAACTATCGTCCGTAAACCGACTTTACAGACAACCAATATTTTTTTCTGAAATCTCTAGTTAATCAAATCATGTTTTCAAAAAGCTATCCATCTGCGCTGATAGATGAAGTATTACATAGGTATATTAAAACTGAATCTGTCAGATAAGTAATATTTGTGGTAAACTTCTTGAAATTCGAGTCAGACGCAGCCTCCCCGTCACCTTAAATGTTCTGTCCTAACTTTTGTCGTAAAATCGTCTTCGAATTTGGATTGGAAGAGTGGATATAGGGTGGCACACTTAAGAATTAAGGAAATGCAGAAGACTCCACATTTCGTTCTAACAACGTCGTTTTGGTGCTACCGTCGCAACATTATATTATCTGTGGTCGCAATGCCCTCCTACATGTCGAAAATTAATCTGAGGTAACTGTACTCTATACGTATTGGTGCCCTTAAAATGTACACTGGGTTGGTACCACCGTAGTGCATGTAAGATGACCGCATAGCAGCCTCGGCTGTGTTCTCCTCTAGTCCAGTATAGCCAGCAATCCAGGGAAGTCTTCGGTATGGCACCTACCTTTTCGGAGGTGATATTGGCTGGTCGGAGCATGTGCTTTGGCCCCTTCGACTCAGCCACCCATACCGGATAACATAAAAAAAACATAAAATCGGGTCCACCAGAGTAGAAAGCAGAGGTTAGCTCGAAGTATTCTACGTAAAATTTGAGGTACACAACAACGTATTTTTAGTACGAAACAATATTGTAATTGGCAGTAAACGACCGTTTATACGGTCACTGCAACAGTAATATTTTGTTATGTGTGCGTATGTAATCTTCTCTGAGCTCACAATAAATAATGATGACATAAAAACACATTTATGTAACACTTTGGACTAGTATAATAAAATTAACTTTTAAAGCATAATATTATTACAGTTAACACATTATTTACATTGCACCGTTAAATTGTCTTAACATAGATTAATGTGTCAAAACTTGACTTTATTTGCAACAAATTTTTCAACGAAAATATTTCCTGCTATTATTTGCCAACCGACTTTTATTGAGGTTAGTGATGTTGGTAAGAGTGTAGTTTGTTTGCTCTTTACATTAATCACATTTTTCTACGGTTTATTTAGAAAATTGTTAGCTTTAAGAATGCCATACAAGGTAAAATTCAGCTCTTTGTGAGAGATGTACCAACAATATTACTCACCTTACATTTTCAGTTTTAATTTATGTAAAACTTCACCTATCAGGGCAGACCGTTTCTTTAATATATTTTAAATTATGCATTTTAAAATTATATCGAGCCCTTTTCAATGAAATGTCACATGATGCACTTGAAAATAATTCTTTTAAACCCCCTAAAAAGGCTATTTAAGCGGATTTTTTGCGCTTTTTAAAAAAAATCTTAAACTTTTTTTACCATCTTGTAGCCCTTTGACATGACTTGATGCGTCATTTTACACCCTAAATATTCACGTAGTCTTAAAACTCACGACACCAGGGCGAATTCGTACTCTCTCTGGAAATCAGGGACTATACTAAAGCGATCGAAAAGACATTTTCTATGACAACATTATTTTGAGGTACCGAACCCTAAAAATTATGAAAATGCCTCTGAATTGACTTAAGTAGCGCGGAATCCGCGCAGAATATGCGTGCCGAGATCTCGGCGGACGGGCGCGGGCGGCGGAACCCGCGCGTTCTATGAAACCGCTCCACCTCGTGTAAACGAATAAAGGAGCTCCATACCACTCAATCCGCGCGTTTTTATCCGCGCGTAAAACGAGCGGCCCATCACATGTGAACAGGCTCACGCCATACCGACCGACCATCGGCCACCCCAACCGTTCCGCGCCGCCAAAGAGATAGAAACTGGCGCGACGAGTTTCAAACTCTGCCTGCGCGCCGCCAGCTTACCCCGACGACTGTGCGAATACCGCGTGTGGTATGTGGGTACAATCGCAAATATAAATTATTACTTTTATTTATTTGAATTCTTAAAATAATTGCCTCAAATACTTCATTGCAGTTGCCCAAGCCCTCAGCAACACATAAATCACGATTTATTTCCAAGCAAAATGACGTCTACAAGAGCACGAACAGTTCTGTTTCGATTTATTGACCAATAGGAAACCGATATTAATTATCTAGCTTCGCCGCGTTGCTTATTAGAACATTTCTGTTCACTTAAATTGTTAATTGCTGTTAATTTAATTAAAATATTTCTAGTAAAATGCTGTATTATATATCCCCCCAAGGACAGTCTCGCTTCCTTCAAGAGGGGCTTAAATCGGCACCTGTGAGGCCGGCATGGCTTCGCAACCCCTGACCCTTCGCAATACGACGGAATTTCCATGGGCGTTGTTAGACACCTTAATATGGGTGGCTCGGCGCCATAATAATATATTGAATGAAAAAACTAGTTACTATCCCAGCCTCATAAAGCATACTATAGTTAGAGATACGTAATTAGAGCTCTCGTCGCCATAAGCTGCCTATTAAAAAAAAAAAATTAATATATTTATATGCTATTTTAATTAACAAAATCTGGCCAATAAAAAGAAAGGGTGGGCTGTATCGGAGCCACGACCGCTTAACTTTGAAGATTCGTGAATTTGAAATGAAGATCTCGTCGAGACCTATCATTGGTCCCCAGCACACGAGTAGTCTGGGATCGGTAGTTTTCGAAATTATATCCTCTCTACCTCCTTTTCCCTCGTGACGGCCAAATGGCTGCACCGATTTTAAAAGAATGCACGATTACAGAAAGGGCGAATCCTGTTCTAGGAAAAGAAACAAACAAGTCATTCCGACCAGTAGTTCAGGATTTACAAGCATTAATTATTTATTTTCGAAGCATTTTTTTTAAGGGCCCTTATATTTTTCGAAGGGCTCAAGGTACAACACTCGTCGAATGGATCTATAAGGCCTCTGAAAGTACACAATTTTGTTCACAAAACTTTTTGTAAAAACCCCCTGTCCGTCCCATAGACGTTCATTAAATTCACGTCAAAATCACTGACAGCAATGCCAAACTTCATCAGTTCATCACACAATAGACCGCGTAGATTCTTTGATTGTCTCCGCCTCGAGCTCAATGCAAATCTACGCTCCAAAACAAAAGAAATTGTACTAGCCGGTCTCTGTCGTGACTTCGCGATTTGAAAATTATGTATTATCGATGTGAAAATTCTCGATTGCTTAACCCCTCCGGGCAATGTGGCATTTCACAACTGAGAACTGTCGAAGCGGAGTATTGAGTATTACGGTCACATAATTCGGAGCGACAAACCTGCACTACACATACATAGCGATCATGCCTGTTTCTCAGTGGGGTAGGCAGAGACAACGGATCTCCACGTGCCAAGATTCTGAGATACCTCTGCCGCCTTTTCCACTTTCATAATGTTTTTCATACTTACGGTTGCGGGCACTATGCATTTGACCCTTTTTTGGGCACTTGCTGCGTGCATCTGGGACGACCCTTCCCAACTCTTCCACTCACATTCGCTGCACAAACTTTCATTAGTCTCCTATCATCCATGCTTCCATTGTACCAAGATCCTGAGACACCTCTGCCGCCTCTTCCACTCTCATAATGTTCGTCACAATTTACGGTTGCGGGAACTATGCACTTGAACCTTTTTGGGAACATGCGCGATCTGGTCCAGGTACGTGCGTCTAGGGCGACTCTTCCCAACTCTTCCACTCACATTCCCTCCATAAATTTCTTCGTTAGGCTCCTATCATCCATTCTTCCATTAACAATCGGAGGTTATTATCCAGGAGAAGATCCAAGCCAAACGAAAACCTGGAAGACGCCGCGTATCTTGGTTGAAGAATCTGCGCCAGTAGTGTACCGCACTGCAGCGCGCGGTCTCTTGCCGGGTTGCTGTCTTGAAGATGTAGATCGCCCTAACGATACCCAACCTTTGTTAGAAGTTAGCACATACACTAAGAAGATGAAAAAGCGGAGATATGACACTCACGATGAAAGAGCCATTGGGTATGAAGGCGGACTATTTTTCTTTTAAGGAACCAGACATGTGCACTGTGCAGTCTCGGGTCCTTTAAATAGGGCGTGACTGGGCACCGGTCAGGCCGGCATATCATTTGCAATCCCGCATGATGCGAACGAATGCCCCTGAGGCACCCAGGTGTGCTTATGATCACGAAAGACAGTCGACCGATCGCACCTTTGAGCTACCGAGGCTGACAAAACTAACATACCGAAGGACCAAAATATTATGAAAGTGAACAATTAATACTGCCACCTAGTAGATCAGACTTAATTTGTTTTTGTTTTTGTTTATGAAAATCATCACATCTTCATATACTGTTGCTGAACACAAGTGAAAAGGATATTGTGTTTATATTATACCAAGTTGAACATTCTCTAAAAGTTCTCTTCTATTCTCTAGTAAATAGTTTGTGATTTCCGTTCAGATCAGTGTAATCGGCACAGGGAAGCACTAACATGGCACTTAGTTCTCAGGGTGTAATGGACTGACATCACGGATGTTGTAAGTGATATAGCCAAACGTGACAGTTTCCATAAAAAAAAGCAAAAAATGCTTTACTTCCTTAAATATTGTACGAGAATAGTACACGCCTTGTCAATTTTGGTACTACAAAATATACACCTGTAAAACTATCTCAACCTCGCGCTATCTATCCACGACTCCGTGCATAAGCTTACCTCGGCAAATGCAGCGCGGACTTGCAATTAACCAGACCAGGGGCTCCCAACCTCTGCATCGCGACCCGCTAGAGCGCAGCCAATGCATCTTCTCCCGGCCACCACGCCGAAAGAAATACTTCCTAAAGACAATACTTAAGTAGACATATTATTATTATTTTTTTTTTTTAAAGAAACTTAACAGCTATTTACATACATTTGTGCAACAAAAATGAACGGTTCAGCCAATAAAAAAATCACTTTTTGTAATAAAAGTAGATGCCTACTTATTACAACTAGATTTTTTCATTAGTAGCACATAAATGAAATTAAATTTAATTTAATGTAAAACATGAAATATAAACGAGTGTAGACATTTTTAACAAACAATAATTACGAGTAGGTGGTTTTAAATTTTTTTATTTTTTTTTATTTTGTTGCTTTACTATTTGCAAACAAATTAATTTGTGATCTATGTACATAAGGGTTAGATATTCAATTAGCCACCTGTTTCTTTTATACAGGGTGTTCGGCACATCGACCGACAATTTTTTTTTGTAGGTAAGTGAGGCCATTTGCAACGTTTTGACCCAAGATACCTTTTGTCAGATGTCATGTGGTATCGAGAACCGATTTTTTTCTTTATTTTTGAAAATTACCAAAATCCCAGCTTTAAACCCTTGTAACTTTTTTGTTTATGATTATATGAGGACAAAAATTTATTGAATTTTACGATGTATCCTTGTTCTAGAAAAAATATTATTTGATGAAGTTATACCACGAAAAGGTTTTATGACCTCCCAAAGTCCCGAGAACGAGTAAAAATGTTATGGGCTGTCCCCATATAAGTAATGTGGTTTTTTTCTAAGTTGTATTTTTTATTGTTGCCCTATCATAAAAACGATAATACATACTAAGCGTCAAACTTGTGTAATTTGTGTGCAATTATAGTGCAAACTCTAAAGTAAAAGGAATAATAATAAAAATCGACAAATTAAGTGGTCGAGGGAGTCATAGTCTAGACAAACTTGGTAACACCCGAACTGGGCTGGCTATATTTAATTCACAGGCGTACTAGGAAGAAAGTCGTGATCCGATACCAAGTGTACCATTATTAAGATTACGTTTATTCAGCTCGATAGCTAGCTTGAATCTAGATCAATAAGACTTGTTTTCGAACCTGTTGTTCGACAGCGGTTATTTTGTAGTCAACTCCTTCGCTCGTAATTCGTGTAAAAGTACTGATTTAATTCAAATATCGAACGCTGTAAAATGATAAATTTATTTACGCCAATATTGCACAATAAAAACCAAACAGCAGTCAAAAGATTACGCCGATACACGCCGTAGGCTATATTAAATAAATTGTGTTGAAACATTTGCAACTCTGGTTTTGTATATAAAATTATTGTATCTGAATACAGTTTAAATATAAACAACAAACAAATAAAGCTAATTACGAAATAAAATATAAACCTATAACCTATACAAAACCTAATAACCCACCTCCAGGTGGAACGATATGGGCACTGGTCGGTGGACGCTAGCGGCGTTGCCTCGCTGGATAGCCACACTGATGCGCTGCCCTCAGGAACTCGAGCGAACGTTGTTCTCCTGAAGCAGTGTACAGGGACATCCCGATGTCTTTCACGAGCCGCTTTGCTTCCTCAGACCATGCACCCATCATCTCCACCGAAAATGCGGCAAAACGTGTAATCAAATTCGAACAATATTAAAATAATTATCAAATGAATCTAAGGTAAAAGTAACTAGCACACTTGCGGCATTTCCCCGCTGGATGGCAAGGCTAACTCGATGGATGAAGTAAGCTTTTGATTGCGGGACACCAGTTACATCGATTTACCAGTTAGTTTATTAATTCGTACCAAATTTAATTAATAATCAGACTGTTGTACACTAGCTTTTTCCCGCGGCTTCACTGGCATAGTCTACCTACTTATGTCCATCCTGAAGGTCCATTCTAAATATTGGTCAAAGAATTTTTTAAATCGGATGAGTATTTTCGGAGATTACCATCTACCTACATCCAAACTTACAAACTTTATTATAATATTGATTTATTAGTGTAGATACGAGTAGATAGGTCATGGTTCCGTACTGTATGAAATCCTACTAACTACATAAATAAATCCTTATTCCTTACCTATAATAAAATCCAACGTCTGCTTTCTGTCTGAGTGTCTGTCTGTCCGCTTATAACTCGAGAACCACAGAACCGATTTTAATAAAACAAAATTCTACGGATAGCTTGATTCTTCCCATCAACTATAGGGTACTTACTATCACGCTAAATAGCTTATGAGGTTAGCAGAGAAGTCAAATATGAGAGCGGGCGGAGCCGCGGGCACAGCTTGTGTACAATACAATTAAAATATGACTTAGAAAAGACAATACATTTACTATTCACGCAGCTCGACTGTGGGAATCACTACCACGCTCTATCAGACACTGCAATTCGCTTCCCTTGTTCAAAAAATACCTAAAACCGTATTATTTACGACAGTGTGAAGTGGAAACCTAAAAAAAACCTTTCCTTTCATACCTGGATGGACAAGTATGTATGTATTTTTATTTGTATATTACCGTATATTTTATATATTTAGACATTTATATGTATTAACCCAAGCATGGTTTTCTATTTAACTAACATTTACTTACGTGTATTATTAATAAGTATTCTTATTATTATTTTATCTTCAATTCTTACGTTCAACTCTGTTGCTACTATCTACTTACACTCTACTATATTAATAGAAAACATCCAAAGGTTGGCTGTAAGAGGTCTCTGTAAGGGATAAGTCCGCCTTTGCACCTTAATGTAAATGTTCTAACGTTCTTGTTACTGTTGAATGTTTCATAGAGCAATAAAGCATTTTCCTATTTCTACCATCGACATCTATTTTATAGATCGAACGTCGTGATGCAACCTGTGCTAGACGTCGGTACAAGTGTGCGTGCACACACACGCAGTATTGTGATACGTGACACGATCCCTACGACGATACTATCGCGCGCTCGCCCCCACCCGCCCACAGATGACAAGAACGAGCGAGAAAGACGTCATGCGGCGCGTTTGCCGTCTTTCCGCCCACTCCCATCACCAGCAGGCAAGCGAGAACTAGAACGCGATACCACCGCACCGTCACACGATCCTATCCGTGACAGCATGGCTTCTTAACACGCCGTAACATGCTCAGGCGAAACAAACAACAACATTTGTCACTGTCACTCTTTATAACAGCAACCGGGCATGCGTCACCGACTCGATACAGACATGCGTGCGTTCAACACGCGCCGCACACGCCGTATGAAGCGGCTGTCCGTGAAATCTGCATTATATGCAGTTCTCGTCGAGAACATATTTGTTCGGGAGTGATGTATGGGATGGGCCAATCTATAAAATAGATATCAATGATTTCTACAATACAAATAAATGATTAACTCCTGCTAAACAAGTGAGTGACGTCGTTGCCTGTTCAGAATCTCACCGCAGCCTATAAAGAAAACGAGAGTTTCCCCAACAATCGCAAGAGATTATTCACAAACGGAGTGCTATTCAGACAGCGTTCGCGATAAGGATAGCGATATCTTAGCAGGTTCACTGAACGTGAGACGTGCTGTGATAGGAATTCTCTTCGCGTAGATAGCGTAGGTGATTTTCTAGTCCAGAATCTAACTAAAGGAGTTGCGTAGAACCTTGGCATACGAACTCACTTATTGTAGCTCAGAGGTGCAGTCGGTCGACTGTTATTAAGCAACCCTGGGAGCGGTCAGTACTTGGATGGGTGACCGTTCGACCGTTGGAAGCTGACCGTGTTTCGGAATGAAGGTGGTAGGGTTTAACCCGCCCGGGTTGATACCACCTCACTGAACGAAACGTCGCTCGAAACGGCTATGTAAATAGTTTGTGTTTTCCGTCCAGTTCAGTGTGGCCGACACGACCGAAGGGAAGCACTGACGTGACGCCAAGGTCACCCGGTGTTATGGGCTGACATCACGGATGTTGTAGGTGATGTAGCCAACCGTGTCAGTTTCCATAAAAAAAAAAATAGTATTGTCAGAACTACTTCAATTGTATGAATACTTTATTTCAAATAAAATCCTTAAAAATAATTAAATCAAGACCTAAAAATAACTAAATTAAATATAAAAATAAATCTAACTATAAATAAAAATAATCGTCCATAGGGACCATTAGGTCCATTGGGTCCCCAATGAATAATTAATTAATCCATTGATTAAATTGTATTAGAAAGGTGTTAACATCAAAGAAAAACGCAGCTGCTTACACAAAGCGAATACGAATACGAAGCTAAACTAACTTAGTTGTTAGTTCTTAGGGTTTCGTATCCATACGCAAGACTATTACTGAGCCTACGCCGTCTGTCTGTCTGTCTGTCTGTCCGTCCGTTCTAGGGCTGTATCGATTGAACCGTAATAGGTAGCCGGTTGAAATTTTCACAGAATATAATATGTGTTATTATGGCGGATATGCCAACAAATAATAAAAAAGCAAAAAGTAAAAAAATCAAGGGTCCCCATACAATACACGGGCCAAGAATCGATTAGTACATATTCACACTACTGAATAATAGATGGCGCCACAAGTATTTATATTTTCCATTATAGAATGTCAAAATATAGACGAATATGGTTTTTTGACAGGTATGGTATAGTAGCGGATCTACGGAACCCTCCGTACATGAGTAAAACTCGCACTTGACCAATTTTTTGTGGATCTTTTACTTGAGCGGCACAGATGCACCGATGTGGTCTGTAAGCTCAGTGGTCGGTGGTTAAAACAAGAGGCTCAGGAACTAAAATTCAGTTAAACACGAAAACATAAAAAAAAAACAATATTTATGGTCCCTCCATACCCATTCTACCATCGTTCCATGCGCAACAGGTTGGGAATGCATCCACACACTGTCGATATCTTTTTGTGGATCTTTTACTTGAGCGGCACAGAAGCACCGATGTGGTCTGTGAGCTCAGTGGTCGGTTGTTAACAAGAGGCTCAGGAACTAAAATTCAGTTAAACACGAAAACATTTAAAATAAAAGAATATTTATGGTCCTTCCATCCCCATTCTACCATCGTTCCACGCGCAACAGGTTGGGAATGCATCCACACACTGTCGATATCTTTTTGTGGATCTTTTACTTGAGCGGCACAGAAGCACCGATGTGGTCTGTGAGCTCAGTGGTCGGTTGTTAACAAGAGGCTCAGGAACTAAAATTCAGTTAAACACGAAAACATTTAAAATAAAAGAATATTTATGGTCCTTCCATCCCCATTCTACCATCGTTCCACGCGCAACAGGTTGGGAATGCATCCACACACTGTCGATATTCCCCCACTTAGGACAAATCGATCCTGTAAATCCTTTATTTACAGGGTTGCCAACATGCGGAGTTCACTACCACCTGCATCCTTTCCTCTAATGTACAGCCTGGGGTCCTTCAAACATAATATGAAGGTGCACCTAGCCGGCCGACATGGTATTCGCAGCCCCCGTAAATATCCGAATGCCCGTGGGCGCCGTCGGACTACACCTCTGCGTTAGTCTGGCGCGCGACATATGTCGTGCTTCCCATAAAAAAAATCTAATCGATACTAAATTATTTCCCGAATGAATGCAAATCAAAACGTCCACAGAGCAGGAAATCTCGCAATACTGCCGCCGCCGATCGCTACACTGTGAGCACGTCCTGCATACATAATCATAATCTTACCTGATTTTATTTCCACAGTCGAGTAGTAAAATCAACGGAGTATTTAATTGGTTTTGGCTTAATATCATTATGCAACTAGGTATGGGTGTTATGGATCAGAAAGAAAGAAAGAATGAAAACCTGAATGCAAAATAAAATTAATTTACAATTATTAGTTGGCTAATTAAAATAAACTACGAAGCTACTGAACTACAACTCTCGGTTGTGGCCTAAAGGCAAAACAAGATGTACGTAGGTACTTGATTAATACATTAAAAAAAAAACTCTACATAATTAAACTCACAGTACACACAACACTATACTACACGCTACACCACACCACATCACACCACAATACACCACCAAACAGCACACAACATCTCACATTTCTATAGAAAATATAATACCCAAGTGAAATACACCTTACTGAATACCTCTCCTTCATATTACAGCCATGAAGCTAGTTTAGAGGAGAGGGAATGCAAATTGTATGTAAATGGTATTAATAAACATTTCATTTAATTTCATTTCATTTTCATTTCATTTCATTTCATTTCAATTCATAACAAGAAAAAAACGTATTTTATTTAGCTTATGGAAGCAGACACAGCAAGATGAAAAAAAATTGTAATTGAAAAAAAAATTCACAGATCTCATGCATTACATGACCTTCGGGTACATTGAAAATCACTTTTAGGGCGTATACTTATACGCATATACTGTACACAAAAACCATTTTAACTACTCACACTACAAGATAAAGACGACTCGTAACTCGCTTATCGGAAAATTTAAAAAAATCACAACTCCCAAATTTTTCACTTTTTTTCAAAAAAATAAAAATATGCGTACATCCCCAGATATTGAGTCAATCTAGAATATAAATAAAAATATAAAACTTTAAATATATTTAGAAATATGTTTAAGTGTTACTTTTTAGGTTTCCGTATCCCAGACGGAAGCCTATTACTAAGACTCCGTCGTCCGTCCGTCCGTCCGTCCGTCCGTCCGTCCGTCCGTCCGTCCGTCCGTCCGTCCGTCCGTCCGTTCGTCCGTCCGAGGGCTGTATCTCTTGAACCGTAATAGATAGCCCGTTGAAACTTTCACAGAATATGCGTTACTATGACGGATGAAACAACAAATAAGAAAAATAATAAAAAGTTAAAAATTAAGGGGGGCCCCCATACAAGAAACATTTTATTAAAATAGATTAGTCACACTATTTAATAGCAGATGGCCCAAACGACTTTTATACATTGCATGCATTGTTAGGTGCTGTCATTTTCCCACCGTAAAGTGCTATCGACCTCATTGAGGCGTCTCTAAAAGATAGCCGCTTCTTAATCTTTGGTCGTTCCAAAAAAATAATTTTCAGAAGTTTGACAGATCACTTTTAAAAGATAAAGTGACGTTACTATGGTAACAGCTGTCAGTGGGCAAACATGGAGACCTGTCATAACATAAACATAATATATCTGATAAATTCAAAATCGAAGACCATGCCACCTGAGCGGATAGGCGGATATTATTGATAGCGGATAGATACGGAAACCTTCGCGCGCGAGTAAAACTCGCACTTGACGGATTTTTTAAATCCCCTAAAACGGCTATTTGAAGCGGTTTTTTGCGTTTTCCTCAAACACCCTCAAACTGTATTAAAAAAAAATCACGATGTTGTAGCCCTCGTCGGTATGCGTCATTTGATACCCTAAATATTTACGTAGCTTTAAAACACCGACACCAGGGCGAATTCGCACCTTCGCTTAAAATCGGAGACTATACTGAAGCGATCGAAATGATAATTTCAATGTAAAAAAAAACATTATCCGTACCTATATTTGGTTCTCGAATGAGCCGACACACCTTTGTTTACGGTCCGCTCGCGAGCTATTGCGTGCATGTAAACAGTTATAGAGAGTTGGTTAATTGAATGAAATAGTTAAACGCAGAAAATCACATCTTTCAATCAGTTTGCAACAAAGTAAATGGCCTAAGTACATATACTTATGTATTTACCCATACATAATTGCTTATAACTACATACAAATTTATTTAATAAGTCCTCTCCACATAATTTTTAGGTAAGTTATCGTTTGAACAGTGAAGTGCAGAGTTAAAACATTTAGTAATTGTTTTATTTACGGAACACGGTTCTTTATTCTATATTCTTTATTTATCATCCATAGACAGTACACTGCACTCGGATTCGTCATAATATTTTAACATTTAACATTTAGCATTTTGCCAGTTCGATTATCACAGCGAAGAAGAACTGGCAAGAAACTTCGCTGAATACTAATGGTTAAAAACTGGTTGGCTATATCACTTACTTACACCTTGGTGAATTAGGTGCCATGTCAACGACTACCCTTTGGTCGGCTATACTGAACTGGTCGAAAAAATATTTTTTTATATTAGTTTCGGCCGACCTTTTCTCTATGGTGGTATCAGTCAATAAGCGTTAATTAAATCCTACCACATAGTAAGGGAAGAGTGTAGCGGGAATTTCATTTCAATTCGTTTCATGTTTATTTTATGGAAATCGCGACATGTGGCCTCGTTTACGAGTAGGTGTCTAAAGATGCCCATAGACATTATGTGATGCACGGGGATTGCGAATGCCATGCCGGCCTAACAAGATCCTTTTCACGCCTCTTTTGAAAAACCCCAAGTTGTACTTTGTAGGAAATTGATGGTCAGGGAGTGCGTAGTGCGTTCCACATTTTTCCGGTTCTGTGAATAAAACACCATAGTGTAGTATGCCCATAGACGATGAACTAACTATACAGCGTGGCTCGTTTACACGGTTCGATTACCATTTTAGACCGCACATAACAATGAGACCATTAAAATAACTAAGCGACCTACAGTCTTACGTAGAAACTGAATCACGGTCTGCTTCCAACGGTGGAACGGCCCCCGCACCCAGGTGTGCTTAACTTCGCGACGTCTTTCCATCGCATCGTGTTATTGCCGAGGCCGACAAAATTTCTTACTTTCTTTTATTACCAAAGATTTTTGAAGAAGAGATGTCATGCATGAGCATGCCCACTCGTATTCTGTGCCGCTGTCGCCAGATTCCGTACGCACACAATCACAATTCACACACACGAACGCACGTACACATTCGCACCGGCGATTTTTGGCCAATCCAAAGCGTTGCATCCGCGTGCGCTCACGCACACATCGATCATTAATATGGGAAAATCTTCCCATATTGCCGTGTCGTGACTCGTGAGCACGCCTCCTTCGGGTATCTACTCTCCTTCTAAAATCTTTGTTTATTTATTACTCAGCAACCGTTTGAGTAATAATAATGTTTATAATTGTGCAATGACCATTATATTATGACGGCGGCTTCGGCGGCGTGGTGTAAATATAGGTAGTAACATTTCGATTGCAACCTTATTTAAATTAAGAACGCGACATTCCTACACGCCTTATTCACTCGGGTTAATATTGAGAGCATTCATGCTCT
Organism: Nematopogon swammerdamellus; assembly: GCA_946902875.1. Lineage (NCBI taxonomy): Eukaryota > Metazoa > Arthropoda > Insecta > Lepidoptera > Adelidae > Nematopogon > Nematopogon swammerdamellus. The sequence continues at coordinate 29,167,002 of OX336335.1, forward strand.
GGCGAGACCTATACTGTATCTCGTGTTCAAAGTGCATAATTTGATAACGTGAAATTAATGGTGTACTCAGTAGTATCAGTACTGATTGAAGGACCTGGAAGGACCTAATTCAGAACTGTACTGTTTTGTACTGCACTGCACTGTACTGTACTGCACTGCACTGCCCTGCCCTGCCCTGCACTGCACTGCACTGCACTGTACTGTACTGCACTGCACTGCACTGCACTGTACTAAATAGTTCGTGTTTTCCGTCCAGTTCAATGTAGCCGGCACGACTGAAGGGAAGCACTGACACGGCACCTAATTCACCAAGGTATTATGGGCTGACATCACCTATGTAGTAGGTGATGTATCCAACCGTATCAGTTTCCATAAAATAAAAAACTAGAGTTAACAAACGCATTTTTGGCCACGAACCCCTCAAAACCGCGTTCTCATTTTATATACAGTAGTAGAGTATAGAACCGACAACCAACAGTTTGTAACTTGGTCATTCGGAACGTAATATTTTACCATTTACCTTGAAATTCACCCGTTGTTGACCGCGGCTACCTGCGTTGTGCTGTGGCTTAGTGGCCATGGAATTATATAAATAGACACGGCATTTCTGCAGCTGCATACATTTCACTTTGTTAACAACGTTTGGTCTGCGCGCACTTCATTTTCAGGAGACAGCTGAAGATGCAATATGCATATACTAGCTGTTGTCGCGGTTAAATATCCCATGACCATCCTTCGATGTAACGCCAGTGAAAAGCTCGTGTGAATTTTATTGATGGAGTAGTTCGGAGTAGTGAGACCGGATACAACAATTTTTTTTTTTATGGATATGCGAGACATTTTGGCGCCGTCAGCATGGATTGTTGATCCGACGACGCCCAAAAGCATTCGGTTTAGAACGGGTGCTGCGAATGCCGTGCCGGCGTAACAGATGCCCTTTTACGCTTCTCTTTGAAAGATCCTAAGTCATCCACTGAAGGAAACACATCGGAAGGAAGTGCATTCCAGAGTTTCGCAGTACGGAAGATAAATGAAATACTGGAGCGCTTAGTCCGCACTTTAGGCAGCTCTACAGTGTAGGGATGCATTTCCTGTCTGTGTCGCGTGGACCTATAGTGAAATGGTGAAGTCGGAATCGTTTCGAACAGCTCCTCAGAGCATTCACCGTTTAACAGTCGATAGAATACACTTCGTGAACCTGAAGGTGAAAACATTAATAGAAAATTGTTACTCATGGTCGTCTCCCAGCTATGCGGCTCGACGTTTCGGGCCAAACGTGTGGTAATAACCACGGTCATTAAAAAATCCATATAAACGAACAGATCTCGATTTTTCAGCGAATTTTTTCGCGATGTTTCGCGTCGTAACCATTTTTCTGATTAATTTACTGGGATTCTGAGCTGAGCCCGTGGCTCCGCTCGCGATTGACAATGCCAGTTTAGGGAAACCATTTCATGTTCCTTTAATAATTGCATGTGATAAAATATTTTTTAACTTCTCCGAGTGTGTTTACTTTCGACCCCACTGCTCAGCTCAGCTCATAATGGCGTAGCCTATAATTTTTCTAAAAACTCCATTCGAATTGGGCCAGTAGTTTTTAATTGATGAGTAGAAAAACAGGAAAGTTTTTCAAAAAAGATCCTATGCATTCTATTACTTATCCGGCATCCCCCCAATTGTTTTGCTTATCTATACATATAATAAAATCGTAGAGGTAAGAAAGTCTGTACATTGAATGTATTCGGAAAAAAACTAACCAGGGTGTCTTAAAATGAGATACTGAACATGTTACAACAGTTTTTAAAATTTTTGTTTGTTTGTTTGTTTGTCTGTACGCGCATCACGCAAAAACCACTGAACGGAATCAGACGAAACTTTGTATAGTGGCAGTTTATATGCCGGGTTAACATAATACGTAAAAAAAAATAACAAAAATAAAAAAAAAATTACAATAATAAACATTATTGCGCGTTTAAAATCACGTAGTCCAAAGTACATAATTATATCTTGAGAACTGGCAGCAAATAAAATTTGAATAAAATATTCATTCGAAATTTAAAAATAAGTAGATACAACGAAAATGACAGTTCTTCTTTTTTATAACTTGAACACAATAGTCTATACATATCTATTCTTTCTATACATATCATAAAATCGTAAATACAAAAATGTCTATTTGTACGCGCATCTCGCAAAACCACTGAACGGAATTTGACGAAACTTTTTATAGTGACAATGTATATCCCGGATGAACATAATAATTAAAAAATATAATAAAAATCACGTAATCCAAAGTAAAGGTAAAAAACAAATTTAAATGTCATGTTGACAACGGAGAACTGTCATCTCGATGTGAGCTGGCCGGTGACAAATTGTTTGATAAATAAAAATAATAATTGAAAGTCGAAGTTATGTCGCTGTCATTGGTGCAATAAAATTATATATCTGTTGCCCGCGGCTTCGCTCGCGTGAAATTCGTATTTCAAAAAAAGAAAGTAAGTAACTAAAGGCGGGCCCGAAGGCGGATGTGCGCTCACGTAAACGATATTCTTTCTCGATGAAAGTAACTAAGGGCGAGGCGGAAGGCGGAGCTGAGTTCTGGATAAATAAAAATAAAATTTTTATTTATCATTCTGGAAGACCATAAACCTTCTCGAAGACAGTAAGTAACTATGGGCGAGACGGCAGGCCGAGCTGCGTTCAGGAAGAAGCTAAACCATCTTGAAGAAAGTAAGTAACTAAGGCGAGGCCGAAGGCCGAGCTACGTTCTGATAATTGAAAAACCATCTCGAAGAAAGCAAGTAACTAAGGGCGAGGCCGAAGGCCGAGCTGCGTTCAGGAAGAAGCTAAACCATCTTGAAGAAAGTAAGTAACTAAGGCGAGGCCGAAGGCCGAGCTACGTTCTGATAATTTAAAAACCATCTCGAAGAAAGCAAGTAACTAAAGGCGATGCCGAAGGCCGAGCTGCGTTCAGGAAGAAGCTAAACCATCTTGAAGAAAGTAAGTAACTAAGGGCGAGGCTGAAGGCCGTGCTCTATTCGGGAAGACCATAAACCATCTCGAAGAAAGCAAGTAACTAAGGGCGAGGTCGTAGGCCGAGCTGCGTACAGGAATAAGGTAAACATTTTTGAAGAAAGTTAGTAACTAAGGCGAGGCCGAAGGCCGAGCTACGTTCTGACAAATGATAAACCATCTCGAAGAAAGGGCCGAAGGCCGAGCTGCGTTCAGGAAGAAGCTAAACCATCTCGAATAAAGTTAATTCATATTAAGATTGAGTTAATTTAATTTCAATTTTATTATAAAGTCCACGCTTCTAACGGCAAATATACCGTGCATCCTAGAACCTCGCGGTTATTCCCGGCTGGATGGCAAGAGGCCCGAAGGTATCACCTTAGTGCCATGGACTAAGGGTAGTTCTTTGATGTGGGACGCCACTTTTGTTCTCACATTGGCTCCAAGTCACGTTAGGACATCTTCAAGAGCGGCTGGCGCGGCCGAGGCTGGGGCGGAGAGCCTCAAACGCAGCAAATATAGAAATATAATTCAAGATTTCGAATTTGTTGCGTTTGCGGTTGAAACCCTCGGTCCGTGGAGCAGTGAAGCCAAAAGAGGCTTGAGCCTCTGCTGGTTGACGCAACTGGTGTCCCGCCATCAAGGGCTTATGTACTTCATTCAGAGGGTAAGCCTTGCCATCCAGCGGGGTAATGCCGCAAGTGCTCTAAGAACATTTGAAAATGCCCGTTTTGAAAGTTATTTTAATGTTTGTTAGGTAGGTTTAATTCTTTAGTTATTAATATCACTTTTTTATTTTTATGAAATAAATAGATTGAGTAAACGATATCGTATTCTATCGAAGAAAGGAAGTCTTTAAGGGCGAGGCCCGAAGGCGGAAGAGGGTTTTTGGTTTACCTGAACGCAGCTCGGCCTTCGGCCTCGCACTTAGTTCCTTCCTTTCTTCCAGAAGGTTTATCGTCTTCCTGAACGCAGCTCGGCCTTCGGCCTCGCCCTTAGTTAGTTACTTTCTTTAAGAAGGTTTATCGACTACCTGAACGCAGCTCGGCCTTCGGCCTCGCCCTTAGTTACTTACATTCTTCTTTGGAATACGAATTTCACGCGAGCGGAGCCGCGGGCTCAGCTAGTGCTAAATAAAATTAAGTTCCGCTTACGCTTAAATGTGGCTCTCATACAGAGCTATTTTTTCCGTGCGCCGAAATAAAGTTACGGTAGCGGGCTTACTTACTTTCTTCTTTTTAAATACGAATTTCACGCGAGCGAAGCCGCGGGCAAATGCTAGTTATCAATAATAGGCATCGGAAGCCTAGAGGTGCGATTGGCCGACTGTCGTTTATGATCACAAGCACACCTGGGCGAGGTCAGAACTTGGATGGGTGACCGTTGGACCGTCGGAGGCTGACCGTGGTTCTGATTCCACGTAAAACTAAGGTCCCTTCTCTTCTCACCTTACAAGGTGGTAGGATGTATGGGGACCCCCCTTAATTTTTAACTTACTAGCTATTACAGTTCCAAAGATACAGCCATCAGACGGACGGACAGACAGACAGACAGACGGGGTACGGAAACCTAAAAAGACTAGCAATGCACTTTTATCACCTCGTCAACAAAGGCCTTTCTCTCTCTTTATTTCCATGCGTGGCAGCTCACACACAGCACGCGCGCCTCAGGCCTTTCCTGCCTGACTGCCTTTACAGTCGCTCCAAGCTATTGAGCTGCAAATATTAACAGAAGCAATGTATTCGGGCGCACGCAAAATATCTAGGCGAAGGCTTTTGGGATTGGTGAGATTTTGCAAGCGACATGACAAGTGATTAAATCCGGTCATAAGAGGTGAAATGAAGCGGGGAGGGTTCAGAGGAGCTATTGAAAGGCTCCTGTCAGGCCGGTGCACGGCATTCGCAATCCCCGTGCATCATATTATAATGTCATCCGAAATTAACATCTCGTCGAGACCTGTCACATATGTCATACTGAAATTTGTAAATTTTGTAAAATTTACAAAAATTTCCAAAAATAAAAAAAAATTATATTAAAACATTAAAATTCTTAATTTTCAAGTATAATGCATACACGAAAACTATTTTAACTACTCACACTGCAAGTTAAAGGTGACTCGTAACTCGCGTAACGGAAAATGAAAAAAAAATCATAACTCCCAAATTTTAAACATTTTTCTAAAGATAAAAAGAAATCCCCAGATATTGAGTCAATCTATAATATACAAATATAAAAGTTTTAAATATATATTTAGAAATATGTTTAAAGGTGCCCTTTTTAAACCCCCTAACAACGATTTTCTCAAAAACTCTCAAACGTTTATAATTTTGTTCACCCTAAATATTCACATAGCCTTAAAACTCACGACACCAGGGCCAATTCGCACCCTCAAAAACAACTCAGCTCAACTCAACTTTGTAAATCGGGGACTATACGATAAGACATTTTCAATGTCAATATAAAGTGCGGTGGGTGGACATACATTAACAAACTACAGTTGTGTTAGACGATAGGTGAATTTGCTGTACGTGAGTGATTGAACCCAGCGACCTAACCCAAAGACAAGCCGGGAAATGTTATTGAGGTCCGCCCGCGCAATAGGTTGTAACAATCGTTCGCTTTGTGTTTAGCGCAGTAACCTATTGATAAGGCAAATCTTTCGCAAGCTTGCTCCGGACCACCCGATTGTCTCGGCCCGCTGATCATATCCCCTTGTTACCAAATAAATAACTCCTACGGGGCGCCATCAACTTGTCTCTAAACTAATCGCAAAAATTAAACTGGAAAATGGAGAGGTAACCTTGTAACGTAGTTTGCGAATTTTTTTATTTTTGAATTTTTTTTAGTGATTTTAATAATAATTTGTTAATGTCAGCCCGATATACACATCTTCTATATCCCTTAGAGCCCAGAATCCCTAAAGAGTAGAGAACGCTCAACGACACAATTTTACTAAATCCCCCTCTCACTTGCGCTCGCCAACAGTTTATGTATACTAAAAAACAAATTGAGTCTGTCCACCCTAAGTGACGTATGTAATTCGCTTCGTAATTCCTCGTTCTGTTCTGACCATACTCCATCAGCTTTTGTTTTTAACGTGTGGCATTTTATTCTCATAGAAGTAAAAACGCACAAATACAAACTTGAAAAGCAAAGTCAGCCCCAGTCGTAAATAAATTCGTGTTTTTCGTCCAGTTCAGTGTAGCCGACATGAAATGAAGGGAAGCACTGCCATGGCACCTAGTTCACCCGGTGTTACGGGCTGACACCACGGATGTTGTATTGTAGTTGATGTAGCCAACGGTGTCAGTTACGATAAAAAAAATACTTAACATGGTTACTTTATACACCCGTAGGTTTGAAGACCACACGGCGAGTGGGCCGACGACATCAAGTACTTCGGCGGAAAGCAGTGGTTCCGTACCGCTGAAAACCGGGAGGATTTTATGTCTATTGGAGAGGCTACGTCCAGCAGTGGTCTCTACAAAACCGATACTGATAGAGCGTTCGAGAATTGCATGCATGTACTAAATCTTTCTTTATATTATTCATTCAATAAAATCGCCGAAGCGGCAAATCCGAAAGGAGCGGAGTTCTTTGAATAGATTTATCTAAGTCGCCGTGAAATGGTATAACCGTCTCTGTTTTGATTTATTCTTGTTTTCCTGTTTGCGGAATTAGAAGATAAATTCACTATTGTATTACTTTGTTTGTGAGGTAGTCATTTGAACGATGTTTGTGTCGAAAAAGATTGGAAAATTAAAAAATAATTACTTTGTTGTATATGTTTTTATTTTCGCATAAAAATTGTGGTACAACAATTTTTGTAAATGTCTTTAATGTAAACACGAGAAAATCTTTTACTGGTTTAGTAATTTATGGCAAAAACCGCTGGCAACTATATGTATGTACTATAAACTGTTGATTTTCCAAATATATAAAAATTTAATTTTTTTTTTAAATACTACGCACCACACGCTGTATCACGACAATCGGGCAAGCAGATTAAGCGGTGTTGTGCTGCAAGTACTCTGGTAAATTACAGCACAACACCGACCACCACTTTTAACAAAAGTATTCGGACAAGATAGCTATCAAGCAGCAAGTAAGGCACGAAGGCCCACCTGCTGCATGACTCGGTGGAAATACCGTGCCAAGGTGGCTAACCTGTCGCCCTTTTCTACGGCATCTTGTCCTTATCCCTTAGTCGCCTTTTACGACATGCACTGTGAGAGATGCAGTGGTGCTATTCTTTTTAAGTACACCACGGCACCATAGTTTGAATATTAATATTTCTGCCCAACCCGGACGAACGAACTAAAACGACTTTTCTTCCCCTGATAGAATTAGAAAGCTAGGTTTGGGAACTAGAAGCATTTATAGAAGGCGTGACATGTGCCGAGCCATTCGTAAGGTGGCTAATGACGCCCAAGGACAATCGGTCTGTGTATATTAGGTATTCCAATGCAGGGCCCATGTCACGCTTTTTTTTTATTATTTACATGCAGTTTGAGTGATTCCTCCTGGCAGCTGTCAATGAACTGATTATTTATGCTAGTTAGCGAAACTGTGCTAGCGTCTCTGAATAGCTTTGCATTTCAATCGATTCCCAAACAAGGATTAGGAAATAAATTATGTAGCCCTTATAACAGATTCCTCCAACACATACTTAAATATCTCTAAAGGGTCCGTTAACTAACGACCGCTTAAATCCGTGACTTGAGATTACTTCTTTATCGAAGTGTCTTCGCTATCTTTCAACGTAATGGCAACATAATGTATGAAAAAAAAACCCGGCCAAATGCGAGTCGGACTCGCGCACCCAGGACCACAATATTGTTTTTGAAAAAAAAAAACACGTTTCTTGAATGGGGACCCAGCTCCCCCCCCCCCCCCCCCCCCCCCTTCCTTCTTAATTTTCACTGTTTCATTTTTTATTCTGTGAAAATTTCAACCGGCTAGCTATTATGGTTCCAAAGATACAGCCATCGGACGAACGGACGGGCGGACGGACGGACAGACAGACAGACGGACAGACAGACGTCGTAGGCTTAGTAATGGGCTTCCGTACGGGCTAAAAATCATGGCCTAAAACAAGCTGTTTGACAGGCAGATTACGTTATTCATTCACTCAGCCAGCATGATAGATGTCAATTTGACTTTTCTTTTGTTCCTGTTATAAAGTTAAATGGCATAACTTTACGTCAGCTTAGGATTATAATGAATGGTTTTCACATTTGGCGCAACTGATTATTATCGTTAAGGTCGTCAAGATGAACATACGTCGACTTAATGATTAATTACGTAGGTACCTTCTTAAGTCTATGTTGGTGCAACCGGCCCGTAAGGTGTTAATATTGATTCAGGGTACAGCCGCAGGTTTAACATGCCTACATTTGACACTTAAGTATGTTTTTAAATGTAAGGAATGTAGTACGTAAACTATTTTCGTCACAACGTATTAATTTCGTATTAATTTAAATGCATACAAGCAGATATGTGTTTATTATGTACATGTGTCGGCCGCTTTTGCATTTTACCCTAAGTCATAGTAAAATAAGACTGGTAAAATAAGTCTGGTTTAACTATGCCTAAGTCGGCGGCGGCGCGGCCGCACGGTTTTTTATGGTTTTCGATTAAGCCTCGTCAGTCGCGATACTCAAATCTTTCATTGCGAAAGTAACCGTAAATACAAGAAGCAATAAAATTCAGTGTATAGAGAAGGGTGGATCATAAATGGTTCATTGCACATAATGTTTAAAAATCTTCTAGGAATGGAAAAAAACAAAAACAAAAATCTTTCATTTCCAAAAGATCTTAGAATTTTTAGTAAAAATGTTAAAGAATATTTAAAAATAATTAAATCTAGACCTAAAAATAACTAAATTAAAAATAGTAAGAAATAAGTAAGTATTATCATATTTTTTGGAATCATTGAGAATTTATTTTAATTATAAAATTCCTTACCGAGCACTTTTTAATAGAGCATTTAATTCTCGAGAAACCTAAGGAAAACTGGTGTCGCAGTAGAAACTAAGCAATAATAATCTCAATCGGTGCACACTAGAGTAGGTTTTTCTTTCTAAGGCAGTCCAGTCTAACTCCTCTCCTCTCGTAGGAGAAGACGGGACCTTAAGAGCTTTCGATACACCCGGCTTACTATTTGAAATTATAGATCAATTACTGGAAACGATTTGGCGTAGGGTAAACAAACAGTTTTAGTATCTAATCTAATTATCTATGCCATACCATAAACGATATACTCTCGCGAATAAATCAAGTCAATAAGTGTGAGGCCGCAGGCCGGGCTGCGTTCACGTAAACAACATACTTTCTCAAAGAAAGTAAGTAAGGGCATGGCCGAAGTTCGAGCTACGTTTTAAATTAAAATTCGTTGTAATGTAATGCTCTTTTTATTTTGATAAAATTGTTCCTAATTTATTATGTAGTTATTACAGAAGCATAGAATATTAAGTATAAAAATCAATGCAAAGTAAATTTTTGTCAAATCGTTTTGATGTTTCATCGTTTGATTGTGTTATTATGGGAGTCGATTTAATTCGTTGGTCGAGGCCCACACCGTGGGCACGAAAAATAAAAATAAATAAAAAATTACTAGCTAGTACGAGTATCGTAACATAATAAATTTGGTGAGATATTATAATCTCAATCTTATTTCTGTTTCTGACATACCTTGTAATATACTCACATTTTAATTAAAACTTTCACACTTTAATTCCATTGTTGAATAAAACTCAAACGCTGCGCCCGAGTTGAAAACGAAAGTAATTCTTATCACGATAGCGCCGCCGTCCCCGCCGCCGCCGCCGTCGTGTTGGTGCCAGAACGAGGTTCTATAATAAACGCCCAAGGCTATGTAGCGATCAATATACCGCTTCAATGACAAGTCCAAATTGACAGCACGCGCTACACTTCCGGCCGTGAGTATTCGCAAAATTGCATTTGGCCATTCACTCAAAATGGGCATACTTTGTTTATAATGTCATGCATGTTGGTGGCTTTCTCTTTTTGGCGTATTTGTTTTTTTTTTTATTATTATTATTAATTACAGTTCAATATTTTGACTCTCGTTCATATGGACGAAAGGGGCGTGGACCTAGGGTCACCATCCGTCCGAATTTGTCCGGACTTTCCGCCTTCCGTCTTCGGACTTTGCCCGGATTTTCAACTTGACCAGATTTTTTATTTGAGAAAATTTTAATGAATATTTAATTTTTAATATATTATGGAAACTGACACGGTTGGCTACATCACCTACAACATCCGTGATGTCAGCCCATAACACCGGGTGAACTAGGTGCCATGATTATTAATGTTTTATTTATTACTAATTATAAAACAGTAAGTATTAAATCCTACTTAAATCAATTTGTGACAATGTAATTTCTTCATCATTCAATATGTTGTCATATATATTTAATCGTAATAGTTGTATTTATGTTATAGTTTATTTTATTTGTGATTAAAATATCCGGACTCTTTTTTAAATATTCGCCTTTTTGTCCGGACATTTTAAATTTAGAAATGGTACCCCTACGTGAAACCCATTTGTTCATGTGGACACGTACAGTCAATGTGAATGCGTCCACTGCTGGATATATACCTCTTAAATTTCCCTCCAGTCCGCTCGGCCTATAGGGATACGGAACCATTGCTTTACGCCGACGTACCTACTTGATGTCGTCGTCCCACCTGGCGGCTGGTCTTCCCACACTCCGTTTCCCTATCCAGGGCCGACAGTGTAGGTAGGACGCGGTTACTCCAACGGTCATCGTCTCGTCGGCTGCCGTTCTACATCAGCCGACGAAACGACGACCGTTGGAGTAAAAAAGAAAAACAATAATAATTCATATTAAGGGTTTTAATTATTATTATAATTAATTTTTTTATTAATTAAAATGAAAATGAAATGAAAAATGAAATGATTTATTATAAAAACATGCAAATATTTATGATATGTTTACTCAGATCTCTTGACGATGTTTATTACTTTTACATTTTCATAAACAAACCACATCAAAACCGAGTCAAGCGTTTTGAAGATATTATACATCAGCCATATCCATAAAAGTCAAATTTCCAAAATCCCTCCCGTTTTGGGCAAGAATTGTTATTTTCATAATCACGTTGTTTGTCATCCTCGGTAGCTCAGTGGTGCGGTCGGTTGACTGTTGTTAAGCAACCCTGAGCGCGTTCAGTACTTAGATGGGTGACCGCTCGACCGTTGGAGGCTGACCGTGGTTCGGATTCCACGTAAAACTGTTGGTCCCTTCCCTTCTAACCTTACTAGGTGGTAGGGTTTTTTCCGGCCAGGTTGATACCACCGCACTGAATGAAACGTCGCGTCGGTCGAAACGGCCATGTAAATAGTTCGTGTTTGTTTTCCGTCCAGTTTAGTGGTAGCCGACATGAAATGAAGGGAAGCACTGACATGGCACCTAGTTCACCCGGTGTTATGGCCTGACGACATCACGGATGTTGTAGGTGATTAGATTTTGAGGTCGACCTTTCACCACTTAGGCCCACAATTGGTATTTTTCACTTCCACCGCTTTAGTGAGGACATTATAATCCTTATGGGCATAGTCCTTATGTTAGTATTATGTAAGTCAATGGCGATGATTCAATCGAGTTTTGATGATGCGATGGCATTTAAATCTGTTCGTAAAACAAAAGAAATAGTTGACCATATAAAACGAAATAGCATTTCAAAACTCGACACCATAATAAGACATACAATGAACAGATAATCTATATGAAATATGACAGGCGTTAGGATAATAGAATTTGTACTGAAAAGGCGTTCAATATTATATCAGGCTGATGAAAGCGCATTAGACCGGAGTGCGCGTATCAGATACGCATAATACTTAGTTGCACATGTGATCCGTACATTTGTGCGACAATGCAATACGCAAGTGCGACACTGCAGTACGCAATGGTGCACTCAAAGTGTGACAATGAATATGAAAGTGCGACAAACTAAAACGCTGCATTCATAATTGAGACTTTCATATTTGAAGCTTCACAAAGCCCCTGCCGCTCCGCCTCCAACCACCTTTTTTTGACCACCACATACTATTATACGCATTTGACCACAAACAACTTTTTTTTGGCCTTCGATACAAGAAATCGCTTTCATTCGGGCACAGTTCGTTCTGAACATTGTCTATGATTGCGAGAAAAACAAAACTTTTTGTTTGTCTATGCTTTCGATAAATGTCACTTCTTCCGAACAAGCTTTGTAAATGTATTTTCTGTTCCTTAAGTTTCATGACATACTGTGCCTGCCCCAAGAAATTTTTTGAAAATAATTATAAAATTACATAATTATAGGTAATGAAAAAAAAACTCATTTTATTTAACCCTCAGCCACGGTTACAACTGGCCATGTTTTGTTAGAGCCCTACTCTCATCCGATATATTCGGAGCGCTATCGTGCCAATCCGAATGTATGGCAATCGAATCTTAGAGTAGACCTCCATGAGATCTGAATATTTCGTTTACATGAATGTGTGTATATACATATATATATATATTTATCAATATAAATTTATGATGACTGTTTCAGATTGCGTTATTCTATGTAAACTGTTTTTATATGTATGTGAGTATATTGTACTGTATTTATTTGTATCCCTATCGCAATTGTGTTTGTTATGTTCTTTTTAATAATATAAAAGAGGGGTCTGTCTGAAAATCAGTGCTGCGGCAGAAGGCTCGCCCGCTGTCGCAGCAATAAGCTGAGACAGACACCCATTTATCTTATTGTTTTTTTAAGCTAGTTAAGTTATTATTTCAATTGTATAATCGTGTAAATAAGATAAATAAACATATTTCATTTCATTTCATTTCATCAATAAATCCAGTTAAATCAGTATATTAGGGTGTGAAACTCTTAAGTGTCTTTTCGGAAATGTTTAATCTAGGGGTCTTCAAGAGTGGAATTAACAAGCTGGACAGCCCCGTGTGCCATAAATCTGCTGGTATGGCACCTTTCTCTGGTTTAGCGAGGCGATTTAACTGTGTCAACTCTACCATTGGTCGCCGCTGCCATGCTGGTTAAATAAGCTTCGTCGCACCACGGACGCGTGGCTCATCTGTCGCACATCGCCGCGTCGCACTAACGTACGGATCCCGCTGCAGTTGATACGCTGATAAGCCAACCGAAAACGTCTTGCACGCAACTTTCTCGAGTGATTGTATAACGCTTACCGCACATCGCGCCCGCGCCTCCTCCGGCCGGACGGATCACTTTTGGTTTTACCGTCAGTGGTTTTAGTTCGTCAACCGCATGGATGAGCTCAGAGGGGCCGATTCCAATTTACGCGACGTCGTCGTCACGTTGAAACTACTATTTGAATAGAGTTTTCCGAACATTATAGAGCTAGTTTACAAACAATACAACTGCAATGAAAAAGTCAAAACTAGTTTCCGTTTACTTACTTAAAGGAGTCGGCGGACCGCTAAGTAAATTCCCGCGCAAATCTGAGTTTTTATATTTTTTATTTACTTACCGGTCCCCCGACTTCTTTAAGTACGTACACAGAATTTATTTTTGACTTTTTTAAGGGCCGGGGGTTTTTTAATTTTGTAATTAAACTTTTATTTCAAGCTTTTAAAAGAACCGCATGGAAATCGGTCCACTTTTAAGATAATATTTTTTTATTATTTAAGTACTTCATTACTTAATTACAAACATAGCTAAAAACCATCCCGATTAAACCAGCTTTCTAATAAATAATACCACATCCAAATTGGTCCATCCGTTTGGGAGCTACGATGCCACAGAGAGACACACCCATACACACATACACACACACGTTAAACTTATAACACCCCTCTTTTTTCGTCGGGGGTTAATAAATCACTGAAATACTACAAATACCTAAGATTTAAACGCAAAGTGGTCAAAACCAACAAAAAAAAATTTAAAAATGTCATTACCTATTAAAAGTTCTTCATTTAAGCTCCAGAAACCTCCTTAACATGTTGGTAGTCATTACTGAATCACTACTATACACGCACGGATTCAGCCTCCATCGAGTATTTATATATCGGCTTAACTTGGAATTGAGCCCCGAGAGCGTGAAATTTCATTAACAAAAGCCGACAGTGATGCGACTGTTTCATTGACTTTTATTTTTATTTTTATTTATATTTATAATTATTATCATATCATCTGATGCGCGCGGTTATGAAATTAATTCTTTGAGATTAATAAAGAGGTGCATTTATGTAAATTTGTAAAGGCCGCACTTGTCTTGTCTTTCAAACCGAATTGCTGCAATAATCATGTATGACTTTTCAATCAACGTGGCCGGCCGTATTTGTATGAACAGCGATGGACCACCTAGTTAAGGTGACATGTCAGTCAGTCAGTCAGCGTGCGCTGCTGGACATGTGCCTCTTCAATTTTCCTCCAGTCCTCCCGGCCTTCAGCGATGACATGAGACATAAGAAAAATATCTCAAAAGGGCGGGTGCGCCCGCAAAGAAATCTCGGTACGAGGCAAAACTTTCTGTGAGCGCTGCTGGTACGTGATGCAATAAGTATGGTATTGCAAAGAATATTTTAGCGTATCTCTCAAAGCGATATCGTGTGTTTTAATTTATTGTAATTAATCCAACTTCTCACAATTTGCTCTATCCGGTTTGATGACAGCCACAAAGACGGGCCGGCAAGAAACTTCGCAATGTAGAATAGAATAGAAGAGAAATTGTGAACAGTGATGATACGCGAAGAAAACAAACATAAGGACAATAGAAGCATACAATAATGCACAGAGAAACAAATAAAAAGAGGGTTTTTTTCCGAAATATATAAATTTTACAAAATAGTCAAAAACAAAAATTTTATCACAAATCCCAAATTTTTTACTTTAAAAAAAAAAATCTCCAGATTTAGTCAATCTACAATATAAAAATATAAAAGTTTAAAATATATATTTAGAAATATGTTTAATAGTGCCCTTTTTAAACCTCCTAAAAACGGCTATTTTAAGCGCTTTTTTGCGATTTTCTCAAAAAATTTCAAACTTTTTATAATTTTTTTTCACTATCGATCATATCCCTCGTCGAAGCGATCGAAAAGACATTTTCAATGTCAAAATAATAATAGTAATAATTCATTTTTTAAACATTCAAAATAGGATATTATGTTCGTTCATATCAAAATTTCCTATAGGTAATTATTTTCAGCGATGACCATGACTCGGTCAAGAAATTATGTTTGCGTAGCACTCCGATGAATTCATCGATTCTGTTCTCGGCGAACATGCTACATGCGCTACACCGCCTACACCAATTTTTCATGAATTGCTGCATCTGTCATAAATCAGCACATGCATGTTTTCAGTTTAAGGAATATTTATTTCCCAAAAGAACATTACATTCACTTTTATGAGAAAAGTTTTTTAGGTAATCGAACTGGTAGAATGGTACAATGTAGATATGACAAATCTGAACGCAGTGTACTGCCAAGAGAGGCTAAATAAACAAAACCGGCCAAGTGCGAGTCGAACTCGCGCACCGAGGGCTCCGTATCGCCATGTTATGGTCAGCGCCACTCACGCGATCTATGACGTGTTTATCAAAATGATTTACATTAAGTAGTTAAAATTCATGATTAGTTAAAATACTTCATACTCTTTTCGGTAGATGGCGTGCGCGCATACACTTTTTATTTTCTTCCATGGGAACCCCCGTTAATTTTTTACTTTTTTTAGTTTTATTATTTGTTGTTATATCGGCCACATTAACACATATTCTGTGAAAATTTCAACGGGCTACTTATTACGGTACAAGAGATACAGCCCTCGGACAGACGGACGGACAGACAGACTGACGGCGTAGGCTTAGTAATAGGGTTCCGAACCGGATACGGAACCCTCATAAACAACAATACCACTTTCCCGTCATCAAGGTATCGATGAAACCTCCTACCCTCATCGATGCGGTCGCAAAATTTATTGGCGTTAGTGAATGCCCCTCCTGGGTTATATAAAGTGTGAGCGTGGAAGGCGGTTGGGCGGTGCGTAAGCGGCATGTAAGTTGAATCAGCGTCGAATGATACAGTTGGCTGGTTCTGTCTCGGCTGACACCGCCACTGAGCCTGTGCGGTCGGTAGCGGCTTGCGTGACCTGCCGTTCCGATACTTACCACTTAAGACCCAGCATACCAAAAATCGGTTTCTTCCAATTGACATGGCACCTAGTAAACCCGGTGTTATGGGCTGACATCACGGATGTTGTAGTTGATGTAGCCAACCGTGTCAGTTTCTATAAAAAAAAAACAAACAAAAAATTCCCATAAGCCTCTGTAAGTTTGGAGGACGTGTAAGTGCAGAATAAATAAATATTTAATTGTAGGCGTAATCAATACTAATAATAGACCTACTAATGAAAGACATTATATAGCGCCAAGTGTGTTATAAATTGTCAAGTACAAGAATATTACCGCATAGTACAGACAGCGACCGCGCATGTGCATTCATTCGTATAGCACGTGTAACATAACCAGCCTCGGTAGCTCAGCAGTACGGTCGGTCGACTGTAGTTCGTGATCATAAGCATACTTGGGCGCGGTCAGGACTTGGATGGGTGACCGCTCGACCGTTGGAGGCTGACCGTGGTTCTGATTCAACGTAAAACTAAGGCCCCTTCCCTTCTTACCTTACAAGGTGGTAGGATTTAAACCGCCCGGGTTGGTACCACCGCACTAAATGAAAGGTCAGTCGAAGCGGCTATTTAAATATTTCGCGTTTTCCGTTCAGCTCGTTGTAGCCGGCACGAAAAGGAAAGCACTGACATGGCACCTAGTTCACCAAGGGGTTATGGGCTGACATCACGGTTGTCACAGATATCAGTTTCCATAAAAAAACCGGCCAAGTGCGAGTCGAACTCGACCGTTCGACCGTTGGAGCCTGACCGTGGTTCGGATCCCATCACCTTCTGTGTGTAAAGACTTAAGATATATTATTTTTTGTGTAATCCGTTATGGGTGGCTGAGTCAGGCTGCCATGCGGTAATCTTACATGCGGTACGATGGTATCAACCCAGTCGGCTACTGAATATTTACGTAGCCTCAAAACTCACGACACCAGGGCGAGTTTGCACTCTCACTGGAAATCGGGTACTATACTGAAGCGATCGAAAAGACATTTTCAATGTAAAAAAAAAATACCACGTGACACTGACCAGTCATTCGAATGATGAATGATCTTATTGGGCGTAGTGGCTGTCGCCGCCCCGGGTCGGTCACGGCTGTTTGTACCACGCACGCACTCGACGCTGAAACAATAATAGTGTACCATGATTTAATGCGGTCAGTTTGATGTGGGCACGAACAACGCGAACCTTGGAAGTATTTCACTTAATGGGCGTATAAATTGGATCATTTTGCTATTGTGAATAAAAATAATTAATCAATAGAATGTTATAGATTGGAAGGTTTATTTCGTAGGGTAATCAAATCCAATCAAATCAAATCATTCTTTATTTGCAGGCACATGTCCCATAGACATAACATAATTATTAATTTAAAACATAAAAAATTTAAGCTTTTCAAAATGTGTCAAGTAATAAAATCAAAATAAAATACATTACATTTCTAAATTATTAATTAACGGTTAACGGGACAAAACATTTATTTTTCACTTCAGCAAATAGTGCACAAAGATTCAGATTCAGATTCAGATATTTATTTCGCCATAAAGAACACACAACATTAACAATATTACATTGAGACATATGCATATTCAGTATGGTTCGTCATAGTTTTTAAGGCGGACTTATTCCTACCAGTGGTTTCCTTCGGTCGAAAAGAGAAAGACATGCGTAGGCTTTCAAAGCCCAATATCAACAACAAAACGAACGGAACGATTTTGAGAAACAAACTTTTTCATAAGAACAAACATAATTTCTCAAAAGTTGAAGTTCCTATAAGAATCTTTACTATAAGTTAAGTCTTTGTAATTTTTAAATGTTAAAGTATATATCAAATAGGTAATCTCTCATTTACGCGAACAAATTATTATGAATAGTACCTAAATTTTTTTTTACTCCAAGCATCAAGTCCAATGACATAATTGGTGCTTTAAAAATTGTAAATATCAGTTCATTGTCAAAACATTAACCTTTACGTATGCATTCCAATGTTATAGCTAGTTCATAATTATGTAGGCACAATTTAATGCAAGAAATGACTTACTCTACTTGCACCATTATACCATATCCGGCCGCAAAAACCTTTTCGTGCCGACATTGGAATTTAGCGTGGACCCAGGGCATTAAACATTGTAAGCGCATAATTCATAATTAGTGGGTAGGGACCAACGATCTCATGTGAAACTATAGATGGAGCATATGCCCTTCTCGGCGTGATACCGCAGCATACGCCCTCAGTGTGCTTACGCCCCGCTCCTATTGTCAAATGACAACGTTTCATATGAACGGAGCTTCGGATGTTTTTGCGTCTTCTTCTTCATTCAAATAGCTTGGAACGAGATGGGTCTATGAAGAGATATTCTTGGTGAAAAAGTAATTTTGTGAGAGGGAAGGATGTTTATAATCTATAGGGTTCCGTACCGTTCGAGTATGTATATTACTATGCCTACGTCGTCTATCCTTTCTACATTAGAAGGGCTTTGTCTTTTGAATATATAGGTAGCCCGTTGAAATTTTCAAACAATATAATTATGTCATAATGACGGATATCCTAACAAATTATCACACCGGTGTGACTACGGGGTAATAAAATTACCCGAAGTCACACCTTGATTCACGTCAGACCTGTAGTCACACCAAACATCACACCGTTGTGACTACGGTGAAATAAACTACCCGTAGTGACTACGAGTAATTTTACTAAGGGTAATTTTATTTACTTTTATTCACGTCAGTCCCGTTGTTATACCAAATCACACCGGTGCAGTGTGACTATGAGGAAATTGTCACACCGTTATATAGTGTCAGCTTCCGTATCAGCCTCGGTAGTTCGGTGGTGTGATCGACTATTAAAATGTTATAGCGGCCACACTGAATTAGATAAGGGAAGGTTTTTTAAAATAGCAATGGTTAATTTATATGTACTGGCCCACTTAATCAATTCTTGTATGTATACGAAAATTTATTTTGATTTCGATATAATTTAATTATATTTTATTTTATTCCGTATGAGTGGTAATTAGGTACCTATTTAATAATTGTTGATTTATACATAATTTATTCAGTATTGCGCAAGTCTCACGAGAAAGTAGTGTTAGTGCTGTGTTGCATGCCTACCTACCCATGCATTTTGTAGTAGCACACATCAACCCAGGCAGGCGATCAATGTTCAAATACTCTACAAAAATTTGCAATAAATGATTTGTCTTTGTCTTGTCTTTGTCTTTGAAAAAATGTGGTGCGGTCATTTGAATGGCGTGTCGCTCTGAAGGAGTATCTATAGTTTTAGGTGAGATCGTGCATAGCGACAAAGCCGGACAACTTGCATGGTTCGAGACAAGACAATGGAATGCTTCTTGTACTTCGCCATTGGTCACTAATGGACAGTCTTGTTAATTGGCACGCGGAAGTGCAAGTATTATCTAAGGTGTACCATAAACCACAGGATATAGAAAAATATAACTATTTGGAAAGGTCATATATGGCACCGATGCGATGCTTATGTTATAACAACTTGTTAAAAACTTTTTTTTAAGAAGTTGTTATAAGCTATGTACTGACAGACACGAATAAAATAAGTCAAGGTTTTCGACTTGTTTTCAAAAATCTTGTCGCGATGTGTTATTAAATAATTAATTTCATTTAACAGTGGTTGGTTCATAAACAAGTACTTGCCGAAGTAGGTATGTATTTTCCATACAATTCTCGCAACAAGCTTTTTTTGAATACACATCGATAGGTAACTGAAATTTATTTTATCGTTTCAGTTTCCGTACCACGTACGGAAGCCTATTAGTAAGCCTACAACGTATCTCTGTCTGTCTGTCTGTCTGGACGTCCGTCCATTCGTCCGTCCGTCCGTCCGTCCGATGGCTTGTATCTTTGAACCGTAATAGGTCGCCCGTTGAAACTTTCACAGAATACGTGCTATTTTGGCGGTTATAACAACAAATCATAAAAAAATGCAAAATGTAAAATCAAGAAAAGTGTTTTTTTTTTGCAAAGTTTTTTTTTGCGGTTCGGAAACCTCGATGCGCGAGTCCGACTCGCACTTGGCATGTTTTAAAAAGGGCTTTTACTCATTATTTTATTATACAAAAAAGTCTACCATTGAACTACTGAAATGAATAACCAGTATACGTAAATTTATTAAAGTAAATATTCTCTGCTTTTCGACTTTCTCCCTCTTAAACAGTAACCATTAGGCACCTAACTAGTATGTGGTGACAACAGGATACAACTTACTTAATTAATGACGCAACGAAAACTTGCGGACCATTTTCTCTGAAGGTAAACGCGTTCGTTTTCAAGTGCGTCAATTTTTTAATGCGAAACTGTATGTGCGGTCGGGAGGTAATCAGTCATTGTAGGTGTCATAAATTGGATGAACTTGTGAAACAGTTAACAGTACCGTTTCCTTGCAAAAGTAGGAGGTGATTAATCTCGCTAGTTCTAACATAAAAATCTAGTTCTAAAATAAACTAACTATACACTTAAATTGAATGGTCTTTTTAGTCAGAATTTCTCAGTGAAATTGTTAATATTTATTTATATATTTATTTTTTTATGCATATTATAGGCATTGAATATTAATGCCTGTATGTAATCGTAAGTTTAGCTGAACGCGGGAGATTGCGTGTTGCGTCATACCTACTAATAGTAAATGTAACTGTTCAAAATTTAGAGAGAATACTTCATCGCCCCCATGGCGGAATTGGTAACGCGCTGGCGGCTCAAGCGGGAGTTCCAGATTCGAATCCTGGTCTGGAGAATTTTTTTCTCATTTTCGGCTTAAATAATACGTTTAAACCGTGTTAATTTTTTTAATTATATTTCAAGTCATACGGGTACCTTGGATTACCTCAATCTCTAAATGCATATACATTTTTTGCTTTGTCAGTATATTTAGAAAGCTAAGGTCACTCCCAAAATAATTCCACCTGTCGAAATGTATATAATTTGATATGATAAAACGAAGGTTCGGACTATAGGAAGTGGACAACTTGAGCGCGCAAGGCTCACGGTGCGGCGGACGGAAGCGGATTCAGCATAATTCGACAGCGTGACTTGACACGCGGCGACAGCTTCGCGCATGCGTGAACGACGAAAGTAAAGCTTACAAAATGTAAATTAGAATCATGCTATACATTTATTTTACACTATTTTCTACCTCCGCTTGCGTTGCAGTCTAGTTTGATAATGTTTGACAAAAAAATTATTGCTAGTAATATTATATCCAAAATACTACTTGATACAGTGAGTAAAACTATATTTTTTTTTGTTTTATGTAATCCGGTATGGATGGCTGAGTCGGAGGGGCCAAAGCGCATGCTCCGACCAGCCAATTTCACCTCCGAGAAGGTAGGTGCCATACCGGAGACTTCCCTGGATAGCTGGCTGGATTACTGGACTAGAGGAGAACACAACCGAGGTTGCTATGCGGCCATCTTACATCCAGTAAAACTAACTAAATAAAATTAACCTAATAAATAATAAAAACTAAATAATTACATTCTTACTGTAAGTAAAAAATTTCGTCCAACTCAGTCGACTCCGCCACAGTACCCAATACGCTGGCTGCGTTGCCCCTTTGAATGGCTAACCCTATTCGCTGAAAGAAGAAAGACTTGGCACGTCGGTCAACAAAAAAATTTATTTCACAAATTACTAAAAAATTAAAAATTAAAAAGAGTTCAGTAAATTAAATTATATTTTATCATTTCTCCGACTGCATTAACTTCCGTTCCTACTGCTTAGCTCATCAAAATAATCGCGTGATGCTATCTAGCCTATGTACTAGTCTGTATACCACGAGCTAAGCCCCTTTTTTAGGGTCCCTTCCCTTCTTACCTTACTAGGTGGTAGGGTTTATCCCGCCCGGGTTGGTAACACCGCACTGAATGAAACGTCGTCGGTCGAAACGGCTATGTAAATAGTTCGTGTTTTCCATCCAGTTCAGTGTAGACGACATGAAATGAAGGGAAGCACTGACATGGCACCTAGTTCACCCGGTGTTATGGGCTGACATCACGGATGTTGTAGGTGATGTAGCCAACCGTGTCAGTTTAAATAAAAAATAAAATAAAAAAATAGTACCAGTAATACAGACAAAGCGTACCTACAAATCGTCATTGCAGTCTCCACAATTGTTGGTGTGACGTTAACGCAGGCGGAATCGCTGGCACAACTCGTTCGTAAAATAACGGAATCGACATATGGTTTTAGCACTCATAAGTCCCACCGCTATCCCATCTTATCTAGCAGCAAATCCCATTGTATGCAAATATTTAGACGATATCTTCGCATATTACGTAGCGCTGTTCAAAAACAAAACATTTTTACCATTGTATTCAAATATCTAGCTTCAATGCAACCGCGTGTGATTTTAGTATCAGCATATTTTATTATACATAGTATCAGCTATCAGAGCTGAGCTGTATGTGTGGCTAGCAGGGGTTCCGAAGCTGTGGGTCGCGACACCCCAGGGTGTCGCGCCATAAAAAAATCGTTTCCATAAAAAAAAAGTAAGTTTACCCTTACTGAATGTCTTTTTATATATGGTCATACTGTTAAATACACAAAAGTGCTTCGGATATGTTAAAATCTAGGGAGGTACAAAGAACTTAAGAGGATTCATATGGCAAAACAAAAATGCAATTTCGGCGTACTGAGCAATCGAGCGCAGTGCGCGCGTTTACATGGTGAATTTGTAGTTTTTGTTTGTTTAAAAATTATTAGGATTAGTTTTATTTCTTTCAAATAATGCTGCTTTAATGTCTAGAAAATTAAATGCCCTATACAATGACGTAAATATTACACAATAATTATCCACTATGGAGTGCTAGCTCGACATAAGAAATTAAAATAGAGTCACATTCAGAATTTTTTTTAAAAAGCCTGCTTCAGTGTTTAGTACATATTAGGTAACTAGCTTAAAAAAAAAATTATATTATGTACTTCATAGAACTAAATTTGGTCTGAAGTTTTAAAAAATATAACAATTTTCGTTTAATGTCCTATAGAATCCTCTTAAAAGTATGCTGAGGAAGCCATAGTCTAAAAAGGGTTGATAGCCACTGCTAGCGATATCTGATGTGACGCGTGCGCAGTATGGTGTTAGAATTTTATTGAAGGGTGCCCATTGTTGTTCACATAATTTTAATATTCCTTCTAATATCTATGTATATTATCTAGTAGTTTATTAACGTTTTTAAGAAATCAGTGTAAATTTCAAGGTTTTTATATAGCGCAACATTTGGCGCCGAGCTACGCATAAGGTGACTAACAACGTCTATGGACATCCGATGGAGTGCGGTGTAGCTATTGCCATTTCGGCGTGTCAGGTGACTATTTAGGCACCGCTTGACGGGCACGAGACTGTACTTGGGTGGAAATGTATGGGAGGGAGAGCGTTCCAGAGCTTATACCAGTTCTGTGGAGGAAAGATCTGCAGAAGCGATTTTATTATAGTTTTTCTATTAGCGGCTTGTAATAAGATTAGACGCAAATAACATTTGAACTGTCAAATTGTATAGGGAGTTATTCTTAAATGTTTTTATAACTTTTTCGTTAGTAGTAAGAAATAAAATAATACAATGTAAAAAGGGTCTACAAATAGAAGTAAAAGTAGGCAATCAGGCACGTAGAGATTCGGTAAGTTACTATTTAACTGTTATATTTAACTGATGTTATTTTCGATACGTGATTGCCAAGTCTGAGTAAAATAATTATGGAAAAATATCTGGTTATTATTTATGGAAACAGACTCGTTTGGCTAAATCGGATGTCGTAATCCGTGATGTCATTCCATAACACCTTGGTGAACTATATGCCATGTCAGTGCTTCATTCGGCCGTGCCGGCTACATTGAACTGGACGCAAAGCACGAATTATTTACATAGCCGTTTCGACCGACTTTCCATAAAAAAAATTCAATTGTTACGTCCCTATTTGACCACCTAGTATGGGACGAAAGGCGTATTTGTAAATTCCTCGTGTATATCATACACGATACCAAACCATTCTAAGCTGGTTTATTCTTTTGATTTTTTGGCAGAAGGTGGGCATATCTAAAATACTGTAATTTATCAGTCAACGCGAGCTATGATCAGCGTTACTCTGCGCTCCATATAAGCTGCGAGTGACAGACACAAGCACGGATACATTATTATTAGTGCACAATACATTTTGTCCGTGCTCGATCTGTTAAAGAAATATTAAGATTCGGTTACGATATGCGCAAGGGCGATTCACACGCCGTGAATTCCTATCGTATCGGAATTCATGTCGCTTTGTATCGCAATTCATCGCGTATCGCTCAATTTTTTTTTATGGAAACTGACACGGTTGACTACATCACTACATCACTTACAACATCCGTGATTTCAGCCCATAACACTGGGTGAACTAGGTGCCATGTCAGTGCTTCACTTAATTTCATGTCGGCTACACTGAACTGGGCGGAAAACACGAACTATGTACATAGCCGCTTCGACCGACGTTTCGTTCAGTGCGGTGATACCAGCCCGGCCGGGATAAACCCTACCACGTAGTAAGGTAAGAAGGGAAAGGACTTACAGTTTAACGTGGAATCCGAACCACGGTCAGCCTCCAACGGTCGAGCGGTTACCCAATTACAAGTATACGTAAAACTTTTTCCGAACGGATTGATATACACAAGAACACATACACAATTCATTTAAAAAGAATAGGGCACTGGGAAAAGTTGTGGAACCATAATTCTAACAGCCAGGAATGCGCCAGTGTAAACCGGCCCCGGCGCGGCGCCCCGTCAGTGATTGATAAAAAGCGCCGATACGTTCAGACGTAATCTCGAACAAATAATACGGTATTGTGTCGACAGAGGGCAGCGGGGTGGTGTGCGGGGCGGAGCACGAGGGGGGGGGGGGGCAAGGGGGCGGGGCATGTTAGAAGGTTATGAAGGTCATTGAGCGAATGCGCGTGCTGCCGGCAAAAGCACTAGCGTCCTGACCCTTAGCCCCGTTTCACCCTGATATTGCTTTTATTATTTTATTATTGTAATTATATTTTAATTTATGATTCTTTTATAAAAAATTTTTAATCTTTGACGTGTCCATAGTGGAACTAATTTTATTTATATAAAATTGTATAAACCCACTCAACGGGAAATAAACGATTTTGACTTTTAACTTGACTTTTTTTTTGACACGCATGCACGGCACGGCACGTTTGCCGCCGTGCCGTCCAGAGGCAGTCGTGCCGTGCTTTGTAAGCTTGAAACTGGATTTGATATTAGATGTTGCCAGAAAACGTTATCGCACCGATGCTAAATTAAGAAATAAAACTTCTTTTTAGGCTTCCATGTCGTCGGTTAAAAAAGCCGTAAGTACATTTTTACAGCTTTTAAAATTATTTTGTCTTTGTTTTTATTATTTTTATTGATTCACAATTTGTTCTATCCAGTTCGATTACACCCACGAAGAAGAACCGGCAAGAAACTTCGCAGAGTATTTCTTTTTTTTTTATACATTTATTGAAAGTATTTTAGTGACTAGCCACATAACATCGCTTACAGTCTATCAGAAACACAGCCTGAGAGCAATATTAAAAATTTTGCTGACATTTCTGACTACAAAAACTTATTAATTAAGTGTGTAACAGGTGTAAAGAGCCTTTGTCAAACTTTGATATTTGCAACGACCAGGTGGTAGGGCTTAACACGCCCGGGTTGGTGCCACTGCACTGAATGAAAGGTCGGTTGGAACGGTTATTTAAATAGTTCGTGTTTTCCGTTCAGTTTAGTATAGCCGGCACGACCGAAGGGAAGGACTGACATGGCACGTAGTTCACCAAGGTGTTATGGGCCGACATCACGGACGTAGTAAGTAGGTGATGTAGCCAACCGTGTCAGTTACCATAAAAATAAGAAATAAACATCTTGGTGGTCCTGCCAAAATGAAGCACGCTATATGTCAGTACCGCACGCGCCATAACTGGAGTAGATCGACAGACAGATTATGTAAGACTAAATGTTCAGGTTAGATACTTTTCCACTATATAACTATTTCTCTTTCTGGAACACGACAAGGCTGGCTACATCACTATACCCGTGATGTCAGCCCATAACACCTTGGTGAACTAATGCTAGTGCCATGTCCGGATTCCGCACGGCTTGGTACCACCGCACTGAATGAAACGTCGTCGGTCGAAACGGCTATGTAAATAGTTCTCGTATTTTCCGTCCAGTTCAGTGTAGCTGACATAAAATGAAGGAAAGCACTGACTGACATGGCACCTCGTTCACCCGGCGGTATGGGCTGACATCACGGATGTTGTAAGTCATGTAGCCAGCCGTGTCAATTTCCATAAAAAAAAAACTTTAAGTGGCTTAGGGCCTGAACAAATTTACTGGTTTGCCATATCGATGAGCGTGGTTTTGCAAAGGAGAGGTGAATTTGACGGTCGACTGCACTATCGATCTTCGCCACAGCCACCAATGCTGAATTTCGTTTACAAATAAATAAATAAATTACTGGCATATCTATCTGAACTATATAAGAAGACAACCGAGGCTGCAATGTGGTCACTTACATCCTACTTAATGGACGAGATAATAACACAAAATATTATTGATAGAATGTCACGTACTGCCTTTTCCCATGGAAAAGACTTGAACGTTCGGGTTTCCTACAGAAATTACGAGTATGTCGGTCGAATGAAGCAATACATTTTACTAATTTCTTACGTAATATCGTATGTATGCATGTTTTTTTTTACAAATTTGTATGCCTTTTAACAATAACTTACTTGTTATTATCAGCCCCATTTTATTCATCTTCTCCATATTTTAGGGCCCAGAGTCCCTAAGGGATAGAGAACGCTCCACGAAATCTAACACAATTACTAAATCCCTCTCACTTGGGCTCGCCAACAGTTCTGTTACTAAAAACAAATTGAGTCTGTCCACCCTAAGTGACATGTAATTGATGAGCGCGTTCTGTACTATCCATAAACTGGTGCTCTTCAAAAGGCATGTATGTATCTCGTATTTTCCCGTGTATGTCGTAAAAGGCGACTAAGGGATATGACTCCCTTCTTATATTACTAGGTAGTAGGGTTTAACCCGCCCGGGTTGGTACCACCGCACTGAATGAAAGGTCGGTCGAAACGGCTATGTAAATAGTTTGTGTTTTCCGTCAAGTTCAGTGTAGCCGGCATGACCGAAGGGAAGCACTGACGTGGCACCAAGTTCACCCGGTGTTATGGGCTGACATCACGGATGTTGTAGGTGATGTAGCCAAACGTATCAGTTTCCATGAAAAATAAAAAAAAATAAAAAATATCAATAAATTAGACAACGCCCATTTTGACGTACATACATATTATCTCCAAATTTTCGTTCACGTTTACAAATACGTGACGGTCCGGTGGTGTAGTTGGTTATCGCGTTGGCGGCTCAAGCCAGAGACCCAGGTTCGAATCCTGGCCGGGATATATTTTTTCCAATGATTTTCGCTTTGCATTTTTTTAATTAAAATATATATAAAGCGAGTACGTGCTTAGCACTAAAATATAAACATAAAATATTATACTTCTCAGCTCATTAAAGTTATACTTACTTCATATCTTCTATTGAACTTTTGGGCACTACCACCCGTGTCGGTGGTCTATAAAAAAATTATATTATGTTAGTTGCGTGTGTGTATCACCATGAGTAGGTGAAGAACGAAATCTCATTTCTCTTGTTTCCCAATCTGCATCGTATAGCTTGATCATTTATTACAAAGGAGTGCACGCATCGTCTTGCGAAACATTTTGAGAAGTTAATTGTGATGGAAAGTAACGTCTGTCGAGCGAGCCCGCTTCGGAAAATAATATATTTTGCATCAATTTACATATATTTTCTCTATTGAGAACATATAGTCTGTTGTCTATGCTTAATTAAGTTTTGTTGCAAAATTATCGGAGTTAATGAAGCGAGATTTAAATGTAACACTTAATTTATAAGTCTTTGTGACTACAAAGAAAATACAGCTTGAGGACTAGATTAAGAATTTTACCTAGAATTTATGACTATAAATTCTAGGTAAAATTCTTAATCTAGTCCTCAAGCTTTATTTTCGATAAACTGTACCCAGTGTATATTGTGTGTATGTATAGTCAAATTCATGTATAGTGTATTCATGTATAACCAAAAATATACATACACTTAAGAAAATTGGGACACCTGTTTAGAAGCCGACATAGACTAACATATTATAGGAATATTGTGAAATTCCAACGATATTACATACATACGGTTCGAATTGATAACCTAATTTTTTGAAGAAGTCGGTTAAAAAGTCTAAATACATTCGGTTTATTGTTTATAAAATTGATATTAAATATATACCCTTGAGATAATAACACGACTACATAAATAAAAAATATCACGAAGAGGACAAGAAATACATAACGACTTCATGACAAATGCAAAATAATGACAAATCCAAAAAATAATGATAATGGAAAATAATGACACATGCCAAACAATGACAAATGCAAAATAATGACAAATGAAAAATAATGGCAAATGCAAAATAATGACAAATGCAAAATAATGACAAATTCAAAATAATGACACATGCCAAATAATGAAAAATTATGAATAATGACACATGCCAAATAATGACAAATGCAGAATAATGACAAATGAAAAATAATGGCAAATGCAAAATAATGACAAATGCAAAATAATGACAAATGCAAAATAATGACACATGCCAAATAATGAAAAATTATGAATAATGACACATGCCAAACAATGGCAAATGCAAAATAATGACAAATGAAAATAATGACAAATGCAAAATAATGACAAATGAAAATAATGACAAATGCAAAATAATGACAAATGCAAAATAATGACAAATGAAAAATAATGACACATGCCAAATAATGAAAAATTATGAATAATGAATGACACATGCCAAATAATGACAAATGCAAAATAATGCCATGCCAAAGAATGACAAATGCAAAATAATTACACATGCCAAATAATGACGAATGCAAAATAATGACACATGCCAAATAATGACACATGCCTCAAACGCGCTTCAGCACTCAGGACAGAAGCCGACACGGCGCAGCTCAGGTGAGAGTGTGTCGTATCACCTTGCGGAGACAGATTGCGCAAGCGCTGCTCCAGTTCGGACCCCCGCCCACCTGCGTGCGGCGACCGGACCGTGGTGAAGAGAGGCGAGTGGAGCTGGTCCGAGAGGCGGGCCCTCGAGTGGTCTGGACGTCGACGTGGGCTTCTCTTGCGATAGGTCCGAGGTTCGAATCCGTTCGGGGTGCACCAATGAGTTTTTCTGACGGAAAAAAATACTTGCATCGTATAGTAATCATTTACTAGGTACGATTAGTACATCAATTTTATTAACCCATTGACAACTTCATACTTTAAGTATCTAATATTTATATATTTTTATTTTTGAATTTTTTATACAGGGTGTTGTAACGGCCGTGCATTAATTTCGCCAGCGCAATTCTCATGTTTTTCTGAGAGAAAAAAAGTAAATGAAGTTTTTCTCTAAGGTGTCTAGTTTTGGAGATATTAATTTTTGAAATTTATGTTTTCGTCAAGTGTCGAGTGAAATTAACGCGCGGGGTGAGAGTGCTGGCGCGGGAACGGTCAGGGTCGAAAAACTCACGCCCCGCCGCCCGCTCCGCCGCCACGCGTCTTCTCGCTCCGCGCACTCGTCCCTCCTCGCTCACTCACCGCGCGCCTTTCATTCCCACCTTCGTGCGGAACATTAGATCCTTTTTACACTAAATTAATCAATTAGTTTGTATGAAAACTCTAGATTTTTATTTAAAGGCAATTCAGAAAAAAAGTTATTTGACTTTTTTTTTACTATTGATCCCAATAATAATTTCCTAAATTTGTAGTGGCCGTTACAACATCCTGTATAATTATATTCATTGTAGTATGCTTAATGTACTAACATAGTTGATACAAATTGCGTATCAAAGTTTGACAAAGGCTCTTTACACCTGATAGACTTATTTGATCTTTCTCAACACCGACCACCACGTTTAGCAAAGTATTATGACAAGATAAGTATCAAGTGCTAATGTTTTTAAGTTTACTCTGTTATTCATTATACTCATTTTAAATCAATAATGTCAGCCTCGATAGCTCAGTGGTGCAGACAGTCAACTGTCGCTATTGAATGTTAAGCAACGCTGGGTGCGGTCAGTACTTGGATGGGTGACCGCTGACCGTTGGAGGCTGACCGAGGTTCGGATTCCTCGTAAAACTGTAGGTCCCTTCCCTTCTAATCTTACTTGGTGGTAGGGTTTAACCCGCCCGGGTTGGTACCACCGCACTGAATGAAACGTCGGTCGAAACGGCTATGTAAATAGTTTGTGTTTTCCGACCAGTTCAGTGTAGCCGGCACGATCAAAGGGGCAAGCACTGACATGGCACCTAGTTCACCCGGTGTTATGGGCTGACATCACGGACGTTGTAGGTGATGTAGCCAACCGTGTCAGTTTCCATAAAAAAAAAGACTTATGTAAGTCTTCAGTACCTACTTACTGTTAATCCGGAAACTTAAAATGAATAAAACTATCAAGCAGCTAATAAGGCAAGAAGACCCACCTGCTGCGTGACTCGGTGGAAGGACCGTGCCGAGCTGAGAGGTGGCTAACCTGTCGCCCTTTAGCACGGCATCATCTCCTTATACCTCAGTCGACTTTTACGACACGCACGGGGAGAGACACAGTGGGTCTATTGTTTTCAAGTAATGGCTCCGCATGGTACTTAATTGAAGCATAATAATACAACATAATATTTTTTCTAATAAAAATTTAAGCTATTTGACCAATCCTCCCAATTCCTTTTCTCCATGGACCGGACCGAAAACCTCACAGACTTGACCGCAGTGACGTCACTGAGGAATTCCAACGCCTCCAGCGCAGTTCAAACAATAAATTGCATGCATTCATTGATCTATCTATAGTATTAGATGAACCTTTCTCATACATCACTCCCGAAAGAATGTCACCGACCAAATCAGCTTAAAAGCTGAGTTCACAATTTTTTTTTATGTAATCCGGTATGTGTGGCTGAGTCAGACGGGCCAAAGCACATGCTCCGACCAGCCAATATCACCTCTGAGAAGGTAGGTGCCATACCGGAGACTTCCCTGGATTGCTGGCTATACTGGACTAGAGGAGAACACAACCGAGGCTGCTATGCGGCCATCTTACATCCAGTACGGTGGTACCAACCCAGTCGGCTACAATTTGATACTACCACCTAGTAAGGGGCAAGGGAAGGGACCTACAGTTTTACACCGGTTCCGAACGGTGAAGCAGCAGGTGTAGGTATGCATGTAAATTTTTTCGTTAGAAAAAACTCACCCTATAGTCTTATGTTCGCAAACACGCGAGTGAGGAGATGATGGTGAGATGTCTTTCTATGCGATTTTTTAATGTGGTCGTCATTATAACATTGAATCGTTACATTGAGAAACAACATTAGTCACTTGAGGTAAATTTTACAGGAGATATAAAAAACTCTTTCCACTTAAATATTTATATGATAGTATATATACAGGCTGTTTGATGACCATAGGTCATAAAGCAAACCAGGTACTCCTGAGCCTATTTGGAGCAAAAAGTTAGATCACATTTTTTTCTTCGGTGAACTTTTTTTTTCTTTTTCCATACTAAACTAAATAAAGACACTTTAGTTTAGTATGGAAAAAGAAAAAAAAAGTTCACCGTAGAACAAAATGTCATCTAACTTTTTGAGACTTTAACAAAAACATATAAATATAGATTGTTATTATAAACTAATTATAATTTTTGGCATTTTCCCCTCTTTTCTTTTCAGTAAATGTTAATTTTTGTAGATTTGTCTGGTTTCTCCCTATAATGTGGAGCTAGACTCGAAGAAAATAATTTAATCAAAAAGTGATTTTGGCCAAATTGGCGACTTATGTTGTTTCTCAATATAATATGATTCAATTGCAGATGAATGCACGCACACTTGTTTATCGGCAGGTAACATGTCTCATCACCATTTGCTTCTTCTAGTATTATATAAGAATCAAAAAATTTATCATCTTAAAATTTTTTTTTAAAGCTTGAAATAAAAGTTAAAAACCTCAGACCCTTTAAAAGTAAAAAATGATTTTCGTTTACTTATTTAAAGGAGTCGGGGGACCGGTAAGTAAATTCCCGCGCGGCTCTGAGGTTTTATATTTTATTTACTAAAATTAAAAGTTTAATTTGTAATTTAACTCTTATACAATCCAGTGTGGGTGGCTGAGTCAGCCCAATCACATGCTCCGACCAGTCAATATCAACTCCGAGAACGTAAGTGGCATTCGTCAGCCTCGATAGCTCAGTGGTGCGGTGCGGTTGAGCTATCGAGGCCGACAGAAATTCTGTCAGCCTCGTTAGCTCAACAACAACAAGCTGTAACAAACTCTCATACAAACCGAATAGTTCAGCGCGCCGAAATAAAGGTAAATTAGCGGTTTTTTACTTTCTTCCTTTTAAATACTAATTTCACGCGAGCGAAGCCAACAGAATTGGGATCTACAGAATTGCTTTTACGTGCCATGCAGGTGCACGCATACGTGTGCGTTAAGCATGCCGTACACTAAACTGGACGGAAATTAAGTAATATTTTCATAGCAGTCTCGATCGACCAACAAACAAAAAAAACCCCGAATATAGACCGAAATGTTATTACTAGCTAGAAAAAAAATATTATTTCTTCAGAATTCTTCAGAAATAGCTAACAATTAGTGTTTTAAAACGTTTATAATTAACACAAAAAAAATGCTGTACACGAGGATTACAGGCCTCGGGCGCAACACGTATCGTTTTATCAGTTGAATGAACTTAATACTGGTTGGAAATAAACTGAACGCTCCAATAGTCATCTGTATCGTGCGCATCGTTCTATATATAAAATTGTTTCAGTTACGATTTATAACGTGCGTTTAACTCGCATTGCGTTAGGGACGTCGGGTTTTTTTTAAGTGAAATCTTCTTTAGCGGCGCTTGGCACTTTTTTAGGTGGGTAAAAAATGTTAGACTCGCGACAGATCTCGAAAAGCGACAGATTTATTTTTATTATTTAAAATGCAACCTTAAGTCACAATGACAATCAAGGGTTAAACTTCTTTAGCGGCGCTTGGCACTTTTTTAGGTGGGTAAAAAAATGTTAGACTCGCGACAGATCTCGAAAAGCGACAGATTTATTTTTATTATTTAAAATGCAACCTTAAGTCATTGCATCAAGGGTTAAGTTACGATGGTTCGGGATCAATTCTGTTCGTCTCTCAGTGACAGTAACGTCGAAAGCGAATCAAGGGAATCCGATATTCGTTTGGTCGTTTATGTGATTTCGTGGCTCAATGGTAAGAATGTAGGATTTGTATTTTTTGACCATGGGTTCGAATCCCTCAGATATTTTTTTTGTTTTTTTTTCTTTTGTTTTCTTTTTTAAGCTTTCTTTTTCGTGTTTAAATTTTTTTAGGGTGATTAGTTCTTTTTATAACCACCTAAGAATTATTTTCGGAAATACGAAAAGTTTTCACTTCTGCCGGCGCTCCCGGAGTGCAACTGTGGCTTTTTTTTTTATACAAAGCGCGACATGTGGCTTCGAGTCACCCAAAAGATGTTAACTATGCTCATGGACATTCGGTCATACGCGGGGGTTGCGAATGCCATGCCGGCCCGACAGGTGCCTATTCAGTCCTCTCTTGATCGACCGAAGAGTGTACTTGGGGGGGAATATGTGGGCAGGGAGAGCGTTCCAGAATTTACCAGTTCTGTGGAGAAAAGATCCGCAGAACTTGAAAATATTGGTACGCATTCGGTTAGGATTATTATCTTATAAAAATATGTTATTATTATTGAAACTGGCACGGTTGGCTACATCACCTACAATATCCGTGAGGTCAGCCCATAACACCGGGTGAACTAGGTGCCATGTCAATGCTTCCCTTCATTTCATGTCGGCTACACTGAACTGAACCGAAAACACGAACTATTTAGATAGCCGTTTCGACCGACGTTTCGTTCAGTGCGGTGGTATCAACCCGGGCAGGATAAACCCTACCAACTAGTGATGTAAGAAGGGGAAAGGACCTACAGTTTAACGTGGAATCCGAACCACGGTCAGCCTCCAACGGTCGAGCGGTCACGCATCCAAGTACTGGCCGCGCCCAGGGTTGCTTAACAATAGTCGAACGATCGCACCACTGAGCTACATAGGCTGACAAAAATGTATGTATAGTTATATTTTTTAAATCATTGCTACTCTCATCACAACGGTAACTGTCGTATAATTATGTAATCTGGTATGAGTGGCTGAGTCAGAGGAGCCAGAGGAAGTGCTCCGACCCAACTTTTTTTATTTTATGGATTTTTTTTAATCACCTCCGAAGACCTGCCGGAGACTTTCCTTCGTATTGCTGGTTATATTGGACTAGAGGAGAACACAGCCGAGGTTTACTTCCAGAAAGGTGGTGCCCATCCAATCGGTTAAAATTTGAGCCTACCACCTACGGGGGCCTATACAGTTCTACACACGTTCCGAACGGTGAAGTAGTAGATGTAGATATGCAGTACACACGTACATTTTCCATCAGAAAAAACTCATTGGTACACTCCGACCCGATTAGAAGCTCGAACTTTTCGCAAGAGAATCCGACACCCAGACCACTTGGCCAAACGCCTGCCAAACACAGCTGTTCTTCGTCATACGGTCTATCGGAACTGTCTTCCGGTAGTAAGTATGAACGCGCGTTAGTTGAGGTTAAATTAATAATTATTATTAATTCAACCTCAACTAACGCGCGTTCCTTATAACGTCCGGTCAACGTGCGTTAGTCAACGTCCTATGAAGCGTAGCCTCGATGTGTAGATAAATAAACTTGTTTGCTGTAACATCGTGATGTTCAGGAAAAACGGCAAGCCTTATGAAGTGAATTTGCGCGGTTCGGCGGGCGGTCACGTCAGCACACCAGCTATTTGTGATGAAAACTAGTGACTAAGTTACTTTCGTAATTACAAAATAAAAACCCGATGACGTGTTTACTTCAAAGTATAACTTCGGATCTTTCAATAGAAGCGTAAAAAGGCATCTGTCACGCCGCCGGCACGTCATTCCCAGCTCCCGTTCTAAACCGACGACGCCAAGTGTCTCGCGTATCCATAACAAAATATATATCTCGTTGGAGGTAATCATGGAGGATTTTTTTCTTCCCTATTTAGTGTTACTCAAATGTAAATATTACATACATACATAAATACTACAACTTGTTTTATAGTAAGCGCGACATGTGGCTCCGAGCCACCCATAACGTGTCTAGCGACGCCCATGGATGGTCGCATGCGGGGGGCTGCGAATGCCATGCCGGCCTGACAGGTGCCCATTCACGCCTCTCTTGAAGGACCTGCCTTGGGGGGAAATATGTGGGCAGGTAGAGCGTTTCCAGAGTTTACCGGTTCTGTGGAGGAAGGATCTGCAGAACCGATTGGTACGCATCCGCGGTAAGTCCAGCGTATAGGGATGCCAAGCCAAAATCACCTCTCCTCGCGAAACCACGCTCAGTTAAGTGCCATGCCAGCAGATTGCGTACTGTTGCTAGGCTGCAGTCACCCCGGTTAAATGATTCAGGAAATACACTCGCCGGAAAACAGTTCCACACTCCAGCGGTGCGACAAAGAGACGGTTTAGAGAACCGAATGGGTTTTAAAAAGCCCAATGTCAACAACAAAAGGGTGCTGAGTAGGGCTGCCACCTTTAGAAAATGGCCGACCCGGAGTATTCAGAAAATAAATTATTTTTATGAAAAAAATGTAAATTTTCAGATGTATCATTTAGTAAGAAAAAGTATTAACAATTTTAATTTAAAAACAGATAATTGTATTAACGATACAATTTAAACAATGCTGCTAGGACCAGCTTGATTTTTAAAATAATGTTTTTTATTTGTTTGTGATTTTTGATATTGAAAATGTCTTTTCGTTCGTTCCAGTATAGGCCCCTATTTCACGAAAAAGTGCGATCCCCTTATATCTCGGAGAGTTGTGGAGATATGATATTCATAAAAGGCTTAAAAGACGCGTATTCATCAGAGCGCAAAAAGAATTATTCGAGAAAGTAAAAAACGAAAAAAGTTATGGCCGAAATAGTGAAAAAAAAAAAAACCAATTTTTGATTTTGGCGCTCGATATTTTGGAAACGAAGAATGATATAATAAATTTGAGAAAAACAACTCTGGACAATTTTGTCAGCTACAATTTGAGCCTAAAACAAAGACAATCGGGTTAAGGGTTTGCCCTGAAGCTCAACCTTTTTGAAAAAATAAATTCACAGATTTCGTGCCTCAGGCTCACACGACTATCGAGCACATTGGAAATTAATCTACGGAATTCGAAAAAATATTGTCGCTGAGCGACACGAGAAAGTCGGGATAAGGAAAAGGTTATTTGGGGTCTGATGATGGAGCCGGAAGGAAGCCATAGAAACTCCTAAACTACACATGATAAGCCCATCGTGTTTGGGCTCGTTGGTTTTGTCTTCGCAAGTACTCTTGTCATATATGATGTCCAGGGTCCTGATGATGGAGCCGGAATGAAGCCATAAGAACTCCTAAACCACACATGATAAATCGACCGTGTTTGGGCTCGTTGGATTTGTCTTCGCAAGTACTCTAGCCATATTTTATTTCCAGGGTCCTGATGATGGAGCCGGAAGGAAGCCATAGGAACTCCTAAACTACACATGATAAATCCACCATATTTGGGCTTGTTGGATATAGGAATATAGGAATATTGGTTAGGATTAGAAGATGCGTCGCATTGAAAATGAGTTCAACAAAATAAAATAAAAATATTACATTTATATATTTTTTATTATTTTTTAAAAAGACAAGCAGCTTAAAAAATGTAAACTAAAATTTAGACAGAAAAAGAGATAAGCTTGACATAATGTCTAACTAAAGTAACAAATTAATAAATATCAAATATAAAATTTTAATATAAGTATATAGAAGATATGAATATAGGTTGGGTTAGAAGATGCTTCGCTACGCGACGCATCTTCTAACCTAACCTATATTCCTATATCCAACGAGCCCAAATATGGTGGATTTATCATGTGTAGTTTAGGAGTTCCTATGGCTTCCTTCCGGCTCCATCATCAGAACCCAACTAACCTTTTCCTTATCCCGACTTTCTCGTGTCGCTCAGCGACAATATTTTTTCGAATTCCATAGATTCATTTTCAATGTGCTCGATAGTCGTGAAAGGCACGAAATCTGTGAATTTTTTTATCAACTTTTCTTTTTCTGGCTTTTTCAAATACTTCTTGACTGGTCATATTATAATATTAATTTACAATTAACACCGACTTCACCATGTCGACTGATAAGCAGTTTCCCTCGTCTGTCCATCATTTTTCATTAAGGAAAAAAAGCATTCCACAAAAGCACAAATTGATAATCGGTATTGAAACAAATATCCAATTATTTTCGGTAATTCTGTGAAATTT
Source organism: Nematopogon swammerdamellus (assembly GCA_946902875.1). Lineage (NCBI taxonomy): Eukaryota > Metazoa > Arthropoda > Insecta > Lepidoptera > Adelidae > Nematopogon > Nematopogon swammerdamellus. The sequence goes on from OX336335.1 coordinate 29,204,752, forward strand.
GTTACTTTTAATAATAATTGAACCCATAATCGCGCGCTAGTAGTATTATATTCTTTGATCGCGCGCACACGCGCACGGTGCATCCGATTCGTCCGATGTCCACCCACGCCGCCGCGCCGCTCCGATCATCCAGTTCAAGAACATCTTGATCCAGTTATTCAGTCAGTCTAGTCGAGCCGAATTCACCGCTCAGCTCGACGCACCGCCCGCCCGGTCTAACCCGGAGATATACGATGTTAACCCGTAGCCCGAATATACACCATTCAAACCCGTAGACTCCGGGTCAAACCCGGAGGGGTGGCAGGCCTAGTGCTGAGTCTCTCTGCGACGAGTCATGCGGAGATAGGACGGGTGGCAGGGAATAAGGGATGCTAGTTCCACAGAGCAGCGTCCTAAATTACTAAAGTACTAAATTATAGTTTTTTTTTTAGTTTGGCAGTGTTGGTAAGTCGTTGTACCAAAAATTAAGAGTTATGACAGTATTGAATTGAGGGTGCGATACATTTCTCAATCTGGTATATTTGACCGACAACCGACGCATTTAGTTCTGCCGCATTGGACACTGACGGTCACGCGATTCCAGCCGAAATACCGCCATTATAGTATTGTTAACACTTGCGAAAGACGACTGACTAATTTGTTTAATTGATATCGGCTCAGTTTCATATTGAACTTGTTATACAACTGTTTTATTGTTACGTCGCTCGCACCATATTTCCTGAGTTCTTGTTGAAATTTGGCAAGCTAATCGGCGATTTTAAGTGAAGCCAATAATATAGTTAGTAGTGGTTTTAATGCTTTAGTTTAAATTTTAAGCTTTAGTTTAAGTTCCGCCGTCCCCTTTCCACTTCCGTACAACGCGCACTGGGCAGGGATTGCATCCCCATACGCTGGGCTTACCGCGGATGCGTACCAATCGGTTCTGCAGATCCTTCTCTCTGCCCACATATATATTTCCCCCCAAGTACAGTCTCGGGTCCTTCAAGAGAGGCGTGAATGGGCACCTGTCAGGCCGGCATGTCATTCGCAGCCCCGGCATGAACGAATGTCCATGGGCGTCGCTAGACACCTTACGCACACGTCGCGCTTACTATTAACTGGCCATGTGTGATATTTATTATGATTATCTAGTAAGGTTACATTTTAAATTTTAATAGAACATTTCGGAAAAGTATTTATGAGAAATAGAATATCCTGAAATCTAAAATGCAAAGTGATTCAGCAAATTGCTACCAACATTTTAATGGGGTATTTATAGAAACTTTTCGCCTTTGTAATTTATTCAAAATCTATAAAAAAATCATAATCCTATATAGTTTTCGAATTTACTGCTACAAAAATATAGTCGATCATAATGTTTGTTTTTTATTTAAAAATATTAAAATAGGAAACAAACTGAACACTTATAGGATCACTTTTTTGTCTGTCTATAAGTCTGTCTGTCACAGTTATTTTCTCTGAATCTACTGAACAAAAGTTTGAAAATCCAATCACGGACGTATAGCATGAGCGAATGCCGATTTTGGGGGTTATATTATGGGGGACAATTAATTGTTTTTTTTTTGACATTGAAAATGTCTTTTGGTTCGTTCCAGTATAGGCCCCGATTTCACGCAAAAGTGCGATCCCCTTATATCTCGGAGATTTGTGAAGATATGATATTCAAAAAAGGTTCACAAGACGCGTATTCAGCGAGCTGTAAGGTGCAAAAAGAATTATTCGAGAAAGTAAAAAACAAAAAAAGTTATGGCCGAAATAGTGAAAAAAAAATTAAATTTTTTCAGATTTTTTTATTTTGGCACTCGATATTTTGGAAAAGAAGAATGATATCAAAAATTTGAGAAAAATTCCTCTGGGCAATTTAGTCAGCTACAATTTGAGCCTAAAACAAAGACGGTCGGGTTAAGGGTTTGCCCTGTAGCTCAACCTTTTTGAAAAAATAAATTCACAGATTTCGTGCCTCACAGGACTATCGAGCACATTGGAAATGAATCTACGGAATTCGAAAAAATATTGTCGCTGAGCGACACGAGAAAGTCGGGATAAGGAAAAGGTTAGTTGGGGTCTGACGATGGAGCCGGAAGGAAGCCATAGGAACTCCTAAACTACACATGATAAGCCCATAGTGGTTGTAGGAACTCTTAAACCACACATGATAAATCGACCGTGTTTGGGCTTGTTGGATTTGTCTTCGCAAGTACTCTAGTCATGTGTTATTTCCAGGGTCCTGATGATGGAGCCGTAGAAGGTAGCCAGAGAAGGAAGCCATAGGAACTCCTAAACTACACATGATAAATCTACCCTTTGGGCTCGTTGGATATAGGAATATAGGAATATAGGTTAGGTTAGAAGATGCGTCGCAACCTAACCTATATTCATCATGTGTAGTTTAGGAGTTCCTATGGCTTCCTTCAGGCTCCATCATCAGACCCCAACTAACCTTTTCCTTATCCCGACTTTCTCGTGTCGCTCAGCGACAATACTTTTTCGAATTCCGTAGATTCATTTTCAATGTGCTCGATAGTCGTGTAAGGCACGAAATCTGTGAATTTTTTCAAGTGCACCATGTGACATATCTATGAAAGGGCTCCTTATAAGGTATACATTCATATTTTTTATAATAATTTTAAATGCATACTTTAAAAGATATTAAAGAAAATATACAAAAATCTAGCGTTCCTCCCCCACCCCCTTATCTCCCAAACTAATGAGTCTAAAATGTCTTATAAGTCTTAAAGTTCTTACGGAAAACGCAATGGTACGGAACCCTCTCCACGCGAGTTCGATTCGCACTTGACCGCTTTTTTTTATTTATATCTTACCGAATTTTTGAGACATAACATATTAATATTATTTGATACTAATCCGATCCGTATTCGACCTAGGAAGTATTTAATGACATGTAGGTACGCAGTTCAGATACAGTGTAAGCTGTCCTTGTAATTTTTTATGTATGCTAGTAAATTGTAGGTATTAAAATAACAGCTTGAAAGTTGGCTACATATTTTCGCCTTGAAACCGCGTACGGTGGTTTGGCTGTGCGATTTGTCTGTTCTTTGTGTGTCTAAAATGTTTCTGACAGATTCGATCATATCGCCGAGCAGGAAACACTTCGATCGCCTATCTAGATCAGTGTTTTTCAATCTGTGGGTCGCGACCTTTAGGGGGGTCGCGAAACCTCACTCGGGGGGTCGCCGGCAAAAGGAAAAAGGCAAGGTTTTATACTACAATAAAACACAATACACATATATTACATTATTTTGTACAATGAAGCTGTAATGTAATGTTTTAGACACAAATAAAAAACTTTTTTACTTTACTTTACTTTACTTTACAATTTACACAATTTCAGTGAGAAGGATGGGCCTGTTTATTTTTGAAAAATTTGTCAAATCGTGGTGCTATTCTTGAAACCATTTTCTAATAGAAGTCTATTTCTCTTTTTATTAGTGTTGAATTGAATTGAAGAGAATGTCAGTTCACATAGTAATCTATACATATAATAAAATCGTAGAGGTAAGAAAGTCTGTACATTGAATGTATTCGGAAAAAAACTAACCAGGGTGGCTTAAAATGAGATACTGAACATGTTAGAACAGTTTTTAAAATTTTTGTTTGTTTGTTTGTTTGTCTGTACGCGCATCACGCAAAAACCACTGAACGGAATTAGACGAAACATTGTATAGTGGCAGTTTATATGCCGGGTTAACATAATACGTAAAAAAAAATAACAAAAATAAAAAAAAAATTACAATTATAAACATTATTGCGCGTTTAAAATCACCTAGTCCAAAGTACATAATTATATCTTGAGAACTGGCAGCAAATACAATTTGAATACAATATTCATTCGAAATTTAAAAATAAGTAGATACAACGAAAATGACAGTTCTTCTTTTTTATAACTTGAACACAATAGTCTATACATATTTATTCTTTCTATACATATAATAAAATCGTAAATGCAAAAATGTCTATTTGTACGCGCATCTCGCAAAAACCACTGAACGGAATTTGACGAAACTTTTTATAGTGACAGTGTATATCCCGGATGAACATAATAATTAAAAAATATAATAAAAATCACGTAATCCAAAGTAAACGTAAAAAACAATTTTAAATGTCATGTTGACAACAGAGAACTGTCATCTCGACGTGAGCTGGCCGGTGACAAATTGTTTGATAAATAAAAATAATAATTGAAAGTCGAAGTTATGTCGCTGTCATTGGTGCAATAAAATTTATATATCTGTTGCCCGCGGCTTCGCTCGCGTGAAATTCGTATTTCAAAAAAAGAAAGTAATGAACTAAAGGCGGGCCCGAAGGCGGATCTGCGCTCACGTAAACGATATTCTTTCTCGATGAAAGTAACTAAGGGCGAGGCGGAAGGCCCAGCTACGTTCTGATAATTTAAAACCATCTCGAAGAAAGCAAGTAACTAATTGTGAGGCCGAAGGCAGAGCTGCGTTCAGGAAGAAGCTAAACCATCTTGAAGAAAGTAAGTAACTAAGGCGAGGCCGAAGGCCGAGCTACGTTCTGATAATTGAAAAACCATCTCGAAGAAAGCAAGTAACTAAGGGCGAGGCCGAAGGCCGAGCTGCGTTCAGGAAGAAGCTAAACCATCTTGAAGAAAGTAAGTATCTAAAGGCGAGGCCGAAGGCCGTGCTCTATTCGGGAAGACCATAAACCATCTCGAAGAAAGCAAGTAACTAAGGGCGAGGCCGTAGGCCGAGCTGCGTATAGGAAGAAGGTAAACATTTTTGAAGAAAGTAAGTAACTAAGGCGAGGCCGAAGGCCGAGCTACGTTCTGACAAATGATAAACCATCTCGAAGAAATCAAGTAACTAAGGGCGAGGCCGAAGGCCGAGCTGCGTTCAGGAAGAAGCTAAACCATCTCGAATAAAGTTAATTAATATTAAGATTGAGTTAATTTAATTTAAATTTTATTATAAAGTCCACGCTTCTAACGGCAAATATACCGTGCATCCTAGAACCTCGCGGTTATTCCCGGCTGGATGGCAAGAGGCCCGATGCTATCACCTTAGTGCCATGGACTAAAGGTAGTTCTTTGATGTGGGAAGCCACTTTTGTTCTCACATTGGCTCCAAGTCACGTTAGGACATCTTCAAGAGCGGCTGGCGCGGCCGAGGCTGGGGCGGAGAGCCTCAAACGCAGCAAATATAGAAATATAATTCAAGATTTCGAATTTGTTGCGTTTGCGGTTGAAACCCTCGGTCCGTGGAGCAGTGAAGCCAAAAGAGGCTTGAGCCTCTCCTGGTTGACGCAACTGGTGTCCCGCCATCAAGCGCTTATGTACTTCATTCAAAGGGTAAGCCTTGCCATCCAGCGGGGTAATGCCGCAAGTGCTCTAAGAACATTTGAAAATGCCCGTTTTGATAGTTATTTTAATGTTTGTTAGGTAGGTTTAATTCTTTAGTTATTAATATTACTTTTTTATTTTTATGAAATAAATAGATTGAGTAAACGATATTATATTCTATCGAAGAAAGTAAGTCTTTAAGGGCGAGGCCCGAAGGCGGAAGAGGGTTTTTGGTTTACCTGAACGCAGCTCGGCCTTCGGCCTCGCACTTAGTTCCTTCCCTTCTTCCAGAAGGTTTATCGTCTTCCTGAACGCAGCTCGGCCTTCGGCCTCGCCCTTAGTTACTTACATTCTTCTTTGGAATACGAATTTCACGCGAGCGGAGCCGCGGGCTCAGCTAGTAATGAATATAATGTTTCAACCTGTAAAGGGGTCGCGTATTTAAAAAGATTGAAAAACACTGATCTAGATTGTGCAAATAGATAGATACATGATAATATAGACGTGTATAGAATCCGTACAACTATGGCCGTACAGAGGTCACACAGAGCATAGATCGGCAGCCGTCCTCTCTCCAGCTTGTCGCCCGCGATTTTTTGCTGATGAAATTGTAGCCGACTGCGTTGGTACAACCGTACTGAAAACAAGATCATATTAGTATTGATGCCTTTTGCTACTAACTTCTTCATTTCATTATATAATAATATAATCTACCCCATATAGTACCGTGTGGGGCCGCTACTTAAAAATAATAGCCCCACTGCATCTCTCCCCGTGCATTTCGTATAACGCGACTAAGGTATAAGGACAACATGCCGTGCTAAAGGGCGACAGGACAGCCAGACCTCTCACCTTGGCACGATCCTTGCACCGAGTCATGCAGCAGGTGGGTCTTCGTGCCTTACTTGCTGCTTGATAGTATCTTGTCGGAATACTTTTCTAAACGTGGTGGTCGGTGTTGTGCTGAAATTTACAAGAGTACTTGCAACACAACACTGATTACTCTGATTACCCCGACTTACAGCGTCAAACATCCAAGGGTTGACAGAAAGAAATCTCTGTAAGGGATATGTCCTTCTTTGCACTTCATGTAGATATAAAATTGTGCTTGTTTTCTTTAAAATGTTTTCAGGCAATAAAGTATGTTAAAACCTACTTACGCGAAGTTTACGCAATTGAAATAATACTTATTCCTCGAGTGTGCAACAAGCGGCGCGGAACTCAATTATTTGCACCGTTTATACTGATTGGTCAGTTCTGAGAGCGAAACTAAATACGTAGAACCTTGTCGGATGAACGCTCGCTCGCCATTCGAAGTCGATAATAAGACAGCCAACCAGTTAGTGAGTTCGACAAAGTTCCTTATGCCAATATGCATTTTAATTCATAGTTTTATATCGCGTTGAGTGATGACAATCATTAATCTTAACTTTTGCTTGCGACGAAATACCAAAATCATCTAGTTTCATTTTATAACTCAACGTGTTATTTGATACGCTTAGGCTGCGAATTCAGCTAGTCAGCCTCGGTAGCTCAGTGGTGCGGTCGGTCGAATGTCGTTCGTTATCATAAACACACCTGGGTGCGGTCATAACTTGGATGTGTGACCGTTCGACCATTGCACGCTGATCGTGGTTCAAATTCTGCAGATCTTATTCCCCCACTTGCTAAGTGCTACCACCCGTCCTGATTGATACCACCACACTGAATGAAGAGTCGGCTGAAGAGGATAGTTTCAGTGTAGCCGGCATGACCAAATGAAAGCACTGATATGGTACCTATTACAACCACTTAGTAGGTGATGTCAGTAGCAACCGTGTGTTCCATCAAAACAGCTTTCGGAAATACTGGCTCAAAATATATACGATCGAAGGGAAGTACTGACATGGCTCCTAGTTCACCAAGATGTTATGGGCTGACATCACGAATGTTGTAGGTGATGTAGACAACCGTGTCAGTTGCCATAATTATTTTTTTTTCACTCACAACTTAGAAGTTTTTTCGTTATTTGTAGAATAGCGCATATATTTCTTTCCACCACTCACCTAACAGTTAATTATACCCCAAAGGTATGTTGGAAGAATATGCCTTAGGCATTAAAAGCACCTTTTGCAAATATTTAATCTTATTTCAGTACAATAAATATATACAAATAAAGCAAATAAGTATATGTAAGTTTTTTTTATTGTTAACAATTTACATGCATCTAGAAGTAATTTTAACATGCTGGAAGTAAATTTCATTCAACTTAATAAGCAAAGTATACTTTTCAGCGTAGATGTTTAAACTAGGGTTGTAACGAATATCCGTAGTCGCATTCGAAATTCCGAATATTCGGTTCATTTTTAATATTCGTATCCGTATTCGTATTCGGTTGTTAGATACCGAATATTTATCGAATATTTTACTTCGCGTGTTTTACTAATGAGAGAGAATGTACAAGTAAGTAATGAAAAAGTTAAGAGGTTTCCATTCGAAACCAGTTAAATCCCGAAAAATCTGCTAAGCTGTTATTCCTTAACTATTATTTGCAAGTAAGTAAAATTATAAATCTTTTGTAAAGCACTAATTTCGCTTCATTTTTTTTTTCAAAATGCAGTGTCACGTAATCAAAAACAGAGAAAAACATTCAAACAAGTCCGTATTAATATAATTTTAGGACTCAATGTAGGTAGATCTACATTATTAGAAAATTTAATGTTTTTTTCATTTTTATATAAAATTTCTTATAAAATTTTTCAATATTCGTATTCGTATTCGCGAATATCATTTTGAAATATTCGTATTCGCATTCGTATTCGCGAATGTGGAAAAATAGGCATTCGTTACAACACTAGTTTAAACATAAAAAAAATATTATTTAATTGTTCTCTATGCGGTCGCACATTTATACTATTTAACTAAAAATATATCATGAATTTAATTGACAACCTCCTCTTGAAGTCAGTTAAAGAAACCGGCCAAGTGCGAGGCGAACTCGCGCACCGAGGGTTCCGTATCGCCATGTCATGGTCAGCGCCACTCACGCCATCCATGGATTAGTTAAAATGCTTCATCTCTTTTCAATAGGTTTTTAAATGACCGTGGTTGTTAGAATAATTTTTTTTTTATAACAAACGTCGAGCCACATAGCTGGGAACAACCGTGAGTAAAGTTGTTTTGTTATAAAAAAAAATAATAATGTATTTTCGATAGATTGCGCGCATATTCTTTTTAGTTTCTTGTATGGGGACCCCTGTGAATGTTTTACTTTTTCTCATGTTTCTTATTTGTTATTATATCGGCCATAATAAATAACACATACCTATTCTGTGAAAATTTCAACTGTCTAACTGTCTACTTAGTACGGTTCAAGAGATACACAGCCCTCGGACAGACAGACGGACAGACAGACAGACAGATGGCGTAGGCTTAGTAATAGGGTCCCGTACGACGGATACGGAACCCTAAAAATGTCGTTTTGTCAGTACGATAGGATCACTCCAATAATGTGAATAACCTTGTTCAAAGTTGTAAAAAAAATACATTTTAACGTACCGACCGAAACAGTCCGTTCTCTCAATTCGACATGTTACTGAAACGAAACGACGAAACTTCAGACGGAATATATTAATACGCTTCAACTTCACGTCAATAGTTTCGTAAAGCACCGCCTAAACCTTCGTCGAGCAGAGACACCATTGGCAATGATTGAATATAAATTGTATAAATATATAGTGTGGGGCTGGTACTTAAAAAGAATAGCCCACTGTATCTCTTCCCGTGCATGTTGTAAAAGGCGACTAATGGATAAGGACACGATCCCGCGCTAAAGGGCGACAGGATAGCCACCTCTCACCTTGGCAAGGTAATATAAAATGCTTCATTTTCATAAATCGATACACCATATGCTCCCCCCCTCCCCCCTCCGCCACCAGCCAGTAACTAAACCCACCCCAGGCTATGCGTCATAAATGTCGCAGTTTCAATAAAAATAAATTTACGTACGTTGCACGACCGCTGGCCGCGATCGCCCGAAAAAACTTCGCTTTATTTAATTATATTATTTGCCAATCTAATTCCTCTCCGCAAAGTCAGTTCACAGCCAAGCACGAGCCTTTCATTCGTCATCAGCATTCCACTAAGACACTTTTCGGCCGACGACGACGCCTCGAGAACCTGCTAATTTTGCACACCTTGATTAATTACTATGTATATACTGACAGAAAGACAATCTGTCACTTCGCTAGAGATATTTAGCCAAAGCTGTAAATCCGCTTGGTCGCGCGAAATATTAATCGCCATCAAAGTGGACTGACCGGTATGTATGTATGTTGTAAAAAGCCTGTTAAGACGATACCCATAGCTGGCTGCTTTGCATAGAAAAAGGTCGTAAGTCTGTGTTGTTTTTTAATTTTAAAATATTAATGGTAATAAAATTTAAAAATCTACAACAATAGAGATCTGTGTTTGTGGTTTAGTTATTTATCAGTGCATTAAAAATTTCGTTTTATTCATTCACTTTTGCTTCAGATGAAAAAGAAATATTTAATTTCGATGTTTTTCATCTGACGCAAAAGTGAATGAATGAAACGAAAATTTTATTACTGTAGATTTAAGTTTTATAGAACTCTATTGTTGTAGATTTTTAAATGTGTAATTTTCATTTACATGAAGTTTATAAAAGTAATACTAATAACTAAAGAAATAAACCTACCTAACAAACATTAAATAAAATAACTATCAATTAATTTATTACCATAATTTTTTTTTAATTAAAAACAACACCGACTTACGGCCTTTTTCTATGCAAAGTAGCCAGCTATGGGTATCGTCTTAAGCGCGAACGTTGTTCGTAGAGGGTTCCGTAGGCATTTCTTTCTTACAAGAATGGAGAGTGCAATCAGCGGTCGCACTGGGTCACGCGCGCGGCGCCGCTGCACCCGCAGCGTGCACTAGTATGATGTTTTCTCAATAACCGTTTAAGTTATAAACTGGTAAGAACTAAATGGAATACATTTTTTTATATTCATTGAGCAGCTTTACGTTGCGGGAATATCGTTACGTGATATAGTGTATCGAGGCAATCCTCCGACGCACCAAAGTAATCGGTATTGAACACCGGGTGCCTTAGCTCAGGTGGCAATGGACTGGGCACGTTAGCCGAAGAGACGACGGCCGTTGGAGTATCCGTGTGCTACACTGGCAGCCGTGGACAGGAAAACTGAGTGAGGGAAGACCACCAGCCAGTTGCGACGACGACGTCAAGTGCGTCGGCGGAAAGCAGTGGTTCCGTACCGCTGAAGGCCGGGAGGACTGGAGGAAAATTTGAGGGGCGTATGTCCAGATGTGGACGCTTACACGCTGACTGACTGACGTTCCGGTGTAATCGTCTCTGACAGCGTGTGTGATAGACATAAGGACGGACGGACAGCCACCTGAAGGGTCCCTGCAGCATTGCTGGCCACGAAACCCTAAAAATTAATTAAGAATGACTAATGCATGGCCACGCTCTCGGATTGGTGTACCTATGTATACAATGTCAGATTTTGAGGGAAATATAAATTACAAAGATACTACATACATACATATCACACACGCTGAATCCCGACAATCGGGGTAAGCAGAGTAATCGGTGTTGTGCTGCAAGAACTCTAGTAAATTACAGCACAACACCGACCACCACGTTTCGCAAATTATTCGAACAAGATTCAATCGATCAAGCAGCAAGTAAGGCACGAAGACCCACCTGCTGCATGACTCGGTGGAAGTACCGTGCCAAGGTGAGAGGTGGCGAGCCTGTCGCCCTTTAGCACGGCATCTTGTCCTTATCCCTAAGTCGCCTTTTACGACATGCACGGGGAGAGATGCAGTGAGGCTATTCTTTTTAAGTACCGACCCCACACGGTACTCCCCCCCAAACAAAGATACTCTAGTACCACACTCCACACAAAGATACTCTAGTACCACACTCTACACAAAGATACTCTAGTATGCTTTCTCATTCCGACAGGAACACTTTTAATACTTATAATATAACCGCCGGCGGAACTTTAGCGTTTTCTCTTTTTTTTGTCTGTCTTAATTTTGTATGTATTTTTTAAATTGTATAGAATTAATATAAATATGTAAAAAAAAAGAAAACGTGACAATAAAGAAATACTAATAAAATTAATAATTAAATTTAAATTAATCTTGTACCGTGTGGGGCCGGTACTTTAAAAGAATAGCCCCACTGCATCTCTCCCCGTGTATGTCGTAAAAGGCGACTAAGGGATATGACTCCCTTCTCATATTACTAGGTGGTAGGGTTTAACCCGCCCGGGTTGGTACCACCGCACTGAATGAAAGGTCGGTCGAAACGGCTATGTAAATAGTTTGTGTTTTTCGTCCAGTTCAGTGTAGCCGGCACGACCGAAGGGAAGCACTGGGAGCACAGGGAGGCACCAAGTTCACCCGGTGTTATGGGCTGACATCACGGATGTTGTAGGTGATGTAAGCCAACCGTGCCAGTTTCCATAAAAAAAAATGTAAAAATGTGAAATAAAGGATATAAAATTATAATAATTTACGCCATTTAATTCGCGGCAAGGGCGGGCTTATTGTCTTAGGCAATTTCCTCCAGTCAACCAGGTGGACCTACAATTTTACATGGAATCTCAAACATGGAGCAGTGGGTGAAAGTATGCACGTAATTTTTTTCAAATAAGATAAAAATTCATTGGTGCACGCCGGTTGGATTCGAACCTCGGACCTCTCGCAAGAGAAGCCAACGCCCTAACCACTCGGCCACCGGCCGTCCGGTAATTAAAATAAACCTACAAAATAATAAAACTACTACCTAACTAAAAACCCTCAATTACATTTTAAATTGATTACAACCGAGAAAAAAACGATACCGAGGTGTCACAGACGAAAGTTAATACCTAGAGTACCTTGACCCCAGCAACAAAAAAATTTAATCTGTCCTTTAAAGGAAACATTTACTTTAGTTATGTACTTTTGTCTGCCTCGGTAGGTTAGCGGTGCGGTCGGTCGACTGTTATTAAGCAACCCGAGGCGCAGTCAGACAGACAGATAGACAGACGGCGTAGGCTTAGTAATAGGGTCCCGTAACACGGATACGGGACCCTAAAAATGACTCAGTTACATTCCCAATCCGGGCAGACACACATGGGCGGGTCACTCACAAATCAACACAACTCTAAAAATCAACGCCAGACTCTCGGAAGCAGCGCTTTTTTATTCTTGTGAACTAGTTTCCGACAACAATAGTTTAATAAACCGAATTAAACGACAGCTGACTCTCTACAAAACCTGATGTATGCGCGATAACACTTAACCCCTGCTTAAATCTGCTCTTAAACAACATCTAACAAGCCGACATAATAACCATTCATGCCGCTAGCGCTAGGGTTACGGATGTGCGTCATTCCTACCATCAGTATGTAATTCCCTAGAGACTGGCCTGCAATATATAATTTAATATAAATATAAATTTTGCAATAACAGTCTTCGAAGGCGATGCTAAAGAAAGCAAAAATGATGGATGAAAGAAAACATGAGTGGATGATATACTTTTGTGCTTTTGTGTAGCCTTCTTTTGCACCGCCTTCTACTCAAGGGTTTGATTTTTTTTTATTCTCCCTCATCAGACCAGCTCGATGCTACCTTAATATTATATTAAGCACATCTGGCTGGTCGGAATTAAGATTTCAAATTTAGAACATTCATGAAACAAGGGTCCGAATATGAATCACAATATCGATTCATATACATATTGCAATACAATGACAGAGAAAATTTCAAAATATTATTTAATACTTTTTAGTCCTAGTTTTTTTTTAAGTCGGTTTTATGTTTTTTAAAACAGTTTTTGAAACTATGTTTGATATTTAAAAGCAACAAATAAAATATTTTTTCCAAAGAAACTATGACCAAAATCGTAAAATTTTACGCGGCTATAAATAACACGAACCCCTAAACACATCGAAAAGAATTTTCAAAAAAATTCTAAGAAAAAAGAAATAAAATAGCAAAAACTTTAAAAAAATGTCTTCCAAGAGCAAGACAGAATGTTGAGTGAGAACTAACATATTTTTTGCAATCAATGAAAAGGCATTTTAATATAATTACATTCCTTAGAAGTCTATTAGATTTCCGTACAGTACTGGTACGGAAGCCTATTACTAAGCCCACGCCGCCCGTCGCGCCGTCTAGTCTGTCCGTCTGTCCGTCTGTCGTCTACTTTTAAAGGGCTGTATCTTTTGAGCCCTAATAAGTAGCCCATTGGAATGTTCATGGCGGATATTCTAACAAATAATAAACAAAAAACAAAAAATTACAAAATTAAGGGGGTACCCCATACAAGAACCGTCTTTTTTTTTAAGATAATATTTTATTTTTTCCTCTGATTATAGTCAAAACAAGAAATAATAACATGTTGTGTGGTGGTACTGAACCCTGCTGGTGGTGCGCGGGCCCGACTCGCACTTGGCCGGCTTTTTCTCTATACTTCTTAGGGGTAGGTAGTGATTTTCTATAATACATAGCATCAAAACATTTTCACAACCCTACTTACATGCATTCCGATGCACACTTTAAATACACAAAATATTTTCTCGAGTAACCATTCCCAACGCATAAAGCTGTTAAAATGAAGTGAAAATTAATTTTGAAATTTATTGTTAAAATAACACAATGAGGCGACAATTCTCACGCGGGCGGACAGATGGACTAGGTAGGCCCGCGGCGCCATTTTGTTTTGTTTTGTTTTTTTTTTTTACTTTCTTCTGACGATGCCCCAGTGAGATTTTGATAATTTGAGGTATTGCGACTTTTGTGGGAAAATATTCACTTTGGTGAGTGTAAGTACTTTGTTGTATTAAACGAAAGTTAGAGAGATTACTTCCATTGAATTTCGTATAACGTTAAACAATAAAATCGCGCTGTGGTCTGAAAGAAAATATTTTTTTTTTTTTAGAAATTTCGTCAGCGATAGCTCAGTGGTGCAGACAGTCAACTGTCGCTATTGAAAGCAACGCTGGGTGCGGTCAGTACTTGGATGGGTGACCGCTGACCGTTGGAGGCTGACCGAGGTTCGGATTCCTCGTAAAACTGTAGGTCCCTTCCCTCCTAATCTTACTTGGTGGTAGGGTTTAACCCGCCCGGGTTGGCACCACCGCACTGAATGAAACATGGCACCTAGTTCACCCGGTGTTATGGGCTGACATCACGGACGTTGTAGGTGATGTAGCCAATCGTGTCAGTTTCCAAAAAAAAAAAAAAATTTATTTATATATTACATTGTTACTACAGGTTGAAAGTTGCCCAGCGAGCAATGGAGCGAGCCATGCTGGGAATATCGCTACGTGATATGGTGCGTAACGAGGCAATCCGCCGAACAGTCAACTCAAACACCACTTTAGCGAACAGCATTTTTCAGTCAATAAGTAAGGTAGCTAATTATATAAGTTGCCACTCCTGCGATAATGGCAACTTTTTGCAATTTCTCAACGACATTGGCGGCCGGTGAATGTAGTTTTATCCGAATTAAAAACTGGTTGCGAATTCGAGAAAAAAAAACCGCGTGACATGTGGACTTGCGCATTTTGAAACATGTGTAACAAAGCGCTTTATAAAATGCACCGTCTAGAATGAAAGGATTTAAAATGTATTTTTTTTTTATTGACAAAGAATTAAAAAATATAGATGTCCGCTTCTTTAGTTTTTAACACCCGACGAAAAGAGAGGGGTGTTATATATAAGTTTAACGTGTGTGTGTATGGGTGTGTCCGTCTGTGGCATCGTAGCTCCGCAAACGGATGGACCGATTGGAATGCGTTTTTTTTTTATTAGAAAGCTGGTTTAATCGGGATGGTTGTGAGCTATGTTTGTAATCAAGTAATCAAGTAAATAAGTAATCAAAAGATTTATTATCTTAAAAAGTGGACCGATTTGCATGCTGGTTTTTTTAAAGTTGAAATAAAAGTTTTATTACAAATTTAAAAACCCCGACCCTTAAAAAGGCAAAAATAATTTCCGTTTACTTACTTAAAGCAGTCGGGGGACCGCTAAGTAAATATAATATAAAACTCAGAGCTGCGCGCGTATTTACTTAGCGGTCCACCGACTCCTTTAAGTAAGTAAACGGAAATTATGTTTGAATTTTAAGGGTCCGGGTTTTTTTTATTTGTTACGTATAGTAGGTTTTAGTAGGACTAAAATAGTAGGAATAAATTACCTACAGAACCGGTTGAACGTGTCGGACTTACTCTAAAAAAAATCTCTCCGGTGCGCATGGGCACTCCATTTGCATACATTAGTAAACTAGGCAAAAATAGTACGCAACGTGGGGCCACGGCGCTTCTAGATATGAAATACTTCGTTATCCGCGTAGTCTAGTTACGCATACAGATTTATCGCATTTTAATTAGTTGCCTAATTATGAAGGTAACGGTTATATTATTGTAACGTACCGGCCTATACATAGACTAACTTGTCACGAATGTGTCATGCAGAGGGTCAAAATCAACAACTTTCACGTTCTATTTTTAAATCTGGCAATTACGCGTAACGTGTGGGGTCGTATTTGCGTTTATATTTATTACTCACTACATACATCTGCTGTTTTACCGTTCGGAACCGGTGTAAAATTGTAGCCAGAAATCTGAAGGGAATTCTCCGGTATGGCACCTTTCGGAGGTGATATTGTCTGGTCGGAGCATATCCTCTTTCCCAAAATGGCTGGATCCATAGCAGATTAAATTTTTAGGGTTCCGTATCCATTTGAAGCCTATTGCTAAGCCTACGTCGTCGTCTGTCTGTCTGTCCTTCTGTCCGTCCGAGTGCTGTATCTTTAGAACCGTAATAGGTAGCCGGTTGAAATTTCCACAAAATGTGTGTTATTATGGCGGGTGTGCAAACGAATAAGAAATCAAAACAGCTAAAAGTAAAAAAAAATAAGGGGTCCCCACTCCCCATACGAGAAACGTGCTAAGAAACGATTACTCACGCTACTGAACAATAGATGGCGCCACAGGTTTTTATAGTTTGCATTGTAGAGAGACAAAAGATAGACGGATATGGTTTTTGATATATCTGATCTACGGAAACCTCCGTGCGCGAGTAGAACTCGCACTTGGCCGATTTTAACAATTGTATTTTTTTATGGAAACTGGCACGGTTAGCTACATCACCTGCAACATCTCTTATATCAGCACATAACACCTTGGTGAACTGAGTGCCATGTCAGTGATTCCCTTCGGTCTTATATATTACAAGATTTTTTATTTATTTTTTAAACAAAGGAATTACGTGTTGTATTCCATTTGGAAGATCTTCCTGCGTCTATCGACCGGCGAGGTATGTATGTATGTACTATCAAGATAAATCACTATGCAATAAAGCATAGAGTGATATCATCCATACACGGAAGCTTAATAACGTCATACAATAGAATGCAATAATCCAGACTGCTCTTTCACCTGTCAACGATAAACATGCGCGTGCGGCATGCATGCCTCGATACTGCGCCGGCGCGTAGTCACTGATACTACAATCCAACGCTAGATAGAAACCAACGCTCTCCGCCAGTGGCGGAGTCTGTTTTACAGATACTATCACGGACGCTGCTCTGTGGAACTAGCATCCCTTATTCCCTGCCACCCGTCCTATCTCCGCATGACTCGTCGCAGAGAGACTCAGCACCCTTTTGTTGTTGACATTGGGCTTTTGAGAACCCATCGGTTCTCTAAATCGTTTCTTTGTCGCACCGCTAGAGTGTGGAACTGTCTTCCGGCGAGTGTATTTCCTGAATCCTTTAACCTAGGTGTCTTCAAGGGTCGTATTAACGGGCTAACAGCCTAGCAACAGTCCGCAAATCTGCTGGCATGGCACCTAACTGAGCGTGGTTTCACGAGGAGAGGTGATTTTGGCTCTGTCGGCTGCACCATTGGTCTCTCGGCACAGCCACCCATGCTGGTTTAAAAAAAAAAGTGGCGCCTACAAAGTGCTTGCTTTGCTAGTAGTTGTATTCCGTATCTCCGCATTGAAATGGTCATAAATTTGAAGTAATAATATTACTGGTTTGTAGTAAAAAAACGCAAATTTTTGCTTTTGAGAATTTTCAAGTTCGAATTCTAGTTTTTCTTAGGCCGGTTCTCAGTATCTAAATGGGCATAAGTTCGCGAGCTTTCGAAGTGTTGATATGACTGGGTTGTAGTAAGAAAACACAAGTGTTTACTTTTGAGAAGTTTTAAGTTCAAATTGCAGTTTTTCTTAGGCATGTTCTCAGTATCTAAATGGTCATAAGTGCGCGAGCGTTCCATGTAATAAATAATATGACTGGGTTGTAGTAAAAAACACACAAATTGTTGCTTTTGAGAAGTTTCAAGTTCAAGTTCCAGTTTTTCTTAGGCCGGTTCTCAGAATCTAAATAGTCATAAGCGCGCGAGCGTTCGAAGTAATAATATGACTGGGTTGTAATAAGAAAACCCACATATTTGCTTTTGAGAAGTTTCAATTTCAAATTGCAGTTTTTCTTAGGCCGGTTCTCAGTATCTAAATGGTCATAAGTGCGCGAGCGTTCGAAGTAATAATATGACTGGGTTGTAGTAAGAAAACACAATTTGCTTTTGAGAAATTTCAAGTTCAAGTTTCAATGTTTCTTCATCAGAAGTTCCAAAAGATCGGGCCGTTTCTCAGTATCTAAATGGTCGTAAGTGCACAAGTTTTCGGAGTTATATTTTTTGTTTTGCTTTTGAGCGCTCGCGCGCAGTTCCGCAATTCATCCCATTAGTTAACAATAAAATGCCGTATCTATAGTATTCTTATGTGTATTTCATCAAAGCGCATAGTTTAAGTAGTTACACTTTCTCAAGCATCCATCAGGCATACCAGATGAGACGATTCGACTTCGCATGAGGGATAGCGACTTGTGACGGTTCTTCGGAATCGCTGTTAGTTAGTATGGTCACAAAGAGAAGTGATAAAAAATCTTTATATTCCAGGGGAAGACGGCTACAATTGGAGGTCGACCATAACCAGCTATTAGTATAGTCACTCGCCCGACTGGTCGTGCACCGCACAAGTGCTCCATGCCTCTCCTGCCAGGAAACGTTCCAAGTTTCGAGAAGATACCTCAAACTGTTTTGGCGCTACAGGCTTTGACAGACAGACGGACCGACAGACGCCTGACTATAGTATTATCAAAACCTCGTGTCCGGTTGGGGAATAAAGTTATATGGCTTTGCTCCATGGCGCCCTGTGCAGATTCGCTTCCCTAAGCCATATAACTTTATTGCCCAACCGGACACGAGGTTTTGATAATACTATAGTGACGTAACTCGAAAATAAAGGAAATGTTGATTTTTTCAATCTAAAAAAAACTAACAAAATGTTATTAATTTTATTGTAGGTATGTTTTTATAAATTATACCCATTATGAACTTAAAAAAACTTATTTATTAATATGTATTAGAATCACTTGTATGAGTATCATTAGTGGTCCTACGCTTGTATTATCCACATCGGAATAATTAATTCGAGCCGTTTTTTTGTTCTATCAAAATCAAATAGTAGTTCAAAATTTAAATTTAAAAAAATTATTTAACTCTATTTCACCATATACTTCACTCCAGAAAAATCAGTTTTGCTTCAAGTATTTTTTTCTCAGAAAAATAAGGTTTTTGTTTACAACTATATGCCTGCCCGATTTCATAAGTGTCCTTGCCAGCGTCTCCTCGCCGGCAACAGAACACCAAAAACGATACATAAATTCTCTATACAAGACTGTCGGCAGATCTCTAAGGCACAGCCATTAAATATTCTGTGACACAGCACGGCATACCATGCGTACATATACTTCTAAATAGAATCGGTAATTATAGTATAGAAGCTATATGTCCGTATGCAGCATGCTTCTTCTGTCACGGCACATACCGCTCTCACTGGACGGAGGACCGCGGCGACGACCGAACAGATCTAGATCCACATGTTGCAACGTGGGTAGAGACAGGAAAAAATGCAAGAAGCCATCGCGGGAACGCTGCAATTTAATAGCACTTAGGAACAACAGAAACAGACAACAGATAAAAATGAAAAATGTATTTATTTATATCCGTCAATATTTATTTATTTACTAGCTTTTGCCCGCGCCTTCGCTCGCGTGAAATTCGTATTTAAACATAATAAAGTAAGTAAACCCGCTTACCGTACCTTTATTTTGGCGCGCGGAACAATTCGGTTTGTATGAGAGCCACATCTTAGCGTAACCGGAACTGAATTTTATTTAGTCTATCCTGTTTCCCGTATAGTAAAATGTGATTGTACTAAGTTTCGTCGAATTCGGATGATCTGCTTAAGTGTTATGGAGGAACATATAATGCGCGGGACGGATCTCGGCGTGTCGTCGCCGCAGCGGGCGACCCGCCACGCGCATACATTAAACAAGTACGGTGCGGGTGCGAGGGAGAACACTGACGAGCCGCTGCGGCGGCGACACGCCGAGATCCGCCCCGCGCATTGTACATACATACAGACAAAATATAATTAAAAACCGTCAATTTAGTTTTAGTATCATACATACAGTCTAAAAACGCAATATCTCTTAAAACAAAGTAACTTGCTCCATGTTACTTTGTTTTAAGAGTAAGAGTAAGGGGTGGTACCCCTCACAGATTTATTATTAGTATTGATTGATGATGATTTATTTTATTTTATTTTTTTTTTTTTTTTTTATGGAACCTGACACGGTTGGCTACATCACCTACAACATCCGTGATGTCAGCCCATAACACAGGGTGAACTAGGTGCCATGCCAGTGCTTCCCTTCATTTCATGTCGGCTACACTAAACTGGACGGAAAACACGAACTATTTACATAACCGTTTCGACCGACGTTTCGTTCAGTGCGGTGGTACCAACCCGGCCGGGATAAACCCTACCACCTAGTAAGGTAAGAAGGGAAGGGACCTACAGTTTTACGTGGAATCCGAACCACGGTCAGCCTCCAACGGTCGAGCGGTCACCCATCCAAACAATGACCGCGCTCAGCGTTGCTTAATAACAGTTGACTAACCAACCGCGCCACTGAGCTACCGAGGCTGACGAATTTTCTTATCCCTTAGTCGACTTTTACGACATGCGACGGGGAGAGATGCAGTGGGGCTATTCTTTTTAAGTACCGACCCCACACGGTACATAACATACACATACATACATACATACACATTAATACCCGATATTTAATATTTTTTATTTGAAGGGCATAATAAATGTAGGTTCAATATATCTATATTCTAAATAAAGATAACAAAATATAATATAGGTATGTATCTATAAAGATATCCGTCTATGAGTTCGTATCCGGCCTAAGCGGGTACTTTATAGTGCCACCCAAAACACACGTAACGCGGATATTCAAACCGTACTCGCGCTCATACAAACCGGGGAATGTAAACTTCTTTCCCTTCTGGTCAGAAGATCTGTCACACTGATTTCACACCGGTTCCCGCGGCTGTCAATATGTGGAATGGGCATCGACTTGCCGAGGTGAAGAAATCCTTACCAAAGTACTAAGACATAAATACGTTTAAAACTGACAAACTACAATCCATGCTGACGGGGCGCCAAGTGTCTTGCGTTAATAAATAAAATCACAAATAAAATCAAAATCAATATGGGATGATGGATACCCGAATTGAATGAATTAGTTCAGGTCATTTTTAGAATGTTTATCAGTTTTTCTGTTCGTCTGTCTGTCCGTTGTTTGGTCACGCACTCGTCACGTAAAAACGACCTTCTCAACTCGAGCAGAGTTTTGAAAAAGATGCTACAGCCTAATTCTTTATTCTTTATTCATCATTCGTATGGTAGTACACTATGCTTGAATTTGTCCTGTTTAGTTTTTACAATCAACACAACCATAAAATCAGAGAATTTGAGGGCAAATTGAAAGATATTTTATAAAAAAAATCTTATTATTAATTTGAATTTTAAGCTTTGACTGATACTTTTTCTTCAATTTTGCTTGGATAGAAATATAATAAAATAAGAATACTTGTATACAATATTTATTGACTTGTCAAAGTGTACTAATCTACCAAGGAGACCAATGAAAAATTTAATTATATTATTCTTATGAGCTGAGCAGTTGTGTCGGAAGTTAATGCAGTCAGATACATTTTCAATATTATCACGTATTTTTTTATGGATAGCGCGACATGTGGCATCGTTTCACCTACAAGTAGGTGTCTAACGATGCCCATGGACATTCTGTGATGCACGGGGATTGCGAATGCCATGCCGGGCTGACAGCAGCCTTTTCACGCCTCTTTTGAAGAACCCCAGGCTGTACTTGGAAGGAAATAGATGGGCAGGGAGGGCGTTCCACATTTTCCCAGTTCTGTGAATAAAAGATCTACAGAACCGGTTGGCGCATCCGTGGTAGATCAATTGAATAGGGGTGCATCGCCTGCCCAGTACGCGTAGTGCGGAGGTGGAATGGGGACGGCGGAATCGCGTTGAACAGCTCCTCCAAAAACTCCCCATGAAATAGACGATTTATTTAATAGTATTTCTTTCGTTGAACTCTAAATCTTCCACGCTTGTTTAGTCACATAATATCTTCTGTCTGCCTCAAATGGAGTGCATGCAGTCAATTTTTATCAAACAAGGTATATACCTACAATGCATGAAATACAATTTCTGTCTATACATTTCCTCGCCAGTCCCTACAAGTCCGCGAGCTGTGTCGGCAACTAGATCAGAAGGACCACAAATCTATAATTGGGTAATAATTTTCGCGCGGGCATTCGAACGCCGCGATTGGGAAGGAGTGATTAGTTCTGAATTCAAAATTGTATTCACTGAATTTGAATGCATGTTGGTTGACTCAAAGCTAACTGCATAAAGTTAAGAGTTACTTTGATATATTGGATTAGATTTCAGACTGACTGCGCGCGAAATGCAAATTGTAAGTTTGTGCTATTGTCGGAATGGAGGACGTAAGGGGGGGGGGGGGGGGGGGGGGGGGCGTAAATCAATATTTAATTGAATTCGTAAAATTTAATTAAAGTACCACCTAAAATAAAATTCGAGATTTTTTTTTTACTAACCAAATTTATTTAACGTTTAAAATTTTATTGGATGCAGTTTGTCTTGTAAAAATAATTAAGAGAGGAACCAGATTTTTTGTATTGCTGCGCCTTAATTTATTGTTATTTATTAATTCTAAGCATTCGTGTCATAAGTCATATGAATTTGCTTATTCTTATAGGTACCAAGTTACTACAATTTGTCTTTTCTCTTATGGAAGCAATCACTTAGAGTCATGTATTGTTTCCGCTTGTGTGTGTTATATCATTTTTCAGGTTTCCGTACCCCGTACGGAAGCATATTACTAAGCCTACAACGTCTGTCTACCCGCCCGTTTGTTCATCCATCCACCCAATGTCTGTATCCATGGCTGTATCTTTGGAACCATAATTAAATAGCTAGCCGGTTGAAATTTTCATAGAATTTTTGTTATTATGGCGGATCTCGGAGTTCTTCATACAGGAAACGTGTTTTTTTCTGGAAACTGACACGGTTGGCTACATCACCTACAACATCCGTGATGTCAGCCCATAACACCTTAGTGAACTAAGTGCCATGTCAGTTCTTCCATTCATTTCATGTCTGCTACACTTAACTGGACGGAAACCACGAACTATTTACATAGACATTTCCACCGACCTTTTCAATCAGTGCGGTCGTACCAACGCCGGGCGGGTTAAACCCTACCACCTAGTAAGGTAAGAAGGGAAGGGAGGGATCTACAGTTTTACGTGGAATCTGAACAACGGTCAGCCTACATCGGTCGAGCGGTCATCCACCCAAGTGAAAAAAAAGAAAAAAAAGTTCGCATCCCGTGTTCTACGTTTTTTTTTTTTTCATTTTCCCCTTTTTATTGGAACCAAATTCCTTATCGCACGTTACACTCCAGACACTTGGTAAATGGGAACTAGGCCGAAAAAAGTGTAAGATTCAACCGTCACGACACTTTTGCTGTAGCATGTGTGTTTACAAGCGTATGTCTATGTATAGGCATATTACTGCTGTATAGAAGTCATTTTTATTTTATATTTTTTTTTCTTTATTCTCAAACCTTGTTAACTTATTTCATTGTGCTCATTAAAATGAATACATAATAGGTATAGGACCAGATAGTGAATTATTTGTATAACTTGTGGTATACCGTTGGAAAGGGCATAAATGTTTTAAAAGAAAACGAAGCTATCAATATTGCTGTCAGTTTTTTTTTTATTAATTAAGAAATTAAGATTATGTCATATTTTGGTATAAATTTCATCAAGTAATATTTTTTCTAGAACAAGGATACATCTTAAAATTCAATAAATTTTATTTCGTGCTGATACACTTCTGCCGAGCTGCAACCCCACCGCTAGAACGCCCCGATGGATCACTCGCTATCCTGGCTAAGGAGAAGGCGAACATATTTGCCCGCCTCTTTGCCTCCAACTCGACCCTAGACGACCAAGGCGCTACCCCTCCATCGTTACCTCAATGCGATACAACAATGCGTGAGGTACGATTCTATAACAGGGCGGTCTTCAAAAGTCTACGTCAGTTGGACGCCTCAAAGAGCAGTGGTCCGGAGTCCGGTCCGGACGGCGTTCCTGCGCGTGTACTAAAAATGTGTGCACTAGAATTGACACCTATCCTCACTCGTCTCTTCAGACGCTCTTTCTCCACCGGTATCGTGCCTGCTTGCTGGAGGAAGGCCTCGGTCCAACCAGTGCCCAAAAAGGGCAACTCAGCTGACCCCAAAAACTATCGACTTAGATAATATCCCCATAACCCCAATATCGATCGAATATAGTATGAAGCATTTTAACTAATCATGAATTTTAGCTAATATGAAGCATTTCATAACACGCCGCGCCGTAGATGGCGTGAGTGGCGCTAACCATGACATGGCGATACGGAACCGTCGGTGCGCGAGTTCGACTCGCACTTGGCCGGTTTTTATTCTTCATACGTCTTTCGTGTATTTCTTTCCCGTAGACATAAAAAAGATACGAGTTACAACAATGAGCTAATTTATTTAGAGCAACTTTTCAACTCGTCCATTCGTCTGTTCAACTCGTAACCAATTAACTTTTAATAATATTTGGCCTCTCATAAAATTATTAATGACGGCAATATTATATCATTAAGTACTTAGTGCGTAAATTTATCATTATCGTAAGCAGAATTTATTAGGTCCATCATATTGTTGCACAAGCGGCGCTCTTAATTTTAGAAAATTGCAACACTGGTGAAATTGCCACATACGCCTCAGAAATTACGACTGTGTAGGAATATTCTATTCTCTGGCCAGGTCAAATATATGTTATTGTACACCATAAAACATGGAACACACACAAGACGAGTTTAATGTAATGCATCATTCTTTACTAACTAACCTTTGTGATGTGGAGAAGTGCATCGGGTGGAGAATGCAGTTAAAAGTAAAGTGTAAAGCTTAAAAATATTAAATAAAGAGAGAGTCTTTTGTATAGACAATAAATGATTATTAAGATTAAAAAACAAAATAAGAAAGTAAGTAACTAAGGGTTCATGTAAACGATATTCTTTCTCGATTAAAGTAACTAAAAAGGGTGAGGCCGAAGGCCGAACTACGTTAAGGTAAACGATAAATTTTATCAAATAAAGTAAGTATGTAACTAACCGCTAGGCCAAAGGCCGAGCTGCATTTTTAACAGACTTCAAAAAAGGAGGAGGTTCTCAATTCCAAGATATTTTTTTCGAAGATAAGAAACCTTCTCGAAGAAAGTAAGTAACTAAGGGCGAGGCCGACGGTCGAGCTGCGTTCAGGAAGAAGTTTTAAAGCTTTTTGAAGAATGTAAGTAACTAAGGGCGAGACCGAAGGTCGAGTAACATGACCAAACTCCTTTAGTAATATATATATTCAAACTAAGTCAATTCTAAGACTCAACTCTTTTGCCACTACTTAGACTTCACTGTGTTAATCGACTGTCAAACATCCATGGATGACTGTAATAAATAAATTAAATAATAAATAACATTTAAATTTTATAAAACCCGACTAATAATTTTATACATTATACATGATAGTTCTCATATTCTGAAATCATAAATCTGTAAGGGACAAGTCCGCCTTTGCACCTCATCTAACTGAATGAGCTTATTTCTGTTAAATGTTCCTTGGAGCAATTTTTTTTAAGGGAAGCACGACATTTGGCGCGCGCCAGACTAACGCAGAGGTGTTGTCCGACGGCGCCCACGGGCATTCGGATATTTACGGGGGCTGCGAATACCATGTCGGCCGGCTAGGTGCACCTTCACATTATATTTGAAGGACACCAGACTGTACATTAGAGGAAAGGATACAGGTAGGAGTGCATTCCACATGCAATAAAGTATTTTCTATATATCTATCTAACTATTAACGTTTCATTTAATTATAATGTTGTATTACTTGTATTTATCAGGTTTTCTAACAAGATTATATTTCTTATACTAATATTTTCAAAGTTTAATTTAAAATTTTCACAAATCCTTCATTTACACATTTCATGCACCTAAAGGTTGGCTGTAGGAAATCTTTTCAAAGGATAAGTCTGGCCTTGCACCTCATCTACCTGTAATCATTGTGTTATTTTTGTTGTAAGTTATTAATTTGTGCTGCAATAAAGAATTTTCTATCTACCTAATAAAAACATAATTAATACGTCTACCTGTCGTACTTAATCGACATATCACGAGATATATTATCGTTAGAAAAATGTTTTATGTCTTAATCAAAATGTTAAATTCGCAAATTGTAGAGTTATTTAGATTTTTAGCTTAAGATTTAATAAGTATTGTTTGCGCTTTTGATTTCGGACGATAACTCGAACAGTGGGTAATTAAACGAAATATATTTTGCGCACCTGATTGTGACCGCAAGGTCGACCGCTTTTAAAACGAAAGCCGATTTTTTTAACGAACTTTGCGCTAGCCCAAATCGGTAACTATCTGTCGGCCCACGCACGGTTTCGTGTGCCGATATTGCGATATTAAATATTTCAATATCATACGATTATACTAGATCGATTGCCATTCAAGTGCGCGTGAGTCAAGTGCCCATAACGTATTATTTTCACTTTCGTAAAGCAAGGGTGATTCCATTGTTGGTTTTAATTTTTTTTTTAGGTTCCTCCTTAAAGCGTACGGGAGAACACCTGTCACTAAGCCTACGCCGCCGCCGTCTGTCTGTCTGGCTGTCCGTCTGTCCGTCCGACGACGGCTGTATCATTGGAACTGTTGCTAGCCGGTTGAAATTCTCACAGAATAATGTGTTAATAGTGCGGATAAAAAGTAAAAATAGATACAACAAAAAATAGAAAAAGTAAAAAATAAAGGGGCTCCTTGTTTTTTCTGCATCTCTGCCCGTGCATGTCGTAAAACACGACTAAGGGATAAGGACAAGATACCGTGCTAAAGGGCGGCAGGATAGCCACCTATCACCTTGGCACGGTCCTTCCACCATGTCAGGTGGATCTTCGTGCTGTACTTGCTTCTTGATAGTTATCTTATACATAGGTGCCTAATATATAGCTAAACATTGTGGTCGGTGTTGTGCCGTAATTTACAAGAATACTTGCAGCACAACACCGATTACTCTGCTTACCCCGATTGTCGGTATAACTTCAGCGTGTTTTTATTTTTTTATTTTATGGAAACTGACACGATTACAACATCCGTGATGTCAGTTCATAACACCGGGTGAACTAGGTGCCATGTCAGTGCTTCCCTTCATTTCATGTCGGCCACACTAAACTGGACGGAAAACAGGAACTATTTACATAGCCGTTTCAACCGACGTTTCATTCAGTGCGGTGTTACCAACCCGGGCGGGATAAACCCTACCACCTAGTAAGGTAAGAGGGGAAGGGACCTACAGTTTAACGTGGAATCTGAAACACGGTCAGCCTCCAACGGTCCAGCGGTCACCATCCAAGTACTGACCGCGCTCAGAGTTGCTGAACAACAGTCGACCGATTGCACACTAAACTACCGAGGTTGACTTATTATGATAAAAGATAATAATTATATACGTATGTATATTCCCTTTATTTCAGATTCTTAAAATTTTACATTAATTTTACATATATTATACAAAAAAGTAATAAAAATACACAAAATTAATATAAAAATTAAAAACGGTAGTACCGCCGGCGGCGGGAGACAAACCTCCAAGCACGCCGGCGGGTGCAGGCCGTGGCTACGGAGCTCTCCGGGACGACGCGAGGCAAGCTACGAGCGATAGGTGGTGGTACTAGACACGTAGGCCACCACCACCCCCATCCCGGAGAGCTCCGTATCCGCCGGACTGCACGGCGACGTCGTCGCGCTGCTCTCTTAACGTCTTCTTCATCGCGCGTATATATATAATTATTATCTTTTATTTTTTTGTTACAAATGACCAGTTCCAGAAACTTTCAGTATTCTTACATAAATAGACTACGCACACTTTCTAACAGTTACCTGCGTCCTATGACACGGCTCACGACTGTATAAGAGGCGGGTCATCTCTTTTCTATTGTACCTGTGTTTTGTTTTATTGGCCTTATTATTTTTTGTAGAGATGTTGAATTTATGCTTTCCGAAAATAAAATATTTGGATTTGATTTAAATAATCCAGTGGAGGTAAGCAAATCCGGTCGTGCTGGAACTCCTGTACATGTCATAACATTTCCGAACTTCCTCTTCGTTTACGACAGTGTGCATCGATCCACACGTTCAGAGTGCTCTTGAAAGACTATCTCCTCAATTCCTAAATCTCATCTCCTACTTCCGTATCCCTAGTTTCTGAGCAAATTCATAATGTGTTGTGTAATGTCTATTTTGCATGTTGTAAATGTTTATTTTGCATATGTTTATATATGTTTATTATTTATTATGAATAATATATGTGTATTATATGCATTATATATATATATAGATATATACTATTTGTCCTTCTATTTTCTATTTTATAAGACTTTGTTTTGTTTACCTTGTCTTGTTGCACCTACCCTGGTTCTATATGTAAATAAGGGTAGGCTGGTGGAAAATGCCATAGGCATTAAGTGCTACCTTCTGTACAACAATTATGTGCAATAAACGTTTTTTGATTTGATTTGAACATTGTATAGGGTGTCCTCCTTCTAGGCGCTATGGCCAGGTCACCCTCGACTTGAATGCTGTAAATTATGTGTTTCCTCATGCCAACTTTTTTTTTTATGTAATCCGGTATGGGTCGCTGATTCGGAGGGGCCAAAGCACATGCTCCGAGAATACCGGAGACTTACCTGGATTGCTGGTTATACTGGACTAGAGCAGAACACAACCGAGGTTGCTATGCGGCCATCTTACATCCAGTACGGTGGTATCAATCCGGTCGGCTACAACTTGAGCCTACCACCTAATAAGTGGCAAGGGAAGGGACCTAACCTACAGTTTTACACCGGTTCCGAACGGTGAAGCAGCAGGTGTAGGTATGCACGTAAAACTCATTGGTACACACCGACCGGATTCGAACCTCGGAGCACTCGCATAAGAAGCCCATGCCCATACCACTCGGCCACCCGCCCCGCTTAGCGCCTTAACTTGTCGGTTCGGACCATCTTTCATGAGCTCGATGTAAAAGTACTTGGTTGTTTTTTTTCTCGAATTTTGTATGAAAAAATTGTCCTTGTTTGCTGTCCGGTTCAGTGTAGCCCGCACGAATAAGGGGAAGCACTTTCGCGGCACTTAGTTCCCACAGGAAGTAGATGTCATGGGCTGACATCATATTAGCAGGTGCATTTGTTGCCAATCATGAAAATGTGTTACATAAAAATGTGTCCTGCATTGGTGACCGTGGACAGAAAAAAGGTGCCTGGGTGGGAAGACCACCTGCCATGTGGGATGACGACCGGCATCAAGTGCGTCGGAGGAAAGCAGTAGTGGCTTCGTACCGCTGAAGGCCGGAAGGACTGGAGGAGAATTGGGGAGGCATATGTCCAGCAGTGGACGCATACACGATGACTGACGCACATAATATATTGCGGTATAGTTGTGGCGGACTGGAGGAAAATTGGAGAGGCGTATGTCCGGTTTAACAGTAGTAGGTTTAAAGACTTACATAAGTCGACGTTTCGCCCGCTACGTCACGGGCTTCTTCAGGGACTGCGGGAGTTCCTGGAGCCGACAACGTCTGGTGTCCGTTGTACCAGACGTAAAACTGTACAACGGGCACCAGGCCTTGGCTCCAGGAACTCCCGCAGTCCCTGAAGAAGCACGTGACGTAGCGGGCGAAACGTCGACTTATGTAAGTCTTTAAACCTACTACTGTTAGGCCCACTTGCACCAACACAAATTTAATATATAAACCAGTTTAACTCGTTAAACTAGCACCCGTTGTATGTGTGAACCGCGTTTAAATCCATAACTCGCTACTTAACTTTAAACTCGTGTTGGTGCAAGACGCGCTTAGGCCCACTTGCACCAACACGAATTTAACGATATAAACCAGTTTAACTCGTTAAGCTAGCACCCGTTGACTGTGGGAACCGCGTTTAAATCCATAACTCGCTACTTAACTCTAAACTCGTGTTGGTGCAAGTGGGCCTTAGGCCCACTTGCACCAACACAAATTTAATATATAAACCAGTTTAACTCGTTAAACTAGCAGCCGTTGTATGTGTGAACCGCGTTTAAATCCATAACTCGCTACTTAACTTTAAACTCGTGTTGGTGCAAGACGCGCTTAATCAGGAAACTTAAAAATTAATATAATTAATAACAGAGCAAACTTAAAAACATTAGGCGTATGTCCATCAGTGGACGCATACACGATGACTGACTGACGTCTGTGAAATGAAAATGAATGAATGAATGAAATAATGCGGTATAATGTGACCGCGCGTGCGTCGACTGGTACGACAGCGCAGCTGCGGCGGCGGCGCCCACAACGGCACTGCCTGCACGGCAGCGTCGCGGCGCACGCGCCGCTGCGCTGGTGTCCCCCGCGACCCTGGCGGAAGAGGGGGCTCCCTTCCCTTCACCTTCGGCGGTCTCGCTCGGCAACCGCGCGGCGCACCAATGACCGCGCGCGGCTCGCCCCGGCGAAAGGTATTATATACTAGTGAATTTTGCTCTGCCAAATCGCTATAAGTCAAAATTAAGGCTACTCGGGCGGTTCAGTCGGACGGAGCGCGCGAGCGCACGCAATTCTCGGTGTCGGTGCAGTGTATACACTCCGTGCTCCTATAGGACTGTCGCGGACTGTTTGCGGACTGTTGTGGCGCGGGCTGTGGTGTTCGGAACAGAGTGAAAGACTAGCAGTGAGATGGGGTGCAGTAATAGGTACTGCCTGCTGGGATTGGCCCTGTGCCTCGCGGTGGAATGCGCCCTCGCAGTCAGGGTGCTACCTAAGAGGAAGAAAGGTAGGTGTTATTGTGTGAAAATTTTAGTGAAAATTTATAGAAACAGAATTAAACGTGTATTTTATTGGTGTCAAATATAGAGCTATTGTTAAATATTGATAAGAATTAGATAAATCGTTTGTTGAAAACATAATTATAAGCAAAATAATTAAAATTATCTAAATTAATTAGGATTACCTTCACCTTGGCAAGGTCCATACGATATTTATATAATCGGATTACTTTATGTAATTATTCGCCGAAATAATTAATTTACAATTACGAATATTTAGAAGACAATTTTTTTTTCTTTTTCTAACATAAAATGCCGATAATTTTAGTCTCATTTAACTAACAAAGCCATTCATATTATATTATGTTATAAATTGCTTGATTATAGATAGTTTGACTAGCATTTAGTTTCGTCATAACGAGATGTCTCTGCCGAACTGAATAAATTTTAAAAAATAATAAATACACATTCATAATTTTTTACTATAACGGCAACTTTCCAAAACCAACATTTGACCCGCAAAACGAAACATAGAAGTGTGTGTGTGTATTTTAGTTAAAAATATGCTTTCAACCTGTGGAATGATATCATACTCACTAATGACTCCTGCTAGTAAATAAAATGTTCACAGTTATGTTGGGCCGTGAATTTGACAAGGTCCTAGAGTAAGTGAGTCATTTTTGTAGGTCAGCGTATTTATCGGCATCCTTCCGTACATTAATTAACGTACAACGATATCGCACTCCGATTCCTATACTATAGCTGTGTTGTGCATACACGTGGGAAATATTCCGTTTCAGGTTTGATATTCGGTCACTCGCAAACTTTAAATTCTTTTAAAAATTCATTGTAGAGATTCTACCTCAACTTTTTTTTTGTGGAAACTGACACCGTCGGCTAAAATACCTACAACATCCGTGATGTCAGCCCATAACTTGGTGCCACATCAGTGCTTCCCTTCGGTCGTGCCGGTTATACTAAACTGGACGGAAAACACAAACTATTTACATAGCCGTTTCGACCTATAACTAATTTTCCCTACTTTTTATTCACTTGTGAAAGTATAATATGTATATTGTAGTATCTATGTTCTGTGCACGTGTATATATGTTGATGCTATTTGTATTGTATTTTATGTATTGTATGTATGAATAGGTATGTATGTTACATGTATGTAAGTATATTCATAAAAATAAAACACGTATATTCCTCCTCGCTTTCGCTTGCACTAACCATAGTTCTTTCTCTGTATTTTATTCCACATCACATCACCCAAAGGTTGACTGGAATAAATCACTCGCAGTGATAAGTCCGCCTTTGTGCACTCCTGTATTTCTTGTTTCTTTTCGTGTACTGTTCTTCTTTCAATTGTGTGCAATAAAGAGTTTCTGTCCTATTCTATGCTAAGGAAAATAATTATTTGAATAATTTATGGAAACTATGAAAGACATTCATTCATATTTCCTGCAAGTTGTTTTGAATGAATGTTAGTGTGGGGCACTTATTTCGATGTATTTACCTGCATGAGATTTTATTAATATTTCGTATTGTTCACAACATTATCACACAAATATTGACACGAGGCGGGCTTAATGCCATAAGTCATTATATTCTAGCTAACATTTAGGGGGTGAGAGTTGAACAGCTTAAACTTTCGATTTTATGCTTATACTTATTTGTAACCGCATAAATGTACCAATTTATGTATTCAAATGTATAACGTTTTTTGAGATCAATAAAGATTCTTTAAACCGAACATGTAGTCGAACATGAGTGGTGTGTTAAAAATATATATATTTTCTTTTTAAGTTTTATTTTTTATATACCTATGTATTTTATACCACCATGCACGTTCACACATACGTATTTTTACCAATAAAATAAAACTTAATATTTAAAATTTATAATTAACTAAATTCTAAAATTACCTAACCGAAGTAATCTAAAAACTTATGCTATATAAAATGTTACTATTAAAACTAAAACAAACCTACAAATAAAAAAAAAACGTTCCAACAGTCACCCACTCGAAGCAACCGATCGGTATGATGACTGGACGAAAACGCTCTCCACGTAATTAAGGCCCTGTCAACCCGTATTCACCCGTACTCTTCTTTCAAGGCGACGCTTTCGCTGGTTGGAGTAGGATGCAACACAATCAATCAATCAAAAATTAGGTTTTTGTTTTTTTATTCCAAAACTACGGATTGAAACAAAAAACGAAAAAGCTACGTATATTTTTTTTCCAAAGCCTTCATTGGTCACGTTGCCTTAAATACGTCTTTATAACTAAATTCAGAGGTTTAACTAAATTGGCGGTACACTTCTTCAAATTCGAGTCAGACGCAGTCTCAATCACCTTAAAAAAGTATTTAAGGTACAGGTGTATTATAAATTCAGATCAAACTCTACGTAGAGACCAAGGTATGCGAATTATATAAGTACCAATACGTAACTATGCCTAATAGTTCGCTTAAAATGTAGGTCGCATACTGGGCCGATATGTAAGGGGCCAATAAAATCTACTAGGGACTCATAAATATGTTTATTTTATAACCGATGATGTTAGATTACGGTGCGTAAACTCACTCTCATCATATCATATTTATCTTGCATATTAGCTGTTGCTAATTAGGCGTCTTCTAATATTTTATGTGTATGTACTCAGGCTATCCTATAACTAAGTATGCACTTGTTTTCCGATTAGATAACTTCCAAACTGTTCAGTTACTTTGGTTCTGGTTTACTGGCATACTGCATACTACATACTTTACTGGTTTACTGGTGGTTCTGGCATACATGATCACTGTACTCGCAAGAGTGCAGGGATAGACGTCTGGATTTTATAGCCGCAAGGCTGGTATCTCCGGACGTCTATAAACAAAATGTAAGAGAGAATATAAAATGATAGTATCGACTTGTTCAGGTACTTTGAAGAACTATATTGTATGAAAAACAAAAATTATTCTTGCAGGCTTGAGTGAGGGCGAAGCTGTTCAGGTACCTACTTATCTTTCTAAATAAAATACTCTTAACATTTTTTGTATTTTATAAATTTTGATTCAGTAAATTAGGTATCAATGTACGTATTCATAATCAATAAAAAGATTTCATAAATAATAAAATAAAATAAACCTAAAGGAATCAACTTATAAATCAATTGATTGTCCCAGGACGCTTAAATAACGTCCCCTCTTTGAATATCCTTAAGCGACACACCCACGTCACCGGACTTGTCCACTAACAATTTGACAAATTTAAACAACTTATTTAAAATAGATTATGAAAAGAATTTATTGACAAAACAAGGAAATTGTATATTTACACAAATGTAAAATTATAACTAAATAAAAGAAATTTGCAATGTAACAAAAATAATATAGTACCTACACTACACTTTATTGCCACAAAAACAATATATTTTACAAGCACAATAATATAATATTTACATGAGGTGCAAAGGCGTACTTATCCCTTACAGAGATTTGTTCCAGTCAACCTTTGGATATTTGAGAGGCGATCAATATAGTGAAATGTAAATAGGTAGGTAGTAGCATAATATTCGGGAGTGAAAATTTAAAATAAAATAATGAATAATACATACATACATACATACATAACACACACGCTGTATCCCGACAATCAGGGTAAGCAGAGTAATCGGTGTTGTGCTATAAGGACTCTGGTAAATTACAGCACAACACCGACCACCACGTTTAGCACAGTATACGGACAAGACAACTATCAAGCAGCAAGTAAGACACGAAGAACCCACCTGTTGCATGACTAGGTGGAAGGACTGCGCCAAGGTGAGAAGTGGCTAGCCTGTCGCCCTTTAGCGCAGTATCTTGTCCTTATCCCTTAGTCGCCTCTTACGACATGCACGGGGAGAGATGCAGTGGGGCTATTCTTTTTAAGTACCGGCCCCACACGGTACTGTACATGAATAATAAGTATAATTATTTATTAATCGTGCATATAAGTGCATGCTAGTTAAATAAAACATATTTATTTTCCCTAAACCAAAATTAAAACAAAATTAAAACTGGTAATTAAGCTTGATCAATATAGTAATAAGAAAATTAAACTGAATCAAACTAGCCCCCAAGGCATTAAAATCATAACTTAGTAAAATTATAAAGCATCACAAAAAAGTTGTCATAAGAAAAGAAAAATTGGTCAGGGGCCGGAAATAAAATATTCAATTAACGTAAATAAAAAAAAACACCCAAGTATGCGAGCGAACACTCGCCACACGCGGAGGGTTCCGTAGCAACAGCAATCTGAAAAGAAAATATTTATGTAAAAGAAGAGCAATCTACATATTAAATGTTTACGGAACCCTAAAAATAAATTAACAGCCCTTAACGCGTTGAATAACGCACCGTGAACAATAAAAGTACAACCTACAAGCCATGCTGTCGGCAACATTGCCATAATGTTACGCACTCCTGTCAAAACTATGTCATATGATAATCAGAAGCTTGTTAAAACTTAATGAGCAAACAATTATAATTTAAGATAATAATCACTTATACATACTCGTAGGTCTCGTCTGGTAATTAATTTCGTTATATTTATTTAAGATTAAATTTATGGGCACTATGTAACAAATATGGCGTTAAATAGGTAACTACTTTATTATAATTACGATTAATAAATATTATTATCATAGTGTCCACTTTAATGCTCTAACATAGGCCATAATAATTTTTGAAATCATTCGAGTTGACAAAAAGTATTGTTTTTTTATTTCAAAATTACATCGTAGTTATATCATTTTTAAACACGAATTGAATGACTTAATAATTGAAATATTATTGTTATAATTTAATGAAACATTATTAGCTAGTATGATATCAGGATTCCTTTTTAGGGTTCTCTATATGACCGAATTTCGATTCTGGGGGTAAATTTTGGGTGACAAATTAGAAGCATGTGGCATATCGATGAAAAGGGCTCGTTCTATGGACTACAAAAATTTTTTTTTATAATTATAAAATGCATAGTTTAACAGATATTAACGAAAATATATACAAAAATCGTGCATCCCATAAAACTACTCCCTCTAAAATTTTGAAAAAAGTAGGGAATATCTCTTATAGCTCGCTCTCGAGCTGTATTTTCAATCGACTGTAGGCGGTGTTATTATGTGGATAGTCACTAAATGCTTGTAAAAATGATTATGAAAAAAAACCCTGCTAAGTTTCTTACCGGTTCTTATTCGTGGGTGTAATCGAATCGGATAGAACAAATTGTGACAAATTCGAGTACAGTCATGCTGTCTAATGAATGCTTAATAAAAAATATACAATATAGTTTAAAAAAAAAAGCAAACGAAAATCCAAAGTCCTAAAGTTCTCACGAAAAACGGAATGGTACGGAACCATCTCCACGCGAGTTTGACTTGCACTTGGCCTTTTTTTTATTATAGTAGAGCATCAAGCAGAGTTCAATATCAAGAAAGCAAAAAATCTAAAAATCTCCCTCCGCTCATCTACGAAATAATGAGAATAGTTTTCTATTATAAGTTTAATATTTAACTTTTATAAAAGGTAGCCGGGAGTGGATGAACGAGAAGAGCGGAAGACCGCGTGTGGTGGCGTGCCTTGGGAGAGGCCTATGTCCAGCAGTAGACCGATACAGGCTGATGATGATGATGATGATGATAAACCGAACCGTGTGATATTTCATTGTCTACGTACGAAGATCTCCCCTAGTCGTCTACGATTCGTCTTCTCAAGGCAGACGAAGACAAAACACACACCAAGAAGGCGAACTGTACGTGGTACATAATCTTTTTTTTTTACTATATCACTTGATCACTGTTGTGAACAATTTGAGACGAAAGTAAAAGGTATCAGGTGACACAACATCTCTAGCACACATTGTAATATTCTGCAACGTTACCACCTTAAACGGCCCAGTTTAAATCATGTCGCTGCGAACCGAGGCGTGTTACAGAAGCCTGTTATAATAAATAACAATTTGTAATTCCAAGCAACACTAAAATTTCGCAACGACTGTAAACAATATTTCCTTATAACAATATTCCTTCAAAATTGCGCAATCTGCTCCCATTTGGTCATTCACACACAGAGTCAAGCTTGGGACAAATTGGCCAGCGCCTATAATTCAAGTGCAAACACAAATCAATATTTGCACAAATAACAATATTCCGGATTGCCCAATCTCCTTACATCCCGACATTTATCTGCAATATTGGATACATAGTGAAAAGCTTATATTTCCTTAAAACAATATTCATTCAAAATTGCGCAATCAATTCTATTGATCTGCAACCATTGAACACACATAGCTTCGGACTAGTTGGCCGCGTCTTTTATTCAAGTGCGCACACATACAAATCAATATTTCACTAAAACAATATTTCGTGAAAATTGTGCAAGCTGCTCCCATTTGGTCATTCATCTGCAACATTGGACAAACAGAGTCAAGATTGGGACAAATTCGCCGCATCTCTAATTCAAGTGCAAACACAAATCATTATTTACATAAATGACAGTATTCATTGAGAATTAGCAATGCTCCAATTCCGACATTTTATCTAGAACTTTGGATGCATAGTGAAAAGCTTATATTTCCTTATTTATAACAATATTCCTTGAGAATTGATCAATCTGCTCCCATTCCGAAAATCTAAACATTAGATGCAGAGGGAAACGCTTATATTCCCTTATAAACAATATTCCTTGAGGATTGGTCAATATGCTCCAACTCCGATATTCATCTACAACATTGGATGCAGAGGGAAACGCTTATATATATTCCTTTTAAAATTTGCTCGCTCTGCGCCCATTCTGTAATTCATCTGCAACATTGAATGCAGAGTGAAGTTTCGTACAAGTTGGCGTTCGTGTAATTCGAGTCCACACACTTGTCTGACGGCTACAAGCAGTAGCCGGTCATAGTACTGGTGTAATTGCGATCAGTGCAGGTTTCATTACACATATGGAGCAAAGCCGTTGGCCGGTTTCTACGGCAGCACCTTGACTCATTCGCTTTTCAAAAAGTTTCACCTGGTCATTTCGTTTAATATGTGTTACAAAGGAAACGCCTAGCCACAAGCTAAGATGGAGATAATTGTCGGCAATTAGTATACTCCCGCTGTTGGATATAGGCTTTCATCCGTTGTTATGAGAGGTATTTAGACGAGCACTCCCACGATGATCTACGGACTCGAGAGGGGTATAAGACTGGGTCAATTTCCTATTACTTGTTTGCCTCATCGCCTTGCCTTCTTCTTGCCTTGAGTAGCATCATGTTCTATTCCGAAAACTGTAGGGCCCCATGAAATTCTGACATTCAAGCATTTTGCAGCCACGTACTTATATTTTACCACCTATCACCTTAGCACCGTCGTTCCACCGAGTCATGAAGCAGATGGGGCTTCGTGCCTTACTTGCTGTTTGATAGGTTAGTGCTTGAGGTGGCTATCCCGTCGCCCTTTAGCATGGCATCTTGTTATTATTCCTTATTCGCCTTTTACGACATGCACGGGGAGAGAAATAGGGACAAGGATTGAGAAAGAAATGCTTCGGTGGTTCTGTCATGTTGGAAGAATAGATGATAGGAGACTAACGAAATAAATTTATGGAGCAAATGTGAGTGGAAGAGTCGGGAAGGGTCGCCCTTGACGCACGTGTACCTGGACCAGAACGGGCATGTGCTAAAAAGGGTCAAGTGCGTAGTACCCGTAACCGACGAGAATGCATGAAGAATATTATGAGAGTGGAAGAGGCGCCAGATGTGTGTCAGGATCGTGGAGGTCCGTTGTCTCTGCCTACCCCACCGGGAAACACACTTGACGCTATGTATGTATATATGTACGGGGAGAGATGCAGTGATTCTTTTTAAGTACCGGCCCGCACACGGTACGCGATATTTTGGTCATTGAAATTACTAGCGGATTCCCTCGAAGGCTTAATTAAAAAAACAAGGATTAATTTAACAAAATCAGTCTGAGTGATCTCGCACCAGCTGTCTCGGCTGCAGAAGCGATTCACCGTGACGTCTTAGTTTTTATTCTCCAGGCCCCCTTTCTCAAATAATTACCATTCGCGCCGGAGATTGTCGGCCTATAGAGTGGAAAAATTGGCGTCTCAAGTGAGCAATTGGAGAAAATTGCATTGGACATGCGAGTGCAGTGACGAAAGTAAGAGTCCTCGAGCCCACCTGACGTGCGACCCACATGGATCATTGTGCAATCATTTGCATATTTAGTATAACTTGCTCAGAACTGCAGCTATCAACTCGACATGCCATTTCCTTCTGCTGCGACACAATATTTCATAATCGAGGTTCGAGCTGTTTCGTTCGCTCAAGGTTTAAGCCGTAGTTTCAAGTTCAAACACGTTCTAAGTGATCACTTTCTTATTTGACCTCAGTATCTTGTACTTTATACTAATTTCATACTTCCTTTTATTCGTGTTATTGTATTTTTGGTTCCGTCTTCTAGTTACTTACTTATATACACACACCACACGCTGCAGAAGGGGTTTTGCCGAGTGTTTTAATTTTTGCTATTAACAAACAACATACAACGATAACTGTAATAAATAAACTTGTAATATTAATAAAAAGGTTTATTAGTAAATCTTTTACATTTTTAAATTACGTTTAAATTGCATGTTTAATAAAGACAGTTTTCTTTTATATCTTCTGCTGAAGATATCCAGTTACTTCGTTGGCGTTCATTATTTTCGCAATGTCTTGATGAGAGCCAGTTCATTCAAACGATGCCAGCCAGAGACGGGCACATTAACTCACATACTTTCTGTTATTTTATTTATATATTTTGACAACTTCCGAGAATTTGATTAGCCTATTATAAGTGTGTACGGTGATGGAAACTTCACTGTTACACAAAACAATACGAACGTAATTTCCAGATAGACTGTATTAAACTTCTTGCTCTTTGTCTATTTTAAAACGTGTGAGAGGGACACCTTGTGTGTATATGAACGAAATTATTTCTAACTCTGACTGAATTCCTTAAATAGTTTTCTAACACAGCTCCTCTTTCCCTCAATTTGCCAATCTCATCTTCCCGTGCCTAATTTTATCTAGACCAAGCTCATTCTGTAGCATTTTAACGGTTTCGATCTTGACCGTGATTAATCGCTTTTAGATGAGTTTCTTCTATGCAGTGGCTTGGTAGCAATCGAACGGCGGGTTTCATCGGCCACCCCTCAAGGTCATCACCCCCGGTGGTCGATGGGAATTTCGTCTGAATTGCTTTTCTCATCGGCCACCCCTAACACATGTTAAGGCATCTCAGTAGGGTGGCCGAAAGGAATGGAGGTTGTGTGAAGGTTTCTCATCGGCCACCCCAGATGTTTTTTAATTTTATTTTTTTTCTTGTCATATACTATATAAAGTACAGATACAAAAGGAAGGATACAAAACATACTACTTAAAATAATAATATACAGGATGTTCGGCACATCGACCGACAAATTTTTTTTGTATGTAAGTGGGGTCATTTGCACATTTTCATCCATGATACCTTTTGTCAGATGTCACGTGGTATCGAGATACAATTTGCTTTCTTGATTTTTGAAAATTACCAAAATACCAGCTTTAAACCTTTGTAACTTTTTCGTTTATGATTGTAAGGTCTTATGACCTTCCAAATTTCCGAGAACGAGTAAAAATATGAGAGAATCTTAATTTCTTAATTCATTTAAAGAAAACTGACAACAATTGATAGCTTCATTTTCTTTTAAAAAGTTTACTAGTTTATGCCCTTTCTAACGGTATACCAATACCACATGTCATACAAATAATTCACTATGGGGTCAAAATTAGGGACAGAGACATATTATTGTATTATTATTATTATCCATTTATTTCCACATTTCTTTTTATACAAATTTTACATTTTTTTTTTTAATTAAAACCTAAAATTAATATAAAAACAAACGGAGTTTCCACCACCGGCGGCGGGGCGAGCCCAGGCTACCGATGGTCGGGTCCCAAAGAGAGGAACCTCCGGACGATGCGTGCAGTGTCGAGCAGGGCTGCCTTCTGGATCTGGCCCTTGACCCAACCACTCAGCGAGAGCCTCTTAAGGTGGTCATCGAGGCTCTTCGCTATCAGCCCATGCGCTGATACGACTATGGGCACAACGATCGTCGAGTCGACGGGCCACATTTTGGTAACCTCGTGCTGCAGATCCAGATACTTATAGATTATTATATTATTAACAGAACGACAACACGGGCACTTATCGGTGCACTTTGTTCAATTCTCCATGTTCAATGTTTAGACTCTTGCAAATTATCCCAAATTTTGACCACATAGTGAATTATTTGTATGACATGTGGTACACCGTTGAAAAGGTCGTAAACTAGTGAACTTTTTAAAAGAAAATGAAGCTATCAATAATAATTGCTGTCAGTTTTTCTTTTTTAATGAATTAAGAAATTAAGATTCTGTCATATTTTTACTCGTTCTCGGGACTTTGGGAGGTCATAAGACCTTTTCATGGTATTAACTTCATCAAGTAATATTTTTTCTCGAACAAGGATACATCGTAAAATACAATAAATTTTATTTCGTGCTGATACGATCATAAAAATAAGTTACAAGGGTTTAAAGCTGGGATTTTGGTAATTTTCAAAAATAAAGAAAAAAAATTGTATCCCGATACCACGTGACATCTGACAAAAGGTATCATGGGTCAAAACTTTGCAAATGACCACACTTACATACAAAAAAAATTGTCGATCGATGTGCCGAACACCCTGTATATTATTATTTTAAGTAGTATGTTTTGTATCTGTACTTTATATAGTACCTATATAACAAGAAAAAAATAATAATTAAAAAACATCTGGGGTGGCCGATGAGAAAACCTTCACACAACCTCCATTCCTTTCGGCCACCCCACTGAGATGCCTTAACACGTGTTAGGGGTGGCCGATGAGAAAAGCAATTCAGACGAAATTCCCATCGACCACCGGGGGTGGTGACCTTGGGGGGTGGCCGATGAAACCCGCCGCAATCGAATTATTTTGTATATTTTTAGGGCTCCGTACGGGATCCAATTACTAAGATTACGCCCCGTCTGTCCGTCTGTCTCTCCTACCTTGAAAGGGCTGTTATCTTTTAAACCATAATAGGCAGCTGCTTGAAATTCAATTTCACACAATCTGTTGTTTTGGCTGATATCCTATCAAATAATAAAAAAAAAACAAAGTAAAAAATCAAGTGGGTATCCATACAAGAAACGTGTTTTATTTTCAACATTTTTATTTGTTTTCGCTCTATCGTAAAAACGGTAATACGAACAAGCGTCAAACTTGGCAGCCTCGATAGCTCAGTGGTGCAGACAGTCGACTATTGCTATTGGATGGGTGACCGCTCGATCGTTGGAGGCTGGCCGTGGTTCGGATTCCACGTAAAACTGTAGGTCCCTTCCCTTCCTACCTTACTCGGTGGTAGCGGGTTCAATCCGCCCGTGTTGGTAACACCGCACTGAATGAAACGTCGTCGATCGAAACGGCTATGTAAATAGTTTGTGTTTTCCGTCCAGTGTAGCCGGCACGATCGAAGGGAAGCACTGACATGGCACCTAGTTCACCCGGTGTTATGGGCTGACATCACGGATGTTGTAGGTGATGTAGCCAACCGTGTCAGTTTCCATAAAAAAACGTAGCGTGATTGATTACAGTTTGAAAATGATTTATTTTTTCGCCACACAACAATAACTCACAAAACAACACATACATACGACAACAAGGAAGCCCACTCAGTTGACTCACTATGCAAGACGGCGAAACTGAGTTTCAGGCAGAGGTGTCTGTCGTGTCGGTTTGCGGCACGAAATCGCGCACGACAGTTTCGGGTACAGCCCGAACACGGTGCGTGCAAGCCGAAATGTTCCGAGCACGATCGTGTTTCCGTGCTAGCTAGGCCAGCCCGACGCCCGGTCGACACGATAAGCACGAACCGTGTTGACGACATGCTGATGTGATTATGCGCGCGCGCACCTACAAGAATTTAGGATTTCTTTATTTATTTCTTACTTATACAATGTCAGCCCAACGCAAAATTTTTCCTATAATTAGGAATAAGATGTCAAAGAAACAAAAGAAACTCTTTTGTTTTCTTGTTTCCTTATCCCTTAGTCGCCTTTTACGACATGCACGGGTAGAGATGCAGTGGGGTTATTCTTTTTAAGTACCGGCCCCACACGGTAATACAATATCATTGCTAAATCATGGCCCAGGCCCACTTGTGGCATAATAACTTCCGTCTCGTGTACAGCGGGCTGGCTCGTGTCGTGCGTGACACGAACACGAAACGGGCCAGCTAGGCTGAGCCGAGTTTAACCGAGCACGCGCGGCGTCGTACACGGGGCGCGCACGCTTGCTTGATTCCTGTGCACCGGGCTGCGTTCGTGTCCAACTCGACACGATACGACAGGTCTGGTTTCAGGGGCTCCTCCGAGGGCTCCTCTCAGTTCAAACTTTAAAGGTAAAACCACAAATAATAAAAACCGACCAATTACACGTTGATACCGAACCCTTGGTGAGCGAGTCCGACTCGCACTTTATGGTATCCGGTATGGGCGACTGAGTCAGAGGGGCCAAAGAACCGTCCTAGGAAGTGACACATCGGAGTTTTCCCTTTGAGTCGGTCAACTCTCCCGGGTCTCTCTTCAATTTGAGGTTTAATAAATGCATCGCAAATTTTTTTCGCTTCCTCGAAAACGACAATAGCTACATTTCCTTACTTCGAATTTCCGCATATACATACACTCAATTTGTAACAAGATAACTTCAACGCCCGCATAAAATTACCATTCTCAGTTCATATACGCCACGATTAATGGCGGAAAGACGACCCACTGACTTCCAACGAGCTGCGATCTCTTCTCACATTTGTTTGTTTTAATCTCACACATTAGTTAACTTATTACGGTCTAGTAGAGTACTTAATAACTCAACTGGAGTATGCAAATTATGTAGAATTAGAAAACGGAAGACTTGTCTAGACAAAGAATGAAGATAAGTTTGTACATATAAACATATTTGAGAAACTAATCTACCAAGCTCAAGTGTAGTCAGAATGTGAATACAGAATTTTTTTTATGGAAACTTACACAGTTGGCTACATCACCTACAACATCAGTGATGTCAACCTATAACACCGGGTGAAGTACCTGGCATGTCATTCCCTTCATTTCATGTCGGCTACACTGAACCGGATGGAAAACACGAACTATTTACACAGCCTTTTCGACCAACGTTTTATTCAGTACGGTGGTACCAGCCCGGGCGGGATAAACCCTACCACCTAGTAAGGTAAGAAGGGAAGGCAACTACAGTTTAACGTGGAATCCGAACCACGGTCAGCCTCCAACGGTCGAACGGTCACCCATCCAAGTACTGACCACGCCAAGTGTTGCTTAACAATCAATAGCAACAGTCGACTGTCGCATGCGACCGTATGTCCATTAGTGTCGTTAGACACCTTATGGGTGGCTCGGTGCCGTACATGTCGAGCCACGGAGATTCAGCTGATAGATAAGAAAGTAAAGCATAAAGAATAGGTAATACCCATAATTTAGTCAAAAACCTTGGTACACTTGAAAATTATCCGACCATACCTATGACAAAACAATGTCTCCACAGTCATGTTTGACACGCTCTGTAAGTTTCTCTCAAATGTTCAAGTTCTCATTAATATTTCAAAAAGCATATCTAAACTTGCTGCTTCGCCGTTTGCAACCTTGTGTAAAACTGTAGGTTCCTATTGCCTTGCCCCTTACCACGTGGTGGGCTAAAAATGTAGCCCACTGGGTTGATACCACCGTACTGAATGTAAGATGACCGCGTAACAGCCTCGCCTATGCCAATCAATATGGCACAGCCATAAGTTACATTCAGACATTTGTTAGGCATATTACCTATATAGTTTTATTTAAGTTTAATATTTTTATTTTGTATAATTTTTAATATTTTTTTTATTACACCTCGAGTTTTATTTTTATTTTTTATTACTTAATTTTAGTTTTCTCGCATGCAAGAAGATTTTGAAGTATTGTTACCTAGGTACTTTATAGGCAATAATAATTATACTCGCACATGTCATATTGTCACATACTTGTCAGCCTCGATAGCTCAGTGGTGCAGACAGTCAACTGTCGCTATTGAATGTTAA
This sequence comes from Nematopogon swammerdamellus, assembly GCA_946902875.1. NCBI lineage: Eukaryota > Metazoa > Arthropoda > Insecta > Lepidoptera > Adelidae > Nematopogon > Nematopogon swammerdamellus. The sequence goes on from OX336335.1 coordinate 29,249,717, forward strand.
GCAACGCTGGGTGCGGTCAGTACTTGGATGGGTGACCGCTGACCGTTGGAGGCTGACCGAGGTTCGGATTCCTCGTAAAACTGTAGGTCCCTTCCCTCCTAATCTTACTCGGTGGTAGGGTTTAACCCGCCCGGGTTGGTACCACCGCACCGCACTGAATGAAACGTCGGTCTAAACGGCTATGTAAATAGTTTGTGTTTTCCGACCAGTTCAGTGTAGCCGGCACGATCAAAGGGGGAAGCGCTGACATGGCACCTAGTTCACCCGGTGTTATGTGCTGACATCACGGACGTTGTAGGTGATGTAGCCAACCGTGTCAGTATCCATAAAAAAAAAATAAAAAAATGTCATAAAAGGCGACAAAGGGATAAGGACAAGATGCCGTGCTAAAGGATGACAGGATAGCCACTATAGATAGAAAATTTCAACGGTTCAAGAGATACAGAGAGAACAGCCCTCGGACAGACAGACAGACAGACAGATAGACGGACGGACGGACAGACAGACAGACAGCGTAGGCTTAGTAATAGGATCCCGTACCGGATACGGAACCCTAAAAATGCAGTTATTTCGCAAGTTAAGCACCAGGAAGAATATCCGCAAGAGCGGACCGGAAAGGAAGTTCTTAATCCAATTTTAACGAATACCAATAATTAATGTTTTCACCTTTTCCGTTGCTAAAGTGGCTTTAGTTAATTATAAGCATTTCTATGACCTCAGGGACGTCGGTGGAGTTCGACGAGTTGTTAGCCGCGCCGGCCGTTGATAGCTCTAAAAGCTTTAAAAAAAAAAACGGCCAAGTGCGAGTCGAACTCGCGCACCGAGGGTTCCGTATCGCCATGTCATGGTCAGCACCACTCACGCCATCTATGTATTAGTTAAAATGCTTCATACTCTTTTCGGCAGATGGCGCGCGTACACTTTTTAGTTTCCTGTATGGGGACCCCCGTGAATTGTTTACCTTTTCCCATAATAACACATAGGTACATAATCTGTGAAAATTTCAACGGTCTACCTATTACGGTTCAAGAGATACCAGCACTCGGACAGACGGACAGACAGACGGCGTAGGCTTAGTAATAGTGTCCCGTACGTTAATTAATACTTGACTAGGTACCGTATTAGTTAATACTTGACTAGGTACCATTTGTACCTCAATAATTATATTAACCCATATTGACAACTTGATACCTACTTCAAGTATGATAATATTTTATATATAAACATATATATATATTAATATTTTTTGGTGTTTGACAATTGTATTTCTTACAAACAATATTAACTCTTGACTAGGTACCATTAGTACCTCAACTTTATTAACCCATTGACAACTTGATACTTCAAGTATCATATTCATATATTTTAATTTTTAATTTTTGACAATACAATTATACTACATTGTAGTTTAATATACTAACATAGTTATGTTGATACAAATTACGTATCAAAGTTTGACAAAGGCTCTTTACACCTGATTCACTTAATTAATAAGTCTTTGTAGTCAGAACTCTCAGCAAAATTGTTAATCTTGCTCTCAAGCTGTGTTTTAGATAGACTATGGGCGGTGTTATTATGTGGCTAGTCACTAAATTCTTGTAAAAATATGTTTAAAAAATACCCTGCGAAGTTTCTTGTCGGTTCTTCTTCGTGGGTGTAATCGAACCGGATAGAACAAATTGTGACAAGTTCGAGAGCAGTCTAACTGCCATATGAATGATTAATAAACAATACAATACAATACAATACGACGGATACGGAACCCTAAAAAACTATATGAGGTAACGAGCATCACGCGAGCGGAAAGAGTTGCCGAGTAAAATCGCATGTTGTTTTAATGTACGCATGCGTAATTATGAAATGTGAAAAAAAAGCCACTTCATAAAATACATTATTTAATATGATGTTAGCAGAGTCAAACGGTTGCGTATTGGCCTTATGTAATCTCAGGTGGAGTCGATCGCTCCAGTTGGCTTTAAGCGGTAATCAATTCAAGATTTTATATATATTCTTTTATCTTCGAAACTATGGAATGCACTTCCTCCCGATGCGTTTCCTTCAGTGTATGACTTAGGATCTTTCAAGAGAAGTGTAAAAAGGCATTTGTCACGCCGCCGCAGTCCCCGTTTCGAAACCGAATGCTTTTGGACGTCGTCGTCGTGTCTCATAACCATCGTGCTCATATCTTAAAAATGTTTTATATAATGTATACTTATGCGAAAAATATCATGCAAAATATAAAAGTACTAGCTGTGCCCGCGGCTCCGCCCGCTCTCATATCTCATATTTCACTTCACTGCTAACCTCATAAGCCATTTAGCGTGATAGTAAGTAGCCTATAGTTGATGGGAAGAATCAAGCTATCCGTAGAATTTTGTTTTATTAAAATCGGTTCAGTGGTTCTCGAGTTATAAGCGGACAGACAGACATATACTCAGACACTCAGACACTCACTCAGACAGAAAGCAGACGTTGGATTTGTAAGAGAGTCGAACTAATTGCAAGAAAAAAGTATTCCAAGAAGCCTGTAAGTACGAACGTTGTTCTTACATAGAGGGTTCCGTAGCTATTTACTTCTTGCACACATAGCGTGCATCACGCTTCTTGCATCACGCAACGCGGTCGTACTGTGTCTTACGCGAGCACCGCAGTACACTAGAGTGATTTTTTTCTCAATAGCCTAAATAAACAAAAACATAGTTTTCCTGCTGAAAGGACTAAACAGGCTACTGTATCAATTTTAGTTTTTCGATTTCATAAGGCACTAAGATCCATCTGCTGGAAGAACCGTGCCAAGGGGAGGGGTGGCTGGCCCGTTGCAATTTAGCACGACTTCTTGTCGTTATCCCTTTGTCGTCTTTTACAGAATGCACGGGCAGAGATGCAGTGGGGGTATTCTTTTTAAGTAATTTAAGTAGCTGCCACACACGGTTGTGTGGGGCCGCTACTTAAATAATTCTTATTCAATATAATCCATATCAATTGTTACTTCATAATTTGTGCTCTCAGGGAACACTCGCACGTAATGAAGCCGCTTGCGCACTGGCCGATAACGGCACGGCAACAGTAACGCTGGATAGCGCTTCTATAAATCCGCCCTTATTTAATTTTTAACCCTTTGGCTCTGGAAGCATTATTTATAAATCTTCCTTCGCCTACACCAGGTGGCGGCCGCGATCGGCGCCGGCGCATTACTCTCGAAAAAAAATCATTTTGGAAGATTTTTCCATAAAACTTCATGAACTAACATATGGATTGTATTTACAGATAAATATTCTAGCTATAAATGGCATTTTTTTATTTACATTACGTATTCTAGGTGACAAAATTATTTTGTAAAGTTGTTCTATGTGAAAATCGCGACCTCTCTCAGGTTTTTTTTTTTTATAAATTTATTAGACCGCGAATCGGTCATATAGTATTTTTATTATAAACACTAATAAATAACGGACCTAATCATACCTTTCTTGTGTATCAGCAGCCCCCCGTGTCGTTCACAATAAAATTTGTATGTGGAAATTTGTATGGTTTGTATTATTTGTATGGAGAAAACTAAGTCACAAAAATTGCTAATTTCTCGTAAATGTACTGCATACAAACACTATACGGCATATATTATTTCAACTACAGGAACTAAATGACACTTCTATCACCTCACTTTATCCAGAAAACAGATTTATATCGAGAAACAAGCCTCTAAAAACAGCCGAAATTGGTACCGAAAAGGAGGCATTTTCTTAGTATTTTTACGAAAAATTCAGATCAACTCAGCACAAACAAATGCACTCAATACATCCGGAATATAATGAAAAAGAGAAAAAACATCACTTATGGGTTCATCTGCACAAAAAAACACTCAGCAAACCCGAAAACAGAAGAGCAACGTACAACGCCCTCCTAATATAACCGCTGTCTTGATGACACTGACAGGGCGGTAAATCTGACATTTCTCTATGGGAGATGTTGGCCGCCTGAAAGGCTAAAGGATTCTACTATTTGAATTAATTACTGCCAGGTGCCACGGCTAAGTGAGATACAAGAATAAAATAAATTTGTTGGGGCCTCCCAACGAAACACGGAAAAAAAAGAAAGCGGCCGATATCGGCCGCTCCATTCGTAAAGGTATAATCTATAAAGCGGCCGATATCGGCCGCTCCATTGGCAAAAGGTTAATATTGTTTTAATATTTATTTCAAGGTACTGTGCGGGGTCGGTACTTAATAAGAATAGTCCCACTTCATCTCTCCCCGTGCATGTCGTAAAAGGCGACTAAGGGATTAAAGGACAAGATGCCGTGCATAAGGGCGACAGGCTAGCCACCTCTCACCTTGGCGCGGTCTTTCCAATGAGTCATGCAGCAGGTGGGCCTACGTGCCTTACTTGCGGCCTGATTGTTATCTTGTCCGAATACTTTGCTCAACGTATGTGTGTGTGAGTATAGTGTGAATTTTTTGTCTTCATTGTAACTTGTGCGTTTCTTTCTGGCTATGCATGATTTCCATTTAGTATTTTTTTTTTTTTGTTAAAGCAGAAGACTTTTATTTATGTAAAATATTTATTTTATTTATCTTAGTTGTGGTTAGTTTAGTTAGCTTAGCTGTACTATTTTATATAGGTACTTTCTGTTACTTTTTTCTTTGTATGACACCTTGTCAAATCTAGCCTAGTTTAAGTTTTTTTCGGCAAAGTGGGTCCAACTGCAAATCAGCTCAATAGACAACGTCGTTGTCTTCTATTGCGTATGCTCGAGTTGGGTCTAATTTGTCACCAAATAATTGTTTGATGAACATTCTCTGTTATGCACTGTATATTATAAAGAAATGTAATATGTTAAGGAAATAATATTAAAAATCTAAATATAAAGATACCATCACGACATTTCATACATTTTTGTCTCCAATGATGCCGTGCCGTGGACGCCGTGGTCCATGTCATTGCCGTGCCAATATCGTCTAGTGGGAAAGCAGCCATTCAAGCCCATTCATTTTACGACACATAAAGCGTTTACTGCATCTCGTTTTCACTGTTGGTAATTTCAGTATTATTTATTACAGCAAAAATGAGCCTGTTAAGTGCGAACATTGTACACACACATAGGGTTCCGTAGCCATTTCCTTTTTGTACGTATAGCGAGTGCGCGCAACGATCACGCGGTCGTACCGTGTCTTGCGAAATATTGTGCAGTGCACTTAATTAATTTTTAAAGTTACCGTACCAAGTACGGAAGCCTATTACTAAGCCTACAACGTCTGTCTGTTTGTCTGGCTGACTGTCTGTCTGTCTGTCTGTCCGTCCGTCCGTCCGTCCGTCCGTCCGATGGCTGCATCTTTGGAACCGTAATAACTAGCCGGTTGAAATTTTCACAGAATATCTGTTATTATGGTAAATATAAGAACAAATAATAAAAAATAGAAAAAGTGAAGAATTACAAGAAACGTGTTTTATCAACTTTTTTTTTGTGGTGCGGAAACCTCGGTGCGCGATTCCGACTCGCACTTGGCCAATTTTTTTTAATACATTGAGCTTTACTTTCCGAAATATTCACCCCCGGACAGAGCGCGTCACAGACAAGCAGACGGACGGACGGACGAACCTGATCGATTTTTTATGGCTGCGTTGGCTACGAAACCCTAAAAATGTGCATTAAATTTTTTATAGCAGTTCGAGTGCATCGAGCATTGAATAGTTATTACCAGATTGATTAAGAATATGTAATAGTATATTATCTTTAGAAATTGTACGTCAGAGATATGTCGGTTTTCACACATTTAAGTAAATGACGCAATTTCGAAAACGTGAAATTGGATAAATTCGAACTTTCGAATGTGTGATCGAAATGAAGATTTGTAAAGGAATGCGCAATTCTAGGCTCGCTGGATCCGGAGAGTGGGTTCGTGATCTGGTTCTAATTAGCGGAGATTGGGTGATTGTTTCTGCTATTCAGATTCTTTGCGCATGCTTCGGCTATATTTTATCCCACTAAAAACATTTGCCTATGCAAAATAGTCGTGTAAGAAACCTCATTCTTCGCAAAGGCTGCGGGCATATGCGGGTTTTTTTTTTCACTCTTTTTAGTAATATCACATAACAAAAGAATCGCAGAAATCGGTTTATCGGTGCTATAGAATTATTCTCCCATTTGACACTCTTAACAGTTCAGTATACATTTTGAAAACTGCTGAACCGGTTTTGATTAAACTTGCAATGTTCCTTAAGTTAAACAAAGAGTTTGTATTACGGCGACGTAATACAAACTCTTTGAGTTGAAGTACATTTAAGCCAATAAAAAAATAATCGTACTCTACTCTACTCTACTCTACTCTACTCTACTCTACTCTACTCTAATCTACTCTACTATAATCTACTCTACTCTACTCTAATCTACTCTACTCTACTCTACTCTACTCTACTCTACTCCACTCCACTCCACTCCACTCCACTCCACTCCACTCCACTCCACTCCACTCCACTCCACTCCACTCCACTCCACTCCACTCCACTCCACTCCACTCCACTCCACTCCACTCCACTCCACTCCACTCCACTCCACTCCACTCCACTCCACTCCACTCCACTCCACTCCACTCCACTCCACTCCACTCCACTCCACTCCACTCCACTCCACTCCACTCCACTCCACTCCACTCCACTCCACTCCACTCCACTCCACTCCACTCCACTCCACTCCACTCCACTCCACTCCACTCCACTCCACTCCACTCCACTCCACTCCACTCCACTCCACTCCACTCCACTCCACTCCACTCCACTCCACTCCACTCCACTCCACTCCACTCCACTCCACTCCACTCCACTCCACTCCACTCCACTCCACTCCACTCCACTCCACTCCACTCCACTCCACTCCACTCCACTCCACTCCACTCCACTCCACTCCACTCCACTCCACTCCACTCCACTCCACTCCACTCCACTCCACTCCACTCCACTCCACTCCACTCCACTCCACTCCACTCCACTCCACTCCACTCCACTCCACTCCACTCCACTCCACTCCACTCCACTCTACTCTACTCTACTCTACTCTAATTGGAATACACAGAAAAATAAGGGCAATTAGATATGTGTACCACGCACGAACACCGCACCCACTAAATTATTACCATGCCAAGTCTTTTGATGATTTGCTGTGCCTAGGTAACATTCACAGTTATGCAGACGACAGCACCGCACACGAGGGTTACATCAAGGACTGGACTGCAAGAGACGTGCGCATTAACGAAGCTCGACGTCTGACGGTTGAAAGAGTAGACGGTGCTCTATTTAAAGTAGCCTACTGGGGCCGCGAGAACCTTGTAGATTTCAACGTCAGAAAAACACAAGCTTGTGCCTTCTCTACCAAGGCCGACCGGTTTCCCTCCCAAGCCACATTTCAGGGTACGGCTGTACCCAACAATGACAAATTGGACCTCCTGGGCGTGGAACTGACCAAAGATGTAGGATTTAGGAGCTTTATAGAGTCCAAAGCTACCCTTGCCTCCAGGAAGTTGGGCGTCCTCTACCGCAGCAGGCGATTCTTCTCACCGGCGCAACTCCTTATGCTATACAAAGCGCAAGTTCGCCCGGTGATGGAGTATTGCAGTCATCTGTGGGAAGGATCCCCCCTTTACCTGTTGGCCTCCTTGGACTCTATCCAGCGCCGCGCCATGCGCCTAATTGGTGATCCCAAGCTCACGGAGGGACTTGAATCATTGCAACACAGGCGAACAATTGGTTCCCTTAGCCTGTTTTATAGGTACTACCATTGCCGATGTTCCGAAGAACTGGCTTCCCTCATCCCTCCTGCCCCGATCCGTATTCGTCACACCCGCCGGACTCGCTCGGAACATCCATATGTTGTTGACACACAACTTCTGAGAACGCATCGCTTTTCGAAATCGTTCCTATGTCGTATGGCGAAAATATGGAACGGTCTTCCGGCGAGTGTGTTTCCCACCACCTATAACCTGGGAATCTTCAAAAGGCGTGTTAATAAATTAGACAACAACCTCTTTGTCCGCCTTGTAGCTGGCATGGCGCCTCTCTGAGCGTGGTTTCGCGAGGAGTGGGGTTATTGGCTGTGTGTTAATCGTTCTTTGAACTTTTGGGCACAGCCACACGTGCCGGTAGTCTATAAAAAAAAAAAAAAAAAAAGTCTTTGGGCCAAATTAAGACCCTTTCACTGTTTCTAGACCCATAAACTCACACCAGTTCTCTCCGCATTTAAGTTTATTGCCAGGAATAGTGCGGGGCAGTGTGTGCGGTCTTGGTCCGTTTGCATTACCTTCACTTTCGTTACACCATGGCTGCTAATTGCCCGCCGCCGCCGCACCATTACACGCCACTGGGCTATTGTTCTAACTGGGCTGCCCCCGTACAATTGTGTTCACACCTCACTACCTTGTCAGTTTTCGTAAACGATGCACGAAGTGTCCCAAATAAATATTTGAACTTTAGCTATTTTTGCTCTGTGACCCATTAAAGGCGGACTTATCTCTCGCAGAAGCCGTAATGACATTAGAATCCTTACAAGGGCCTTAACAGGACATTGCGGACTAAACAAACACCTTCACCGAATGGGCCTTGGCGACACACCGGTGTGCAGATTCTGCATAAAAGTGGATAAAACGCCCATGCACATCCTTTGTGAATGCGAACTGCTCATTCACAGTAGAAGCCGTATTCTCGGGGGCTACATCTTTAACCCATGCCAAATACAGGACCTCAACCCCAAGAATGTGATTCGGTTCATAGCTGAGATCGGACTTGGAGGTGAGCTATAATTTTAGAGAGATCACAATAGATCTATCCAGGTCAACAACAGGGCTCATGGGTCCTAACTCTCACCCTTAAATCATAATCATAATCATAATCTCTCGCAGAGATTTCTTCCGGCCAACCTTTGAATATTTGAGAGGCGTATGCTGTGAAATATAAGTAGAATAATATCTACTAGCAAAAGACTTGAGGGTGGGAATGTAAAATTTATTTTGGATAGAAATGTAAATTCCCGCGCAGCTCTGAGTTTTTATATTTTAGTGACTTAGCGGTCACCCGACTCCTTTAAGTAAGTAAACGAGTAATAAGTAATAAAATATATTTTTTACTTTTTATGGGTCGGGGTTTTCAAATTTGTAATTTAACTTTTATTTCAAGCTTTTTTAAAAAAACCGCATGCAAATCTGTCCACTTTTTAAGATAATAATTTTTCTTATTACTTCATTACTTGATTACAAACATAGCTAAGAAACATCCCGATTAAACCGGCTTTCTAATAAAAAAAACCGCATCCAAATCGGTCCATCCGTTTGGGAGCTATGATGCCACAGGCAGACACCCATACACACACACGTCAAACTTATAACACCCCTCTTTTTTCGTCGGGGGTTAAAAACAAAAACAACGGGTAATACAAAAAAAAATTGTGTTGGGATACGCAACCCTCGGTGCGCGAGTCCAACTCGCACTTAGCCTGGTTTTTTTTCTCCACATCAAGTGCACGCACACGCTCTCGTCGCGGTGATGGCATAGACACGCGAACCGCCCGACAGTCTCCATCGCGGGGGGCCTGTCCTCTTAAGTTACTACCAGTGCGCGCTCAGCAGGCTCTATGTATCTCCTACAAACTTAACGCACAATGCATAATTTAATACTTTCACTGCGCGGCGGCGACGATCGCTCCGACTATACTACTCCACAAATTTCCCTTTTTACCCGCCTATGGTCAATACATCTACTACAGTTTCGCTTTTAATGCCCTCTCGGCGTTTTCTTTTTGGCCTATACGATGCATGCTTGCGTTTGTTTATTTAGTCTATGAGATGGTTTTCGAACGCGCGTGCGGATGCGAAGTGAGCATTTCCGCTTTGGACGTTTATTAGTTTCGTTTTTTAGGGTTACGTAATAGACCCTATTATTAAGCATGTGCCGTCTGTCCGTTCGTCTATCCCACCTTTAATAATTCCGATTCAGATATTTATTTCGTCATAAAGAACACACAATTGAGACATATACATATTTATAGTATGGTTCTTCATCATTTTTAGGTTTCCGTATCCCGTACGGAAGCCTATTACTAAGCCTACGCCGTCTGTCTGTCTGTGTGTCTGTCCTACTGCTGTATCTTTGGAACCGTATTAGGTAGCCGGTTGAAATTTTCACAGAATATGTTTTATTATTGCGGATATAACAACTAATAATTAAAAATAGAAAAAGTAAACAATTAAGGGGGGTTCCCATACAAGCAGCGTGTTTTTTTTTTCAATGTTTTTTTTTGTGGTGCGGAAACCTCGGTGCGCGAGTCCGACTCGCACTTGGCCAGTTTTTTTGTCATGTCCCGTGCAGCAATGCAATCTATAAGGAAGAACCGGGTAAGCCCCACTTGCACCAACACGAATTTAAGATATAAACCAGTTTAACTCGTTAAGCTAGCACCCGTTGACTGTGGGAACCGCGTTTAAATCCATAACTCGCTACTTAACTCTAAACTCGTGTTGGTGCAAGTGGGCCTAAGAAACCTTATAGAGCTTTTTTTAATTATGTTAAATGTAACATATTATTATGTCTAAGTAAAAAAGAAAATAAAAGATAGTAAAATACAGGCTGTATCTTTTGAACTAGAATAGGTAGCGGGTTAAAATTTTCACAAAATGTCTATTACTGTGGCGGATATTCTAAGAAATTATAAAAACAAAAAGTAAAAAATAAAGGGCGTCCCCATACAAAAACCCTATATTTTTCAAAGTTAGTTTTGTTTTGACTCTATCGTAAAAATGGTAATACGTACAAGCGTCAAACTTAGTGTGATTATAGTGGAAGAGTCGGGAAGGGTCGCCCTAGACGCACTTACCTGGACCAGATCGGGCATGTGCTCAAAAAGGGGCAAGTGCTTAGTACCCGTAACCGACGAGCATGCATGAAGAACATTATGGGAGTGGAAGAGGCGGCAGAGGTGTGTCAGGATCGTGGCACGTGGAGATCCGTTGTCTCTGCCTACCCCACCGGGAAACAGGCGTGACGCTATGCTATAGTGTAAGTAAAATAACAAATAATGAAAACCGACCAATTATGTGGTGGTACGAAACCTTCAGTACGCGAGTCCCGCACCACAGCAGCGCCGCAACGCAAATGGCAAAACAACGAAAATTGTTAAACTTCAAACAAAAAAGTTCTATGAAGTACATAATATGAAAAAAAAAATTTTACTATATAATAATTATGTACTAAACACTGAAGCAGGCTTTTTAAATTTACAGTATTTTTTCATGGTGAAAAAAAATTCTGAACGTGACTCTATTTTAATTTCTTATGTCGAGCTAGCTCCATACTGGATAATTATTTTAGATTACTGTTGTAACGAATGCCTATTTTTCCACATTCGCGAATACGAATGCGAATACGAATATTCCAAAATGATATTCGGGAATACGAATACGAATATTGAATTTTTTTTATGAAATTTTATATCCAAGTGAAAAAAACACTTAAATTTTCTATTATAAATGTAGATCTACCTACATTGAGTACTAAAATTATATGAATACGGACTTGTTTTAATGTTTTTCTCTGTTTTTGATTACTGGACACTGTATTTTGAAAAAAAAAATTAAACGATGTTAGTGCGTTACAAAAGATTTATAATCTTATTTAATAATCAAACTTAGGAGAGAGGAACTTAATTAAACTAGGAGTGGCAAATTATACTTAAGGAATAACAGCTTAGCAGCTTTTTCGGTATTTCACTGGTTTCGATGGGGCTCATATATTAAGCCAGCACCGCTGAAGAGACGTTCACTCAGTACACTTCAGCAGGTGCAGACAGGTACTGTCTGGCTAGGGGTGCTAGTTGGTTATATGTTGTTGTAGTTCTCCACCATATTCAATCGTCTCTCTTTGTTGTAATCAGATATTAGCGATATGGTTACAACATACTGAGAGTAGGGATCCGCATATTGTTACGCCTCACTCTTTAATTAGTAAAACACGCGTAGTAAAATATTCGATAAATATTCGGTATCTTGCAACCGAATACGAATACGGATACGAATATTAAAAATGAACCGAATATTCGGAATTTCGAATGCGAATACGAATATTCGTTACAACCCTATTTAGAATCTTTACGTCATTTTATAGGGAATTTAATTTTCTAGACACTAAAGCAGCATTATTTGAAGAAAAAAATAACAAATCCTAATAATTTTTAAACCAAAATTTCATTTCCAATGTCAAAACATTTGTAAGTTCGCGTAAGCCTAACTCCTAAGCATGCCGCGAGCAAGCCGCCAGCAAAAGCTAGTTAATAATTAAACGCCATAAAAGCAGAAGCAACGAGAATACTAGCAAGTCACTCTTCAAGACGCTTTCGAGACTCCCACTACCGTCAGCCGGCGTCTCGCAGCGAAACTGCGATAACGAGTCGAACCTGTCCGAAGCGTCCGAGAGAGTAGATCCAAGTTCAAGAGTACGGAAGCTGACTTCGTAACTAACTCGCAATTATACCGCTCAGGCTTGTCGCATTTCTACACACTCGCCGACTTCTGGGAACATGAGTGAAATTTTTGAAAAAAACGACGACATATTGTTGTCAATAGCTTCCTTCAATACGTGACTAATGGTGTCCATGGAAATTTTAAGGTTTTCCATATAAATAATTTTGTTTTAAATAGCCCCACTGCATCTCTGCAATAGAAACTGCATTAGGTATGTATGTATGTATGTATGTATGTATTTGTATTTGTTTATATTGCGTATATGTATGTACCGTGTGGGGCCGGTACTTAAAAAGAATATCCCCACTGCATCTCTCCCCATGCATGTCGTAAAAGGCGACTAAGGGATAAGGACAAGATGCCGTGCTAAAGGGCGACAGGTTCGCCACCTCTCACCTTGGCACGGTACTTCCACCGAGTCATGCAGCAGGTGGGTCTTCGTGCCATACTTGCTGCTTGATCGATTTAATCTTGTTCGAATACTTTGCGAAACGTTGTGGTCGGTGTTGTGCTGTAATTGACAAGAGTTCTTGCAGCACAACACCGATTACTCTGCTTACCCCGATTGTCGGGATTCAGCGTGTGTGATATGTATGTATGTATATGTATGTATGTACTTTTGAACTTGTATGTATGTCACGAATGTATTTAGTTGTATGTTATTACTATTATCTATGTTTTATTGTTTATTCTTAACCTCTTAAAAAAAATCTCTCATTCAATTTTCCGCACTACCCATCTACCCTACTCACAATCCCAGGTATGACTGGCAGATAATGCCCTTAGGCTTAAAGTCTGCCTTTTGTCACTTTTTTGCGCAATAAAGTATATTTTCATTTCATTTCATTTCATCTCTCCCCGTGCATCTCGTAAAATGCGACTAAGGGATAGGGATAAGATGTCGTGATAAAGGGCGATAGGGTAGCCACTTCTCACTTTGGAACGATCCTTCCACCGAGTCATGCAGCAGGAGGATCTTGATACCTTACTTGCTGCTTGATAGTTGTCTTGTCCGAATACTTGGCTAAAAGTGGTTGTCGGTGTTGTGGTGTAGTTTACAAGAGTACTCTCAGCAAACCACCGATTACTCTGCTTACCCTGATTACCGGGATACAGCGTGTAGTATGTATGTAATTTTGTTTTGGACGAATGGGAGAACAGTAAGTGACATCTCTAGCCGCGTGCCTAAAAATCGGGGTTGCTGGAAAGTATTTCCTCTTTAGATGTTTTGTTTGTTTGTTTTTTTTTTTATTTTCACAGACACTTTACATAACAACAGAAATTGTCCCTATTTCATAACAGACAAATTGGCAATAATTATTTTGTGTTGTGTGCAAACACCATCTCCCAAACTGGCCTAACCGGCTGTATCATGAGAGACGGTGAGTGCATACAATACCCATAATACTTGACCAAGCTACTCAACATCACAGTTCAGGAATAAATAGTACCTACATTATTACATATTACAGTGTTATATATAAAACATTTGTTATGCGGATGCAAAATACTACTTGAGCGAGGCCAGTATTCCTACCGTCATGATAAAGTCCTCCAAATCATCAGAGAGGCCATCAACCTGTCAATTGCACGGACCAGGAAAGGGCAAACCAGTAGCGGCTTCCAGAAGGTCAACTTTGTGAAACCTGGAGCCAATAAGCTGCCCAAAGATAGGACTAAACCTTCTTCAATTTTGGGAGCAGCAAAGGATTGGGAATTGTTGATGGACACACATGAGAAGCATTACCAAATGCCTTCGGAAATCTGTACCACAGCATTAAGACCGGATATACTCATATTCTCAAAAGCGACAAAGCATGTAGTACTTGTTGAACTTACAGTTCCATGGGAAAGTAACATACCGAAGGACCACAACATCAAACTTAACAAGTACTGCAACTTAGTAGACCGGATTGTGAGAAACGGATTCAAGACTGATCTCTTCGCTGTGGAAGTCGGAGCAAGAGGACTACCAGCGAAGTCGCTCTACAGTCTCTTCAAGAATCTAGGGCTCCCAAGATCGACGCTAAGCTCATATATGGAGAGAGCTTCGAAAACGTCACTGGAAGCATCCTACAGAATATGGATAGGTAGAGAGAGGAAGGTCGAGAGCGGGACTGGTGGTTTCCCCGCGTCCTAGTCAACGCAGACTAGCTGACGAGGGCTTGAAGCGAGCCGAAACGTGAAGCATGCGCGGGAAATTTAGAGTGGCCACTCGCTAGTCCCGACCTCGATTAATACCCTCCTCTACTGCCGATGGGCCCGGATATGTTCGGTGAAGCCATCGTAAGCTTAGATCCACACCTTCCTTCCTAACACTTTGTGTAACACCTTATAACATGAGAGAATTTTGCGAGTACCTCAAGAAATATAAAAGAGAATAAAAAAATAGTTTACCACCTAATAAGATGTGTAAATGTGCTTGATTGAGGTTCTGTGTGAGAGATGTCTATGTTCTTAACCTCAAGTTTCCTCGTATAGCAGTACTCGCCAGGCAGCGCTGTTTTTGTGTCAAATCCAATGAGGCTTAACTCAAACATAGTCTAACACTACCGCAACATACTAACGACGCGGGACGATAGAGACGTAACTTCAACCACATCTCGCAGAATCAATTCCGCTATGACATAACATCCAAGCCCACAGTTTGTGTCGTGACGAATTCAGTCATACATATACTGAGAGCTGAGTACCGATTTCTAATGAATATTTCATACGATTTTCTGGATTACGAAACGTATTCTATTTTAGAAATCGAAGAACCCTTCCATAGAAAGTGTAAGATCGGAAGTGGCGAGAGAGACGGGCGAGGCAAGATAAGCGTTCAAATCGATTGTATCGCAGACAAAAATAAAAGTGTGAAAACGCCGGCTACGGGTTTCACCGATTATTGTTTTGTAGGCAATGATGGCACCGATAGGTACCTGACTTTATAGTGGGAAACAACTATACCTTCACTATTTACGTTGGCTTTTCGCAATGATTGCGTAGGTTTTGCGTATAATTAAGAGCACTTTTAAATATTTCATGTAGATATTCTGAAATTTCTGTTTCTGCTGCGTTCTCTTTTCGACTCTCTCTTAGTACCTATAAAGGTTGACAGGGATAAATCGCTACTGGTGATAAGTTCGCCTTTGTACGATATTGTTAACTTTGTTTTTCTGTTCTATTCTATTGTTCGATCTGTGTTTTAATCTTCTATTCTTGGTTTGTTATTCCTGTCAAATAAAGTATTTCTATTCAATTCTCTTTCTCTATCTCTCTCTCTCTTTCTTCCTCTTTTTCTCACTTTATCTAACACAAAAATTTAACGGAAAAAATAAATTTACGTCACAGATATCCTGTCACGAGAGCACTAAAAAAAATAAGTTTTTTTTCTCATACAACAAGACAACAAGAGGGACGATAGAGTGTCGGCCTCCAAGAACCAGCTTCGAAGTTTGACTTGGACGCAGACGGCTCGCCGCGCAGGTCAAGTTCGAGCGTGCGCCGTTGACATTGAGGAGCGAAGAATGCCGTTAGACACTCATTCCGAATTTGAAATGCATAAAATTTGCGTTTCGATCGAGTTACATCACGGCGTGCAGATGGTTTTCGCTTGGACTGCCGTTAGCAGTACAGTAATTTAGTTGGTAGAACAAAGATTTAGGGCTATGGACAATTTTTCCGTTGCCCAAACGTTGTCTGAATTTCTTATGTATCCTATACCCGTAGACGGAAAATAAAAATATATTTTTTATGATCGAAGCCTATACCTATTCAGCAACGAAATAGGTAGCTGGTATATGTGTTAGTGTGGCCGACATCCTAACAAATAATATAAAAAAAAGTTAAAACATAAAGGGAGTTATAAATAAGGACACCATACAAGAAAATAGTTTTACTTTCAAAGTTTTTATTTTTATTTATTTTCCTCTGTCGTTGAAATGTTACCTAACTTAGTGTGGTTACAGTGCAAGCTCTAAATTAAATCCTAAAAAAAAAACAAATAATAAAAACCGACTAATATTACGTGGTGGTACGGAAGCCTAGGTGCGCGAGACCGACCCGCACTTGGCTGGTTTTTTTTTTAATTTTTTTCGGTTTTCCATCTATCTACAGGAAGTATCTTCATACCATTTCCCTTTCACTCTTAAAACGCATCAACGATTTATACCGTACTGTGTGGGGCCGGTACTTAATAAGAATAGCCCCTTCATCTCTCCCCTTACATGTCGTAAAAGGCGACTAAGGGATAAGGACAAGATGCCTTGCGTAAGGGCGACAGGATAGCCACCTCTCGCCTTGGCGCGGTCTTTCCACCGAGTCATGCAGCAGGTGGGCCTTCGACCTTTTTTAATTTTTTTTATGGAAACCGACACGGTTGGCTACATCACCTACAACATCCGTGATGTCAGCCCATAACACCGTGTGAACTTGGTGCCACGTCAGTGCTTCCCTTCGGTCGTGCCGGCTACACTGAACTGGACGGAAAACACAAACCTTTCAGACCAAGACCTTTCATTCAGTGCGGTGGTACCAACCCGGGCGGGTTAAACCCTACCACCTAGTAATATAAGAAGGGAGTCATATCCCTTAGTCGCCTTTTACGACATACACGGGGAGAGATGCAGTGGGGCTATTCTTTTAAAGTACCGGCCCCACACGGTACAAATACTTGCTGCCTGATAGTTACGAATATCTTGTCCGAATACTTTGCTATAAACATGGTCGTCGGTGTTGTGCTGTAATTTACCAGAGTGCTTGCACCACAACACCGATTACTCTGCTTAACCCCATTGTCGGGGTACGGCGTGCGTGGTGTGTGGATTTATATGGGATTTTCACAGCGCCACCTGTACGCTAGTGCCCGCGTGTCTGTCGTCGTTAGCACTGATTATATTAATATGGTGGGCGCACACCGAGAAAGTGTCTTGTCCGACACCTGACGAACTGCGGTCCGAGTGTCGGCTGAGCATGCCTCCAAGACGTGAGCGTTGAGCTAAGAGAGCGTATGCATGTAGAATAATCTACCTGCTGGTAGTTTCTAGGCCAATACCTTGATTCTCGTATTTTAGGTTTCCGTACCGTACGGCAGTGGCGGGGCATGAAATTATTTTGATGTGGGCAAGATACATTTTGCGAGGCCGTGTCAATTTTGCCAATACTCAATACATTCAACAACATCATCAAATCGCAATAATATAGCCACTGTATTATTGCAATATACACTGCCTCTGTCCTGCTTTCCCATCTTGTGTCGGATAAAGGCTTTATAGTAAGGTTTAGTTTGCCTTTGATTGAGTCTAACCATGTTTACTCGGGGTCTCCTTTAATAGATCTAGCTGAATATTTTTCATGAATCAAAGCTGCATCAACTTTCGAGGCGCGAGGCCCCTCGCCCACGCCTTGCGCCGCCTCTGCCGAATGGGTACGGAAGCCTATTACTAAGCCTACGCCGTTCGTCTGTCCGTCGTACCTTTAACTAGATCTTTTGAACCGTAATTTCACTGAATATGTGTTATTATGCAGATTTCCTAATAAAAAAAAAAAAAAACAAAAAGTAAAAGGAACATCCGAGAAGTACAAGGAACATGTTTTTTTCAAAGTTTTTTGTGTTTTTTGAGTCTTAATAGTTTCAAGTCGTCTAAGTACCAAAAATCCGGCCAAGGGCGAGTCGAGCTCGCGTACTGAGGGTTCCGTATCGCAATGTCATGGTCAGCGCTACTCACGCTATCTATGGATTAGTTAAAATGCTTCATACGGTTTTCGGTAGATGGCGCGCATACACATTTTAGGTTCTTGTATTTTTTTACAAGATTTTTTTACTTTTTCTTTTATTATTTTTCGTTATATTGGCCATAATCACACATATTCTGTGAAAATTTCAACGGGCTACCTATAAGGGTTCAAGGGATACAGCCCTCGGACAGACATACGGACAGACAGACAGACGACGTAGGCTTAGTAATAGGATCCGTACGACGGATACGTAACCCTAAAAAAGGCAATAATGCAGAAAGTGAAGGTGCTGGCCAAAGTGGTTAATTTAGTTATTGTTAATTACTTAATTATTATTATACTTATTTTAAGCATGTTTTTTTCTTTGTTTCAGGTTGGTGTTAAAAACGGAACTCGCCCTAAGAAATCGAAAAATGTAATTAACAAAAAAGTACGTATATTTTTCCTTAATGTACAAATATTTGTACTACATGAGAATGATCGGTTATTTATATTTTAAAATGTTTTATAAACTTTTATACTACAGAAGCTGTGAAACCAAAAACCGACTTCCTAAAAAAAGTTTAACTAAAAAACTATTTAAAATAAAAATATAAAAACCGCCTTCAAAAATATATGAAATAAAAACCTAAAAAAAAAAACCAACCCTAGAGTTGAAGGCGGTGCTAAAAAGGCTACACAAATCACAAAGGATATTATCATCCACTCATGTTTTCTTTCATGCATCATTTTTGCTTGCTTTAGCACCGCCTTCAACTCTACGGTTGGTTTTTTTTTTTTAGGTTTTTATTTCATATATTTTTGAAGGCGGTTTTTATATTTTTATTTTAAATAGTTTTTTAGTTTAACTTTTTTTAGGAAGTCGGTTTTATGTTTTTTAAAACTTTTTTTTATTTCACAGTTTTTTTTAGTAATTTTTTGCTGTTAATGTACTCGGCGGAATCGCTTTCCATTCCGATCTTGACCCAATTAAAATAGGACCACGTCAGCTTCGATAGCTCAGTGGTGCAGACAGTCAACTGTCGCTATTGAATGTTAAGCAACGCTGGGTGCGGTCAGTTCTTGGATGGGTGACCGCTGACCGAGGTTCGGATTCCTCGTAAAACTGTAGGTCCCTTCCCTCCTAATCTTACTTGGTGGTAGGGTTTAACCTGCCCGGGTTGGTACCACCGCACTGAATTAAACGTCGGTCGAAACGGCTATGTAAATAGTTTGTGTTTTCCGACCAGTTCAGTGTAGTCAGCACGATCAAAGGGGGAAGCACTGACATGGCACTTAGTTTACCCGGTGTTATGGGCTGACATCACGGACGTTGTAGGTGATGTTGCAGAACTTAGTAGAATGGACAGACATAAACGTGTTACAGAACCCTACTTTTATTATAAAATAACCGTCGGAGGACCTTGGTTGAAAATTGTGAAATTTAGTAGAACGGACAGACATACATTTGTTACGGAATCCTACTTTTATTATAAAATAACCGCCGGAGGGCCTTGGTTGAAAATTGTAAAATTTAGTAGATGGGACAGACATACATTTGTTACGGAACCCTACATTCATTTTGAAATAAATGTTAAATTTTGTAGAACGGACAGACATGCATTTGTTACGGAACCCTACATTCATCTTGCAGAACTTAGTAGAATGGACAGACATAAACGTGTTACGGAACCCTACTTTTATTATAAAATAACCGTCGGAGGACCTTTGTTGAAAATTGTAAAATTTAGTAGAACGGATAGACATGCATATGTTACGGAACCCTACATTCATTTTGAAATAAATGTTAAATTTAGTAGAACAGACAGATATGCATTTGTTACGGAACCCTACATTCATTTTGCAGAACTTAGTAGAATGGACAGACATAAACGTGTTACCGAACCCTACTTAACAGTTGCACTCCGGGAGTGCCGGCAGATCCCGTGCCACTCTAACTTAACCCTTAATGCAATGACTTAAGGTTTCATTTTAAAAATGACGCTGACGCGATGTCGCGAGTTATACATTTTTTACCCACCTAAAAAAGTGCCAAGCGCCGCTAAAGAAGTTTTCACTTCAAAAACCTCAGGGTTATCCCCTTTCAAATAAAAAAAAAAGAATTTTCAAAATCGGCCCACAATTGACGGAGTAATCGCGTAACAAACATCCAAAAAAAGAAAACATACCGTCGAATTGAGAATCTCTTAGGTCTAAAGTAAATTTCTCGTGAAGACAAATGCAACGAGCCCAAACACGATGGGTTTATCATGTGTAGTTTAGGAGTTCCTATGGCCACCTTCTGTCTCCATCATCAGACCAGCTCGATGGTACTCGGTACAGTAGGTACCGGTCAGGTACCATAATAAATTAAGCGCACCTGGCCGGTCGGAAAAGATAAAAAATTTCAAATTTAGAATATTCATGAAACAAGGGTCCGAATATGTATCACTAGTATATCGATTCATGTAATTCAACAGGACAGAGAAAATTTCAAAATATTAGGTATTTAATACTTTTTAGTTCTTTTTTTTTGTTTTTTGGAAATCGGTTTAATATTTTTTAAAACAGTTTTTATTTCATTATTTTTAGTAATATTACATAAAAAAGAATAATCGAAATCGAATAATCGAAATCGATTGAAGTGGTACAGAGTTATTCGCCATATGTGTCAGACTGCAAATTGCTGAATAAGTCCACATCACAAAAGTTTTGCTGAAGGTAACCACACACCATACTAATTTATCAAACTGAAAATTGCCGAAAACGACCACATCACAAGTTTTGCTGAAGGTAACCACACACCATAGTATTATGCTGATTTTTCGAAAACCACTGAACCAATTTCGATAAAATTGAAATGGGACCACCTCGGAAGTATGACCTAACTAACAAAAAAAGAATTTTCTAAATCGGCCCTCAATTGACGGAGAAATCGCGTAACAAAGATACAAAAAAAAAATAAAAAAAAAAATAAAAAAAAAATAAAAAAAAAAAAAACATACAGCCGAATTGAGAACCTCCTCCTTTTTTGGAATTCGGTTAAAAATATAGCAAACACTTAGGGTTTGTCAAGTTCTGATGATGGATCTTAGAATAATTCTTGATTTTTTTATGTTGATAGAAACTAAAAAGAGTTATTATTTTACATATAGTATTCTTTCTTTTCCTCGAAATTTTAGATCATTTGTGCTTCGTAATTTGAACTGAATATCGGAATGAAGAGTATAGCGGTCTTCATACATATCCTAGCATAGCATATATTTTTATAAATTTATAAACACTGAGTAATGTCATAATTCCTACTTTAGGAATTATAGTATTTATTTTCAGAAACAATAAAAGCTAATACATTAAAACACATAAATATTAAATAACATAAACTATGAACCTATTATATTAAACTAACTAACAATCATACGAACAATCCGAAGTCAAAAGCTTCCCACACTGAAGTCATTTGCTACTACCTACTTATATCTCACAACATACGACTCTCAATCATATAAAGGTTGACTGGGAGAAATCCCTGTAAGGGATAAGTCCGCCTTTGCTCCTCATGTAAATTACTTATCGTTTGTTTCTGTAAAATGTTTTTTGGAGCAATAAAGTATTTCTATCTATCTATCTTAAATATAAAAGAAAAAAAAAACAACCCCGGACCAGTGATATGAATGAGACCTGTAAATCAGGTTGATAAATAAAAAAATCTCATCCATACCGACCGATCCAGGGAAAGTTCCCAAGACACTCAGCATCTTAAATTATCTTAAAAATTTAAATCTAAAGCTTAAAAAAAATCATAAAAGCCATCCAGGGACAGACGAGCCGGAATTGCAGCGGTGCCACCTACGACGTCGGTGCCCACTAAACGAAATAGGCTTTATGAAATAGTGCAAAATATCGAAATTGTTTCAAACGCCCATAAGCACTTTTATTAACATAATTTCTGGACATACCAAGCATAGTGTCGCAATAAATCATAGTGTAGGCATTGCATAAAGTGTGCATGAAGTGCAGAAATAACCAAAATACCAAGAATTCGGAACTAGGCCAAACAGGCTGCGAATTATTTAGCGTTAAATTATTATTGACCATAAACTTAACTCGGGCTACTTTAGTTTATAATAATCGGACGGGGTCTTAAGATATTTATCATGCACTTAGTCATACTCTTAAATGTCAAATCTTTCACTTTTAGGGTTCCGCGGAATGTTTATTACTTGCTACCGTTGTCTGTACGCATTTCTGTCTCCCTAGCTGGAGACCATTGCAATAGCGGTAATAATTTATGTATTTAGAAACAATAAACGTGTATGTGTCAATCTAAACTAATATTTTAATAACGATGAGAATGCTTGAAATTCCTTACTATAGAAAAAATATGCGCAAGTAATTAAAGTCTGATAAATTAACGTATCAATCAATATTTTAAGATGTGATGAGTCGTCGAAACTTTGATTTTTTTTTCGGTTTTCGCTGGCGAGTTAGTTTTGAAAAGTTAAAAAATCTCGGAAATTTGAACACATATTTAAATAACAAAAATATCATTATAGGTTTGTAGTTTGTTTGAGATTATAATTGTTTTAGCTGTAAACGTTTAAAGTTTTCATTCGGGCCTATGGCGTATAACTAAAGTAAAAAAATCTCACATAAAATAAGTATGTAAAAATCCAAAGAAAAGTTATGGTGTAGATTAAAATTTTTGGTATTCCTCAAGTTCAAAAACCGTCTGTGCTTCTATAAGAAGTGAATTCTCACTTGATTCATATTGTTTTGTAGGTAATCTCATTGGCTTTATGTGCCAAAAGAATTTATATAAACGATCGCTTCTAAGAATGTATACAAAAACTGTATACAGTGATAGCATTGTGTACATTTTTTAGCATGTTTTCTGTTTAAATGCCTTAACTAACAATAAAAAAACAATATTACAAACTAAACTATCATAAAATTATTAATCTTAATTATTAGATCTTAGAATCTATTGATCTACCTTTATTATTTTATGAAAGCGAGCCAAAAGCTCAGTGCGGCGAAAGTGGCAGGCCGTGGCATGGAATCCAAGGGAGATAAGCACATTTAAAGTGCGAAAGCCAAAGGGTATTAAATAAAATAAACTCGACCAAAAAATTCCGGTATAGATGTTTAAACATAAAAATATTTCCCCCATATTAAACTTATCCCTTTTATATTGCAACACTACGTGTCGTGAGCGCTTGAGACACTCAATAAGAATGCGTGTTAATTGAAGTATAAAATCAAGTTGCCATTACACCGCTCGGGAATGTATCACAGTTTTACAAGCATCATATCGACGAATGCCTCTCCTTTTAGTGCACAACTATTTTTATTGGGAGCTGTTGAGCGGCACAGTCCGCGCTGCCGTCTCGCGGTTCCCATGGCACGTTGAGTAATGCTTGCGTCACGCAAAGAGTTTGTATTACGTTGCTGCGCTCCTCTATATTTATATTTATATTAATATTTAATATTAATATTAATATTATGTTATCCATTTATTTACACATTTTTTTTATATTAATTTTACATAATATTTACAAACTTAAAATCTAAAATTAATACAAAAACAAATGGTGTTTCCACCACCGGCGGCGGGGCGAGCCCAAGCTACCGATGGTCGGGTCCCAAAGAGAGGAACCTCCGGACGATGCGTGCAGTGTCGAGCAGGGCTGCCTTCTGGATCTGGCCCTTGACCCAACCACTCAGCGAGAGCCTCTAATATTAATATTAATATTAATATTTATTTTATAGGAGCGCAGCGACGTTATACAAACTCTTTGGCGTCACGGAATATTGAAGCAGATCGCGATCGGTAGAACTACCGTGAAACAAACAGTAGGGGAACTCGACGAGTACGCATTTTGCCATGGTTTTTTTAACGCCCGACATATCAAAATTGACGATGGCACTATACACCAGATATAGGTAATGTAAATAGGCAGTGTGGTCAGATTCTTGAGTATTCATTTTTATGCTGTAAATTAATGTTCCAGTGAGCGGTAGTATGGGTTAATTATTGTAAATTACTTTAATATAATACTTATTTATAAGGTACCTACTAACAAAACATTGTGACTTGCGAAGTTTGTTTGTCAGTTCTTCTTCGCATTGAATTTAGAACTGGCGGAATTTTCGACATATCCAAGCGTAGGTTACCTACCTATGGATGAAATTATACAGTAAACAATAAACGTGTGCGTCTGCTGTAGCATCGTAGCTCCCAAACGGATGGACCGATTTGGATGCGGCTTTTTATTAGAAAGCTGGTTTAATGGGGATGATCCTTAGCTATGTTTGTAATCAATTAACTAAGTAATTAAGTAATGAAAAAATTTATTATCTTAAAAAGTGGAAAGATTTGCATACGTTTTTTTTAAGCTTGAAATAAAAGTTAAATTACAAATTTAATAAACCCCGACTCCTAAAAAGTCAAAAATAATTTCTGTTTATTTGCTTAAAGGATTCGGGGGACCGCTAAGTAAATAAAATATAAAAACTCAAGAACTGCGCGGGAATTTACTTAGCGGTCCCCCGACTCCTTTAAGTAAACGGAAATAATTTTTTACTTTTTAAGAGTATTCTAAGAGAGTTTTCTAAATTTGTAATTGTATACAGGCTGTTTCAGGATAGGCTTGAGAAACTTCATGAATAGAAAGTACTCATTATTGAAAGAAAAAATTCCTTATCACTCAAATCGAAATTCCGTATTTTTTTTGTAATACAAAAATTTTAAAATGGAATAAAAACTCTATGGACAGTGAGTTTGGGAGATTTGGCAACAGTGCTGTCTAGGTCTAGGGAGTGCAATGACCTAGTCCAGTCAGTCCCCTTTTTTTCTTTTGATGTCATTGAACTTTCAGTGTTTGGAATTTACCTACATGCAGAACAATTCTACTAGTTAAGCAAGTAAGCCAGTCATTTTATTTGTATTTATTAAAGGCGGACGTTAACCGTACACCAAATCTCGATTAAACTATTTTCACCAAAAAGTACTATAAAATGACCGAATCTGAAAAAACGTTTCAGAGCTTTTCGTCTTCAAATATGGACCCCTTTCGAACCCTGAAGTTACGAAACCCTACCACGAAACACCCTGCATATTGCTGGCCTTCAGTTATAGTCAATATTACATACATACACAAATGTGGGTTACTCAGTATTTTAAGTTAATCATGATTTGTATTGTACTGTTGCACGCTACTTGGCCACGGGGCCTAAGCAAATTCTATTGTTTAGCGCTCACGTACGCAGGCTGTTCCGCGTGCAATGTTGCTGCAACTTTTCTCAATATCTTATAAAAAAATCCAATTGACGAATACCTAACGCAAGAACGCATATGAAAATGAAAATAAACTTTATAGTACACCATTATAAAAAATGGCTGCAAAAGGTGGGTTTAATGCCTTGCGGCATTCTTTACGAACTTTGGGATGTGAAAAATACGTAGGGGCGTACAATGTAGTACTGAAGAGTGGACGGTAGACATAGACAAATTGTACAAAGATGCATACAACCAATCTCTATATATATATATCTCTCTATCCCTATCCCTATCTCTATCTCTATCTCTATCTCTATCTCTATCTCTATCTATCTCTATCTGTATCTCTATCTTTATCTCTATATCTATCTCTATCTCTCTCTCTATCTTCTCTAGCTCTATCTCTACTTCTTATAAAAGGGAAAGTCTATCTGTATGTATGTGTGTATGAGGTAATATGTAAATAAGGTATGTAGGTATGTTTGAGGATCTCTATCTCTATCTCTATCTCTATCTCTATCTCTATCTCTATCTCTATCTTCTCTAGCTCTATCTCTACTTCTTATAAAAGGGAACGTCTATCTGCATGTATGTGTGTATGAGGTAATAATAAATAAGGTATGTATGTTTGAGTTAAACTCCGGAACCACTGAGAGAGAGAGAGATAATATAAGAGAAGAGATAGTTGATTATCATATTTACTTTAAATCGGATTTGCTATTAAACGGAGTTTACCGCGAGCGAAGCCGCGGGCAAAAGCTAGTAAGTTTTATAAGAGATTTTCTTGTACGCAACGAGCGAAAGAAATCTCACAATCGAGCGACTGAGTTTTTGCAGCACAACACCGATTACTCTGCTTATCCCCAATTGTATGGACATAGAGTGTTAATATGTTTTTTTTATGGAAACTGACACGTTTGGCTACATCAACATCCGTGATGTCAGCCCATAACACCCGTGATGTCAGCTAGTGATGTCAGGGTGAACTAGGTGCCATGTCAGTGCATCCCTTCATTTCATGTCGGCTACACTGAACTGGACGGAAAACACGAACTATTTACATAGCCGTTTCGACCGACGTTTCATTCAGTGCGGTGGTATCAATCCGGGCGGGATAAACCCTACCACCTAGTAAGATAAGGGAAGGGACCTACAGTTTTGTGTGGAATCCGAACCACGGCCAGCCTCCAAACGGTCGAGCGGTCACCCTATGTACATACGCGTGCACATTCGAACCAGTTATCATTCCCAAAGAGGACATCCGGTCTGCGCCTTTCACATTTTGGGGGGTTTTTGCCTCCTCTCGAAGAGAATCAGGTTTCGTTTTGGCGACCATTAATTTTGTGCATTGCGACTTTTACTTTCTGCAAACTGGTGCATGCGACGAGCGTACATACATGTATACTGAACTAACTACGGTTAGGTATAGCGTGCACTCTTGGTCCAGAGGATGGAGGATGTTGGGAAATATTGGCCAGGCGAAACTTGTTCAGTCAGCGCGCCGAGCCGGCCAGAGGGCTTAAGGCCCTGTCAACCCGTATTCACCTGTACTCCTCTTTCAAGGCGCCGCCGCCGCTTTCGCTGGTTGGAGTAGGATGCAACACAATCAATCAATCATAAATTTGGATTTTATTTTTTTATTCTAAAACGACGGATCTTAACAAAAAAGTAAAAAGCTACGGATTTAGATATATATTCAACAAATAAAATATATTTTTCCAAAGCCTTGATTTGGTCACGTTGCCTTAAATACGTTTTTATAACTAACTTCAGAGGCATGTTCATGATTTTTTCTATCGAGCGAAGTTAATCAAATCGTGTTTTCAAAAAGCTATCGATCTGCACTGATAGATGAAGTATTACATATATTAAAACTGAATCTGTCAGGTCAGTAATATTGGTGGTAAACTTCTTGAAATTCGAGTCAGATGCAGCCTCACGTCACCCTTAAGTGACTTTTCGCCGCAAAGTTCTATCTACAGTAATATTATAAAGAGATAAAGTTTCTAAGTTTGGATGTAGGAGGTCCTAATACATACCCCACGCTGTATCCCGACAATCGGGTTAAGCGGAGTAATCGACGTTGCCCTGCAAGAACCTCGGTAAATTACAGCGCAACACCGACCACCACGTTTAGCAAAGTACTCGGCCATTTTTTTTTTATGTAATCCGGTATGGGTGGCTGAGTCAGAGGGGCCAAAGCACATGCTCCGACCAGCTAATATCACCTCCGAGAAGGTAGGTGCCATACCGGAGAATTCACAGGATTGCTGGCTATACTGGACTAGAGGAGACTACAAACAAGGCTGCTATGCGGCCATCTTACATCCAGTACGGTGATACTAACATAGTAAGCGGCAAGGGAAGGGACCTACAGTTTTACACAGGCAATTAAGCAGTTAGCAGGCAATTAAGGCAAAAATTTTATATAATTAAAATAAAATAAATTCGTTTCGTATCTATGTACATTTTCTAAACTTAAATTACCAAATTGCCAACCTAATCAAATATTGGCAATTCAAGAAATCGAAAATTCACCAAAATTATCTTCAGATTTGCAATCTGTTGTTAATCGCTTCAATGCAATATCTGCAATTGCATTCCGTGCAAATTTTCCCGATTCTTGTTATACTACTCGCTGCTCATTCAATTGAGATAATAGCAATATTGCCAATATGACTCGCGCGAGAAACTGGTTTCTAATGTTTCGGACGTAAGAGTAGTTAATTCCCTTGCCGTCAAACCAGAACCATATGACCGAACGAAATGTAACTTTACAAATACGAAAGTTCTAATCCGTAGCAACATAAAAAGTACTCTAGGTTAAACGAGATAAAGTCATTGCAGTTTTCGTAATTCTTTGCGCTGTTGACCACACGCCGCCGCAAGGTGCATCGGGATTAAGGAAGGTGCGCTTTCGAGCAACGCGGGCTGCGACTCCGTCATGCGACTCGCGCGGCCGATGCGACAATTTTTATTGTTTCGTATCCGTCCGCCGTCTGTCTGTCTGTCTGTCTGAGGGGTGTATCTCTTGAACCGTAATAGGTAGCCCGATGAAATTTTCACGGAATATGAGTTATCGTATTATGGCCGTTATAACAACAAATAATAAAAATAAGAGAATTAAAAAAATCACAGGGTCCCCATACAAGCAACTAAAAAGTGTATGCGCGCAATCTACCGAAAAGAGTATGAAGCATTTTAATTAATACATAGATGGCGTGAGTGGCGCTGACCATGACATGGCGATAGGGAAACCTCGGTGCGCGAGTTCGACTCGCACTTGGCCGGTTTTTTCTTAATGGGAAGTACGACATAATATGGCGGATATATGCGGGGGCTGCGAATACCATGTCCGCCGGCTTGATGCAGCTTTACGTTATGTTTGAAGGACCCAGACTGTACATTGGAGAAAATAATGCAGATACGTTCCACATGTTGAGAACCCTGTAAATAAAGGCTATACTTACCTACTATGGAAGTACAGTAGCTTTGACAGTAGGTACGATCAGAAATAAGAAAAAATATCAGCCTTCTTCTCTAAAGAAGGATGACCACTGCGTACGGCTGAGTAACAGTACGTCCGTACTCTTCCCACTTACGTTTTGGCATAATCCTTCCACTTATACAATGGCTGTCCTTCTCAAAAGGCCGATGATGTTTCATATTTTAGTAAAAGTACTGTGTGGGGCCGGTACTTAATAAGAATAGCACCACTGCATATCTCCCCGTGCATGTCGTAAAAGGCGACTAAGTGATAAGGACAAGATGCCGTGCATAAGGGCGACAGGATAGCCACCTCTCACCTTGGCACGGTGTTTCCACCGAGTCTTGCAGCAGGCGGGCCTTCATGCCTTACTTGCTGCCTGATCTGATTTATCTTGTCCGAATACTTTGCTAAACGTCGTGGTCGGTGTCGTGCTGTAATTTATAGGCCCCGGCACGTAACTTGGCCTCTGTGCGAGCGGGACAGCGTTATCCCAACGATTGCATGCGTATAACGCCGTCCCTCTCGCACAGAGGCCAAGTTATGTGCCGGGGCGTCTACCAGAATACTTGCAGCACAACACCGATTACTCTGCTTACCCCTGATTGTCGGAATACGACGTGTGGTGTGTATGTACTGTAAGCCGCATGCGACGATGACGATCGTTCGAAGAGGGTTCTATAAACTCCCGGCCGGGAAACGCGCCGCTGCCGTCGCTTTGCTCGAAATCCTACCTTTACACCTATATCCCTCAACCGCGCAGAAAACTGGGCCTTCGTGAGACACTTGCAATTATCAGTATTTTAGCGCGGTTTGCGGCCACTGAGTGAGACGTAAATAAATAAATAATGCCAATTGTGACTTCGCGTTTGACTCATAAATACGTGGCTATCCTTATGCCAGAAAACGACTTTGATATAGCTACAAACAGCCAATCTGACAAATGCTTCAATTTCCTGGTCTTATTTTCTGTAATTAATTATATCTAGGTGTAAAATATAAATAGCATTGGAGGAGGGATACTTATAATGCATATGTAAAGTAAAAGAAAAGACAACTTATTTAATTAGCTACGATAACTGACTGGTCATGAAAAATGTAATATTATCACAATCAAAAAATTCAATTAATACTAAACTACTTATAAGATAAAACTGACTAATACAATATAACAATCATACCTAAATAAAACAAAACAATTTTTTTATGTAATCTATACATAAATAATCTGTATAACATCTCCGAGAAGGTAGTAGGTGCCATACCGGAGACTTCCCATTGGATTGCTGGCTGTACTAGACTAGAAGAGAACATAACTGAGGCTGCTATGCGCCCATCTTACATCCAGTACGGTTGTACCAATCCAGTCGGCTACAATTAAAAGGGCCCTTCCTTTGCCCCTACGCAGGCCACCGGTACAGTTTTACACCGGTTCCGAAAGGTGTAGCTATGCACGTAATTTTTTTCGTCAGAAAAAACTAATTGGCACACGCCGACCGGATTCCAACCACGGACCTCTCATACGAGAAGCCGACACCCACACCACTCGTCCACCCGCCGCGTATGGAGTAATTTAGTCCGATAAAAAGTGACGTCATTTACTAAGCTTTTAAGCTCTGGTCAAGTGAAGTATTACAACTTGCCGCCTAAAATATAGTTTTAAACTCATATTAACTTTATTCCATACATACAAAATATTCAATCATAAACTTAATACGGTCACTAAAATAACGCAGCTCGACTTTCGGCCTCGCCCTTAGTTTCTTAATTAATCGAGGAAGCGCACACTGAAGGCAGCTCGGCCTGCGGCCTTGCCCTCAGTTATGTGTTTAAACAACGTGTCCCAAAACTCAATGTCAAGCGGGAACCAGGGAGTAGGCCAGTTTATGACTACCCGCAGGGAAAAATAAGAAATAAAATCGGAGTCATTTGTTTTTTATGATAATATGAGCATTTTTTGAAAAACGTTGAAAATTTTACCTAATATTTTTTTGTGATCACACTATGGGTATTTTGGTTTTATTTGGGATACTGATCAATAGCAGAGTTATTTAGACTACCAATAAAAAAAAATTACTATTATATTTGCAAATTTGTAGTCGTAGTACCTAAAAATGTTGTACGAGATGTCAATTTTCAACGTTTTTCAAAAAATGCTCATAAAATAAAAAAAATACTCCGATTTTTTTATTATTTTTCCCTGGGTAGGTAGTCATAAACTGGCCTACTTCCCGCTTGACGTTGAGTTTTGTTACACGTTGTACCAAAACTAAACGCTGGCTAAACTAAAGCTGGATCACACCTGGAGTTATTAAATGCATTGCTAAACGCGATCGCTTACACCTGCGTGCCAGGAAAAATAAGCATGACGTGGAACTACAAATTTACTATAAAAAGTACAGAAACATCTGTAACAGAGCCACTAGAGCGGCCAGAGAATTGTACTTGAAAGGGGATCTAGAAAAAAACGCAAATGACCCTAAAAGAACATGGCAAATCATAAAAGAAGCGGCATACCTTCCAGTGAAATCCAATACTGTACCGACTGACCTACTTAGTATATGTAGCGATCACCTCAGTTCAGTAAACTCAGTTAATGAATACTTCTGCTCAGTTGGCAGTAACTTAGCTACAAAAACACTAGATACCCTGAAAACATCAGAACATGATTTAGCCAAAAAAATCAAATGTTCTGCCAAGAACTCAAACTCTTTTTACTTGAAACCCACTGATTATAGTGAAATTTTCACTATCGTACGAAAACTTAGGGGTGGCAGCGCAGCAGGATTTCCGGAACGTTTCCTGCGAATTTTAAAAAAGCCTTGGTCTGCCCCATATTTAAGAATGGAGACAAAAAACTAAGCTCAAACTACAGGCCAATATCTCTTCTACCCATCTTGGCTAAAATATTAGAAAAGGTAGTAAAAAATCGCCTGAGCAAGTTCCTGGAGTCCAACAACCTAATATCAGGAAATCAGTTCGGCTTTCAAAAAAAGAAGTCGACAGAGGATGCAGTCCGTGATCTCACCAACCATATCTCCAAAAGTCTCGACAACAGACAACGCAGCATCGGAGTCTTTGTGGACCTTGCGAAGGCTTTCGATACCGTGTCTGTCCACATATTATTGAGTAAAATGGAAAGGCACTATGGAATCAGAGGTCTGCCATTAAATTGGTTTACATAATATCTTACAAAGGTAAGACAAAAAGTTAAAATCGGTGATACTCATAGTAAGGAAAGTAACATTTTATTTGGCGTTCCGCAAGGAAGTGTTTTGGGACCGCTGCTTTTCATCATGTATATAAACGATTTGTGCACACAACAGATCCCTGGGTGTAAGATCGTCACCTTTGCTGATGACACAGCCCTAGTGTTTACTGCCCCCTCGTGGAACGAGGCATCTATACTTGCAGAAAGAGGAATTGTTCAACTAAAAAAATGGCTCGATCGAAACCTCTTAACACTTAATGCAGACAAAACTAAATTTATCTGTTTTTGTATAAACAAATCCTCACTTCCAGTCGAGAACGTTTTCTTAAAAATACATACATGCACAAACTATAATTTTGGAAGTAACAGCCAGTGTGACTGTTACAGTTTAGAACAAGTAAAAATTATAAAATATCTGGGTCTACAATTAGATTATAGATTGTGCTGGGACACACATTTACTCTCACTAGCCAGAAACACAAGGAAATTAATCTACGTTTTTAAGGGTCTTAGAAACATAGCGGATACTCAGCTCCTAAAAACTATTTACCTAGCCTTGTGCCAATCGCGATTGACATATTGCATCACATGTTGGGGAGGAGCCGCCAAATCGCATCTAATTTTACTAGAGAGAGCCCAACGGGTTATTCTAAGAGTAATGTTAAAAAAACCTTTCAGGTACCCCACTCATGACCTGCTAAAAGAGTGCCGCTTTTTAAGTATACGCAAACTATTCATTGCCGCAGCCATTAAACAAGCTCACCTACATCAGAACATTGAGAAGGTACAATCCCACCGGCACAACACACGGCACGCTCTGCAAATTTCTGTGCCTGCTGCATCTACCACTTTCGGTCAACGCTTCATTTGGTTTTTGGCACCTTTCTTATATAAAAAAATTGATAAAATTTGTTCAATTGGTTTACTAAGCAGTCATAAATTTAAAAAAGTAGTATATGATTGGTTATTGAATATAAAATTTATAGAGGCAGAGGACCTACTATCTATAATGAGATGATTTAGACAAATTAAAAATATAATGGAACTAAATATTTCCTCAAGTGTATCAAATACAACACTATATTTTATATAAGTAAAACACACTTCTTATAGTATTAATTATAATATATTTATGTGAGTGAAAAAAAAATCATAAATAAATAAATAAAATTAAAATCAAATAAAGAACAAAGTCAAATATTCTAATATATACCTAATATTCTAAATGTTTTTCTTTTTCTTTTTAAATATTCATATATTCTGAGAAGAAAAAAAAAAGATAAATTCCAATATTCTAATATAAATAGATATGTACTTCTTTTTCATGGGAAACTAGACTGATAGTGCTATCTGTTCAGACATTATGTATTCTCTGACTGAATGTGAACTATTTTTTGTCCCATCACTTCTTACTATCTACACACACACACACACACACACACACACACTCACACAAACACAAACATACACACATGTAAGTTTGATTGAAAGAAGAAGGTAGATAGATTTTAAAATGGTATACTATCGAATGCCTATAAGACGGCCAATTGGGCCAGTTTAGGCACAAGTGTACAAAATTAAGTGAACACAACAAGGTATGCTTTCGTTCGCCGTACTGTATTATCTTGAGTATCTAACTTCAAATACTTACTGTTTCTTCTGTAAATTGGAGGAGATAAGTAGCGTTTAAGTAATGAATGAATGACAAGTTAGATTTAAGAAAATTGTATAAGTACGTATGTAAATCTTGTTTTTGGTACAATAAATAAGTTTTTGTTTTTGTTTGTTTGTATACATAAGCACAACAAATATATAACAGGGAGGGGAGTGAAAGCAGGATCACGAGATTCACGAGGAAGAGTTAGCCAGCTCGGCTTGTACCAGATTTATCATTTAACATTTTTCGTCGCCCACTTTGATATTGAGCAATATTTCTGCGCCTTCGCCCTCGCGGCCTCCTTGCGTCACTTCGCAGCCAAATTCGCGTTAAAAATTAAAACGAAGTGGGCAAAGTCTGTCGAATGTGGTCCGCCGCCTTTCATACAACTTATCTTTGTGATTGTAATGGCCCAATTATCTTCCGCAAAGCCATTCGTCGGCCGCCGTAAAGGCTGTCGAAATTTCGGTTGGCGATGATTGTGCTCGATAATGCGTTTCACTCTGAATATTATTTCCGAAAAAAGCTCTGCTTTTGTCTACATATGCAAAAGTGTGTGTCCCTTTTTAACCGACTTCAAAAAAGGAGGAGGTTCTATGTTCGGCTGTATGTATTTTTTTTTATGTATGTTCAGCAATATCTTCCCCAATTGTGAACCGATTTCAATGAATATTTTTGTGATCGGTTCAGTCTAGCTCCAAGATGGTCCCATTTTTTTTTTTTTGTCAAGATCGGAATGGAAAGCTAGGCGGAATCGCGAGGCCGAAGGCCGAGCGATTCCGCCGAGTACATTATTTTGGTCAAGATCGGATTGGAAAGCGAGGCGGAATCGCAAGGCCGAAGGCCGAGCGATTCCGCCGAGTACATTAATAGCAAATAAAAATTACTAAAAAACTGTGAAATAAAAAACTATTTAAAAAAATATAAAAACCGCCTTCAATAATATGTATTCGTATAATATGCGTAATAAATAACATGCGCCCCACGTTTTTATATTAGTCTGTTAAAAGTCTCAATTTATTACTTATTCCGCTGACGCAGCGACACAATGTGCCCTTTGGCATCCGACATGAGAACACAGCACGCTAGTATTGCACGATTTCTTACCCAGACGTAAAATCTTAAGAAGGGCCTGGCTTGTGTCCTTATTATTTTCTAGTTTTTTGTACATCTGTTTTTTTTCTAGTTTTTTTATTTTTAATAAAACCGTTTAACTTAAAAGTTTTTTTACCAATTTTTTTATTTACTCGTTTTTAGTTTGATTTTTGGCTCGTATCATTCATTACGTAAATTCGTCATCCTTTCCAACTCTCTCATTGCATCTTTGTTACTCGGTTTCTTACCTGTCAATTACTCACAATCAAGCTCCTCAATACATAACCCTTCTAAAGACTTTACGCGACTCAATGCAACATACGCTTGACCCTCGTCAAATAGTCTGGAGCCCAAATACACGACAGCACGGTCAACAGTACTGCCCTGCATTTTATGGACAGTGGAGGCCCATGACAAAATTATCGGTAACATCCGTCTCTCAGCTGTTCCATAATTAAACTTTGCTGGAAACTGTATGGCTTTAGGATGGATAAGGGTCCGCCGTCTCTTTCAAAATCAATTTGAACAGATGGTATGTCTGTTTCATACTTTTGCGTTCGGCAAGTATGGGACACTCGTCCAAACAAACCAAATGAGCCCAACCTCGAGGGGGTTACTAGTAACGGTTGAAGAGTTCCACTGTACACCTCCTGACTCCATCATCAGACCCTCGTCACCAAGTGTATTGGTAAAAGTAAGGGACACTCGTCCAAACCAACCCTATGAGCCCAAACTCGAGGGGGTTACTAGTAACGGTTGAAGAGTTCCACTGTACACCTCCTGACTCCATCATCAGACCCTCGTCACCAAGTGTATTGGTAGAAGTAAGGGACACTCGTCAAAACCAACCATATGAGCCCAAACTCGAGGGGGTTACTAGTAACCGTTGAAGAGTTTAACTGTACACCTCCTGACTCCATCATCAGACCCTCTTCATCAAGTGTATTGGTAGAAGTATGGTACACTCGTCCAAACCAACCATATGAGCCCAAACTCGAGGGGGTTAATAGTAACGGTTGAAGAGTTCCACTGTACACCTCCTGCCTCCATCATCAGACCCTCGTCACCAAGTGTATTGGTTAGAAGTATGGGACACTCGTCCGAACCAACCAAATGAGCCCAAACTCGAGGGGGTTACTAGTAACGGTTGAAGAGTTCCACTGTACACCTCCTGACTCCATCATCAGACCCTCGTCACCAAGTATATAGGTAGAACTATGGGACACTCGTCCACACCAATCAAATGAGCCCAAACTCGAGGGGGTTACTAGTAACGGTTGAAGAGTTCCACTGTACACCTCCTGACTCCATCATCAGACCCTCGTCACCAAGTGTATTGGTAGTAGTATGGGACACTCGTCCAAACCAATCATATGAGCCCAAACTCGAGGGGGTTACTAGTAACGGTTGAAGAGTTCCCCATCCACCTCCTGACTCCATCATCAGACTCTCGTCACCAAGTGTATTGGTAGAAGTATGGGACACTCGTCCAAACCAGCCAAATGAGCCCAAACTCGAGGGGGTTACTAGTAACGGTTGAAGAGTTCCACTGTCCACCTCCTGACTCCATCATCAGACCCTCGTCACCAAGTGTATTGGTAGTAGTATGGGACACTCGTCCAAACCAACCATATGACCCCAAACTTGAGGGAGTTACTAGTAACGGTTGAAGAGTTCCACTGTCCACCTCCTGACTCCATCATCAGACCCTCGCCAAGTGTATTGGTAGAAGTATGGAACACTCGTCCAAACCAACCATATGAGCCCAAACTCGAGGGAGTTACTAGTAACGGTTGAAGAGTTCCACTGTCCACCTCCTGACTCCATCATCAGACCCTCGCCGAGTGTATTGGTAGAAGTATGGGACACTCGTCCAAACCAACCAAATGAGCCCAAACTCGAGGGGGTTACTAGTAACGGTTGAAGAGTTCCACTGTACACCTCCTGACTCCATCATCAGACCCTCGTCACCATGTGTATTGGTAGAAGTATGGAACACTCGTCCAAACTAACCAAATGAGCCCAAACTCGAGGGGGTTACTAGTAACGGTTGAAGAGTTCCACTGTCCACCTCCTGACTCCAACATCAGACCCTCGTCAAAAAGTGTATTGGTAGAAGTATAGGACACTCGTTCAAACAAACCAAATGAGCCCATACTCGAGGGGGTTACTAGTAACGGTTGAAGAGTTCCACTGTACACCTCCTGATTCCATCATCAGACCCTCGTCACCAAGTGTATTGGTAGAAGTATGGGACACTCGTCCAAACCAACCAAATGAGCCCAAACTCGAGAGGGTTACTAGTAACGGTTGAAGAGTTCCACTGTACACCTCCTGACTTCGTCATCAGACCCTCGTCACCAAGTATATTGGTAGAACTATGGGACACTCGTCCAAACCAACCAAATGAGCCCAAACTCGAGGGGGTTACTAGTAACGGTTGAAGAGTTCCACTGTACACCTCCTGACTCCATCATCAGACTCTCGTCACCAAGTGTATTGGTAGAAGTATGGGACACTCGTCCAAACCAACCAAATGAGCCCAAACTCGAGGGGGTTACTAGTAACGGTTGAAGAGTTCCACTGTACACCTCCTGACTCCATCATCAGACCCTCGTCACCAAGTGTATTGGTAGAAGTATGGGACACTCTTCAAAACCAACCATATGAGCCCAAACTCGAGGGGGTTACTAGTAACGGTTGAAGAGTTCCACTGTACACCTCCTGACTCCATCATCAGACCCTCGTCACCAAGTGTATTGGTAGAAGTATGGGACACTCTTCCAAACCAACCATATGAGCCCAAACTCGAGGGGGTTACTAGTAACGGTTGAAGAGTTCCACTGTCCACCTCCTGACTCCATCATCAGACCCTCGTCACCAAGTGTATTGGTAGAAGTATGGAACACTCGTCCAAACCAACCATATGAGCCCAAACTCGAGGGGGTTACTAGTAACGGTTGAAGAGTTCCACTGTCCTCCTCCTGACTCCATCATCAGACCCTCGTTACCAAGTTGAAATTATCATAATATTGTATTGTCACGAGAACTCAATGTGTGTGCAAAGTTTCATAAAAATCGGTTCAGTAGAAGTAGTTGAAAAAGTTGTCGCAAGATTTGAAACAAAGATAGTAACAAACAAACAAACAAACAAACAAATATACGGAGTCAAGCTAAATAAAACCGTTTAAAAAAGAAACATTCAACAGTAACAAGAATATTAGAACATTTTGCATTAGGTACAAAGGCGGACTTATACTTTACGTAGATTCCTTACAGTCTACCTTTCGATGTTTCGATGTTCCGATATTTCGATGTTTCGATGTTCGCCTGCATGTACTTCTCCCACATCCCAAAGGTTAGTTAGAATAGAATGCCTCACGGCATTAAGCTCGCCTGTTGTACCTAATTTTAATAAATTGGTGTTCAATAAAGAATATATACATACATACATACATGTTTGAGATTCAATCAATTTGGTGGAATGTAAGTATTGCATTTGATTTAAAATAAGTATGTAGTTAATAATAATTGTACAATATTGTATAACATTAAAAAGAATTTAATCGATATAGAGACAAATTAAATTGACCCGCAAGGCCAGCCCGCCACGCCCCGCCCCGCGTAACTATTATATTCGACAGTCGATACCAACAGATCACGACACTATTGCATAGCTCACGATATTTTTACATCACTAAACCAAATCAAAATAACGTTTATTACGTACAGCATAAGAGCGCAATTCTAATGATATTCTTACCTTTCACAATTTATCAATTTATTGGAGCCGGATCTAATCTGTTTCAATATCAGCAATGAACAATAAGAGGCGGATGTCGGCGACACACATTTTAGTAAAATATTAATTTTATTTAATTATTCCAGAAGGCGTTTAGTTTACCGAGATCCGGTAAAGTGATCTAGTAATACGGATCCAGTGATCATGCGCATACATTAGCAACGGCGCAACAGCCTTAACTGCATTCCGCGCAGTACACTCACTGTTGCCATTAGGACTGATTTAAATTCGCGCAAAAGACACAACATAAGTTAACAATAAATCACAGCAAACCGTGACCGCCCGACCGTTGAAACTGACCGTGGTTCGTATTCTAAGTAAAACCATTCTCTTACATTTCTATATGGTATGGTGTAACCCGTCCGGAACGATGGGTCCTCAAAAGCGCCAGTTTCTCTCCCACGATGGCTGCAGACATAGGTTGGATGGTAAAGAATATTGGATGCAAGTAATAATAAGAGATGCAAGTTCATCCGAGCAGCGTCCATGATAGAACCTGTAGAGCAAACTGAGTGACCCCTCAAATCGTCTGTGCCTCATAGCCTCCAGATCATTAGTGAGTTAGAGGTATCCAACAAGACGGACGTTCAACGCTGTATTGAGTCCAAGTAAGCCAACATATATGGAGACTGCCTTCCGCCCTGAATTTAGATTCAATGTGAAAAGATCCCGAAATAAATACCTAAGTTAGCCTATGTTTTACCTAGCACAGTGACGAAGGTCGATATGAGCACGGAATGGTTGTACAAGACACCACGAGAGTCGTAATCCTTGAACTTAGACAACCCGACGACTATACGCAAACCTTTCAAATGTACGGCAGCCTTTGTGCCGCATTGCCGACTGCGGCAGTCAAGCGACACCTGACGTATTTAACAACATAAGCGCATTTGATAACCGGTTCTGTAGGTCCTTTACTCACAGAACCGGGAAAATGTGGAACGCACTCCCTGCCCATCTATTTCCTCCCAAGTACAGCCTGGGGTTTTTCAAAAGGGGCGTAAAACGGCACCTGTCAGGCCAGCATGGCAGTCGTAATCCCCGTGCGTCACAGAATGTCAATGGGCATCGTTAAGACACCTACTTGTAGGTGAAACGATGTCACATGTCGCGCTATCCATAAAAAAAAGAGACAATATTATGTCTCATATAGGGGTGAAATTGGCTGTGCCGGGAGCTCCGATATCGAGCACAGCCACGCGACAACAAGGACGCAAAAAGGGGAGTTATACGTATAAAGCTTTTGTCTGTGTGTCTATGTCCACCAACGACCGCCTGTGAGTTACTATTTACGAAATTATTCTTGTCGCAGAGAGACTTAGCACCTTTTTTGGCATTGGGCTTTTGAGAATACATCGGTTCTCAAAATCGCTTCTTTGTCTCACCGCTAGGGTGAGGAAATATTTTTCGGCGAGTTGTATTAACAGGGTAGATAGCCTGCTAGTGCTAAAGGGCGACAGGCTAGCCATTTCTCATCTTGGTACGGTCCTTCCACCGAGTCATGCAGCAGGTGGGCCTTCGTGCCTTACTTGCTGCATGATAGTTATCTTGTCCGAATACTTTGCGAGACGTGGTGGTCGGTGCTGTGCTGTCATTTACAGAGTCCTTGCAGCACAACGTCGATTACTCTGTTCACTCCGTTGGCGTGTGGTATGTTATGTTATAGATTTCATCGGCAGACGTGTGACCAAATCACAAGCGTCTAAAGTCAACAGATACGACAAAAGTAACACTTTGTTCCGAGACTTGGCAAAATCGATCTGTCCGTCGCTATGGTCTAAGATCCGGCCTACGGAGTGTATATCCTCATCTGTTATTCAAATAAGATACAGTTGACATAAAATATAACATGAAGGCAAATATATCGCGACTAGGTTGCCTGGCTAAAATCTTGACCCCAATGACCTTGACCCTCTTTTCTCCGAACCTTTTAGTTAGTCTTTTATGTATAAAATTCAGATAAAAATACACGTTTATAAATAATAATATATAATTGAAAAATTATGGGGAAGCTTAATAAAATTATGGGCAGTCAGATTTTTATGACTTTTTGAGATATGGTAAAAATCTGAAAAAAATCATACAAAAAATTTTCTTTGAGATCTGCCACTACCTATATCTCAAAAAGAATACAAATTTAATTGTCTATAAAACTTTGCTCTTTGCATACCTACAAGAAACTGTTGATGAAACAATGAATTAAGAACAGACATCACACATCTATCCCCTCTCCCGAGATGAACTTGGGCGGGGCCTGATGTAATACTAATACAAGATGCCGAGAGTCTAAAACGAAGACGAAGAAATGTATATATATACCTTTTTT
The DNA here is from genome assembly GCA_946902875.1 of Nematopogon swammerdamellus. NCBI lineage: Eukaryota > Metazoa > Arthropoda > Insecta > Lepidoptera > Adelidae > Nematopogon > Nematopogon swammerdamellus. The sequence goes on from OX336335.1 coordinate 29,290,768, forward strand.
TATACCTGAAGAGTTTTAAGATAAAATATAGGGGCTCGAGGACATTGGTGTCATGCTAGACAACATATTGCAATATATTGGCATACATGTTATATGCCCGGTATGCTCTTATCCGAATAAGACATGAGGATATAACCTCCTTAGGTCGGATCCTGTACTACGAGAGGAAAGTGAAACCTCGAGACGGAGACGTAAACGCACTCACAAAATGTCTTATCCGAATAAGACATGAGGATATAACCTCCTTAGGTCGGATCCTGTACTAAGAGAGGAAAGTGAAACCTCGAGACGGAGACGTAGGCGCACTCACAAAATGTCGAGCTTGACTCCATTGTGAGTTTCAACAATGAAACCGAAATAACGAAATTATTGTTATAATAAAATGTCGCTATGTGGAAATAGCCCTAATTAGAGGCTCGTTGAGATAATCAGGGCGACATAACCGTAGGTATAAATATACATAACCGCTCATTCTTGCATTAGATGGCAACATTCCAATGTTTTACAATACAATACAAAACAAGTTGTAACGGTAACTTGTTTTTTTTTTATGTAATCCGGTATGTGTGGCTGAGTCGGTGGGGCCAAAGCACATGCTCCGACCAGCCAATATCACGTCCGAGAAGGTAGGTGTCATACCGGAGACTTGCCTGGATTGCTGGCTATACTGGACTAGAGGAGAACACAACCGAGGCTGCTATAACGGCCATCTTACATCCAGTGCGGTGGTATTAATCCAGTTGGCTACAATTTGAGCCTACCACCTGATAAGGGGCAAGGCAAGAGTTTTACACTAGTTCCGATTTAAACCGAACGGTGGAGCAGCAGGTGTAGTATGCACTATGCACGTAATTTTGTTCGTCAGAAAAAAACTCATTGGTACACGTCAACCGGATTCGAACCTCGGACCTCTCGCATGAGTCTCGGAATGCTCTTGCCAGCGGTAGTATCTTCAAATCGCGGGTTAATAGCTTTTCCCCCAGCGACATTAGTCCACCTCCAAGCCGGACTGGCACCTCCTCGGCGGTGAAATTGGCTGCGCCCGAGGCTTCGACCTCGGGCAGAGCCACCTAGTCCGGAAGCAATAAAAAAAAGGATTTTTTTAGTATTTGTTTATTATTTATTGTATAAATTCATCCACAGGTATGTAACCCGCGCTTGGATACGTCAAAAATTACACCAGTTCTAATTTAATGCGGAGAAGAACCTGACAAACAAACTTCGCGAGTCACAATGTTGTGTTTGTTGGGAATTGGACCACAAGTCCCAACTCCCACTCCTTGACATTTGCCTGTCAAATTCAAATTTCGCGCCAATACGCATCGTATAAAATTGACTGCTAAAACCTACCTTCATAAAATTATTCGCAACCTACCTACAAAAATTAAAAAGTCGACTTGACTAGTCACGTGCACGTAAAGGAGGTTAAAAGATTTGCAAATAACAATTCCAAAATCAAATAAAACACAAATCGTTATAAATCAAGCAACAAATAAAGTTAGAAACATTAAAACCAAACACGACCTAAAATTAAATAAAAACAGGTGAAGTTATGTGAAAGTTGGCGAGCATTCCTGTAAGTACCTTTCCCCTGGTTCAACAAATTTCATATAAAATTAGCATAGGCTCGAACAGTGTTAGTACCATAATATAAGTATTATATTATAGTAACTTACAAACAATTAACCCATACTACCGCTCACAAGAACATTATTATAATTTTTTTTTTTATGGAAACACACGGTTGGCTACATCACCTACAACATCCGTGATGTCAGCCCATAACACCGGGTGAACTTGGCGCCACGTCAGTGCTTCCCTTCGGTCGTGCCGGCTACACGCTACACTGAACTGGACGGAAAACACAAACTATTAACATAGCCGTTTCGACCGACCTTTCATTCAGTGCGGTGGTACCAACCCGGGCGAGTTAAAACCTACCACCTAGTAATATAAGAAGGGAGTCATATCCCTTAGTCGCCTTTTACGACATACACGGGGAGAGATGCAGTGGGGCTATTCTTTTAAAGTACCGGCCCCACACGGTACGGTATTTACAGCATAAACGTGAATACTCAAGAATCTGACCACACTTATCATTTGACTTTAAATTATATTATTATCAAAATTTTAAATTTCTATTTCTATAAAGTATATCATAATTAATATGGCATTATGCCACTTTTCGACCTGTGGACTACACTGTGGAGGTCGAAAAGCGGCACAGAATATAAGAATATGCAAATAAAACAATGCGAATAGACTTTATATAAGGCGTCTATTGCCCAGACGGCGACGACGACGCCAGTCTGCAGTTGTTTGCAGCGAAAGTTTTCAATCTCATAAAAGCGTCGTAACTATCCAAGAGTGAAATTGCTTTTATTGTTGTGTCAACATTAATTTATTTCTCAGTTCTGCGAATGACGATGCACTAATAGTGAAATGACTGCCAATATGTATTATGCACTTTTCAATCTCTCTTCAATTTTTTTTTATTGAAACTGACACGTTTAGCTACATCGCCTACAACATACGTGATGCCAGCCCATAACCCCGGGTGAACTAGGTGCCATGTCAGTGCTTCCTTCATTTCATGTCAGCTACACTGAACTGGACGGAAAACACGAACTACTTACATAGCCGTTTCGACCGACGTTTCATTCAGTGCGGTAGTACCAACCCGGACGGGATAAACCCTACCTAGTAAGGTAAGAAGGGAAGGACCTACAGTTTTACGTGGATTCCGAACCACGGTCAGCCTCCAACGGTCGAGGGGTTACCCATCCAAGCACTGATCAAGATCATTGAGAAAGTTACTTTCTGTGTTTGTAGACTCTATGTATGATACTAAAATTAAATTGACTTAATTGATTTTTAGAAATATTTTCTGTATGCATGTATATTCCCCCATAACTCTTAAACCGATCATCTGAATTAGATGAAACTCATTACAAACACATTTAACTATACATGACACAGGATAGATTAAATAAAATAGAGTTCCGGTTACGCTAAGGTGTGGCTCTCATACAAACCGAATTGTTCCGCGCGCCGAAATAAAGGTAACGCAGGAATTCAGCTCGGCCTTCTTTCTTATCTACTTCCTTCTTTTTTTAACTACTAATTTCACGCGAGCAATTCATACAATTTATATTTTCTCTATAGCCAGTCGGTCTGGCATGACATTCGCTATCCCCGTGCATCACACAATGCCCATGGGCATCACTATAGTCTGTTTTAGGGTTCCGTATCCACACGAAAGCCTATTACTAAGACTACGTCGTCTGTCTGTCTGTCCGTCCGATGGCTGTATCTTTGGAACCGTAATAGATATCAGGTTAAGATTTTCACATAATATGTTCCATGAAATAAAGGGAAGCACTGACATGACACCTAGTTCATCCGGTGTTTTGTTAGTAATCTGTGGTTATGGGCTGACATTACGGATGTTGTAGGTGGTGTAGCCAACCGTGTCAGTTTCCATAAAAAAAGTGCTATTATGGCGGATATCCTAACAAATTACAAAACAAGTGCGAATCGGACTCGCGCACCGAGTTTTCGCACCACAAAAAAAAACGTTGAAAAAACACGTTTCTTGTATGGGGACGTAACTTAATTTTTCACTTTTTCAATTTTGACATTGAAAATGTCTTTTCGATCGCTTCAGTAAAGTCCCCGAACACCGATCTACCGAATTATACAAACACGTTTGGAGTGTTGCCAGTTTCCGATAAATTTTAAATAGTCACGTAGAGTTGCTATCGATAATTTTATCGATTAATTAACTAAAGAAAATGCTATAATGCAATTGATTCCGTCACGTACTTGCTCGGTCTAAAATAATTTAGCTGCAGTTGCTTAGTTCAGCGGTTCCCGAAAGGTGTTCCGCGGAACCCTGGGGTTCCGCGGAAGGGTCACAGGGGTTCCGTGGGTTACAGCAGGAAAAAGCACACAACGCTCTCCCTAATCAAAAACGTGTAATTTGTTTTTAATTTCAAACTATAGTCTTGATATTCAAATCAAACATAATCCGCCAACAATTTAGTATAAAAAATTTGGTATAGGTCATATAAAATTTAGTTTTTATGTTCACAATAGCTAATTAACTTTTTTAATTCACTTGGTGTTCCGGCAAAAGAAGGACCATCATTTAGGGTTCCGTAGCCGAAGATAATTGGGAACCGCTGGCTTAGTTCATTTCTGATTCACACTAGACTAGTATACGTACGTGATACCACGCCGATATACTTTCGATCCGTTTTTTGCTGTAATTGCGAATAAAAACCTAATGACCTCCATTCGCTGAAAGAAGCCGGCGGCGGCGGCGGCGGCGTCGCATCGTTTGAAATAAGATAGTATAATTTGAATAGTAAGTGGTGCGGTCAGTCGACACACCTGGGCGCGGTCAGAACTTGGATGGGTAACCGCTCGACCGTTGGAGGCTGACCGTTGTTCGGATTCCATTTAAAACTGTAGGTCCCTTACCTTCTTACCGTACCAGGTGGTAGGGTATATCCCCCCCCCCCCCCCCCTCCGGGTTGGTACCACAGCACTGAATGAAACGTCGGTCGAAACGGCTATGTAAATAGTTCGTGTTTTCCGTTCAGGTCAGTGTAGCCGACATGGAATGAAGGGAAGCACTGACGTGGCACCAAGTTCACCCGGTGTTATGGGCTGACATCACGGATGCTGTAGGTGATGTAGCCAACAGTGTCAGGTTCCATAAAAAGAAAACCCTTAAATGTGCATGTATGTAGCGTCTATGATATCAGCTGAGAAGTATGGGGTTGAAAGTGAATGGAGTTGGAAAAAAAATCGGCCAAGTGCGAGTCGAACTCGCACACCGAGGGTTCCGTATCGCCATGTCATGGTCAGCGCCACTCGCGCCATCTATGTATTAGTTAAAACGCGCATACCGCTCTTTTCGGTATGCGCGCCATGCATACACTTTTTAGTTTCTTGTATGGGAGGTCCCGTGAATATTTTACTTTTTCTTATTTCTATTATTTGCTGTTATATCGGCCATAATAACACATATTCTGTGAAAATTTCAACGGGCTACCTATTACGGTTCAAGAGATACAGCCCTCGGACAGACGGACAGACAAACAGACAGACGGCGTAGGCTTAGTAATAGGGTCCCGTACGAAGGATACGGAACCCTAAAAATCTAACAATTCGATTAGCTTTCCAGTGAATTACTCGAAAACTACTCAACCGATTCACATAGAGTTTTCTCCGACTTTACAGCGACTATTAAACAACTATTAAACCATAAGTAACATTAAACACTTCACAATTAAGTGACCTTAACGAGCGAGATCGCACTCTGCAAAAAGCTCGCTAATAGAACACTTGTGTGGGCTTCGTCTGCAGTGGAAGTCGTCGATTTCCTTTAAGTGCATTGCTGCTATAAGGCGCCATTAAGTTGCAATTTACAAAAATGTAAAATTTAAGTAACCGGAAACACGAGAAGCATTAAAATACGGTCTATAGACAATAATTTGGTGTACTATAAATTCTTTATCGAACAGAATTTTTTTTAATCTCTTACGAATGCAGAAAAAAAAAACAATCTCAAAAAGAGCTTTAGACAAAAATCTTTCACTTCCAAAATCTTGAGAATTTTGATTGAGAACTATCATCTTTTTTTACCCGACTACGGCGAAGCAAAAAGGAGGGTTATGTGTTTGACCGGTATGTATGTATGTATGTATGTATGTATGTATGTATGTTCATCTGTTCCCTCATAACTTATAAACTACTTATCACAATTTGACAAATGAGGTATCGTTGAAAGCGTCTTGATCGTCCGCTGGTTATAGGCTATGTGACGTCACACAAAATTGACTATGGCGCCCTCTAGATGACAAAAAGTCATGATCCAAAAAAAAATTTTTTTTTAATGATGCCGTGTTGGGTATCAAATGAAAGGGCTTAATTAGCACATTTCAAAAATATATATATTGTTAGCTATTGCTTTCGGATTTGCTTGCATGCACCCGATAATTGGTAATAATTTCTAAATAAAATAAAATCAGGCCTCATTCCATACATATATACATACATATCACACACGCTGAATCCCGACAATCGGGGTAAGCAGAGTAATCGGTGTTGTGCTGCAAGAACTCTTGTCAATTACAGCACAACACCGACCACCACGTTTCGCAAAGGATTCGAACAAGATTAAATCGATCAAGCAGCAAGTATGGCACGAAGACCCACCTGCTGCATGACTCGGTGGAAGTACCGTGCCAAGGTGAGAGGTGGCGAGCCCAGAGGCGGACTTTCCTTAAGGCCGACTAGGCCCGGGCCTAGGGCGGCCAGATATTAGGGGCGGCCAATCTGTACCTGGTGCTGGAAGCAGTGAGCGCAGGTACAGAATAGAAAGGGTGCCGGCCGGAGTAAGTGCGTGCGACGTGCGGGAGTGGTGAGCGCGGCGGCGGCGCAGACGACGCATTATTTACGCGGACAAAATAATTTAGCTATGACGATAAGGTCAATATTGCCGCAAAACTTATAAAAAATACTTTTGCTATATGTAAAATACACCGAGAAATAATATATTTCTGGCAGGTTGAACCGAACACAATACTGATTTTCGTGCAACTTCACATTTGTATCTATGCTGTAAACTTGAAAGGGGCGGCTGCATTGAATTGGGGCGGCTGGTACTAACCGGCCTAGGGCGGCTAAGGCTGCTAGTCCGCCTCTGGGCGAGCCTGTCGCCCTTTAGCACGGCATCTTGTCCTTATCCCTTAGTCGCCTTTTACGACATGCATGGGGAGAGATGCAGTGGTGATATTCTTTTTAAGTATCGACCCCACACGGTACTCGGCCTCATTCCAAACCTACCCAAATACATCCTACTTAAAACCATCTTAATATTATAAACGCGAAAGTTTGTAAATGAGTTGCGTTCAGGAAGACGATAAACCTACTCAAAGAAAATAAGTAACTAAGGGCGAGGCAGAAGGCCGAGCTGCGTTCAGGAAGTAGATAAACCTTCTTAAAGACAGTTAGTAACTGAGGGCGAGGCCGAAGGCCGAGCTGCGTTCGGGAAGACTATAAACCTTCTCGAAGAAAGTAAGTAATAAAGGGCGAGGCCGAGGGCCGAGCTGCGTTCAGGAAGACGATAAACTTTCTCGAAGACAGTAAGTAACTATGGGCGAGGCCGAAGGCCGATCTGCGTTCAGGAAGAGGATAAACCATCTTTAAGAAAGTAAGTAACCAAGGGCGAGGCCGAAGGCCGAGCTGCGTTCGGGAAGCCTAAACATTCTCGAAGATAGTAAGTAACAACAGGCGAGGCCGAAGGCCGAGATGCGTTCAGGAAGAGGATAAACTTTTTTGAAGACAGTAAGTAACTATGGGCGAGGCCGAAGGCCGAGCTGCGTTCAGGAAGAGGATAAACCATCTTTAAGAAAGTAAGCAACAAAGGGCGAGGCCGAAGGCCGAGCTGCGTTCAGGAAGACTATAATCATCTCGAAGAAAGTAACTTCTTAGCTACTTATTTCGAAAAAGAATTATCCTCTTCCTGAACGCATCTCGCCCTTCGGCCTCGCCCATAGTTACTTACTGTCTACGAGAAGGTTTATAGTCTTCCCGAACGCAGCTCGGCCTTCGGCCTCTCCCTTAGTTACTTACTGTTTACGAGAAGGTTTATAGTCTTCCCGAACGAAGCTCGGTCTTCGGCCTCTCCCATATACTTACTATCTTCGAGAAAGTTTATCATCTTCCTGAACGCAGCTCGGCCTTCGGCCTCGCCCTTTCTTACTTACTTTCTTCGAGAAGGTTTATAGTCTTTCCGAACGCAGCTCGGCCTTCGGCCTCGCCCTCAGTTACTTACTTTCTTAAAGATGGTTTATCCTCTTCCTGAACGCAGCTCGGCCTTCAGCCTCGCCCATAGTTACTTACTGTCTTCGGGAAAGTTTATCGTCTTCCTGAACACAGATCGGCTTTCGGCCTCGCCCTTTGTTACTTACTTTCTTCGAGAAGGTTTATAGTCTTCCCGAACGCAGCTCGGCCTTCGGCCTGGCCCTCAGTTACTTACTTTCTTAAAGATGGTTTATCCTCTTCCTGAACGCAGCTCGGCCTTCGGCCTCGCCCATGGTTACTTACTGTCTTCGGGAAGGTTTATAGTCTTCCCGAACGCAGCTCGGCCTTCGGCCTCGCCCTCAGTTACTTACTTTCCTAAAGATGGTTCATCCTCTTCCTGAGCGCCGCTCGGCCTTCGGCCTCGCCCATAGTTGCTTACTTTCTTTGAGAAAGTTTGTCGTCTTCCTGAACGCAGCTCGGCCTTCGGCCTCGCCCTTTGTTACTTACTTTCTTCGAGTCCGTTTATCGTTTACCTGAACGCAGCTTGCCCATAAGGACTATGGTACACATGTTAAAATTATAAAACAGTAAAACCTAAACAAACAAAACATGTAAAACGGCTCTGCAAATACTTTATCACGAAGTTATATCCCCAAAATAATTAAAATAAAAAATAAGTTCAAAAACTAAAACCCGACTACTGAAAAATCACGCTCTAAAAAGTATGAAACAAGAAAATGTTCTCATCTGAAATTGTTATGTACAAACTATTCAATATTTTATCGTCTATTAAATAAACAACTTACACGTAATATATTTTAATGTATTTAATAAATATTCATAGTGTTGTTCAGAGGATAGCCGTGGTCGTATGCCACCTACCCTATAGGGCAAAGTGGCATACGACCATGGCTATCCTCTGAACAACACTATGAATATTTATTAAATACATTTAAATATATTACGTGTAAGTTGTTTATTTAATAGACGATAAAATATTGAATAGTTTGTACATAACAATTTCAGATGAGAACATTTTCTTGTTTCATACTTTTTAGAGCGTGATTTTTCAGTAGTCGGGTTTTAGTTTTTGAACTTATTTTTTACAATCATTGAAAGAGATTTTAATGTATTAAATTCTTTATCGAGTACTTTTTCCTTAAAGTATTTCATTTTCGAGAAATTTATGGAAAACGAAGAAACAGATATTATTTGAAGTGTTCTCTTTAGTCTCGTAGTAGAAAACATGTTAGCAACATTATATTTTTATATGTTATTTCATATTTATTCATTAGATAAATTCAAAGCCAAAAATTAACGAGAGATACGTCATCGAACCGGTGGCGGAATTGGTAACGCGCTGGCAGCTCAAGCCGGAGTTCCAGGTTCGAATCCTGGTCGGGGTATATTTTTTCTTTTCATTTTCGGCTTTGCATATATCTACATAATTAAGCAATATTGATCCCTATCGGTGCACACTTAGAGTCGGTTTATCTTGCTACGGCAGATACGTCTTTTAAAAAATATAAAAGTAAAAATGAAGGTTTTATTTTTTATTTTGTTGTGTTCGCGCGTGTCGTGTTGTGAGTGCGACTCGCACTTGGCCGGTGTTTAGTATTGCTGCCCCTTTATACAGCTAAACAGTCCGGCCAATTAGAGCGGCATGTAGCCCCAACGTGCGGCAGTCGCTCAAGCGCTAAAACCTTCCTTCGAGTAAGTCATTTTAATCGGTCGGTCGGTAGTCGCTACGAAAATTAACGATAGAACAACAACTCACAAAGCTATTAGCGCAGATAACGTTCGGCTGTTAGAATTAGATTTATGTGTTCAGAGGCAGCTTGATTCCGTGCAGTTGCTCTATTGAAAATAATTAATGGACCATTATGGGTGATTTAATTTTTTAGGGTTCCGCACCCGGACCCTATTACTCAGCCTGTCGTCTGTACGTGCGTCCGCTATTTAAAGAGCTGTATCTTTTGAACGGTAATAGATAGCCGGTTAAAATTTTCACAAAATATGTGTTATGGCATAAATTATAATAAAAAAAAAAGTAAAATTTAAGCGGTCCCCACACAATAAACTTGTTTGGGGACTGTCGTAAGCTCTGTCGTAAAAACTGTAATCCATACAATCGTCAAAACTTAATATATATAATATATAATAAAAAATATGTGATTATAAAGCAAAATCTAATGTAAAGGAACAAATAATAAAAATCGGCCAAATGTGAGTCGGGCTCGCTTGCGCTATGGATCGCGAACTGAATAAAAGAAAAAAAAAATGTTTTTCTTTTTTTTTTTAAATACATAGCACAAATATATTCTGTGGTTGTACGGAAACCTCGGTGCGCGAGTCCAACTCGCACTTGACCGGTTTTTTTTATATGTAAATATTGACTGCAGGCAAGTTTTCTTGCCCGCTCCTTCTCACCGTGCTAATAAAATGGACGGATATAAAATTATATGTAAGTATGTAGGTATATATTCTTTAATAGGATACTTTAATACTGAAAGAGAACATAAAAATTAAATAAACAGAAAGAACTTACAATAACTATAATATAAAACTAAAACTAACCTGACAAATTAACTTGAGACATGAGATATTCTGTACTGAACACCAATTTTAAAAAATTAGGCACAATAGGCGAGCTTAATGCCGTGAGGCATTCTATTCTAACTAACCTTTGGGATGTGGGAGAAGTATATTATATCTGACTCGTCTAGTATATCAGCGATTGGATCAATAAATAAACTGAGATCGAAACTTACTTATCCTAATAACAGATGAGGGCATAAACTCCTCATTGCGCTTCTTATACTAACGGCTGCCTCGGTTCCCACGCACCAAATCGCGACCAACACCCTACTTATGCAAATGTTGCATCAGGTACTCGTATGGAAGCCTGCCCGCTGCACTGGAACCGATTCACCGCAAGAAAGCTTTCATTTAGACTGTGACATCGGCTGCTATGCAGAAATCTCATTGACATCTGATTTAATGGTTTACGTCGAATTAACTATGAGACTGACAATGAAAAATTATTATGAAAAATATATTTTTGTAAATTATTTTGTCTAAAATTTTGCTGGTTAACCACATAGAATGCTCTGACATGATAATGCAAGTGCTCATAAAAAAATAAATTCTAAACTATACACAAATCTGTGTATAAGCCAATAGATCTAACTATGTACCGTGTAGGACCGGTACTTAAAAATAATAGCCCCACTGCATCTCTCCCCGTGTATGTCGTAAGAGGCGAATAAGGGATAAGGACAAAATGCCGCGCTAAATGGCGAGTGCTAGCCACCTCTCACCTTGGCACGGTCCATCCACCGAGTCATGCAGCAGGTGGGTCTTCGTGCCTTACTTGCTGCTTGATAGTTATCTCGTCCTAATACATTGCTGAACGTGATGTACGGTGTTGTGCTGTAATTTACAAGAGACTTGCAGCACAACACCGATTACTCTGCTTACCCCGATTATCGGGATACAGGGTGTGGTATATCGCGAAACCACGCTCAGTGAGGCGTCATGCCAGCAGATTTGCGGACTGCTCGTAGGCTGTCTAGCCCGTTGATACGACGTTTGAAGACCCATGTTAAAGGATTCAGGAAACACACTCGCAGGAAGACACACCCTAGCGGTGTGACAAAGAAACGATTTTGAGAACCGACGAGTTCTCAAAAGCCCAATGTCAACAACAAAAGGGATGTTGGATGGGAAGGAATAAATACTAATAGGACAGAAATTCCTTATTGCACACAATTTAGGTAAACAATATTTTGCAACGATTGGAACAGACGTGTGGTCAATAGCAGACGAACCAACGGAAGTTATACAAATAGGTAAGTAATTAAAAGACAGAAGTAATAATATCACATAATGCGACGACACATCCAGAACACCAATCTGATACCTAGTTATATTTTTCGATTGCATCATTCATTTTTTCCGGTAATTCTTCGTGTTTAGCAACACCGTCATGCACCTTTCCCAGATTAATTACGAAGTTTTGACCAAATTGAGAGCCATTCATAACCACATCGGGTTATGTCACATCCACAAATGTCGCCGATTTGCGTGTGATACGGCCTACAACATGACACACATTTTCCACTATGTAAGTAAGAATCTATGACTCCACGCTGTCGTTAGTGGAATTGCTGTCATAATTACCAGATAATCATACCACTCGAAACTTGCCTCACGCTCGTCATGCTATAGTTTTAAGCTCCGACAACTAAAGTGGAAGGTCTACAATGTTTGTCAATGTTTAGAGTCTTGCCCACAATATCATGGCACACCTGCAATTCGCCGTGCAGCCTTCTGTCACGAAATAACACATGATTATATTATCAAAAGGGATATAAATATCAAGTCCAGGAAATAAGTATTACAATAATATTTTGAGAGTCATAAACTCCAATAAAGAGACAGGAATGTAATAGTTGAGCTAAAAACGCACACACGTCCAAAGAACATGCAAAGACGGTGACACAATGAATTTACGACTCGAGCACAAAAACCACATTAAGAAAGATATTAAGCGTACAATAAAGCTGCAAGAAATGATAGCACACATTGCCAAACCGCAAGAAGAAAATATGCACACGACCACAGCGCATGCGAGCGAAGTCACAAGAGTAGAATGCAAAGGTTAAACTACTAACGACACGACTGCGCAAGAACGCCTACAATTTTCGATTACGCTCGCACGGTGCATATAAAATTGTGATTATTCGGCGGGCCAATTTTCCTAAGCCAGAACAGAAGCTGCCTGAGAAGGCGAATGATCTTGTTTCGTCACCTGAATCACCTGTGTAGAGCTGTGCCGACTTCGTCCTCAACCTTAATTCGGCGTGCACACTTGCAGCTCAAGAAACGCTCCGTTTTTTGTCGGCCTTATTCGCACACAATACAACAATGGTAGAGGCTTTAGCGTGGAGCACCGGACGATGGCTACTGAATTCGTTTCATGTGAAAGCAGTTTGGACAATTCCATACCAGATTGGAATTTGTACCTGCAATAGTTTATCCTTAGCCCCCAGTCACTTTTGTGGTTCCTCTCACACAGCCGGTTCTGCTGCAGTAAAATTTTTCGAAAACATTTGAATTTCAATTTTGTTGTACGCATGCGAAGATCTTTGCAAAATGCATAGGGAAACTGCTGACCAAAACATCTCTGAACCAATTTTATTAAACAGAGGGTGGTAATAGCTAGTCTCGGTTTGGAAACAATGAACAGTGTCCCCACTCTGGAGGAATTTTTATATTTAGTTAAGTTTAATTTAATCTTTTTTTTATGTGTACGTATTCTTCTTTTATTTTATGTTTTATTAAAGAAATTACTTTGTTCATAGTTGACAACTTTTAAAAAAGGTCATCACCAGGTTATCGTACCGTTAGTCGTGAGAGCATAGAAATAAAACACCTTTAAATCAATGCTTAAGACTAAATGCCTCATGCAAGAATTTGCTGATTATTTTAAAAAAATTCATAAAAGAGCGTGCCCTGAGGAAATACCATTTCTGATTTTTAATCTATGTACTGATGGCAAGAACCAGTAGTGTTAGGTGTTTTAAATTCCATTCAGATTCATAGATATTTTGCCATCTTAGATATAATGTTATTCAAATTAATTTATCGGTATGTTCACACATCTGGTGAGTGTGTTCTATGCTACTTATAACCAGGGGCTCTTCAAGAAGCGTGTTAGAAACTACAACGACCGAAGGCGGACACGTCTTGTCTTGTAGCTGGCATGGGGCCTATCTGAGCGTGGTTTCGCGAGGAGTGGTGTTATTGGCTGTGTCTGAACTTCTTTTGAACTTTTGGCCACTTTTGTGTCGGTTGTCCAAAAAAAAAAAACATTTTGTCACATTTGTCTCAAATACATCACAAATGCCTGTGCAGTTTCAAATGTTTGATATACTCGTGCCTAGAAGTATAACATATAGCCTCCAGATCTATTAGATTCTCATACCTAATATATATATTCGCACGAAGCAGAAAATTATTATCCGCATTTGGCGTAAGAGCGGAGTCAGCTAATGACTGCTGCAGCCGGCCTTGACACTCGCCAGACTATTATATTCCGACTGGCAGAGCAAATTGGACAAAGCACTAGCTCAAGTGCTCTGAGTGAGCGATTTCCCACGAAGAGGCTGATGAGAAAGGTTGATGCTGTTAAACAATTAATTACTTCGCACATCACCATCTCAAACAAAAATCGAATTGGTGTTCTAGTGAACGGTTCCTACACCGTCGACCTTGGATAGGGGAACGGAGTGAAGCACCCGCCAGGTGAGACGACGACAGCAATATATCAAGCGGCGGGTGGCCGAGTGATTTGGGCATCGGCTTCTCATGCGAGAGGTCCGAGGTTCGAATCCGGTCGGCGTGTACCAGTGAGTTTTTTCTGACGAAAAAAATTACGTGCATACCTACACCTGCTGCTTCACCGTTCGGAACCGGTGTAAAACTGTAGGTCCCTTGCCTTACCCCTTACTAGGTGGTAGGCTCAAATTGTAGCCGACTGGGTTGGTACCACCGCACTGAATGTAAGATGGCCACTTAGCAGCAATCCAGGGAAGTCTCCGGTATGGGATCTTCTCGGAGGTGATATTGGCTGGTCGGAGCATGTGCTTAGGCCCCTCCGACTCAGCCACTCATAACGCATTACATTACTGAAGGCCGGGAAGACTAGAGGAAAATTGGACGGGGTATGACCAGCTGTGTACACATAAACGCTGACTTTACACTTGAATTCTAGATTTTATCAAAACTTGGCAACGTGCAACAAAGAGACCCGTATTACTCCCGGTATATAGCCCTCGGACAGATGGACATACGACGACGTGGCTTAGTAATAGGCTTTCGCACGACGAATACGGAACCCTAAATACCACCAAAATATAGATTAGTAGCTTTTACTAAAAATATTAAAATATAGTTAGTACAATATAATATGTAGTTAGTTATGTGCGTTGCACTTTATTAAGAAAGACTTGATTCAAGCGTTGATGGATGAGAGTTTAGCATCAGAATTCCCAAAATAAAAGGAGGATGCTATATTTCTGCGAAATATGTACTCACAGAATGTCAACTCACAGAATTCAAGCGTTCCAAAGGTTAATCACAAATCTAAAGGTTAGGATAATAAATAAAACAAACACAAAACTAAAATTATAGTCCCACCTAACCTAAACCGGGCACCGCTATAATCCGTTAAATCAAACGGTCACATTACTGAACAGATTCGTTAAATGGCGAGTAGATAGTCACAAATTATGGGGCAACCTCGATAATAAAATAATGAACGTCCAACGCGGCATTTTCATAATAACATAATGCTCTGCTATCAGCTCGCTGTCTGCCAGCCTAGCCGTGATAAAGTTATCCGCTGGTTCGCACGGAGCGAAAGGTGCGACTGGCCCTGCGCCTGTGTCGTGTCGACCCGCAGCCTGGCTACAGTCCAGTCCCGGTTTATCCATATAGGCAATGTGGGACTCGATCGCGATCCCACTAATTAGACCAACCAGTTGTACATTGTCTTTATCTTCTGGGTTCGTGACCCCACTAGTCGGTGGTACAGCCAGTCATAAAAACCCAAGTCGTTTCATGGGACTCGTAGTCCCTCCAACTGATGAAATACAGTTATTTATTACGAGAACTTCCTATTGTCCTAGCATAGCCTAGGGATCCCGCTGTCCGTGAGAAAAATAAGTCAAAGTAGTTTTAATTTGATGCTTTCGTTTTCAGTTTACCAAGGTACCTATTAGGTTTATTTTTTATAGGACAAACAATTTTACATTAATTACTTGTTAAAGGCATATGGATAATTGATGATGATGATTTACAACTTAATCAAGAAATAAATCATTCTTATAACTTTACCTTTAAATAGTTTTGTTTAAAAAATTACATACATTCGTTAAAATTTGGTGTTCGTATATGGTTGAAATACTGAAGAATAATATCTAAGGGGAGAGGGGCTCCTAGATTTTCATTACTTGGGGCCTTCCATATGGACTAATCCGGCCACCGAGCATACCTACGGGAGTGGCAACCGTCGAGCGCTAATATATAGGAAAATTAGCCGCGTGTTAGAGCATTTGCACTAACATACAGCGCTGCTGCGGGATCGACCGTCAGTGCGCTCGCGACTTGGGAACGAAGAACACGTATTGTGCACTACGCAAAATGGCGATTTGTGCAGTTCGTGCGTGTCGGAAGAGCTCAAGATCATCAGGAATGACAAAAGATGGCGTAACCTTTCATAATTAGGTCATTTTAATGATAATACAATGCTTAAAGCGTGTAAAATACAAAAATTCCGCGAGGTAGGAGCACGACTGCGCGCCATACTGGGCGCGTACACATGATAGGCAAATTTGACAGACTGGAAAGAAATTTGAAATCAATTATTGTATATGGGTGTTGTTAGTTTTTTTATGGCACTGACATGGATGAATTCAATTTATAATATGTATTGTTATTATTTCTTTAATATTACGTTTTCTATTTTTTATAATTATAAAACAAATATACCTATACAAAACTAATATATTGTATATTATGTATTATTATAATAAGTACTATTATTATCAGTGATAGGAATAGGTAGGACTTATTTACCTAAACTTCGAGGAACAGAGTAAAAAATTGGAGACTACCTTACGACAATATTTTTTTCCGGTTTAAATAATACCTATTCATGGTGTTATAATTTCGCGATTTAAAAAAAGTGGCCGCCATTTTGAACTTTTTAGTAACTGGACAGATTGCTTTCAAAATCGACATCTGGGTGTCAGTGTGGACTCTGAATACGAATCTGTAGTCAAATTTAAAAAAAGTAGCCGCCATTTTGAAATTTTTAGTTACTGGACCGATTGCTTTCAAAATCGATATCTGGGTGTCTATGTAGGCTCTGAATACGAATCCGTTGTCAAAATTTAAAAAAGTGACCGCCATTTTGAACTTTTTAGTTACTGGACCGATTACTTTCAAAATCGATATCTGGGTGTCTGTGTGGGCTCTGAATACGAATCTGTAGTCAAAATAAAAAAAAAGTGGCCGCCATTTTGAACTTTTTAGTTACTGGACCGATTGCATTCCAAATCGATATCTGGGTGTATGTGTGGGCTCTGAATACGAATCTGTAGTAAAAATTAAAAAAAAGTGGCCGCCATTTTGAACTTTTTAGTTACTGGACCGATTGCTTTCAAAATCGATATCTCGGTGTCTGTGTGGGCTCTGAATACTAATCTGTAGTCAAAATTAAAAAAAAGTGGCCGCCATTTTGAACTTTTCAGTTACTGGACCGATTGCATTCAAAATCGATATCTGGGTGTATGTGTGGGCTCTGAATACGAATCTGTAGTAAAAATTTAAAAAAAGTGGCCGCCATTTTGAACTTTTTAGTTACTGGACCGATTGCTTTCAAAATCGATATCTGGGTGTCTGTGTGGGCTCTGAATACGATGCCGTTGTCAAAATTTAAAAAAGTGGCCGCCATTTTGAACTTTTTAGTTACTGGACCGATTGCTTTCAAAATCGATATCATATTTTTTATGTTAACTACATATTGTTATTCAGAGCCCACACAGACATGTAGATATGGGTTTCGAAAGTAATCAGTCCAGTAACTAAAAAGTTCAAAATGGCGGCCACTTTTTTTTAATTTTGACAACGGATTCGTATTCAGAGCCCACACAGACACCCAGATATCGATTTTGAAAGCAATCGGCCCAGTAACTAATAAGTTCAAAATGGCGGCCACTTTTTTTAAATTTTGACAACGGATTCGTATTCAGAGCCCACACAGACACCCAGATATCCATTTTGAAAGCAATCGGTCCAGTAACTAAAAAGTTCAAAATGGCGGCCACTTTTTTTAATTTTTTTCTACAGATTCGTATTCAGAGCCCACACATACAGCCAGATATCGATTTTGAAAGCAATCGGTCCAGTAACTAAAAAGTTCAAAATGGCGGCCACTTTTTTTAAATTTTGACAACGGATTCGTATTCAGAGCCCACATAGACACCCAGATATCGATTTTGAAAGCAATCGGTCCAGTAACTAAAAAGTTCAAAATGGCGGCCACTTTTTTTAAATGTTTACTACAGATTCGTATTCAGAGCCCACACATACACCCAGATATCGATTTTGAAAGCAATCGGTCCAGTAACTAAAAAGTTCAAAATGGCGGCCATTTTTTTTTAATTTTGACAACGGATTCGTATTCAGAGCCCACATAGACACCCAGATATCGATTTTGAAAGCAATCGGTCCAGTAACTAAAAAGTTCAAAATGGCGGCCACTTTTTTTAAATGTTTACTACAGATTCGTATTCAGAGCCCACACATACACCCAGATATCGATTTTGAAAGCAATCGGTCCAGTAACTAAAAAGTTCAAAAGGGCGGTCACTTTTTAAATTTTGACAACGGATTCGTATTCAGAGCCTACATAGACACCCAGATATCGATTTTGAAAGAAATCGGCCCAGTAACTAAAAAGTTCAAAATGGCGGCCACTTCTTTTTTATTTTGACTACAGATTCGTATTCTGAGTCCACACAGACGCCTAGATATCGATTTTGAAAGCAATCGGTCCAGTAACTAAAAGGTTCAAAATGGCGGCTACTTTTTTTAAATTTTGACTATAGATTCGTATCCAGAGTCCACACAGACGCCCATATATCGATTTTGAAAGAAATCGGTCCAGTAACTAAAAAGTTCAAAATGGCGGCCACTTTTTTAAATTTTTACTTCAGATTCGTATTCTGAGTCCACACTGACACCCAGATATCGATTTTGAAAGCAATCGGTCCAGTAACTAAAAAGTTCAAAATGGTGGCCACTTTTTTCAAATCGCGAAATTAAAACACCATGAATATTATTAAACCGGAAAAAAATATTGTCTTAAGGAAGTCTCCAATCTTTTACTCTGTTCCTCGAAATTTAGGTAAATAAGCCCTACTTATTCCTATCACTGATTATTAGTACAACTTTTCAAAAATATTAAAACAACAGTCTTGTTTAATTTTTCAATATTTTTTTTGGATTCAAACAATAATATTCGTTCAGTAAAAACTATTTGAAATAATATTACAAATAACAATTTCAAAATTCACAAATATACCGCACCATCATTGTCCGTCAGACTGGCATTCGTAGTGATCCCGTCAAGTTGCCGTCAAGCAAGGCTTCCGATTGGTCGGACGGTCGGCTCTTACTACCAGATACCCGAGCCAAGCCAGCGATAACAAACCTGTCGCTCGCCTTGCTCGCTCTGTCTCTCTCCATATCGCGGGGCGCGATATGGGTAACGGAGATAGACAAGTCACGTCATAAAAGATTAAATTGCGATTTCGATTTTCGTAGTAGTAGGGATTTTTGGCTAGCCGTGCTCCGATACAAACGCAGTAGCGTTGCGTCTCCCGTAGGTATTCTCCTTGAATCCGGCCCTGCTCCAGTCCAGTGATGTAAGCGATTCGAGCAATCGCTAACTAACTGAAATCTGGTCAGTTATGCCGAGCGACGACAGCAGAACAAATCTTATATCTGAGAACAAGGAAATGTCTATTTGTGATGTCAGCCTCGATAGCTTCGGTGGTGCTAGAATCTGAATTTGAGCCTCGTACATAATCATGTTCTTGTGGGCGGTAGCATGAATTATAATGTTTTTATGTAAACTAACATGCCAGCTGTGCCGAGAGACCAATGGTACAGTCGATAGAGTCAAAATCACATCTCCTCGCAAAACCACTCTCATTTATTTATTTTATTTATTTATTTAAATGTTTAAGAGCTCACAGGAGCTGTACATTCACTCTTTACATAAATTTAATTAAAGTGTTATAATAACTATACAAACACATGATTACATACCTTATTACATACATTCATTTTAAAAATTTTAACAATATAATTAATTAAACATTTCTTTCATTCTTAATACTTAATACAAACTATAATTACAATTAACAACTACAAATTACAATTAAAATTATTAAAAAATTCTTCTAAATTATAAAAAGGCCGACTGAGTAAATACATTTTCAATTCTTTTTGAAATTCTACAATTGTGTTGCAATTCTTAATATTATCATTTAAATTATTATATAATTTGATCGGTAAATAATTCGGTGAATTTTTGAACAGCGCACATTTAGGACCTGGTGGCCGAATATTATCTTTATTTCGCAAGTTATATCCAAACTCTCTAACAGTGTCGAATTGATCTTTGTTTTTATAAACTCCAATGCAAGTTACATATATATACAGTGATATAATAGTCATTATTTTTAAATTAACAAATAAAGGTCGACAAGTATCATCATATTTTGCATTAGAAATAACTCTTATTGCTTTTTTTTGTAATTTTAGAATGCTACGTTTTACATTGGCGTTATTGCCCCAGACTTCAAGTCCATACCGAAGAATGGATTCAATATAACTGAAGTATACTGTTCTAAGTGTGCTTTGATTAATGTCGTGTCTAATGGATCTAATTGCGTAGCAAGCTCTCGATAATTTATTCTCAATTTTTTCTATTTGTGCATGAAAAGACATTAATGAATCAAATGTTATACCTAGAAAATCAACAGTTTCACATCTAAGTAGTTCTAAATTATTAGTGTCTGGTTCTACATATAGTTTAGATTTTTTAAAAATAATATATTTTGACTTGTTCTTATTCAGCATTAAATTATTACATGTGAACCATCTTCCAAGTTCTTTTATACATAATTCTAGTTTATCAGTTAATGTATCTTTGTCATTTGAGACAACAATACCGCTCGTATCATCTGCAAATAGGTATACATCATTAGACATATTATTTGGCAAATCATTAATAAATATTAAAAATAATAGTGGTCCCAGGACAGAACCCTGTGGCACACCAATTGTTACGTCTAGTACTTTCGACTTTGCTACTGTACTTTCATTTTTATCATTTATATAGGAAATTTCGACATACTGCTTTCTGTTACTTAGGTAATCCTTAAATAATTGTAATTGTACCCCTCTTATTCCATAATATTCTAATTTGTGAATAAGTTTGCTATGGTTTACACAATCGAACGCCTTGCTTAAATCACAAAAGACACCTGCGCAGTGTTAGTGGTAGATTTCATGCCAGCAGATTTGCGGACTGTTGCTAGGCTGTCTAGCCCGTTAAAACAACGTTTGAAGACAGCCAGGTTAAAGCATTCGGGAAACACACTCACCTTAAGACAGTTCCACACGCTAGCGGTGCGACAAAGAAACGATTTAGAGAACCGATCGGTTCTCAAAAGCCCAATGTCAACTACAAAAGGGTGCTGAGTCTCTCAGCAACGAGTCGTCCAGAGATAGCACTGGTGGCAGGGAATAAGGGATACTAGTTCCAAAAAGCAGCGTACGTGATAGTATCTGTAAAACAGACTAAGCAAAATTACAAATAGTCTACATGACTCAGAGACTCCAGACCATCCATATAAGTTAATTTTCGACGTATCTAGAAGTAGGTTACATAGGGATGAAATTATACAATGAACAATAAACAACAAGAGTGAACAGACTGAATTGGTTTTCATAACTGTTGGCGAGCCCAAGTGAGAGGCATTTAGTAATTGTGTTGGATTTCGTTGAGCGTTCTCTACCACTTAGGCACTCGGGGCCTTAAGTGATAGGGAAGATGAGTACAATGGGGCTGATATGAACAAATCAACAATTAAAAGCCCTTAAAATATGTTTTTTTAAAAAGGCCGCGTTAAGCATTCATTGACCGTTTTAAAAATATAATCTAACTGAGAACTACACTGGCCACGTCAGTCACGAGACAAGGTATGTAAAGAGCTTGTGTTCAGTCGGAGTAGTTTGCAATTTGTGACTACAACACACGTAAGATTGCTAATGGCCGTCGGTGGCGTTTCCCTTCAAAGCGCTCTGTTACCGTATCTCGACTCGAGCGGACGGAACTGTGACAAAACAACACACTA
Source organism: Nematopogon swammerdamellus (assembly GCA_946902875.1). NCBI lineage: Eukaryota > Metazoa > Arthropoda > Insecta > Lepidoptera > Adelidae > Nematopogon > Nematopogon swammerdamellus. The sequence goes on from OX336335.1 coordinate 29,312,586, forward strand.
ATGGTTAGTAAAAGGCGGAGTAGGTATGACGGTCACAGAAATATCATCGTGTGGGGCCGGTGCTTGAAAATAATAGCCTCACTGCATCTCTCCTGAGCACCTGCAGCACAACTCCGATTACTCTGCTTACCCCGATTGTCAGGATACAGCGTGTGGTATGTATGTATGTAGGGGATTACTTGCAAGAGTTGTTTAACGCGATCCCGCCGTCCCCTTTCCACCTCCGCACCACGCGCACTGGGCAGGGATTGCATCCCTACACGCTGGTATTACTGCGGATGCGTACCAATAGGTTCTGCTGATCTTTCATCTACAGAACCGGTAAACTCTGGAACGCTCTCCCTGCTCATATATTTCCCCCCCAAGTACAGTCTCGGATCCTTCAAGAGTGGCGTGAATGGGCACCTGTCGGACCGGCAATCCGGCATGACATCGCAACTCGCATACGACCGAATGTTCATGGGCGTCCTTACCCAACAAACTAATTGGTGCTAACGGCAGGTTGTTATAGATCTTAAAGTGGTATATTGGATTAATATAACTCAAGGTTTTTAGCGTCACTACTCTAGAGCTCTTGTCCCCTTATAGCACTTACTAACGCTATTGTAAAGTCACTAAAGAACCTTAACCTGTATAAGAATGAGCCTCTTTCAGGGTTACAAGACAGCTAGAGCACGCTATAACACCAAGTGTTAACACCAATATACCACTTCAGCCTCTCAAAATAACTATTAAACAGCTCTTATAACGCCTGTCTTAACACCATAATGTTAGTTGGGTAGACACCGTATGGGTTGCTAGGCGCCATAGGTTCTTTAAAAAAAATCTTTGATGTTATACTATTTTCTCATGGCTTCCGATGGTGGTAGTAGCTTGCTGGCTGCTAATTGAGAAGTGAGTAACGAAGACTCCGGCCGTGTTGCTTCGTCAGAGCGTGAAGGTCGGTGTTTGCTTGTAACTTTGCTCGCTCTGTGACCAGGGAAGTCTCTTCGCTTGTCGCTCATTACTGCTTTGTTGGAACGCTCCATGGTTCGCTACGCGTAACATCAGCTCATAGAATCTTGTCTCTGTCGGAACTACGTGCGCGCTGCTGATTCCATTTTAATCGCTTCGGCTACACTGAACTGTAGGACAACAAACTATTTTCGCCATCGATGAATCATAAGTGTACTTTTTTTTTATTTTATGGAAACTGACACGATTGGCTACATCACCTACTACATCCGTGACATCAGCCCATAACACCTTGGTGAACTAGGTGATTCCCTTCGGTTGTGCCGGCTACACTAAACTGAACGGAAAACACGAACTATATACATTGCCGTTTCAACGGACCGGTGTACATATCCGGGTGGCAACGCTACCACCTAGTAAGGTAAGAAGGGAAGGGACCTACAGTTTTAAGTGGAACTGTACCGTATAACGAACTATTTTCGCAATCAATGAATCGTAAATTTATCTGCTTGTTACAGTAGAATGATTGAAATTAGCGACATTCTAGAAACATTGAATGACTAACAATTGACGAACAAGTTTGTGCCCCCGAGGATAATTTACGTAGGTCTAGAATGACAGGTATTTGGTGTTAATGATTACTGCATTAAGGCGCTAATACATGATTTAACATTTTAGGAGGTACTATTTTTTATTTCACCGACAACTCATGCTAATTGTTAAAGTGAAAATTGTTAGAAATGTAATTTTTTTTCCAAATATCAACATTTTGAATTTTTTCGACACCTTGTAAGAAGAAAATTACATAAAATTTCTGAAAATACCTTTCACGACAAAAGTAGGTGGTTTCGCGAGGAGAGGTGATTTTGGCTCTGTCGACTGCACCATTGGTCTCTCAGCACAGCCACACATGCTGGTTTAAATAAAAAAAAAGGGTACTTCAGTTTCAGGGGTAGAATCAGTCACCCATGCCGGATGAAATAAAAAAATAAATATAAAAACTGTATGTCACACGTCAGACAAAGAGGCCAAGTGCGAGACGAACTCGCCCGGACAGGGTTCCGTGTCATTCCGTTTTCAGTGAGAACTTTAAGACTTGAAATTTTCGTTTAGATTTTCCTGTAAACTATAAGAGAGGCTCTATATTCCCTATATTTTTTACCCACTCACTTTTTTCGGAGATAAGTGGGAGTTCCATTTTTTTCCTCTTTTGAGGTAGGCACAGAACCCTAAAAACCCAAAAACTAAGCCGTTAATAAAAGATAAAGAAACAGTAAATGTAGACATGCAAGTCAAGGTGTATACAGCAAGTAATATAAGGAAGTAAGTAAAAATGCATTCATACGAAACTACTTCACGTATATATTGTTACATCATATCAAACTAATAATTCAGAACCATGAGAGCGAGACATTAAACAAAAGAGCTCAATACGCACGTACCTACGTGAATATTAAGTTTCATGTAACTAAAAATGTGGGGCAAATTGACCAATTATGTTCGAGCGTGGAGTCGCGAACGTGTCCCGTGAATTGGTTGCAGCGCGCGCGCATGAGGAATTATATGGCGCGGAAGCATTGAAACCGAAAGTGGGGTGGAGGTGGGACGGAGACACGTGGCTGTTAGACACGAACAGTCTAGAGAGAGAGGAGAACGAAGCAGATAATTATGCAGGAAAAGATAGAATTTAAATTCCACAGTCTTGTAAAGCCGCCGGTTCGACTCAACTTCCGACTTCAGCTAAGGAGGCAGACACTAATGATAATGTTAGAAGTAAACAATCTTAGTATAGGACGAGACAATGATCATTTGAATAATGAAGAAAACCCTTCTCTTAGCATGCCATTATAATATACAGTACCCACTCAGTACACCGAGGGGAATTTTGGGAAAATCATGCAGAAAGCGAAAATATAAAAACCAAACAATGGCGACTCGACTCAACTTCCGACTTCAGCTAAGGAGGCAGACACTAATGATAATGTTAGAAGTAAACAATCTTAGTAAAGAACGGGACAATGATGATTTGAATAATACAGAAAACCCTTCTCTTAGCATGTCATTATAATATCCAGTACCCACCCAGTAAACCAAGGAGAATTTTGAGAAAAGCATGCATTAAGCGAAAAATAGAGAACCCAAAAACTGGCGATGATTCACGAATCACACGCTTTGATTTTGATAATGTGCGTATGTCCGTATGTATATACACTTAATTGAACACCAATTCGTACAAAATAGGTACAATAGAGCTTAATGCCGTGATGCATTATATTCTAACCAACCTTTGGGATGTGGAAGATGGACATGGAGATGAATGGGTTTAGACACTAGACAATTTTTAGAGTTCCGTACCTTGCGAAACCGTAAGCCTTATTTTTTATGTAAACCAGCATGGGTGGCTGTGCCGAGAGACCAATGGTGCAGTCGACAGAGCCAAAATCACCTCTCCTCGCGAAACCACGCTCAGTTAGGTGCAATGCCAGCAGATTTGCGGACTGTTGCTAGGCTGTCTAGCCCGTTAATACGACGCTTGAAGACACCCAGGTTAAAGGATTCAGGAAATACGCTCGCCGGAAGACAGTTCCACACTCTAGCGGTGAGACAAAGAAACGATTTAGAGAATCGATTGGTTCTCAAAAGCCCAATTTCAACAACAAAAGCCTGCGCAGTCTGTATCCTACCTTTAAAGGGTTGTAGATATATAAGATTATAGTGCAAACTCTAAAGTACTGCAAAGGTGTTGAACGGGCTCCCAGGGAATATCTTTCCCCACTCTTACAATCCACGGATCTTCAAATAGCCTTTCCCCAGCAACATTAGTCCACCTCCAAGCCGGACTGGCACCTCCTCGGCGGTGAAATTGGCTGCGCCTGAGGTTGCGACCTCGGGCAGAGCAACCCAGTTCGGTAGCATTAAAAAAAAACAAAGAAAAAACAAATAATAAAAACCGGGTAACCTATACATGAAAAATTAAGTATTCTTCCTTTATTAACACATATTCTTAAAACTAATTTTGTACATATTCAAAACCTAACATAAAAAACATATACAAAATTAACCTTAAAAAAATGGATTATTATTATCATCTATATCCAAGATACATCAAATAACGTTCTTTTGTCAAATTGTCAATGCTCCCATTTCCAACCAGATGCTCTAAAATCACCTGTTTCCATTACGTCAGCTGGTTTAGTAATCTATTTCCGAGGAATTGCCCCAAGAACAGTGTCGCCGGTGAATTCTAGCGATCAGATAACGTCGTCGACACGGCTGCTGCCGGTCGGAGCGATATCGTGAGCAGATACGCGCGCAACTATTGCGCGGACCGCAATGCTCACAGCGCAGGACACTGTCGCGGCGTTATATAACTGTAGCGTGAGAAATTTGAAGTAAACTGCGGTATAATGTAAGATCGTAAAATTTGGAGGAATTCGGTCGCGCGGATGTGACGGCGTCGACGGAGCGAAGCGAACGTTCGGACGATCTAGTGAAATAAACGATCTTGATCAATTTCCAGATTCACGAACTAACGCCTCACGATTTGTTTTTACTTTCGAGTAAGGAGAAAGGAAGTATTGTGTTTTTTTATGTAAACCAGTATGGGTGGCTGTTCCGAGAGACCAATGGTGCAGTCGACAGAGCCAAAATCACGTCTCCTCGCGAAACCACACTCAGTCAGGTGCCATGCCAGCAGATTTGCGGACTGTTGCTAGGCTGTCTAGCCCGTTAATACGACGCATGAAGACACCCAGGTTAAAGGATTCAGGAAATACTCTCGCCGGAAGACAGTTCCACACTCTAGCGGTGCGACAGAGAAACGATTTAGAGAACCGATGGGTTCTCAAAAGCCCAATGTCAACAACAAAAGGGTGCTGAGTCTCTCTGCGACGAGTCATGCGGAGATAGGACGGGTGGCAGGGAGGGATGCTAGTTCCACAGAGCAGCGTCCGTGATAGTATCTGTAAAACAGACTAAGCGAACCCACAAACTGTTTGTTTGAGAGAACATGCCACAAAGTAGAATAGAAGATTTATTAGAAACTATGAACAAAATATATTAGTTATAAAATCAGGAAAGTAACATAATTAATTAATAACAAAATAATATACCTAATACAAAACAACAGAAAATATACTTAAAATAAAATAAATTTAACTAAATTAACATAATTAAACTTTTATTATATTTTACTTGCTTTAAGTAAAATACTTCAAGTAAAATATTTCGTCCAACTCGGTCGACTCCGCCACAGTCCCCAATACACTGGCAGCGTTGCCCCTTTGAATCGCTAGCCCTGTTCGCTGGAAAGAAGAAGAAGAAAGACTTGGCGCGTCGTCGGTCACCAGACTTATCGATAAGGAGCTTTCGTAGGTAGTTTCTGAAAATCCTTGCGTCGGGTGACCATACGCCAAGTGTTTACAACAGCAAAAGCCAGGAATTCTAAGTGGCATTTTTTTATTTTCATGTTTTGTGCACCTAGAGCCGCGGAGCCGGCCGAATTGGACGAGTCCATACTAAATTGCGTCGCGTCCCATACTAAAGCCTTCCCCCGGCTCCACGGGACTAAGGTCATGCCGTCAAGCCTATTTCCGTCGTCCCGACACAGGCCTGGTGGCTCCAGCAGACTGGGAAAGTCCGCTGTGGCTAGGGCCCTCTTTATAAGCAGATTGATGTTGATTTATTTATATATTATGTAAGTGTGAAGAAGCGTTGATTTTTTTTTTATTATTTGTTATATCCGCCGTAATAACACATATTCTGTAAAAATTTCAACCAGCTAGCTATTCCGGTTCCAAGGATCAGCGGTAGGACAGACAGATAGACGACGGACAAGCGTAGGCTTAGTAATAGTACATATAAAACGGAAAAATTATCGTTATAGAAAATATTGCATTCAATAAATTAAATACTTATTACCTAACCGAGACATTCAGTAAATAAAATGTATATTAATTTAAATAAAGTGAATTTATTGAAAATGCAGAATTTAAACGAAATCTCTATATTGTGACAGATTTTATAGTAGTGAATGATTAATTTATTCATTTCATATTATCTCTCTCGTATTTTACAACCGCTTGTTGGGCAATTTGCTAACAGCTCTAAAAACGGAACAGCCAAAGGCAACAGCCATAAAACATATTTTACGTTTATTAACGACAAGGAATTATCAATTTCAATATAGGCGCCCCCGCTGCCTTTATAATCAGTCGTCCGGTCTGACAATCAATATATTTGGCCAGCAACTAGGCTGGCCAGACTTTCAATTTTATTCTGGACATTTAGCACATCGTGAGCGATTTATCTTTGTAAATGTTGTCGTTTTTAGGGTTCCGTCCGTATCCATGCGGAAGCCTATTACTAAGCCTGCAACGTCTGTCTGTCCGTCTGTCTGTCCGTATACGATGTTCCAGGCATGTTGGGCGATGGCTGATATGGATAGGGGCAGGAGGGATGAGGGATTCCAATTCCTCAGAGCAACAGTCATAGACCATCGATTTCATAGATTAAGACTGCTGCTCTGAGGAATTGGATTCTCAATACCAATCTAAGGGAACCAATAGTTCACCTATAGCACAATGACTCAAAACCTTGGAGGAAAGAAGCTATTTTTAAATTATGTATAATACTAATTACTATAATATTATAATAATTATTTCTACATTTGTAGTCTAATTTATCGTCTATTGTCAAACTTAATTGTCCAATTTTTTTTTCCAAATGATTAACTTTGAAAATAAAAGTTCATTCTATTCGCACCCATTCCGAGAATTCGCCTCTATGCAAACGCTCATTATTTTCGGCGAGTCATTTGTCAACAACACTCGCCGAACAGAGTATTAGCTAGCGCTGAATTGATTCGAAAGAAGGTAGTTATTGCTGAATCAGTCTGTTTAATATCCGCCCAAACTATTCGAACTATTGGCTGGATTATATACCATTAGAACAAGGTAAATGTAAACACGGATGGACGAGCAGGCGGAAGCGTTTGCACTCGACCATTTTCACTTCTCTCGAGCAAGCGTCGAAGTGTCGGAGACGCAGTAAAAATGCAATTTCTCCGACCAAGCATTCCGGTTAAGAGCTGCAATTTTACGGAACGTGTCGGCCATTTACCGGTATCGACTGACATCGAACGGACATTACTGAGATCGTTGCAAGGCTAACCTGACCAGACATTTTCGGCTCTAAAGCGGGACATTTTTAGGTTCCCTTCGCAAAATTCGAATTCGACCCTTATTCCTCTGATGTCTGTATGTCTGTCTGTCCGTCATAAGCAGATAATATGTCTTTGAAAAGTTTTGGGGAATACGAGGATTTTTTTTTTAATTCGATTTAATTTAGATTGAGATTTGTAATGTTTGTTGTAACCGATACACTTTAAGTTTTTTTTTGTCTAATCCGGTATGCTCCGACCAGCCAATATCACCTCCGAGAAGGTAGGTGCCATACCGGAGACTACCCTTTGTATTGCTGGCTATACTGGACTAGAGGAGAACACAATCGAGGCTGCTATGCGGCCATCTTACATCCAGTACAGTGGTACCAACCCAGTCGGCTACAATTTGAACCTACCACCTAGTAAGGGGCAAAGGAAGGGCCTATAGTTTTTCACCGGTTCCGAACGGTGAAGCATCAGGTGTAGGTATTCACGCAAATTGTTTCGCCAGAAAAAACTCATTGGTACACGCCGACCGGATTTGAACCTCGGACAGCTCGCATGAGAGACCAGACCACTCGGCCACCCGCCGCGTCCTCCAAATCACGGTCATGTGATTTGGAGGACAGCTGCCGGACCCTAAAATCGGGAATATACCGCCGGAAACGAGACGTATGGTCACATTATGCAATGCTCTATTCTAGAGGGAAATGCATGAATCTTCGCGTGTTCTTGGAAAACGTGTACAAACATCGGATTATGTAAATGCTGGAAATTATACCGTAATTGAATTATTATTGTATTACGAATGGATTCTTCATATTTCTTTAGTTAGATTTTACTCGGTAAGCACTGGGTTTGTACCAATTTAGTTTAAAATTTTGCTATTCGCCTGTGTCGAACGGCGAAAATATGGAACGGTTTTCCGGTCAGTGTGTTCCCACCACTTATAACTTGGGAATCTTCAAATCAAATCAAAATATACTTTATTGTACACCATAAAAAGGAACACAATATTCTTTACAAACTAACCTTTGGGATGTGGAGAAGCTGATAGGGCGGACAATGCAGTGCAAGAGAGAAGCGTGAAAAATAAAACTATTAAATAAATGGACACAAACAATAGGTACATAGATACATACGTAAAATAAATACTATAAGGTACGTACATATTATATTTATGCATAAACTACATATATGTACCCGTATATTTTATAATATAAAACCAACTGAATAGAAGTTACAAGAACGTACATACATATCACACACGCTGAATCCCGACAATCGGGGTAAGCAGAGTAATCGGTGTTGTGCTGCAAGAACTCTGGTAAATTACAGCACAACACCGACCACCACGTTTCGCAAAGTATTCGGACAAGATTCAATCGATCAAGCAGCAAGTAAGGCACGAAGACCCACCTGCTGCATGACTCGGTGGAAGTACCATGCCAAGGTGAGAGGTGGCGAGCCCGTCGCCCTTTAGCACAGCATCTTGTCCTTATCCCTTAGTCGCCTTTTACGACATGCACGGGGAGAGATGCAGCGGGGCTATTCTTTTTAAGTACCGGGCCCACACGGTACAAGAACGTAAATAAGTGAAATTTATGTTACTCGTCGCCATCAGAATCAAATAGAAACAATCTTCAAAAGGCGTTTCAATAAATTAGACGACAACCTTTTTGTCCGCCTCATAGCCGGCATGGCGCCTCTCTGGGCGTGGTTTCGCGAGGAATGGTGTTATTGGCTGTGTCTGATCTTCCGTTGAAATATTGGGCAGACACCCGGGCCGTCTATAAAAAAAATACTTCGATGAATAAATTCATAGAGACGAGGTTAGAGTATTAAATTTGAAGCACGAAGGTCTTACCAAAATTGTCATACTCCCTACCCTACGTCGTCAGTTTGTATGTCGCTGGTATTGGCAGAATGTTTATGTTAATTATTTTGTGTGAAGCCGCCTATTTGAGTTGATGTTTTCAACGAAGCAAAAATATGACAAAACTGTATGTGAAAAAATTTATTCAATATAGTATAAAGCAAGTAAAGCACGAAGCCCCAGCTTCTGCGCATCTGCATGACTCGGTGGAAAGACTGTGCCGAGGTGAGAATTGGCTAGTCTGTTGCAGTTTAACACGGCATCTTGTCCTTATCGCTTAGTCGCCTTTTATTACTTGCACGAGGAGAGATGCAGTGGGGCCGGCCCCACGCGGTAAACTTCAAACATCAATATCTCGATTTGCTAGTAGTATTGTTGGTTGATGGTTTTCTTCATAGCTACTCAGGTTGTACCTATCTATCATTTCATTATGGTTTGCGATTTTGCGAATCGAATATAATATAAGAAAGATGTAATCCCACGCGCGATATGCGATATTCTATAGTATCGGTTGCATAATACCAATAGTCTAGACACCTAATGTGAGCATAGATATCAAAACATTATGGCTAGATAAGTTAGACGGTATGTATGAACAGGGTGTCGCCAACACTCATGTGAATAAATACTTAACAACAATGTGTACTTCGCAACCACTTATCGATCGCATGTCGTCATTTGCAGCCAATGAGATCGCGTAAATATGTCGACATCATTCTACCTTAAGGTCAGTTTTGACAGTTTTGGCGAAGCGTGAAAAACCGCACTGTGAGTGTGGCGGTGCTTGCGTGGGGCGCGAGCGGAAGAGGGGAAGCAAGTGTGAAGCGGGAGGCGCGCGCGTAATACGCGTGTATTGACGTCGGCGGCTGGCGATCGACTAAACCCAGTTGCGGCTCGCTGGCTTCAACTTGGTGGAATACTCTGTCCGAGTGAGCTCTACTCTACTAAGAAGTACAATATCTTGATGGCTGTGGGCGCCTATTTTGGTCATATCCTAATCTGAGTTCTAAATGCGGACACGGAACAGCTATGAACAACACATTTGCTTAGGCATTATGAAATCGAAAGTTAGATCAATAAATCAATAACAACCTCTCAACAAATGCAAACAGAAGAACTGTCTAGGGTTTTATTTTCCACATCCGTACCACGCGCAGGGATTGCCCATTACCCATAAAAAAAAAACAAAGAACATAGGGTTCAGTCAAGTTCTTAGTAAAATTTTAGTTTATGCATATAAACAATTTGAATTATCAAATTCAGCAGAATTTTTATTTTCTGGTACCACTGATTTTCTGCTAGTCCAGTATAGAAAGGCATCAATAGGGTGGTCTTCCGTATGGCACCTACTCGGCGTTGATATTGGCTGGTCCGAGCATGTGCTCTTGCCTTTCTAACTGAGGCACCCATACCGGGTTATATAAAACAATTCTGGGGGTAGGAGACGTTTCACACTTCTGCCGCTGCTCTTTAAACGTGGAATCACGGTGGCACTTAGAGAATGAATTTATGTATGTACTCTTAATAAACTATTTATGTTAAAAAATTAAAAAATCTGGTTGTCATGGTTAGGTACTCTTGAAACGAATTGAAAAAAATGGTCTAACTTTGAAGACCCTCTGTGCCTGAAAATAATAATAAGTCTTATTATTTTATCTATTTATTTACACATTTTTTTATATTAATTTTGCATATTTACAATCTTAAAATCTAAAATTAATACAAACACAAATGGAGTTTCCACCACCGGCGGCGGGGCGAACCCAAGCTACCGATGGTCGGGCCCTAGGGAGAGAAACCTCGGAACGATGCGTGCAGTGTCGAGCAGGGCTGCCTTCTGGATCTGGCCCTTGACCCAACCACTCAGCGAGAACCTCTCAAGGTGATCGTCGAGGCTCTTCGTTATCAGCCCGTGCGCCGAAACAACTATGGACACAACGATCGTCGAGTCGACGGGCCATGTTATTTATAATATTGCTGTATTTGCGCCAAAACTCTAATTTAATGTTTCCTTCTTCTTCTGACGTTCTACCTGTCAACATGACAGACGACTAAAGTCTTATACGATCGTAAAGGTATTCTGATATCAGAGTGACGCTTCTCCGAACGAAGTCAGTGATGCAAGACGAGACGAAGTATTGTCTTCTTATTCACAAGAAATGCAAAAGATAGTGAAAGCGGTGTCGGTGAACATCGAGAGGGTCGAATTTTTTTTTTATATTCTAAATAGTGTAGAATCATTTACAGAAAATTTTTACAAATGCGCGGCGGCGGCGGCGCGACGTGCTTCTTCGATCCAACTAAGCGTCAAATTACACTTGACGAAAACATAAATTTTAAAAATTAATATGTCGACCACTAGACAATTTATCGAAAAACAAAACTTCATTTTCTTTTTTGTCTCGGAAAAAACATGAGGACTGCGCTGGAAATTAGTGTACAGGCCTTTACAACACCTTGTATTTGAGACTACGAACATTGACAAATGGATAGCAAATTCAACATACTAGACTTAATTTTGTAAGCCTCGGTAGCTCAGTGGTGCGGTCGGTCGACTGTCGGTCGTGATCACAACTTGGGCGCGATCAGCACTTGGATGAGTGACCGCTCGACCGTTGTAGGCTGACCGTGGTTCGGATTCCACGTAAAACTGTAGTTCCCTTTCCTTCTTACCTTACTTACTTATCCGCCCGGGTTGATACCACCACTCTGAATGAAATGACGGTCATTGGTACACGCCGACCGGATTCGAACCTCGGACCTCTCGCATGAGAAGCCGATGCCCAAACCATTCGGCCACCCGCCACTTAAAAAAAAAACGGAATTTCGATTTGACTGATGAGGATATTTTTCTTCTAATAATGAATACTTTCTATTCCTGAAGTTTCTGAAGCCTATCCTGAAACACCCATAATAATTAAATATTCAGTTGCAAAATTAATAATACCAATTTAAAGAGCTTAACCGTTCTATCTGCCACTTGCTACGGCGACAGTTATTACGCAAATAAAGCTATACCCTAGAGTTAAAATCTCCGTAAGCAGATTACGGAAGTTCAAATAAGATTACATCTAATTACCACACAGAAAAAAGACCGATGTACAAAAAGAGTAACCGATTCGAGAATCAATTTCACTTTCTCTCGTCTCGACTCTCCGCTAGCGAGCCCACGCGAGTCGTCGCCAAAAGTACAAATAAAAATCTGTCAAGTGCGAGTTTTACTCGCGCACGGAGGTTTCCGTATCCGTCCGCTATCAATAATATCCGCCTATCTTTTGTCTTTCAACAATGCATTGTATAAAAGCCTGTGGCGCCATCTATTATTCCGTAGCGTGACTAATCGATTTTTCGGAAGTTTGTTGTATGAGAGCCCCCCTTAATTTTTAACATTTTCTTTTTTTTTTATATTTGTTATATTCGCCATAGTAACACATATTCTGTGAAAATTTGAACGGGCTACCTATTACGGCTTCCGTACGGGATACGGAAACCTAATAATAAACCGACTATGAAAAACGAACGAAACGTGGAAATTCTAACTATTCTAAATCCCTATTTTATAAAATTATTTTTAGCTGGCAAGAATATTTAAAGTGGGAAGGGTGGGAAGCCAAAGGGTTTAACTAACCAATTAAAGAAAGAATAAAGAATAATGGCCAATCTCGGGGTAAGCAGAGTAATCGCTTTTGTGCTGCAATAACTATAGTAAATTACAGCACAATACCGATCACCACGTTTCGCAAAGTATTCGAACAAAATCCAATCGATCAAGCAGCAAGTAAGGCACGAAGGCCCACCTGCTGCACCTGATTTTTTTTTTAATCCGGTATGAGTTGCTGAGTGCCAAAGCACATGCTCCGACCAGCCATTATCACCTCCGAGATGGTTGGTGCCATACCGGAGACTTGCCGGAGACTTCCCTGGATTGCTGGCTATACTGGACTAGAGGAGAACACAACCGAGCTTGCTATGCGGCCATCTTACATCCAGTACTGTGGTATCAACCCAGTCGGCTACAATTTGAGCCTACCACCTATTAAGGGGCAAGGGAAAGGACCTACAGTTTTACAACGGTTCCGAACGGTGAAGCAGCAGGTGTAATTCTTTTCGTCAGAAAAAAACTCATTGGTACACGCCGACCGGATTCGAACCTCGGACCTCTCGCATGAGAAGCCGATGCGCAAACCACTCGGCCATCCACCTGCCGCTTAATGATACCTTACTTGTGAAAATACATCGACATACATACATTATACAGTGAAATCTTATCCCCTCATTTGGGCTTCGCCGCAGTTGAGTAAAAAAAAATCCCCGACTCGTCACAACTTGCAAAATGAGAATAGTTTTGAATAATTAACGAAAAACGTGACGAGCCTCTTTTGAAGTGTTTTTGCCAATTTGTTGATTTCTCATATTCGCGGAATTGTAGATAGATGGTTAGAAATATCTACGTTGATTGCTTCATGCCGCATGCTCCAAAAATACTTTATCATCAATCAATCAATACTAATAAATTCGGATGATCGGTTTAAGAGTTATGGAGGAACATACATACATATAGGTATACATGCATTAAGAAAATATTTCTAAAAATCGTAAATTTACTTTTAGTATCATACATAGAGTCTACAGACGCACTATCTCATAAAACTAATATCATAAAGTAACTTACTCCATGCCATGACCATCCCTGACAGATTTATTATTAGTATCGATTATTTGATTGATGATTGATTGATTATAGATAGACAAAATATAGACGATTATGGATTTTTCCAGGTATGTTATAGCGGATCTAAGGAACCCTCCGTGCGCGAGTAAAACTCGCACTTGACCTATTTTTTTATTCTCTAATTGAAGAAACATTACCTTCAGTAGTCGGTTAAAGCGAATTTAAAGAGATATCTTAACCAAAACATGAAAGTCAACCTACATAACCAAAACCGCACTTGCTTGTCATTCCCGCATAAATATAATTCGGTACATAACACACTAAAGCCGATCGTTCTACATATCCGGTTTGAGTGACAGCTATTACAGCTTATTACGAACCATATTACCTGCGTATACGCACTCAATTTTGACGACGAACAACCGGAACAAGACAAGATTTCTCACTTATACGAGAGATAAAGTCGATTTCGTTATATTGTTACGGATTGGATAACACTTGCAACGTTCGTAGTGGTCAAAAATGCACATCGACAATTATTCATTAAGGATGTTTTTTTTTTAATGATGATTGTGACTTAAATGTTTTAAAATTTCGCAATCTCTGCGTTCTCTATCCCTTAGGGACTCTGGGCCATAAGGGATGGAGAAGATGGGTACTTTGGGGCTGATATTAACAAATTACTGTAAAGCCCTAAAAATAATTTAAAAAAAGATTACTGTACTAGTAAATGCATAGGTTAAAAACAGGCCAAGTGCGAGTCGAATTCACGCACCGAGGGTTCCGTATCGCCATGTCATGGTCAGCGCCACTCACGCCATCTGTGGTGAGTTTTATGAAATGCTTAATATTAGTTCAAATTCATGATTAGTTAAAATGCTACATTTTTTTTTTAGTAGATGGCGCGCGTACAATTTCTAGTTTCTTGTATGGGAACCCCGTGATTTTTTTTTACTTTTTCTTATTATTTGTTGTTATATCGGCATAATACCAAATATTCTGTGAAAATTTCAACGGGCTATCTATTACGGTTTAAGAGATACAGCCCTTGGACAGACGGACAGACAGACAGACAGATGGCGTAGGCTTAGTAATAGGGTCCCGTACGACGGATACGAAACCCTTAAAAATCAATGAAAATTCATTGTTTCTTAGTTTCAAAGAGTCCGTACATCACCGTTTTCACTGACCTCTATTATTAGAAAACGTTGGACTTTATAATTTAAATTCAGCATTGTTTATTTGTAAATAATGTTGGTATGCTTTACATAATTACATATTTACATCATCATTCCATTAAAATGAGCATTCATAAACATTTCACACAATAAATTTAATTAGAAATAGCCGTAGCGAACGTCTCGAGAGAACTAAATTTGACATTGAATGCAAGCAAATGGCCCCAGTGATGTTTGGAGTGTACCTGTGTATTTTTAGGCTTCCGTACCTCAAAAAATTAAAAAACTAAAATCCCAAGTCTTAAAGTGATCACGGAAAACGGAAGGTACGGAACCCTCTCCACGCGAATTCGACTCGCACTTGACCGCTTTTTCTTTTAAATTGTTCACAGTCATTGCTAGTGTGTATTTAGTTTGGTTCAATAGTCGAATGTCCATGGGCGTGCGTCGGTGTCATGGGTAACTTGGCGCCACATGTCGCACTTCCTATAAAAAAAATTGAAACAATATTTATATGGATAAGCCATAGAAAATTAAGAGCTCACCCAACAAAGAGTTTGTTTTTATTTAATACTTACTACCTTTTGTCCGCGCTAAGTGTGCTTGTACTAAGTTTCATCGAATTCGGATGATCGGTTTAAGAGTTATGGTTGAACATATATACATACATACAAAATAGATTTAAAAAAAATCGTCAATTTAGTTTTAGTATCATACATAGAGTCTACAAACGCAGTATCTCATAAAACAAAGTAAACTGTTACTAATTACTAAGATGCCGTGCTAAAGGGCGACAGGCTCGCCACCTCTCACCTTGGCATGGTACTTCCACCGAGTCATGCAGCAGGTGGGTCTTCGTGCCTTACTTGCTGCTTGATCGATTGAATCTTGTTCGAATAATTTGCGAAACGTGGTGGTCGGTGTTGTGCTGTAATTTACCAGAGTTCTTGCAGCACAACACCGATTACTCTGCTTACCCCGATTGTCGGGATTCAGCGTGTGTGATATGTAATTTGTTTTTGAATTGACTTGATATATTTTTTAAGTATCAAATTGAGGATGGCACTACATACACCGGATATAGGTAGGTAATGTAAATAGGCAGAGTGGTCAGATTCTTCAGTATTCATGTTTGTGCTGTAAATATTAATGCTCTTGTGAGCGGTAGTATGGGTTAATTACTTGTAAGTTACTATAATATAATACTTATAAGGTACTAACAAAACATTGTGACTTGCGAAGTTTGTTTGTCAGTTCTTCTTCGCATTGAATTTAGAACTGGCGGAATTTTCGACATATCCAAGCGTAGGTTACCTACCTGTGGATGAAATTATACAATAAACAATAAACTCTATGACCATCCCTTGCAGATTTAGTATTATTGATTGATTGATTTATTTGCTTCCTTTCCACCGGCAAGTCCAGTTCCACATTATCGAGCACAGTAAGCTAGTGGCCGCCCAGTCACATACAGGCTGACACACTGCCGCATTAGCGGTATCACCAGACAGGCCGGCACACAGTGCTGCCGCATTGATGGTATCAGGTTTACGGATATATCATGTCATTGCCAGTCGAGTGAGTCAATTTGAGTCTTAACAGGCCGTTAAAATGGGCGCTTTCACTTTGTCTCGCTCGGGTGCGCACGTCGACCGGCGCGGGCGCAGCGGAAGAATTGCATTGTTTATCAAAACAAGGCAGATTCGTTCGGGCTGCCGTCGCGGTCGGCTCGTCCGCTCTGAGAACTTTAATTAGCTGCATTTTGATTTATTTAGAAGAGATAGATAGATAGATAGAAATACTTTATTGCTCCAAAAAACATTTTACATAAACAGACAATAAGTAATGTACATGAGGGGCAAAGGCGGACTTATACCTTAACAGGGATTTCTCCCAGTCAACCTTTGGATGTTTGAAAGTCGTATGTTGTGAGATATAAGTAGGTAGTAGCAAAAGACTTGAGTGTGGGAATGTAAAATATAATATAAGAAAAATAACTATAATATACTATAATATACACTACATATAAGTAAGAAGAAATAAGAAGAGATGCACTGACGCGAGATAGATCCAAGTGAGAGATAGATAGATAGATAGAAAATGTTTTAATTCTCCAGTAAACATTAAACAGTAACATGTACATTAGAAAATTTACATAAGGTGCAAAGGCGGACTTAGCCCTTAGAGAGATTTCTTACAGTCAACCTTTGGATGTTTGAGATTCGATAATATAGTGGAATGTAAGTAGGTAGTAGGAAAAGAGTTGAGCTCGAGAATTGAAGATAAAATAATAATAAGAATACTTTTAACAATACTTAAGTGCATGCTAGTTAAATACAAGCCATAGGTACGTGTATTAAATACATATAAATTACAAAATATATAGGATACCAGGAAAGGGCAAACCAGTAGCGGCTTCCAGAAGGTCAACTTTGTGAAACCTGGAGCCAATAAGCTGCCCAAAGATAGGACTAAACCTTCTTCAATTTGGGAGCAGCAAAGGATTGGGAATTGTTGATGGACACACATGAGAAGCATTACCAAATGCCTTCGGAAATCTGTACCACAGCATTAAGGCCGGATATACTCATATTCTCAAAAGCGACAAAGCATGTAGTACTTGTTGAACTTACAGTTCCATGGGAAAGTAACATACCGAAGGACCACAACATCAAGCTTAACAAGTACTGCAACTTAGTAGACCGGATTGTGAGAAACGGATTCAAGACTGATCTCTTCGCTGTGGAAGTCGGAGCAAGAGGACTACCAGCGAAGTCGCTCTACAGTCTCTTCAAGAATCTAGGGCTCCCAAGATCGACGCTAAGCTCATATATGGAGAGAGCTTCGAAAACGTCACTGGAAGCATCCTACAGAATATGGATAGGTAGAGAGAGGGAGGTCGAGAGCGGGACTGGTGGTTTCCCCGCGTCCTAGTCAACGCAGACTAGCTGACGAGGGCTTGATGCGAGCCGAAACGTGAAGCATGCGCGGGAAATTTAGAGTGGCCACTCGCTAGTCCCGGCCTCGATTAATACCCTCCTCTACTGCCGATGGGCCCGGATATGTTCGGTGAAGCCATCGTAAGCTTAGATCCACACCTTCCTATTATGTACATCTAAATATACATACATACATACTTGTCCATCCAGCTATGAAACAAAAGAGTATGGGACTGTTTGGTTTTGGATTTTGATGATTTTAGAGCAATAATATTACGCTGTCACTTGGCTGTCACTTCTGTTTGGACTAGCTAACTGTTTCAACTCATTTTAAATTTTTACGGATTAACATTACAGTGGTAGGTACGGAAGACTTTTTTTTATGGAAACAGATGGCTATATCATCTAAAACATCCGTGATGTCAGGCCATAACACCGGGTGAACTAGGTGCCATGTCAGTGCTTCCCTTCATTTCATGTCGGCTACACTGAACTGGACGGAAAACACGAACTATTTACACAGCCGTTTTGACCGACGACGTTTCATTCAGTGCGGTAGTACCAACCCGAGCGGGATAAACCCTACCACCTAGTGAGGTAAGAAGGGAAGGGACCTACAGTTTTAAGTGTAATCCGAACCACGGTCAGCCTCCAACGGTCAGCAATGGGTAACCCTAAAAATTATCATGACGCATACAAATTACCTCTTCAAAAACTGTCAACGCAACATTAGTTATAAGTACGTAAACACCACAGGTCTAACATGAAACTTTATACGCCGAGGGATCCGTACATTCACTTTATCTCAAAACGTTTAATTTGTCTATCTCTATGTTACTCTTCATATGTTTGACTTCTTTTTCAGAATTTTATACTTTGAGGTAAGGGGGAAGGGGCATACTTGTGTTGGCACTTTCTTGCATAAAGACCCAAACATACATACATACATACATACATAGCGTCACGCCTGTTTCCCGGTGGGGTAGGCAGAGACAACTGATCTCCACGTGCCACGATCCTGACACACCTCTGCCGCCACTTCCACTCACATAATGTTCTTCATGCATGCTCGTCGGTTACGGGTACTAAGCACTTGCCCCTTTTTGAGCACATGCCCTATCTGGTCGAGGAACGTGCGTCTAGGGCGACCCTTCCCGACTCTTCCACTCACATTTGCTCCATAAATTTCTTTCGTTAGTCTCCTATCATCCATTCTTCCAACATGACCGAACCACCGAAACATTATACTTAAAAAAATATTAGATCCTTGATTATAGAGCTTTTCAACGAAAGGCCTCAATATTTATAAAAAAAATATTTTTATTTATGTTTATTGCTCGCACTGGCTGTAATATTTTACTATACTATTAAACATTGTCTGTTACGAAATAATCTACCATACCGAATAAAAACATTGTAGAGTTTACCGTTTAGACGTTAAATGCTTATGACATACAGACAGACAACGGATTCGGGTTCCTTTCTTACCATTTTTGTACGAAACTCTGACAAATTAATATGTGCATTTTATTGAAATATTAGTATTTCCTTGTACCTGTGAGTATAAATGGCCAGCACAGACCATTGGCAATACATATCCCCGCTGGCCGCGCATTTACATAAACATTTGATGTTAATAACTTTCTCTCATTTATTATCCATATATCATCAGAGACGTTTAATTCTTGCGGCTATTAAAATTAAAAATACGACCTTGGCAAACGGCGTATGGTAAAGTTATGCGACTATTACGTTGCATAATATACATAATTAACGTAGAACTTCATAGTACACGTACATTGTAAGTATTTTGAGTAAACGCTTCGAAAATGAAGATGAGATTAGTCTTGAATTGCTTGATGCGTGACGGTTCTTGAAAACATAGCAGTATCCCACCTTTTTTGGGGTTGCGTATCCGTTGTACGGGACCCTATTGCTTAGCCTACGCCGCCGTCTGTCTGTCTCTCTGTCCGTCTGTCCGAGGGCTGTATCTCTTGAACGTAATAGGTAGCCCGTTGAAATTTTCACAGAATATGTGTTATTTATTATAACCGATATAACAACTAAAAATTCACGGGGTACTCCATACAAGAAACTAAAAATTGTATGCGCACGATCTGCCGAAAAGAGTATGAAGAATTTTAACTAATATATAGATGGCGTGAGTGGCGCTGACCATGACATGGCGATACGGAAACCTTAGTGCGCGAGTTCGACTCGCACTTGGCTGGTTTTTTTTTTATTGCTGCCGAACCTAGTGGGTGTGCCTATTCCGTCGACTACAAAGGGTTGTTCTGCGAGAGTGCCGGGTTTGGCGAAGACGAACAGGGGGAGCAGGGATAAAAGAAGCGAGTTGTTAAATTACAAAATTTTAAAAACTTCCATAATTTCCGTTTACGTATTTGAAGGAGTCGGGGGACCGCTAAGTAAATACTCGCGCAGCACTGAGATTTTTAATTTTATTTTCTTAGCGGTCGCCCAACTTCTTTAAGTAAGTGAACGGAATTTATTTTTTATTTTCAAGGGTCCCCCGACCTGTTTTTTTAAATTTGTTATTTAACTTTCATTTAAAGCTTTTAAAAAAAAAAACCCACACTCAAATCGGACAATCCGTGTGACGTAATTTTTTATTACTTCATAATTACTTTATTACATGATTACTAACATAGATAATAACCATCCCGGTTAAACCAACTTTCTAATAAATAAAACCGCATCCAAATCTGTCCATCCGTTTGGGAGCTATAATGCCACAGACAGACACACCCATACACCCGTTTGGGAGCTATGTACGATGCCACAGACAGACAGACAGACAGTCAGACGGAATTGTCAAATTTATTAACACTCTGTGGCTATGTGTTGTCCGTCCAGTTCAGTGTAGCCGGCACGACCGATGGGAAGCACTGACGTGGCACCTAGTTCACCCGGTGTTATGGGCTGACATCACGGATGTTGTAGGTGACGTAGCCAACCGTGTCACAGTTTCTTAAAAAAAAATAAAAAATAAAAAAAAACCTCCTTTTGCGTCCGGGATTAAAAACAGACTCAACGATCCAACGATGCGTCTGTGCGGTTGATATAGCTTGTCCGAATACTGAAAGAGTATGCAAACGATGTATTCAGCAAGAACCTACAAAGCTTTTAATGAGGACAATGGGCTAATCGATGACAGCCTTGAACCCGTTTCACCTGTTGGAACGAAATCTACAGAATACGACCATTAGTACGAGTCAGGCGAACAATAACACGCGACTGATGCAATCGATACGATCCAAGTTAAAAGTAACTCAACAGATGATTGATTGATTCGCGGCCCACGCCACGCGATCTCAGGGTATTGTCATATTATGGTAAAGTACCGTACGCAAATTCAAGGATTCAATACGCAATAATGTTAAAGTGAATGGGAATTATATTTTAATACTAGCTTTTGCCCGCGGCTTCGCTCGCGCGAAATTCGTATTTAAAGATTGGTTGTCTGTAAAGTCGGTTTACGGACGATAGTTTTACGTGATGACGCGCTTAATATATTATGGTACGAGTAACCTCCTTTTAATATCCTACATAACGCCATCTACATATCAAAACGCATACTACAACGTTACAACACCTACCTAACTGCGAATCAAGTAAACTACCGCTGAAGTATTTCATTTACTATTGACGCTCTAGATGTCGCTCCAAAAGACTCAACGCCGTGAAATTTTCACCTACTGTTGACCGAATTCGCTTCGCTAGTACATGAGCGATTTAGCCGGGTGGTTAAGACGTCTGATCGGTCACACAATATTGGTGGCAGGGACCGCGGGTTCGAGGCTCGCAAAAGACGGACAAATATATTTTGTATTTCCTACTCTCCTTATATGCCTCTCTATTGTTTGCTACGCGTTCTCGCTTGCACACACTGGTTCAGATGGAACGGGACACTTTTTCGTGTGTGCAGCCGGTGTTCATCAATTTATAAGACGTGACGTCATCACGTCAAAAAGAAGAAAGTAAGTAAGCGTTTATCCTGTGTCTCGTATAATATATAAATGTCCGTGTACTAAGTTTCATCGAATTCGGACGATCGGTTTAAGAGTTATAAACATACATACAGAAAAGATTTCTAAAATTCGTCAATTTAGTTTTAGTATCAAATAGAGTCTACAAACGCAGTATCTCATAAAACAAAGTAACTTACTCCATGACCATCCCTTACAGGTTTATTATAATAAATCTGTAAGGGATGGTCATGGAGTAAGTAATAATTATTAGTATTTCTCGTTTTGTTTTTTTTTTCAGATTTGTAACTATTTCTATGTATACAATACGTTATTCGAGTCCATTCGATTTGTTCCCTTTGGCTGTTGTACTACACGAATACAAATGTATATATTTCTACAAAGACGTTGATTTATAACTCGCAGACCGTTAATTTTCCTTTATAAACGACTAAATGAACGCAGCTCGGAAATGTACGCAACGAGTTATGGAGCCGGTGTATCGCAACGGTTCGATCTATAGGTAAATATGGATGATTGTGGGAATAAATATGTATCGAGCGGGCGGCGAGTCGCTCGTGACTTTCTTTCAAGCTGTTGAAAAGTGCTCCGTTCAGAATTAGATCGCTCTAAATATTTTATTAATTTTTTATCGCTTTGAATTTTTTATCGCTTCTCTTTTATTCTGTCTCTCCCATCCATACTATACTTTCTTTGATACTGCTCAGCCCTAAGGCTATTTAGCGTGATGTTAACGTGTCCCAAAACTCAACGTCAAGCGGGAACCAATCGTTTTCAAAATATTTTGAACATGCGGAATTTTACTAATGTTTTTAAGTTTACACTGTTATTAATTATATTCATTTTTAAGTTTCCGGATTAACAGTAGGTTTAAAGACTTACATAAGTCGACGTTTCGCCCGCTACGTCACCGGCTTCTTCAGGAGCTGCGGGAGTTCCTGGAGCCGACGTCTGGTGTCCGTTGTACCAGACGTCCAAAGGAACTCCCGCAGTTCCTGATGAAGCCCGTGACGTAGCGGGCGAAACGTCGACTTATGTAAGTCTTTAAACCTACTGTTAATCCGGAAACTTAAAAATGAATATGCGGAATTTTCTTTTCATAGAAGTATGAACACGCAAGTACAAACTTTACTGCAAGACTAAGTCAGCTCGGACGTCCGAGTGTGTTGTGATTACTGACCTTACCTCATTCTCCCAGCTTGGTCAATCTCTGATCAATGAGAGAAAGTGCATTCAAATCTCGCGGGTACTAACATTTTTCCTGCCTACCTACCTGTCTTCCCAACCAAATTATTTCCTTTTCACCTACCCGTCGCTGGTGGAAAATTCTAGCAGATCTCCATCAACCGGCGTCCGGGAAAGACGAGCCGTGCTCTCCCGCGTCGGAAAACGGACAATCAGCGAGCTTCTCCAAACCATTTTGAATACGCCGTGCGTATCTGTGCGCTCCCGCCGAGCCCAACGTCGCGTTTCGCGTGTTTGCGGTCGAGCGCACCCCCCGCGGCTGTTAGTGCGGTCGCGCCGGAGTCTCCGGCGAGTGCTGCAGCAGCCCCAACCCGGTGGGAACGGGAGAAGGAGCCGAGCATGCACGTTTTATTTATTTTATTATATTTGGAAGAACCAACAGCTCTATAACTACATTTTACAATTATATTATATTAACTTATGAACTACAGCCAATAATAGGTTTCCACAATTAGGTGTTACAAATTACCAAAAAAGTAAGTGAAGTGTGTGTGTGTAGGTGTGTAATGTAGGTGTACTGAGTGTAAAGGAGAGGGTGAGAGGGTGTGTGTGTGTGTGTACATACATAAATATTATATATAGGTACATATATAATCAATGATATAAGGTTAAAAGGAGGTAGATAGGTTATCTGAGCTCCAAGCGGCGCATTAAATACAAGACCACAGTCCTGTCTGAAGTTAGTCGCCCACCAACAGCTACGCACGCGTTCGGACCGCTAACCACGAGCCGCTAACACATCGAAAATGCCGTCGTGTGTAATGAGATTCTGCACTAATAATAATAATTGGAATGAGACTATTCGAGTCGGCGCATCACTTTATAGTTCTTCCTCTCAACTTTTCAAAGACGTGCCATTTGTGGGCACTGAATGTCATATTATAGATAACCTATCTTTCCTAAAATATCATTGTATTAGGGAATGTCTGCAATCGCTTTATTAATTTTATTTTAAACAAATTTCTTGGATAGTGAAATGGATCAATATCGCTGAACTGGATATTGTGAGTTTTGGCAATGCGGTTGAGAACAGAATTCGCTGCGTAGTTGGTCCATGGTGCCATGTCAGTGCTTCCCTTCATTTCACTCTGCATGCCCCGATTGTCGGGTCGGGATTATGTATAGGGTTATAACATCAATGCGCAGGATAAGGATATCTAGGACATCTGATCCATTTTATATGGGACTCGGCTAGAGTGGCTACAGAAATCTAAAAATTAATATTTGTTATTTTAATTTTTTCTTGTATGACTCTGACTTAGCCAACCATAAAATATAATAGAATATACTTTGTTGCTTTCCAATAGAAAATTGTACAAAAGGCGGACTTATTACCTAAGGCAATCTCTGCCAGTCAACTTGACTCAATTATGAACACTTAAGGGTAGCAAACAGAATAGAAGAATGACACAAACTTAATACTGACAAAACAATAAAATAAAGTAACTTACGCCGGGCATAATATTGTAGGTACTATACTAGAACATATTACATAAATATAAGATACATTTATCATCAATCAATACTCAATCATGGAGTAAGTTATTTTGTTTTATGAGATATTGCGTTTGTAGACTCTATGTATGATACCAAAACTAAATTGATGATTTTTAGAAATCTTTTCTGTATGTATGTATGTATGTTCCTCCATAACTCATAAAGCGATCATCTGAATTCGATGAAACTTAGTTCAAGCACATTTAACTATACGGGACACAGGATAGGCTAAATAAAATGTTGTTATGGTTCCGCTAAGATGTGGCTCTCATACAAACCGAATTTTTCCGCGCCCCGAAATAATGGTACGGTAGCGGGCTTACTTTCTTTCTTATTTTTAAATACGAATTTCACGCCAGCGAAGCCGCAGACAAAAGCTAGTACTAAATAAGAATACATAGAAGCATACTTATATATATGTATTATGTACTAACAATAGATACACAACACGGATTGTATATAAAAAAAAAACGTAATAACAAAATCTCGTAAAGACAAGTTATGAACTTATCATGCATCTTAACGATTTTTTTGCATGTTCACAGAAACTGCAGCATTCTCGTTATAAACGTAATACGTTAATTACAAGTTTCAGTTTCCCCAACATCGTTCCAACATTTCCTAGTCATAAACATATTAACTATTATTCGTGATTAAATCGTCATAACGATTAGTGTATTTGATTAAGTTTCGGTCAGCTTGTGCCGTTACTTAAGAGTCTACCGCCTCAGAGAAAGGGCGGAATAGGGCGATAGAAAATCGGTGGAACGAAAGGGACAATCGTACTCGATGATGTAATCGTATTGTATTGTATTGTTTATTGATCATTCATATGGCAGTTAGACTGCGCTCGAACTTGTCACAGTGTGTTCTATCCGGTTCGATTACACCCACGAAGAAGAACCGACAAGAAACTTCGCAGGGTATTTTTTTATACATATTTATACAAGTATTTAGTGACTAGCCACATAATAACACCGCCCATAGTCTATCGAAAACACAGCTTGAGAGCAAGATTAACAATTTTGCTGAGAGTTCTGACTACAAAGACTTATTAATTAAGTGAATCAGGTGTAAAGAGCCTTTGTCAAACTTTGACACGTAATTTGTATAAACATAATTAGTATAATTTTATTGTCAAATTGTAAGTCTAAATTTAGTAATTTTTGGGATTACGTATCTGTCGTACGGGACCCTATTACTAAACCTACGCCGTCTGTCTGTCCGTCTATCGTCCGAAGGCTGTATCTCATAAACCGTAATATGTAGCCCGTTGAAATTTTCACAGAATATGTGTTATTATGGCCGATATAACAACAAATAATACAAACAAGAAAAAGTAAAAAAATCACGGGGGTCCCCATACAAGAAACTAAAAAGCGTATGCGCGCCTTCTACCGAAAAGAGTATTTTAACCAATTCATAAATGGCGTGAGTGGGGTTGACCATGACATGGCGATACGGGTTCTGTCGATGAGCGAGTTCGACTCGCACTTGGCCGGGTTTTTTTCGGTGTTTTGAATGAAAAAAAAACCGCCAAGTAGGTGTAATCGATCTGGATAATCCAGATTGATTGTGTCATTTCCGTCAGTTGTTCTCACAATTGCCGTCAATACTGTTGCAATTGAAATGATTGTCAATAGAGTGTAAGAGTTTGCACCGTCTCGTGGCTGTTAATTGAGTCCAGCACGGAAGGCCTAATTGTCAACGCTAAATTTCGTGAATCCTGCTTTAAGGCTTTGCAGGTACACTTTTGCGAAACGATCTCTTCTCTAAAGCCCAATATCAGCAAGAAAAGGGTGCTGAACCTCGCTGTTAATGGGGTGTTGTGGAAATAAGGCAGATGCCAGGGATGTATCCATCCAACCGTGTCAGGCACTAAATGCTGCAGCTAACTGCATAAACTCAATGAGTCTGGGCGTCGGCTTCTCGTGCGAGAGGTCCGAGGTTCGAATCCGGTCGGCGAGAACCAATGAGCTTTTTCTGATGAAAAAAATTACGTGCATAACTACAGCTGCTGCTTCACCGTTCGGAACCGGCGTAAAACTGTAAGTCCCTTCCCTTGCCTATCACCTTACTAGGTGGTAGGCTCAAATTGTAGCCGACTAGATTGGTACCACCGTACTGAATGTAAGATGGCCGCATGGCAGCCTCGGCAGTGTTCTCCTCTAGTCCAGTATAGCCAGCAATCCAAAGGGAATTGTCCGGTATGGCACCGCTATGGAGGTGATATTGCCTCGTCGGAGAATGTGCATTGTCCCCGTCGACTCATTCAGATAAAAAAACTTGCATAAGTAAATATTTTTATGGAAAATTTAATAGCAACTGGCCCACTAGACGCGCTGGATCGTTTCTCCATACAAAATATTTACTTGTACGCAACGAAATTTCAAAGAAAATCTCATAATCGCGCCTGTGTTTTATCAAATAATATCTAAATCGTGTTACATGAAATATATTTAATAGATCAAGGTTTAAAAAGATATTTTGTCCGAAGCAGATTAAAAAAAACCTCCGAAGTCAACTTTCGTTGTCGGAAATCGAACAGCACTTGTCACGCAGCCTCTTAAGGCCATTTCGAGGTCGACTTCGACAATTTAGTTATTACATATCTACAAGTACCTATCAGCGTATAGACGCCAGTAAATATGACATGTAAAAGTTGAAAGGCGTTGCCAATCACTTCTCGTGTCGGCATTCCATAAAACATATGCTCTTGTTACTTCACTGATTTGTTGCAATAATTATGTCGTTCGTAAAATACTAGTCTCGCCGTAGGCGGTGGCGATGTGGAGGCAACAATGATCATCGAATACAAATCCCTCCTAATCTTACTTGGTGGTAGGGTTTAACCCGCCAGGGTTGGTTTCACCGCACTGAATGAAACGTCGGTCGAAACGGCTATGTAAATAGTTTGTGTTTTCCGACCAGTTCAGTGTAGCCGGCACGATCAAAGGGGGAAGCACTGACATGGCACCTAGTTCACCCGGTGTTATGGGCTGACATCACGGACGTTGTAGGTGATGTAGCCAACCGTGTCAGTAGCCATAAAAACAAAAAAAAAAGAATATGTCCTAGCCACAGATCAGTTTCTGTGGTCCTAGCCCTAAAGCGCCTCGCTGGAACTTCCGGCCGGAGAATTCCGGCCGGAACTTAATTTTTGTTTTATTATTATTTATTTGTTTGTATTTTAATAATATAAGTGCATCTGTACGCGGTGGCACACTTGTGCCGATCCACGTCTCACACAATTGAAGTACCGTGTGGGGCCGCCGGTAATTAAAAAGAATAGCACCATTGCATATCTCCCCGTGCATGTCGTGAAAGGGATAAGGACAAGATGCCGCGCTAAGGGCACCAGGATAGCCACATCTCAACTTGACACGGTCCTTTCACAGGTTCATGCAGCAGGTGGATCTTCGTGCCTTAATTGCTGCTTGATAGTTATCTTGTTGTAATACTTTGCTGAACGTGGTGATCGGTGTTGTGCTGTTATTTACAATGAGTACTTGTACAACACCGATTTCTCTGACTACCCCGATTTTCGGGATACAGCGTGTGGTATGTTTGTATGTTGCATTTAGCGCCGCCCGCCGCCCCGCTGCCGCCGCCGGCCGGAAAATCCTGTCGGAAATTGCGCTCCTTCGGTTTTAAACGGGTGATTTAAGATATACACGGGCGAAAAGTAGTTCCAAAAGTGTTTTGGCTCAGCGCTATCGTCTCAATATTTTATTATCTGTGGTCGCAATTAGTCCACGTTGAAAATGACAAGGCGGCATACCGTACTCAATTATTGTCGGGGGTTAATAAAATGATAAATGGTGTATGTAACATTAAAAGTGTTTGGAACAATGAAAATTTGAAAATGTATACAATGTACTTTATATCTGACGGTATGAAAGGAGTAAATAAATAAATAACTAAAATAGTTAGTACCTTCATAGGTAGTACCTATCTATGGGAGCCGATGCGCACGCGCAGCATGCCCACACTAGGCTCGCTGGCACTATTAGAAATCGTGCAAATGACATTATAACAGCGGCGAACATGACTGAAGAGTGAGCTAGATAAATTTAAGATTGCCTCCGCGGTGGGTAATAAGGAAAGCTAATTTTATAGCGGAAGCAGTAAGTCTAGGTTAATAACCTGGACTTACACACTCTTTCCCTTATTTTATTTCTTTATGAAAACTGACACTGTTGGCTACGTCGCCTACAACATCCGCGATCTCAGCCCATAACACCTTGGTGAACTAGTTGTCATGCCAGTGCTTCCCTTTGGTGGTGCCGACTACACTGGGCTGAATTGATAACACGAACTATTACCCGAGACTGCACTCTGTTCTTTTGTCTTCGAGGGAATATCTTTCCCTACTCCATGTGGAATCAATCTATGGATTTTCACACTATCTACGGATTTTGGACAATCCTCGGGGTGAAATTGGCTGCGCCCGAAGCTCCAACCTCGAACACAGTCAGCACGGGTGCAATAACGCCATACCTGCCCTCATATTTCCTTCCAAATAGTCTCGGGTCCTTCAAGAGAGGCGTGAACTGGCACCCGTCGGGCCGGCAAGGCATTCGCCACCCCTTAATTCCACCGATTGTCCATGGGCGCCGTTAGACACCTGTGGCTCGACGCCACATTTTTTTTATGTAAACTAAAATGGGTGGCTGTCTCGAGAGACCAATGGTGCATTCGACAGAGCCAAAACCACCTCTCCTCGCGAAACCACGCTCAGTTAGGTGCCATGCAGCAGATTTTCGGACTG
Source organism: Nematopogon swammerdamellus (assembly GCA_946902875.1). Lineage (NCBI taxonomy): Eukaryota > Metazoa > Arthropoda > Insecta > Lepidoptera > Adelidae > Nematopogon > Nematopogon swammerdamellus. The sequence continues at coordinate 29,341,888 of OX336335.1, forward strand.
TTGCTAGGCTGTCTAGCCTGTTAAATACGACGTTTGAAGACACCCATGTTAAAGGATTCGGGTCGTCATGTCGGGCTTTATATTTTTTTATTTTATTTATCTCTTTATTTCAGCCAACTAGGGCTATATTGAAAATAAATATGAAATGTCTTAACATAAGAACTAAAAACCTAGTTCTCCACTTGTTTTTGTACGGGTCCCAATAGAGACCCGTATGCGTCATATTAGCCTATAACAAGTGTGAGTCGAACTCGCGCGCCGAGGGTTCCGTATCGCCATGTCATGGTCAACGCCACTCACGCCATCTATGTATTAGTTAAAATCTTCATAATCTTTTCGGTAGATGTCGCGCATACACTTTTTAGTTTCTTATATGGGGCCCCCGTAATTTTTTCACATTTTCTTATTTTTATTATTTTTGTTATATCGGCCATAATGACACATATTCTGTGAAAATTTCAACGGGCTACCTAATACGGTTCAAGAGATCAGCCCTCGGGCAGACAGACGGACAGACGGCGTAGGCTTAGTAATAGGGTCCCGTATGACGGATACGGAACCCTTAAATAAACACTATTGAAAACTACTTCGGCAGCTGCAATTGTAATCAAACTAGATTTAGTGATGTAATTTAACATTATCACGACTTTTGATACAAATAAGGCGAACACTGAGAAAGGGCAATTCCTATTCTTACTTTCACGCTCGATATCCTTGTAACAGTTAGCCAGGAAGTAAAAGTAACAAGGAGAGCTCGCCTAGGTATAGACCTCCTTGCCTATAGGCACCTATCATTTGCCCAGTCGGCCAGCTTCGAGTTGCGACAGAGCTCGTGACTCGCCAAACCGACGCGACGGGCTCCTACGCGACGACAAGCAAGCGAGACATTTGCATTGCATGCACGGGTGCTCAACCTTTTAGGCAGGCCAAACATTTGAAATAAGATTGCTTGCCAGGCCGCAAATTATCATTTTCAATGCCTAATTTTTTTTAATAAAAGCCATTTTTTTGTCCATTCTGTTTTTTTTAACAAAACTGAAAATAAAGCTAATTTTCATTATCCATTACTGAAAAAAAAAATTGTGGCTTTACTCACAGTCGTTCTCTGAGTTATGTAGCTCGACTTCAGTCAAACGTATAACTATGTAATCCTCATAAGCACTCTGACGTCGCAACAGTTTGTAGAGAGAAAAACCTATATCTGACATCACCTGCAGCAAGCACTGGTTTCTTAGATGTTTCTTGAATGGTTCAAAATAGGCTATTGTTATTATATAACCCTAATCATCAATATATATACTAATAATATATCTGTGAGGGATGGTCATGGAGTAAGTTACTTTGTTTTATGAGATACTGAGTTTGTAGACTCTATGTATGGTACTAAAACTAAATTGACGATTTTTAGAAATCTTTTCTGTATGTATGTGTTCCTCCATTACTATTAAACCGATCATCCAAATTCGATGAAACTGAGTACAAGCACATTTAACTATACGTGACACAGTGTAAGCTAAATGAAATTCAGTTCCGGTTACGCTAAGATGTGGCTTTCATACTTATTTGTTCCGCGAGCCGAAATAAAGGTCGTTACCCGATGGGCCGCATTTGTCTATCGGGCCTCGGGTTGGCTACCAATGAGGTAGCGCATTGACATCGTGGGACAGCTTGCACCTGTAAGCCAATTCACTAAGGATAAAGTCAAAAAGGAGTAAGATTTACAACTTAAATGGAATGCGATTCCGTAGCAATATTATTTAAATAAAAATCAATAAAATTAATCAAAATTTCTTTATTAATTATTACAGACAGTTTTGTCCATAGTGATACTACATACAAAAAACATAATATAATTTAATCACCTGTAAAAAAAGATAAAACAAAAACTACTTTTTTTACTGACTAAGCGAGGAGAGGAGTGTATGTGGGACTTTTCCGGCTTTGCTATCTAATAAAGAAATCTAAAGAGGGTAGGTATATGATTGGTATTAACATCAATACTAATAATAAATCTATACGGGCTGGTTATGGAGTTACTTTAGAGTGGCCACTCGCTAGTCCCGACCTCGATTAACACCCACCTCTACTGCCGATGGGCCCGGATATGTTCGGTGAAGCCATCGCAAGCTTAGTTCCACACCTTCTTTTATGAAATATTGCGTTTGTAGACTAAAACTAAATTGACGATTTTTAGAAATATTTCTGTGTGTATGTATGCTTCTCCACAACTCTTAAAACGATCATCCGAATTCGATGAAACTTAAAGTTACACAAGTACAAGCACATTTTAACTATACGTGACACAGGATAGGCTAAATAAAATTCAATTCCGGTTGCGCTAAGATGGGGCTCTCATACAAACAGATTTTTTCCGCGCGCCAAAATAAAGGTACAATAGCGGGCTTACCTTACTTTCATATTTTTCAATAGGAATTTCACGCGAGCGAAGCCGCGGGTAAAAGCTAGTATAAAAATAAAATTCAAACAACATAACATAACAGTTCATAATTTGTTTACTGACAATATACCATACAGCCTACTTATCCAATGCAGCCATCGCGAAATATGTTATATTAAGAAATATGTATACGCTAAAAACGAAACAGATTAGCCTGGGAACTTTGTTACTTCGGTTTGTTGGAGAACGACCTTCTAGCGGGACCACTCGAGCGAATAATTCAATGTTGGTTGAATGTCGTTTATTTGTAACCCGTCGAGACAAACAGATAAGAGTAGCTAGGCGCATTGTGGAAATCTTAATCTTAGTTTATCTCGGGAAAAAAACGTTGCTCTTATTTTATATCGTGGTTTTATTTTGAGCTGTTCGTCATACACACGATGCTGCTGTTTGCGAAAATATTAATTGGACGATTGAAGGATATGATAGATATGATGTCAAGATTTTTCTTTCAGGTATACTGAATATAAATTCCTTTGGTATTAAGTGTAACCTTTTGCCAATTTATTCAAATGCAACAGGGATATTAAGCAAATACAAATACGAGATCATTTTGTTGTGAACTTCTTTATTATTGGAATTTTTGCCCTTTCCCTTATACCTTATTATGTGGTATGGCTCATATTGTAACCGACTGGATTGGCACCACCGTACTGAACGAAAGATGGCCGCATAGCAGCCTCCGCTGTGTTGCCCTGTATTTTTTTATGGGTTGCTGAGTAATGCGGGCCAAAGCACATGCTCCGACCAGCCAATATCACCTCCGAAAACGTAGGCGCCATACCGGAGACTTCCTTATGGATTGTTGGCTGTACTGGACTAGAGGATAACACAGCCGCGGCTGCTATGCGGTCATCTCACATCTAGTACGGTGGTAGCAACCCAGTCGGCTACAATTAGAGCCCACCACCTAATAAGGGACAACGGATATATTTTTTTATTGCTTCCGAACTGTGTGGCTGTGTTCGAGGCCAAAGCCTCAGACGCAGCCAATTTCACTCCCGAGGAAGTTTCAGTCCGAGTTGAAGACGGACTAACGTCGCTGAAAAAATGTTATATCTTTCCTTCACAGAACTGGTAAACTCTGGAACGCTCTTCCTGCCCACATATTTCCCCCCAAGTACATTCTCGGGTCCTTCAAGGGAGACGTGAATGGGAACCTGTAAGGCCGGTATGGCTTTCCCAGCGCCCGCATGCGACCGAATGTCCATGAGCGTCGCTAGACACCTTATGGATGGCTCGGTGCCACATCACACACTTCTCGAAGGTGTGGCTGATCGAAGCCTGTGTTTTAGCAGCTCTTACATCAGATTGCATGAAAGAACTTCTTCTCTATGTCTCTCGTCATAATCTGTTTCTCTCCGTCTTTCCAGAAGTGATGGGCGCAGACCAGAGTTCGGCTCCGTCGAACTGGTGGCAGTCCGGCACCGCCACACCGCTGCGGGATAACTCCGGCTTCTATTCCTCTACACATGGGCTAGTGCAGACCCACCCCAGTATCAAGGACTCCTTCCCTACGCTAAGTAGTATAGGTGAGTCCACCATCAAATAGATGTTCCGATCGACCTTCATTCAGTGCGTTGGTAGCAATCCGGACGGATTAAGCCCGCGTTAAACCATGCCACACAATAAAGTAGAAGAAGACGACGACGTTGAAGTAACCATGTCCTGCACTCGCTGGCTTGTAAAGGAAAACTGAGTATGGGAAGACCACCCGCCAGGTGGGATCACAGTGGGTTCCTTACAGCTGAAGGTCTGTAGGACTGGGGGGAAATTGGAGAGGCGTATGTCCAGCAGTGGGTGCATACACGCTGACTGACCGACTCAATAAAGGAAAGGAAGGGAACTACAGTTTTAAGTTGAATCCAAACCACTGCCAGCCTCGGTGGTAGGACGTCCGATCGTGCTCGATATCCTTAACATCGATTATCGAAAGCTGGAGCTCACCACCGAGCTACCGAGACTGACTTACTGCTGCTTTTACTCTGACTTATCGTTAAACTGTGTAACTCTTCCTGCCCATGTATTTTTCCCAAATATAGTTCTGTCGCGTCGCTAGGGTGTGGAATTTTCTACTGGCAAATGTGTTTCCTGATACTTTCGACCTGGGAGTCTTCAAACGTCGTATTAACAAGCTGGATAACCCTTCTATAAGGCCGCAAATCTGCTTTTATGGTGTATCGCTGATTGTGGCTTCTCGAAGCGAGGTGGACCTCTGTTCCCTCAAAGCATGAGGGACGTAAACATACACCTGTCAAGCCAACATAGCATTCGCAACCCTCTCAAGCAGAATCTTAAGAGGCACCTTTAATACGTGGGTGGGTAGAATGCCATCTCGTATGGCATCTCGGATAAAAAGCTGTCACTGTTGCATCTCTAAAATCTCTGGTATACTACCAACTTCATATAACTTAAAAACTTGACCGGAATCGGTTCACTGGCTTCCCGAGTTTTGACCATATTGCACTTTATGTAATGAGGTGATAACTAGCTCAAAGTCAAAGCCAACGAAAGCGGCTTCATTGCCAACTGAGCGGCGATTACATAACTAGAGCAAGGAAACTGCGAGGTTTTTTGTCTGCAAAATCTACGCCCATTATTTGTAGTTGAAATCGTTTCTAGCGTTGCTAGAAATATGATTAATAACTGATGAATGACTCAGCAGATGTTAAATTTGCCATTACTTTCGATAGTTATTAAAATACTTTGTTAAATTACCCTCCTTTCGGCTTCACAGTAGTCGGGCAATAAAATGGAATCCGGCCGACTTGCAAACATGAGTTCTTCTGTTTAAAAAATGTACGTGCGTATACCTTCACCCGCTGCTTTACCGTACAAAACTGATAGAGACTTTAGCCGACTGGATTTGTACAGCAATAGTACTGAACCTCAATCGTGGCCGAGTGGTTTGGGCATTGGCTTCTCATGCGATAGGTCCGCGGTTCGAATCCGGTCCTACACCTGCTGCTTCACCGTTCCGAACCAGTGTAAAACTGTAGGTCCCTTCCCTTGTCCCTTACTAGGCTAAGTCGTAGGCTTCAGAGCACACGCTCCGACCAGCCAATATCATCTCCGAAAAGATGCCATACCGGAGAATTCCCTTTGATTTTTTTTATGTAATCCGGTAAGGGTGGTTGAGTCAGAGGGGCCAAAGCACATGCTCTGACTAGCCAATATCACCTCCGAGAAACTAGGTGTAGGTAGGTGTAGGAAAGTAGGAGACTTCCCTGGAATGCTGGCTATACTGGACTAGAGGAGAACACAACCGAGGCTGCTATGAGGCCATCTTACATCCTGTACGGTGGTACCAACCCAGTCGGCTACAATTTGAGCCTACCACCTAGTAAGGGGCGAGGGAAGGGACCTACAGTTTTATACCGGTTCCGAACGGTGAAGCAGCAGCAGGAGCAGAAGCAGGTGTAGGTATGCACGTAATTTTTTTCGTCAGAAAAAAACTCATTGGTACACGCGCGCCGACCGGATTCGAACCTCGGACCTCTCGCATGAGAAACCGATGCCCAAATCACTCGGCCACCCGCCGCTTAAACCTTACCTTACCTAACCTTAGTTGTAACCCCGCAGGCAGTTTCGGAAGCACAATCGGGCCATCGTCCAACCCGTTCTCCGGCAAGATCGGCGGCGGCCCCCTCAGCGGCGTGGTGCGCTCCAACCCGCTGCCGCCGCCGCCGCCGCTCGCGTCCAGCCCCAGCGGCAAGTCGCCCTTCAGGCACCTCGACTAAAGGATAAGGACAATATGTGTTAAAGGGTGACAGGGTAGCCACCTCTCACCTTAGCACGGCCTTTCCACGGAGTCATCAGCCGATGGGACTTCTTGCCTTACTTGCTGCTTGATAGTTATCTTGTTCGAATTCTTTGCGAAACGTGGTGGTTGATGTGCTGCAATTTACCAGACTCCTTGC